>JAWNOD010000398.1:3792500-4992500 GCA_035046225.1 Drosophila pegasa | reverse complement strand
TTGATGGAGCCATTTGCACAAATATCTAGGCGATCTCTTGCTCCGATCAATTTTTGTGGCGCGCTACAAATCGATCAGAGCCGCAATAAAACGAAGTTTTGCAGCGTTACGTCTAAATTTTATGCAATGTTTTTCCATTTGGCTTTTTGGGGCTGTAAACTAAATTAAATTCAAATTTGTTTGGCTTGGCTGCGCTTCGACTGATAAAAATTCCATTTGGAACCATTTGGATTTTCTGTTGCTTTTACTTTGCCACAACAAAATAAAGTATAAATACAAAGAAATAAATAAATTACATTTAATTTGCGTAATCGGCATTGGAAAATTTCGATTATATAATTATGGCTTGCAGTGAGGACAGAGGACAGACTATGTGAATGTGCCAGCAAATCGATAGTACGACTGTAATTGTATGCCTAGATCTATAGCTGGGATTAGTTCATAAATTAAGCCACATTTCTTAGCGACTGTCCGACGGTGGCCACACAAATCGTGCCAGGCCATTGCTCATACGTCCCGTGGGCGCCGCATGGCAGCGGGTCAAGCATTCGGGTCAACCCACCCAAAATAAACCAGAAGAAACAAAAACACACTGAGTGTGAGACAAATTGAATGTAGCAACTGGGCATGACTCATGACAGACAACTACTGTGGTTGAGGAAATCATTTTGTTAACAGATTTGCAGGAAGCACTTATGTAAATATTTGGAAGTCTTTATCTCTAACAGATCAACTGGCCGTGAAATGCAAAAATCATCATAATGAGATGCACCTGAACAAATGAAGACAGCTGTAAAGAGAAAATGCAAATGTTTTAAACGCTTTACCGCGGCGGTCAGAAAGTGTAACAAAGGGCCGAAAGTCAATGTACGAAGCCACATTTCATTTGCATGCAATTAGCGGAAGCTGATAAGAAACAATGAGAGAAGAAAGAGTAGTAGACTTGCAGATACCCTGCGCATAAGTTTTAACTGAATTGAGATTATATTTCTTTAAGTTTAGTTGTAATCTATGTATAGATATATAGTTATATGGCTTTTGTAGTTGAAAATCTACTGGCTTTTCATATAATTTCATAGATTAAAAAAAAAAGTTGTTCAGTTATAGAAAATGAAATATTTTTGCATTAGTAAACATGTATTTCGATCTCTTCGCGTACTTTTTATTTCATTATTCTATTAAATAATAATATTTATCGATATACATTTTTATGATTTATCAAATTTCAAACAACTTCGGAATAGCTGTAAGAGTATTTATATATTTTATAATATATAATATAATATTATCTTACATTTTTAATAGAAAAGCCTAACTTTGATATTTGAAACTCGAGAAATTTATCTATAGTTCGCACAAAATCTTGGAACTATTAATTCCAGTATCTATTTCATAATCTATAAAACTATTTACACAACATGAACACCTATCAATTTTGATATCACTTCATCTGTATATATTATATATCTTTTATATCTTGATTCCCCATTTCCCATGGAAGCCGGGAATAAATTAGCTAACCGGCTACTGCAGACAAGCGCCATAAGTCAGCTAGAAACGATAACGGTTGGCAGGCCTGTCAGCCAACTGCAAGTCGAACTCACTACCAACAAATTGAGCTCATTCACTATTCTGCGCTATTGACAACAAATTGTACAATTCTAAAGTTGACAACGTGCCTGCCGCGCCCTCTTGCCCGTTGCATGTGACTTTGATGAACGCAATTTGATTAGCTGCGTTTCTCAGCTAATAGACGGCTGTCTGCCTGGAGAGACAGCGAAACGACAACCCATTGCGACATTTGCAAACCGTAGCTCTAAATGCTACAATCCGAAAATAAAACAAAAAACCAAATCAAACCATTCACTTTTTCTGTGGAAAACGTGGAAATCGAGCAACAATTGAGCATATTTTTTGTTATACTTTTTTCCCATTACTAAACTAAAAGTGTAATTGTTAGGCCAGCGGTCACAATGTGAACAATCGCCGGCCAAGTGCAAAGTATAACCCGGCTCATATATGGAGTCAGCTGAAAACGGATACTTGTCGCATCGCAAGTCAACTGAAATAATTATTTATGGATCGTTTTTTTTTCTTTTTCTGCTAAACAAGTAGTCAAGGCCAGAGAGACTTTGGAATTATTTATCTTAATCAATTGTTCTTACTCTCCACAACATTTCAAACAGGTCTTTGTAGAGGAATTACCCAAGTTTGAGCACAGCAGCTGGTTCTTTTGTGAAACAGCATTTTGAAAAAATACCAAATATATTATTAAATGTGAGGTGATTAATACTAATACATTTTTAATTTATATTTAGACAAAAGGAATGCAAATCTAACAAATTATGTCCGCTTTGTTTTATGGTTTCACATCCCTGACCCGAAGTTTTAGATATATATGAATTAAAATTCTCCGTTTAATTCGAATCGATTTTAGTTTGATTTTTTTGCATTGTATAATATATTCGTTTATACAAATTTGCAATTTTAATAGCTTAAGCCACATTAGTAATTATTAGTTAATTGTTTATCTACTCATTCAATTATTTTTAGATTTGTAAAAGAGCATGTGGAAAAGAGTTCTTTGGTCTCACAGACTGAAAGTTTAGGGTAGGAAAAAAACAATATGTAAATGAGGCAGAGAATAAGAACATTAAGAGAAATTGGAGTCAAATGTGAATTTTCAATACTTGAGTATAGTTAATGACAGTTTATAGATCAAATTGAATACAATCAATTTCATTAAAATCATAAATGATATCAATGTTTAGAATAGAGACAAATCTAAATATACAGCATGAAGTCATCAGCTCTTATACTTTCAAAAAATGATCTATAAATTGTATAATAATAAATATATAAAATATAAAATAAACATTTAAAGTCGGCTGTGACCATTTACGGACAGCGATTTATTGCAATACTTAAATGTATTCATCTTGGTTAACTAAACCAGAAATAATTTAAATTGATTCGTTTTATACTTCTTCATGCAGTGGAAAACGAGTATATTAGTTTTGTAGATTGTCCGATTAGATATGCTTCGGCCTCTTATATACATTTAATTTGCAATTAGTTTATTTATTTTAAATCTTATTTATATATTTATGATATTCTCAATTGAATATGAAATTATATTTATAATAATGCCTCATTAGCTATACTCATTCATATCTTTAATTTTGTTTATATATATGATATATTTTCTGTCTTATATTTTATTTATGAACTTCAGCCATATTTCGGTTGACACAACTTTCACTGAAATATATCTGACTTTCTATTGGTACACGCTACAAAATTGCCAAAAGCCCAAGCCGAAATATGGCTTACAGATAATATCATATCATAAGCCACCTACTAAGACCGTTAAAACAATGTAATTATGTGGGCATGCTGCTATTTAGATCCGAGCCAGACTCTTATGTAAACGATGATTTGCAATTTTGATTTTTGAAACGAACTGCGCTGACCCCGGCGCGTCGTATTTTAAACTAATCTCTGTGCGCCGAGCTCAACTCGCAATTCTTCGCACTTCGGAGCTGAGCCGAGCCGAGCTTATTGCATTTATGCGGACACTATAATTAGCCTCGAGACCGTCGGGTGTTGTGGCACGGCGCATGCGCAACCGGCAACAGGCCGACAGGCTGCAATTCGAACTGAAGATCGGCGGGAATCGAAGAGGGGGCACTTGGAACTTGGTGTCTTGCTGCTGGTAATTGAAGAAACTGTTGGTAAAGCTTTGGCCAAAGCACAATTTGCGCCATAAATGGACAAAACCGAAAATAAAACAATGTCGACAAATCTGTGGCGTCTGGCCATTATAATTTTCAGTGGTAAATTGTTAGCCAAGTTTGGGTATTTAACGTGCATCGAGTAGGACGTCGACCCCTCCGGCCGGGCCCCACAAAAATGTCCAAAAACACAAATCGCGTTGCGATGACAAAATTAAAATTCATTTACGCTCAAGTAAATATTTACGCAATAAATTTGCATTTAATTGCATTTGTGAAAAGCGAGCGAGCCAGCGACGAGCGAACGAGGCATGCGAAAAACGCCACAAAACATTGGCCAAAATCAAATCAAATTCGAAAGTGATGAAAGTGAAATGGCGACAATTAAATACACTTCAAATGTGCGTTAGATGGACGCACTACAGTTAAGATAGGCAGCTGCTACGGCGGCTCGTCACATATGCTTGCCAAACGATGAAGTTGATTAAGACTTTTATCTTAAGGCTTGAACGTGAGCGACGTGATTAATGATTAATGGGCTTAGGTCAGTTATGTGGAAAAGATAGCTAGTGTTTCTTTATGATTATAATAGCTATATGATATAATAGTAGGAAGTTAAATAGATTTTTGGGAGATTTTAGAAATATAAGAACAGAACACAAAAGTGATTTCTATGCAGATAAAATTGAATACTCATAGAAGATCCTTATAATATCGAAGATAAAAGCATATCTTCTTCTCCTTATATTTCTAACATCTCACTAAAATCTTTTTAATTTGATCTGCATAGAAATCTCTTTTGTGCTCTGTTCTTATATTTCTAACATGTATAAGCATATCTTCTATATTGAAATGATATTCTATGAGTAATCAATCCTATCTGCATAGAAATCTATTCTTCCTAGATCAAATTTGTATTGTTGATCTCTTCAATATCTTGCAAAATTTGTAATCAAATCATTCCCAACAACAAACCTAGCATTTTACAATATCCCAACAGAGTGAATTTTGTACATTCTAAAACGTATTCCCACAATATGCCTCGATGTGCCAAATGTGGACTGAACTATCTCACATTAGTATGCAAGAAACTGAGGAACAATTCAATGAAATGTGACCTCAGTGACAGAGAAGACAGAGAGGCACATAGAATGTAGTAGTAGTAGCCTGTCTGGATCTCTCTGTCTTCACTCTCACTGAGGGCAGGTCACTGAGGCGACTGTGATGAGCTTAAAAATGAATCCGTCATCAATCAACACTCCTACTCTCGCAACTCCTATTTCGTCTAATACCACAATACCAATATCAACTTATATGTTTAATCATTAAAACAAAAAACCTAGTCACCTTTTCAATAAACACTTTTTAACATAATTTTGAATTAATTTGACTAGCTTGTAGAAAACATAACTTAGTTAGTATGGAAAGAGTTTAGTCCGACTGGAGTAACTCACTTTTAAAAGCAAATTTCTTATATTATAGATCTATGAATCAGTAAGCTTTATTAGCTCAAATCAACTCTTCCACCCAAAGAGAAACAGCTATTGAAACACTAAAGTAGTAAAAGAAAATCCTAGACTAACATCCTTTCAGAATCTTTATATCATAAATAAATCATACGCCAACTAACGCATATATTGCATCACACAAGTCCCTTTGCCAAACGTTACAGCCATTATGCCACAACTGTCATAGCCCCAGCGAGTGTATCTCATATAACTGTCCGCAAATGCCAACAGCAGGCCCAAAACTCGCACCCAATTCACAATATAGCAACCACGCAGTTGGCAGCCGATGTCCGCTCGCTGCCCAAACCCCCCTTCGATGTCAAAATCGAGGCGAAACAATTTGCGCGACGTATCGAAATCTAATCAAATTATGCGCCAGAAATGTCGAAAAAGCGTGAAATGTTTTGCCTGCGGGCCGAGGTACGCTTGGCTATTAACCCTGACCAGGTTGCAGCAAAGGGGAAGAGGGGCGCCTAGTGGGTATTTGGATAAGAGGACAGGTGACAGGCGACAGGGGTCGGGGGTCAGGGGGTCAGGGGTTATAGGTAATGGTTGCGCACCTGACGTATTCAAAAATTGCATCAAAATTGCAGCAAATAAGAAGCGCTCCGAACGCAATGCATTGGCAAATGTTATGCAAAAGTGTTTGGCAAACAACGCGCTGCTGCATCTGTATCTGTATCTGCAAATATGTGTGTATCCGGCGGAGTGAGCACTGCAGCTGGGCACGGTGATGCGTGTGTGTGGAGTGCGCTCGCATTATTGGAACGCTTCAGCGCAGCAGAAGTTGGGTCTGTGCGGCGCAAAATGTTTTTATGCGGTTCGCTTAATGTGTTTTAGCCATAAACCAACTCAGCTCGTCGCGGCCAAAAATGCAAAATGCCAACAATGAGCTCGACTCACAAATGCTACAATATCAAAGGGGCAGGGGGCTGGCTGGGGGCGGGCTGCTCTGCCCACCTACTTTTTCTGCTCCTTTTTTGTTTGTTTTTATTTGTTTCTAACTTCGTTTATTTGGTTTTGTGCGCCTAATTGAATTTGCGCCGCACTCTATTAGAATGAGTGTGAGTGTGTGGGTGTGTGTGTATGGGTGTGTGTGTGTGTATGGGTGTGGGTGTGTGTGTGTGTGTGTAATTGAAATAACAAGTGCTTGCAGTTCATTTGGCCAACTATATGCTAAATTTTTCATGTTCCTGCCACACCTTGCGCACAATCGTTAACGAGCGCGTTTTTAAACGCTATAAAAACGCGTGCAAGTCGCGCACATGGGGAGTGTCGAAATTCAACTACAAGTTACAGCTGCAGATCATTAGTTAGTTAATAAACTAGCAAGAAAGGAACTTATGAATGATATATTTATACTCTAAGCTCTAGTTGATTCAGTAAAGGAAGAGCACAGCTCCAGCGGTCAACGACTCATGTCTCATATTAGTTCCTATTTGTCTTTAATTGTATTTTAATTAGGGGCGCTTTGGTAATTCAAATTGTCAATTGTGCCAGCCAGCCAGCCAGCTGCTCAGTCGAGCTTGGCAAATCGAATCGAAAATGAAATTTCATTCAATTGCTGAGCCATGCAATAATAAGAGAGACAAACGAACGAAAAAAGATTTGTCAGCCTGCAAAAAGATGAGATGGACAAAAGTGAACGGAAGTTGCTTGGCAACTTTCAGCCAAATACACAATGCACAGGAGCTGGGCACGCGCGGCGGTGGGTGGTGGTGGATGCGAGGCCTGTTTAATAAGCCGTTGCAATAACAACAAAGATGCGTTGCAGAGATGATGCATCTATGGGGCTCAACACGTTGCCTGGAAATTAATTTGAAAGCAGCCAACTTGAGAGAGAGAGAGGAACTAGATGAGTCAATGCACAACATTTTAGTGCCACAGGCACTCACACACACACACACACTCGCACTCACACATGCACATATTAATTAATTCAAAATTGCATTACGCATACGCACAGGTGTACAGGCGATGCTTAAACTAAACGAAAAGCCGAGTTGTGCCACACAGCCACAGCTGCCGCCGAGCTTGGCACTTGGACAAAAGACTCGTAAAATAAAAACACAGCACAGCACACACGGCACATAACACACCGAGCTAACGAAGCAAATACAACAACAACAAGAGCAACAACGACAACTAGAAAAGGCTCTAAAGACCAAGCTCTAAACATTTTGATAGAAATTAAGTCGGAATATGGCCAAATTCAGGTAGTTGGCTGGCAGCTGAACAACTGAACTGAACTGTGGGTGCACACTCTGCACCACATGTCACACACTCGCCTCGGTTCATGTGCCGTTGTGTTGTGTGGCACGAACCAAACCTGGCCCAGGCCTGGCCTGGCCACGTTAGCAGACCCCGCTTGGCCACTTAAGCTGCCCGCGCTCCAATGCAAATTATCTACCCCAGAGCTCCGATTTGGCTCGTACTTTCGGACACTTATTGTACGACTGTCGTCTGGAGATTGTCGTTGCCGCTGCCGTTGTCATGGCTGCCAATTGCAAGTTGCTTCAAGTTTGCAACACATGCCGCCCAGGACACTGGGGCTGCCTACAAAACATGAAAGCCCCACTAGAGATGAGCCAACGTGTGGGGTAATTCATTGAATCGATAGTTCCGAAATTATAGCATTAATAAAATTATGGCAGATAGAAAATTTGACTAGAGTTGTGAACTAGTTCATTTGAACAAATTCCAAATTCGTATATATTGAATATACTTGCAGTGTGCGAGTGTCTAAAGTTGTGAACTAGTTCATTTGAACAAATTCAAAATTCGTATATATTGAATATACTTGTAGTGTGCGAAAGTTTAAAATTGTGAACTAGTTCATTTGAACAAATTCCGAATTCGTATATATTGAATATACTTGTGGTGTGCGAATGTCTTAAGTTGTGAACCAGTTCATTTGAACCAATTCCAAATTCTTATATATCAAATAACTTGCAGTGTGTGAATGTCTAAAGTTGTGAACTAGTTAATTTGAACAAATACAAAATTATTATATATTGAATAATACTTAGTGTGCGAATGTCTAAAATTGTGAACTAGTTCATTTGAACAAATTCAAAATGCTTGTACATTTAATATGTTTCTATACACATTTTCAAGGATTTCTGCTCATAAATAGAACTAGTACAACTAAAGTTATATATTCACTTTCATAACAACCCACTGGTTCAAATGAACCATTTTAAGCTATTTACGAATCTGAATTTATATTTGAGTTTAATGTTTACTTTTGACCAATTTACACTTTTTATGAAGAGAGAATGAGAAATTTAGTTTTTGAACTAGTTCATTTTAAACATAATATTGAGCTCATATAAACCATTGACCGACCATTTTATTCATGGCAGTTGAACTGTATTCCAAGGTTTCTTCTCTTCATGGGAATATACAAATTGAGCACTTGAACTTGAATAAGATAAGAACAAACTGGTTCAAATGAGCCGTTTTTAATGTAGTTTAGACAGTTATTGTAAAACAGAAATATAAGAAGTCTTGAACTAATTAATTTTAAATGGGATTTTTTGCTCATATAAACCATTTTTATAATTGTAACGTAAAACTGATAACTCGAACTCTTGAGAAAATGTTAACCAATTCATAATAATTATAAATATAATTTTATATTTAACTAAAACGATTGTCATTGGGGCCATCTCTATGGCCAGTGCGGCCTGGTCTCGGCTCACCAAGCGCAACAAAATGGGCGAAAATTCACTTAATGCTGTTTTATAGTTGTTTTTCTTTAACGATTATGACAGCGCCTGTGGTCAGGCTTCGTTGCACTTTTCTTTCTTTTAGTTGAGGTTGAAGAAAAATAGTTAGAGGCATGGGGGGAGGCGTGTCTGCTGTAGGAGCAGCACAACAAAAGATATCATAACCTTTGACAAATTTTCGTTTATTCCTCAAATATTGTAAGTAGTGTAGGCGTTCACCTAACAATTTAACTAACTATGAATATGTGAAGGTACATATACATACATACATACATACATATGTATGTATATATATATGGCGATATATGGTTAGACCTATATATACACAGACATATGTATACCACATAGTTGTGTAAACGGAATAGCTCACACCTGTTTCTCTGACGAATACTTAGCGTATGCTCTGCTTCCAACTAAAAAAAATAGTTAAGAATTTTATGACCATGTCATCAGTTGGAGGCCGACGGGCGCGGATCCTCTACAGCGACCAGCCAGCTGCAATTGAGTATTTCGCGGAGATCCCAGCGAGTCGCTGCATCTGGTTCCAGCAGCACAGACACCGTCGCCTTGGCGTGCGGCGATATTATGTCCTGTAGCTTGCGACGAAAGGCAAACTTCTTGCCACGCTGATCCTCCAGCAACTTGGTGAGATTACTATCATCGAAAGGCATCTTGGCGTTCATCATTATGAACAATATCACGCCCAGCGACCAGGCGTCGGCCAACTTTGGATCGTATGGCACACCACAGACGACCTCCGGTGCCGCATAGGCGGCCGAACCACAATATGTTTCCGATTTCAACTGATGCCCGTGCTCGTCTCGACAGTATCTGGCGAAACCGAAATCGGCTAACTTTACATTTAGGCGCTTCGACAGCAAAATATTCTCGCATTTGAGATCCCGATGGGCAATGTCGTGGGTGTGCAGATACTTGAGAGCTTTCGCCATTTGAAAGAACCAGACCTTCGACTGTTTCTCATCGATGGGGCCCGACTTCTTGATGTGCGTCAATAGATCACCCTTTTCGGCGTAACGCATGAATATGAAGATCTTGGGGCCGCGTTGCAAAATGCTGTGTATCTGTATGATATTGGGATGATCCAGTTTCGTCAGTATCTCCAGCTCGCGCGGAAAGAACTTGTGCACGAAGTCGGTGGGGGCCTTCGCCTTATCGATGATCTTGCACGCCAAGTTGACGCCATGCCCGCTTTCATCCGCATAGCCGGCGGTGATTACAGTCGCATAGGAGCCCTCGCCAATTTTGTGGCCAATATTGTAGCCACGCTGGGCCAGGGCATCGATGTCCGAGCTGCGTGTGCTCAGCTGACGGCTGCCTCCATAGTTGGTCATGATTTATGGAATGTCGAGCTTCACCAATCGATGTTCTTGCCTATGATCTTTTTTATGTACCAACTATTCGTTGTTGGCCAGAAAGTGAATCGAGTGGGAATAGTTGGCATAGTTACTGGACATTTTCCGATCGATTCAGTTGTCAGTTATATTTACCGTGTCGTTGGATTTCCCTCACTAAACTTGAATTTGATGGTACTATAATAATAAAGCTAGCAAAAGTGCCTATTCCAATCCAGAAATTTTGACGAAATTACAAACGTTGTGAAAGAGCAGAGACAAATAATAAAATAACTGAAACTCAAAAAATTGCAATTAACATAAATTTTGTTTTAACTAGCCATGTCTACTATGCTTCAGTTTTTCTCTTCTTTCTACAACAAGATCAGCTACCCGAAGTGTTAATACAAGCATAAACCAATGTTGGCTAATTAACCTCAGCTGACAGCTAAGATTACTAATGACATCGTTGAATGACGATCATAAAAGATAAATTTCTTTCTCTGCTTTTATGAGCGTTAGTATAAATAAAATAAAATAATGGAGTGCTCTGATCGAGACTGCCCGACTAGGTGATACCCTAAACCTTGCGTAGAGTTGATTATTTAAATTATTTAACCTGTTTTTTATAACGGACTTTGCTTGAGCGACAAGTTGGAATGCTCTTGTCGATACTGCCCGACTAGCAGATACCCCGCAACTTGTGAAGAGTTGATTTTCCCATCGTTATACGTTTCGTATATGCAGTCATTACTATGAGAGTTGTGTGACGGAGGTAGCTTGCTCGACCTTATCAGGAATAATTATACTTTCTGGGGTCATTCATACGTTATTCTGCCTGTTATAACCATTTTCATACAAATATTACACCCTGAATTCCTATTTTCAATATGTTTAGGGTATACAAACAACAAATGAGACTGTTCTAGATTCGACTGGGAAATATCATGTAAACATATAACTATTATTCTGAAAGAAGGTTAGATGAAGCACATACAAATTTCGATATTCCAATCTCTGAAATTGATATGTTCATTAAAACTGGGAATGCTGTTCAAAATATATAGATA
The DNA here is from genome assembly GCA_035046225.1 of Drosophila pegasa. NCBI lineage: Eukaryota > Metazoa > Arthropoda > Insecta > Diptera > Drosophilidae > Drosophila > Drosophila pegasa. Next base: position 4,981,105 of record JAWNOD010000398.1, on the reverse strand, counting down.
TATACAGCATAGAAAGAGCATGATAAACAACAGATGCTGATTCGCTATATCAAATACAGCGCGTTCCAGCTCAATCTGATCTTGAATAATCAATACGAATGATTTGTATAGACATGTATAGTATAGCATAGTAAATTAACTTAATCAAATCATTGCTTACAAAACCTTTAACTCACTTCCTATTTAAACCAGTTTACTATAATATATGATATAGTTAACATAGGCATTATGTGTCGAAAATTCGATACAATATGGCAAAGATACGAGCTTGATATCATTAAAAGTGTCCACCTTGTTATTTAAATTTCTATATATATTTTGTATTACCAAAGTTGACTGGGTTTCGTTCCTCAAAAATAGTTTTGTTTCATTTAAGTTGACTTCGTTATTGTCCCTTGTTCTGTCACGTTTTTACTTTGTCAAAATTTCTGGAACCAAATAGGAATTTTCGTTTATTTTATGTAATAGTACCATCAAATTCAAGTTTAGAAAATTCAACCGATGCAACGGTAAATGGAATGCATTCGTAATTAACCACGCCCACTCACACAACATCCCACTCCTTGCATACAGTTGGTAAATAGCACACAAAAGGCAACTCTGAGAACATTAAATCATGTGCAGCAACGGAGAAAGCGCTCGTGGCACTCGCAGTTCCGACATCCACGCCCTGGCCCAACAGGGCTACAAAATCGGCGCCAAAATCGGCGAGGGATCGTATGCGACTGTGATCACTGCCAGCTTCATGGATGAAGTCGGTCGTACCCTCAATTTGGCCTGCAAGGTCATTGACAAGGAAAAGGCGCCCCTCGACTTTGTCGAGAAGTTCTTTCCCCGCGAAATGGACATATTGACGAAACTGGATCATCCCAACATCATACAGATTCACAGCATCCTACAGCGCGGCCCGAAAATCTTCATTTTCATGCGTTTCGCCGAGCGAGGCGATCTTTTGACGCACGTGAAGAAGGTCGGCTTCATTGAGGAGAAGCAGTCAAAGATTTGGTTCTATCAGATGGCCAATGCCTTAAAGTATTTACACAGCTATGACATAGCCCATAGGGATCTCAAGTGCGAGAATATTTTACTCTCCGAACATTTCAATATAAAGCTAGCCGATTTTGGTTTCGCCTGCTTCTGCCCCAGCAAAGACGGCGACCGTGTCTTGTCGGACACATACTGCGGCTCGGCAGCCTATGCTGCACCAGAAGTTGTCTATGGAGTGCCCTATGATCCGAAGCTGGCCGATGCCTGGTCATTGGGCGTCATATTGTTTATAATGTTAAATGGTAAGATGCCGTTCGATGATGCAAATCTGACCAAGTTGCTGGAGGATCAACGATCCAGAAAGTATGCGTTTCGTCGCAAGCTGCACGATATGATCTCTCCTCATGCCAAGGCAACTGTTGCTGTGCTTCTCGATCCGAACCCAGAGACACGTTGGACCCTGCGCGAGGTCCTCAAATGCAGCTGGCTGCTCCTGGAGCAATCGCCACAGGAGCAACTGCCACGCCAACGCTTGCCAAGCGAACAAGAAATAACGCAATAATCATTTATAGCTACAAATTGTATTCTGACCATTCACATTGAGTAACTGGCTTTTTGTACAATGTTTTGTTACCAAGAAAGTTAGCGATAATACTCGCGTTTACCGACGTTTCACAATTCAATAACATTGCATATCACAAAAAAAATAAATAAAAAAATTAAAAAAAATTATTTTTAAAAAGCGGATAAAATTATTTTAAAATATATTCTAAAATATTTCCCAGAAGTTCATAAAAAATAGTGGAGGAAAATGAAAGTGAACTTAGAATATTAAATTATACCCAAAAATGTATAATTTTTCAAATTTGAAAAATTTGAATTTGACTAATTTGAAATTAATTTTCTGCAAATCGAAATAAGCCTAACACATTACCCATAAACAAACACATTCTAGCATATATTACACTAACTTTGGGTATCCTTTTTTTTTTAATAACCTGAACTCATTGAAAATGAAAAACCATTTTAATTTATAATTTTCTTCACAGAATTTTCGTTAACCCTGCCAAAAGGGCTAGTAGAGGGAAGTCTTTCTCAGCCGCCTCTCTATCACTCACTCTCTGACTCCCTCTCTCTCTCTCTTTCTATCTCTCTCTTTCACTCACTTTCTGACTTCCTCTGTCTCTCCCTATTTCTCTGTCTCTGCTACCATTTGTGTGTAGTAAGCTGACAATGATTTACTTCCTACTTTAAGGAATCTTTCTTAAGAAGTCCTATCTCAGTTGGCAAGTCAGATCTTTAGCGCTTTAAGGTATACTATCAAGGCTATGATTCCTGAAATTGCATATTCGAATTCATATATTCACGTTGAATAAGCTCTAAAAACTGAAGTCACAGCTACGAGTTCCTATAATCATAGTCTAATGCTGTCCTATTTCTTTTATTGACATTACTGAACATTTTTAAAACGTTTGCAGTAAGTCTAAAATATAATTTTACTATATCTTTAATAATCCCAAGCGAATTCTTGTAAGTCTATCAATATACGTCAGCTTCTCTTAGCCATCAAAAGTCTTGTTTTGTACCTGAGAGTCTGAATAAGTGCTTTTGATTTAATAATGTAACATAAATGAAAGTACCCAAAGAGTAGATACCCTTTCCCCAAGATAATAAATTAGTAAACATACAAAATAAATATTTTTAAGATCTACATATAATATGCATCGATGAATATTCAAGTCTAACAAACTAAAGGCAGTTACATGTAGTAGTAATATTTCAGTATAAGATACTTTACGACTCTTACTACCTACATTAGATAAGTTATCCAATGTGCTGCGATTTACGTAAGACTAAATACAAAGTATCATATCTCGTTGCAGTTGTGTGCCTATTGCAGCTGCCACATGCCAACGCTGATGGCAAGCACAACCGCAGCGACATCGTGACCGATGCCGAGCTGAGCGCCTCGGAGCGCAATCGTCGCCTGATTCCCTACATGGCCTTCTATTTGCCAGCGCCGGAGCTGCCCATCAATCAGCAATACGCTGTGAAGCACAGCTCGGCCGCCGGTGGCTCGCAGCTGCTGGCTCCGGCGCCCGTCGCACCGCCCAGCCGCATACCCGTGCCCGTGGCGTACATGCCGCAGCAGCATCCCCAGCAGCCGCATTATCAGTCCAATGCAGCCGATGTGTATCACACGCTGGCGGTGCCGCATGGACCGCTGCCACCTGTGCAGGGCAAGGAGCCGTCGGCGCCGAGCGGCGCCACATTTATTGCCTACAAGCCATTGAGCGCCGCACAAAAGGCAAGTACACAGCGAATAAATATGATTGCTGCATAAATAAAGTCGAATATAATCGTGAACATCATCATCATAATATATTACACACACACACACAGCACAAGACGGTGCAGCACTTTCCGCCGCTGCCGCAGCAGGAGCAGCCACAGCATCACCGTCAGCAGCAGCCGCAGCAGGAGCCGCAGCAGTACGAGTTGCTGCCACCGCTGCAGTTTCAGCGACAACGCGCCAAACAATCAAAAGTCAATTTAACGCCGTTTACAGCGCATAACACGCTGCCGGGACACTTTATACCCATTATTTATACGCCGCTGAGCAAGTCAAACAGCAACAACAACAACAACAACAACAATGAGCTGCATAATGGCAATACAATCAATTACAACAAAAAGCAGCCGCCGTCTGAAATTGTCTTCCATAAAAACGCGCATCAAACACAAATTGTTACGGATTATGCCGGCGATGTGGCCGCCGTAGCCGGCGTCTCGCCAATGCCGGAGTTGCAGTCGCCGGAGGTGCAGCAGCAGCCAGGCGAGGAGGCGGTGCAATCGAATCCAAGGTAAGATTTCCTATTGTATCTGCATCTATGAGATACAAAATGTATCTGCTAGCATTAGCAGCCATGCATCTGTCAGATACAATATCTATTGTAGCGCCCTGCTCTTAGAATTGTTTCTGCTGGTTTCTCACACACACACACACACACACATACACCTAGCTACACACACACACACACACCCACCTAGTCACACGTTTATTCAGTACCAGGCACAATTTCTGTTGCATTTGCCATTGCATGTTGCACATAAATTAAAAATGTTGCACCCATTTCATCAAGAATTTGAAAGGAAAAAGGTTTGCATAAGAGAAAAATGACTCGACTTTTAAATACCCTAACCCTGCATAGTTAATTGCATTAGATCAAGTTTAAAAATGAGATAGAAGGAATATCTAATCTTCCATGAATTGTGGAATGTAGTTGGTGCTAATGTCTATATATCAATTACAACATTAACAAGTTATGCAATATTGTAGGCGTGCCCCTTAGGAGTACAAATTAGAATATTTCTCTAAAAAAAACTTGTTTTGTTTGATATTTGCCAATCTAAATATACAATAGTACTGTATCAGCATTATATAATCCACATTGATAAGATTTTATTTATATCCAAGGTACTATTAAAAACCTAGTTTAGTTGAAAACCTTTAGAAATTTTTGATATAAGAAAATATCACGTATGTTACATCCAATATAAGCTCCATTAGTAGCACCTGATTTGAAGCTTATTAAAATACTGTGAGAAATTTTGTATATGCTTGCATACATAATAGAATATGGAAAGAATTTAAAATTTTTTTTTTTTTAAATATTGAATTCCACTTAAAATTACAAAATTTTACTTTACAGTTTATCGAAACAAAACCAAAAATATTAAGCATTGCAAGATATTTTAAATATTGTTTAAAAATTTATCATTGAATTTAACAAATAAATGTTACGTTGAAATCAATAGAAAGAAGAAAATGTAGTTAAATTACCAGTTCAACCTCATTTCAGTTTCATAAAAATTTATCTAATATAAAGTAGATACATTTTTTTAAAATTATTTATGCACTCTATAGACCTTAAACATTATTTTGTTTTTCATTCTCTACTTGATTAAATTGCATAAATTTGCGCTTTACACTTCCTATGCTGGCCTAGCATTGTTTACAAATATTGAGCTATTTGGCTTAGTTGTGACATTTTAAATAATTAAAATGGCAAATTAAAGCTGGCCGAGGCAGCAGCAGCAGTGCTTGAGCAGCGCCGAGCAGAGCTGTTGAAAGAGCAGTGACACGGCAGCACACACAGGTTGCATGCAACGCCCTTGGGCATAGAATTCAATTGCATTTAATGCATTGCCTCAACCTCAGCAACGGCAGCAACTGATTCCGTTTCTGTTCTCCCCTCTCCCTCTCCCTCTCTCTCCCTCCGTCTCTTTCTCATCTTCTGGCAACGTCTCTGACGACATTCGTTTGGCTGACGTAAGAAGCTGTTTGCTGTACCCCACGAGGCGCCCCCAAAGGGGCATTCATTCAATGGGCGTGTATTGATGAGCGCCTCGTGTTCTGTTCATCTCGTAATGTTCACAAATTGCAAAATCATGTCATAAATAACCGCGGGCAAACCCGCCCAAGTACATAATGCCATATATATATACAGATATATATATAGATGTATACTACAGGTCAGCCAATGGGCAGTTGCTCTTACAATCCTTTCAATTGCGCCCTAACCTCAATATTGATACAGTGAAGATGGCGTGGTGTGAACAGAGAATAAGAGAGATTGGACATTTGTTGTTTAAATAATATCGATTATGCCTATAAATAAATTTGGCATAAATGAAGAGCATAGCAAAGCTGTTCAGTTTGGTGAAGGTATCTTGAAAGTCTGGCATACTTTTCAAACATAAACTAAAGGTAAACCTACATATAGAGTATTAAAAGTGCTTTAATTTAGTTAGGGGAACATCGCTTATTTCTATATATAGCTTTACGATAAGGCTCGTTTGCATAAGCTAAGAAAGTAAGTGAAGCTGTTTGTTTTACAGTTTGGTGAAGGTATTTAAAAGTCTGGCATACTTTTAAAACCCATATACATGTATTTATATATAATTACAATAGTGTTTCGATATAGGCATATCAAATTTTATTAGGATATCTTAAACAAAGAAATTTTCTCAACACAAAAACTCTATTGTTGAGTGTTAGTTCCTCTGCTAGGGTATCCAGGTTAACTTTAATAGACAACTCTGGAATTTGCAGCAAAAACTCTGTTTTCTCCCAACTTTCGGAACTACAAAGAACTATAAAAGATAGACAAACCTGGCCACACCCACTCTGCTGTCAATACAATTTAAGAATCCATTAAAAAAAAAACCTTTCACTGCATACACTAATCATGGCTTTCACTCATACGCTTTTGCACGTGCCGCGCAGCGTTGGCTACAGCCTGTACAATGAGCCAGCCGTTGTGACGTCTGCCACTGCCACCGCCACCTCATCGACAGCCACAAAAACCGCATTGATTGTCCATCAAAAGTCGCCGGCCTATGGACACGTAAGTAAATACGAGAGTTACTTCAATATGTCGCCGGAGCAACAGCCACAACGGCAGCCGCAGCAGCAGCCGTTGACGCCGCAGGAGAAGTACGTGCTATACTTGCAGCAGCGCATGAAGCAACAAAGGCAGCAGCATCAGCAGCAGCAGCAACAGGAGCGCCTACATCATCACCATCATCATCTCCACCACAATCATCATCCACAACAGCCTGAGCAAAGCAATACGAAGGCGGGCAAACACGCACACACTCCACACACACATACTGCGACGGCCGAGCCACCTGCACCACCATCGCACCACAGTCAATTACACAATTACAATGGGCTCTTCGGACGTCCGGAGGCGACGCAGCCGGGACAGCAACAGGTGCTGCATATACCACTGCGCGCCCTCATGCATGAGCAGCCAAAGGACACGCTGCTCGGGTAAGTCCCCACACTGACCACATAAACATGCCTCGACATATGCTTGCGTCCTAAGTTCTTTCCCGTTGACTTCCGTTTACTATTTATAATATGCTCCGTCTGTTTTTCCTTAGGTCACCCCCTCCGCCGCACTTTATCGATTACCTCATCGATGGTCCACGACAATCGTTGGACGAGGAACAACATCAGCAGCAGCAGCAACATCATCAGCAGCAACAGCAACAACAGCAACAACATCAGCAGCAACAGCAACAGCACGCCTACATCCTGGTCACCACCACAGCTCCCTATACAGATCATTCCCAGCAACCGCGTCTACATGATTTGGCCCCACCCACCCGTAGACCCCATCTCTACAAGCAGCAACCCACGCTGCGCCTACAGCCGGTGACGCCTCTGCACAATTATCAGGCCACACGACGACCCGTCTACATCAGCCCGCCCACGCCCAGCGAGACCGTCAAGATAACGCCCAAATACGTCTATGTGACGAGTAAGCCCCCCACAGCCGTTGTCCATAGCGAGGAGCCCCAGGCAGCGCCACCCGTCAAACTGAAGCCCATCCACAAATACGCACCACAGGAGCGAGCGCATACGTCGCCTAGGCCCAGCCAGGTGCTCGCGCCGAACGATGTCGATCAGCTGCCCGACATACGCACCTCGTCGCTGGCTGAGATCCTGCACAAGCTGCAGGCGAGCAATCATCTGCCGCACACCCTCACCCCGGACAACATAGACAACTCCATCAAGACACTGATACGCATTCTACAGAATCTCAAGCAGACGCAGACAATTGTGCCGGATCCGCCTCAGCATCATGAGACCAAACCCAGCAGCGATAGCCATCCCGATTATGACTACAGCACGGGCACGGGCAGCGAGGAGGAGCAACAAGCGCCAGCAAAGACAGCAGGACAAGTCGATGCGGATCTGTTGCATCTAAAGGGACCAAGTGAGTTACTCTTAGTCTAAAAGGTGTAAAAATCTAACCCATTTTCCTCATTTTTTAATACATTTGATATGGAGAGAGGCTAAGGATTATGCCTAGAAAGCCAAAGAAGTATTTCACCTCTTTTGATTAGGAATAGATCACGAAACAAGAGTCAACTTTTCAATCCATCAATCTATAAAATTCTAATAAAATTTCAAAGTTCGTAATTACATTCTTTGGAGATGAAACAAATGTGATAAGATATGGAAAGATCTTCTAAATTAGACATTATAAGATCCTTTCATGTCTTATAAATTATGGGATCCTTCCAAATCCGTACCACGCTTATTATAGGATTCTTCCACATCTTATCTTGTTATAAATTATAAGATCCTTCCATATTTAATCACCCCTAGCTACATCCCAGAGAATGAATTGAACTTTCCCAATATTTATTTTCAAAATCGTCTGATAATATTCGAGTTACCTCTTCAATCTAACAACCCATCTCTCCATCTCTCAATACTCTAGATAAGCATCCGGGTCCTAGCACAGGTCGTGCTGGCATAGATTATCCCAATTATGCGGAGATTCCGAAGACCAGCTTCGAGTGCACGCAGCAGCGTTACAAGGGTTTCTTCGGTGATCCGGAGACCAACTGCCAGGTGTGGCACTACTGTGATCTCAACGGAGGCAAGGCCTCGTTCCTATGCCCCAACGGCACCATCTTCAGTCAGGTATAAGCAACAGAACTTGGCCAGTCAAAGAACTTTAACCAAAGTTCATTATTTCTAGATTGCATTGACTTGCGACTGGTGGTTCAATGTGAAGTGCTCGACGACCTCGCAGTTATATGTGTTGAACGAGCGGCTCTACAAGTACATACTGCCCTTCAATCCGAAATTCCCCGAGGACTACAATGGACCCATTGTGGATAAGTAAATGAAACGCATCATCATACCAAAGTCTACAAATTAACGGAAATTTCAACTGACATTTTAGATACTTGGCCATGAAGTTCCAGGAAATGGAGGAGAAGATGCGCCTGGAAAAACAACGTAAAGCCGATCAGCAGGCGGAAAAGCCTGCTGCCCGGGAAGAGGCATCCACGCCCGCATTGCCCAAGAACCATAAAGCGTCGCCCAAGCATGGCAGCGGCATCAATGCACAGGTCTACGAGCAGAGCTCGGAACGTAATCTGCTCATCGACGATGAGATTGACGACATATCGGAGCGTGGCACCTTCGATACCTACAACCAGGCGCCAACTACAATAATGGCCCCAATCACAACGACAACAGCACTGCAAGACTCTCAGACCCTGGGACTTAGGCCCATTGTAGTTTCATCGACGCCGGAGCCAGAGCTGTCAGATGAGCTGGAATCGCTGCCAACGCTGGCTAACGATCCAGAGCTTAACTTGGAGTCCGACTCGCCCGAGGGCAGCGAGGAGCTGGAGGAGAAGCTGCAAAATTTGCGGGACACGAATTCGGCTGCCGGACAAAAGCAGCTCGAGACGACAAAAGTGAGCGTCGAAAAGCTGGAGGTGATTGAGATTAAGACGGACGGCTCAACGGGACACCTTTTGCCCGTGGAGCAGGCGAGGAAGTGAGACAGAGAGATAGAGTGAAGAAGATAGCAATAAGCCTGTGGCTGAGAGAATGCTTGCCATATTTGTAAAGAGAGTTCTTGTACTTCGTTCGTTTGTTGATTGCGTACGCCCCTTAAATTATTCTTAGCGAGCGACTACTGTAAATAGCTAACTGTAAATGAAACCATAACTATCTATATGCGATATAGAAAACAATTAGACATAAGATTGAATTAAAATAAATGCAAAGTATTAAGTAAAATATATATATAAATGTATAGAATGAATATGATTTCTCACTCACCAAATGAGAATTCTTGATTTGGGCGAGAGCCGCATCGATGGAACTGATCGCCGAAGGAATTTCGATTACATAGCGATTATTCTACAAATGGAAATTGATTAGTGAAATGAGTGGGAGAATTTATGTTATTATAATAGAGTCTATGAACTACTTAAGGTGTATAATTATCGCTTTGTGTTGGCTATAGATAGGTGGGCAAAAAACTCTTTATAACAAGAATATAATATAATAATATAATTTAATATAATATAATATAATATAATATAATATAATATAATATAATATAATATAATATAATATAATATAATATAATATAATAAATTATAATATAATATAATATAATATAATATAATATAATATAATATAATATAATATAATATAATATAATATAATATAATATAATATAATATAATATAATATAATATAATATAATATAATATAATATAATATAATATAATATAATAGTTTTTGTCTTAGTTTCCACAGGATTTGATGAAATCGTATTACAGTTAATATCTTGTTACTGTATGACAATGATAGACTCAACATAACTCTGAGTAGGGTATGCAATGAAAGCTTTTTCAAGATCAAGTTAGGATTAGTTATAAGATAGTTTTACCTAAATTGTTGTCTCTAATGAAGGGTTTTTTTAAGAACAAGTCTCCAGTAGTAGTAGTCTCTAGTTGAAAGATAGCTTTACGTACATTGTCTAATAGATCTTGTAACTGATGGACAATATAAACTTATAACTCTGGCAGGTGTATGAAAGTAGGCTTATTGGAATCCTAGTACCTTGTAGTGAGCTCTAGTTGGAATAGGATAGTTAACTATAAACTAACTAAAAATAGTCAATAATAAGCTTTGAAGTTATGATTTTAGATCTTTTGAAATGCCTGGCATTACAATTTTAAGTCTTTTTAAGTGCAAATAATTGTAATATACTAATATATATGCTATTAATATGCAACGTAACTAATTTTAAGATGACATCTCTCAATTATCTCAAGCATTTCGTATTTTGCAAGGCCTTTCTTATTTTCTATTTAAGCTCTATTTATATACCTAATAATATTAATATTATAAGCTATGATATTAATATTCAAGCTAGCTAATTTCTGATGGCTCACAGCATTATATAGTTTTACGAAAAGACTAATAATTACTCTTACTTCATATTTTACTTATGCCTAAGTTTTATATTTATATGTTGCTTAGCCTAATCATTCCCTATCAAGTTGTACATATTCCTTCCCTTGCTCACCATTTCGCTCACTGTACTGGTGACATGATTGGCGTGATGGCGAACGGCGCACGCCTCGCAGCTGTTGCGCCTGCACGAGGTGCAGTAGATGGTGGCCGGCACGTTGTGCACGTTGCACACCAGCTGGACGGGCATGCGGAAGATGTCATTGCCTATGCGTAGGCCGATGCCACTGCGTCCTGTGCGCTGCTCTTCATCCAGTGGCTGGAAGATGTGCGTCTTGAGGACGCGACTGTGATAATGCACCGTTTCGAAGCAGCGCTTGCAATAGAACGCGTCGCACTGCTTGCACTCGCCGCTGGCTGCATTGTGGCCGCACTCGCTGCATTTGGTCTCCAGCACGATCTCGTTCAGTACCGAGGGGCCGGGGCAGAGCAACGACTCACTTAGTGTGGCCAGCGAATAACGGTTGCCATACTCCAGACTATATGTTTCGCCCAGCACGTGATAGTTCAGCTTGTAGAAGTCGCGTATGTCGCCCACACTTTTCTCATCGCGATCCTTGGCAATAAAAGTGGGCAATGCCGAGCTGAAGCAGATGGGGCACTTGAAGTCCCTTTGCTGGCAATGCTGCGAAATGCACAATTCGCACATATGATGACCGCAGGGTAACAAAAATGGACGATGATTATCTATATTGATATTAAAGAGAATTATTTACATAAATATTACAAATAAGAAATTTTATTAACCAATTTTTTATTTCTTTTTACTCATAATAATTTCCCCTCATATTTCCTTGCTCAACAGAAAAATTCTTTTTACTCATAATAATTTCCCCTCATATTTCCTTGCTCAACAGAAAAATTCCCTCTGACAAGCAGCATTTGCTGTTCACAAAGCAGCACAAAGCAAAGCGCAGAGAAAGACGCACAAAGTAAAATACGAAAAAAGCAGCCATATAAAAAAAATCCCTTACTCAATATACAGTTGCTGTGTTCTCTGCTGCAGTGCCCGAAATTTGTCTTCATTAATCTACGTTGATATAAAGATAATTATTTACATAAATATTACAAATAACAAATTTTATTAACCAATTTTTAATTTCTTTTTACTCATAATAATTTCCCCTCATATTTCCTTGCTCAACAGAAAAATTCTTTTTACTCATAATAATTTCCCCTCATATTTCCTTGCTCAACAGAAAAATTCCCTCTGACAAGCAGCATTTGCTGTTCACAAAGCAGCACAAAGCAAAGAGCAGATAAAGACGCACAAAGTAAAATACGAAAAAACAGCCATATAAAAAAAATCCCTTACTCAATTTACAGTTGCTGCAAAGCACAAAATATTTCCCTCTCAGAGCGCATAAAATTCCTCTCTGTTTAGAAGCAGCACAAGAGAAAAAGCCGCAAAACCCAGCGAGTCACGCATGCACACATAGACGAATATAACGGTTTGCAGCTCACACAACCGTCGCTTGCACACACACACATGCATGCATTCAAATGATGCCCTCAGGAGCCCTAAAATTTCAGCAATTTCATTTGCTGCCTTTTACTTGATTTCCTTTTTCTTCCATTAGAATTAGAAACTATTTTTATATTTCTGTCTTACCTGCATCCACTCCTGCCTTGATAAATTTGTGCGAATAGTTGCGAGTGCATTTTGGACAACGCAATTGACTGCGCAAATTGGCCGTCACGAATTTGCGATCGAAAAACCTAATACAATTGTCGTCGGCGATCATTTTAGTGTTTTTAATGAATTAATTTTTTGTTAACACAACGCGTTTGCTGCGCAACAACTTTTTTCCAAAACGTTTTTGTGAAACTAGAAAAAAAACTAATTTGACCGGCTTAACCGAAGTGCGCAAAAATACTAATTGTGAAAACAGTGTTGAACAAGCACGCGCAGATCACTGATTCACTTGTGCGAATCAGTCGCTCACGAACTGAAGCTCAGTATGCTGTTACGCATTAGCATAAAATTAATTGGCATTAAATTAATAAATTCAAATAAACCATATATTATTGTTTTTTTTTTTTATATTATTAAATAAGTAAAAAAATAAATAAATGTATTTTATATTTTATTTATTATATAATTATATATATGCATCTAATTCGTTTTTTTATTTATTTGTTGACCAGTTCACTGAGCTTACTAGTTCTTGAAGCTGAACAACATGAACATTGAGCTAGCTAGCAAAACAGTGCTGGAAAGAGATAGCCTGTGTGGAGTACCAGCTAGTGGCTTTCTTCTAACTTACCTTTAAAGCTGCCGGCATTTTTTTTTTCAGTTAAAACAACTTTTTGCATTTTTTGGTATTTTTATTGCATTTTACACGACACCAAATTTAAACCAAAACCGTTGAAATATGTAAATGAAAGAATGGGGCTGAATTTCCCTTAGCCAAACATGGAGTCCATCAAATTCTCTTGGCGCAGACGACGATTGCCCTCGTCCTGCTGGAAACGTCGCAGCTCCTCGTAGACCTCATCATCCGTTTCCTAGGGGAAATTTTAAATTGAGGTTATGTTGGCATCTTTTACTAGAGATATGAGAATACTTACAAAGATATAACGGCAAATGGGACAGGAATTGGCCTGAAAAGATACAAAGGGTGTTTATGGAATGTTTATATATTATATTATTATCATTATATTATATCAAGTAAATTTCCCTCTACCTTCTTTAGCCAGAGCAAAATGCAATCCTCGTGGAACTCGTGTTTGCATGGCAAAACTTTGAATTTGGCGCCCGCCTGGGCCGGCTCCTTGCACACGGAGCACTCGAAGTCCTCCCTGACCTCGTCGGCGGCAATCTCGTGGATGGGCAGCGCATCTATGGCGCGCTTGGATGCCTCCGGCACTTCGATCTCCATGTCGATGCCGTTCATTATGGCCAAGACCTGGAGGCGTCGATAGTTGCGATCGAAGTCGTTGGCGCCCTCGGGTCCAGTGGGCGTGTGGCCCAGCTCATCGAAATAGTCGGCCATAGCTCCACGCTGGGCTCTGCAAGGTGTATCAAAATTTTGAAATATTTTTATATATCTCTATATATATCTGAGCTGAATGAAAACCCGTTTTCGAACTGGGTTCGTAGAGCCAAATGCCATTTTATTATTTATCTCGAATGTCAAATTAAATCGTATACAATTTCTCTCATTTAATGTAAGTACAATAAGTTATAGACTATATATACCGATCCCTATATATATGTAGTCTAGGCATAGTTGTCACTGATCTGCGCCTATGGCTTAGTAATTCGTAGCACTAGGAATATTTAAGAGGTCTTTGCATTTAAAATGTTTGTGTTTAAGAGCTAGATTTTCATAGTTTAAAAGTATTCTCTCCACTAGTCTAAAATTACAGGCAATACTGGCAAATCGGGAGTGCTACAGACTCTATAGTTCCTGTTTCTTGTTTTTTTTTTTTTACTGTATTTATAGAAAAGGTATCGCAACTTGAGCTGATGGTAAAAATATGTCAAAAATTTATCGATTAAATTAATTTAGCTTAAAAAAAAAAAATATTTTTTAAGATAAAAAAATACCAAAAAAAAACTAAAATATAAAATGTAATCCAAAAATTGAAAATTAAATAAATATTTTCGTAAAAATATACTTTAGTTTTTGAAATAAATATATTTTTAGAAATAACATAAATATAAAATATTATAAAAAAATTGAAAAAATAGTTTTTTTCATATTTTAAATATATTTTATATCTTCGAATAAATTTTGTAAATTTTCTTATACATTTCTTTTTAGTAATTATATAAGTATAATATATAGTCCAAAATTGAAAATAAAAAAATACTTTCTTATTTTAAATAAATATATTTTATTTTTATATATATTTTATATTATTAGATAAATTTCTTATTAAATATAAAATATACTTTTGATTAAAAATTATATAAATATAATTTATAATCTAAAATTTGAACCAAAAAAATGTTGTATTTTAAATATATTTTATATTTTCAAAGTATTTTTTTAATATAAAATATATTTTTGATATAAATATAATTAATAATCCAAAATTGTAACTAAAAAATATTTTCCTTTTTTTAAATATAATTTATATTTGCAGATAAATTTGAATCATTTTTTATATATAAAATATATTTTTTATATTAGAAATTGAAAATAATAAAATACTTTCGTATTTTAAATATATTTTATATTTTCTTATATATTTAAAAAATTACCAATTTTAAATATAAAATATATATTTTTATTCAAAATTATATAAATATAAAATATATTTCAAAATTTAAAATTTTTTTTCTTTTTTTCATATATATTTTATATTTTCAGATGAATTACAAATTTTGTATAAATAAAAATATTTATTAAAAATATTTGATTGATAAAAAAAGTTCACTAAAAAAATAATACGTTTTTAACTTCCTTTTTTTGAAGCTTTCCGCTCATAAACAATAAGTTTCCCAATGTTGTAAAATATATATATTTAATTGCCAATATATTTAAACAAAATCCCTCTGAAAGAAAAAACACAAAATGAATTTGTTGTTCTCATCATATATCTTTTCATAATTTTTTTTCGCATTTTTTTGTTGTTTTGTTTTTACTATAAGTATGTGGTTTAATATTCATTATAATTATAGTATATGTATATATTATATATATATATATATATATATATATATATATAAACTTAAAGATTTAACGGGATAAAATGGGGGATAACGGGATAAAATGGGAAAAAAGGTAAAACTTGGGCTTAAACTAGAGAATAAATTAAAAGAGGCCCGCGAATCGGGTCTGAATATTATAGTAGCCGCTACAAAGGTACATATATATATATGTGATTTTGTAGGGATTATATATATATATATCGGTTCTATATATATGCAGAAACAATAACGAATAAGTACACGATTTTCGATTTAGCTTGGATGCTGCGACTAACTACGGCAGGTTTTTTTTTCGTTTTTTTTTTTTTATCTTTTTTAACTTTGGGAGGTAGGACTGCGAAAGGGGGGGGAGGGATCTATGAAGTAATTACAATGCGCAAGGCGATAGAGAGTTGGAGTTAGAGGGAGACAGAGACTGTGTGTGTGAGAGAGAGAGAGAGACAGTTAGATAGCATGACTTTATAGGCATATATAATTTCTAGAGTAAACACGAACGGCTTGCGTCTTCTTCTTCTTCTTCTTCTTCTCCGATCTATAACTAGCATTAGCATTTACAGTTATAGTCTAGTTTCTAGTCTATGTAGCTAAAAGCGGCGCAGGCAACACGACGCTCGGCGACCGTGGGGGAGGATGATATTGCGGTGGATATGTGGGCGTATCCTAGTCCGTTATCGATATCTGCGCGTAGCCCACCAGGGAGCGCTCGTCGGGCGTCTCGCCCGGCTGGACGCCCGAGCTCAGCTGGAACGTTATTGTCTTCATCGTCTCGCACTGGGCAATCAGCTGGTCCAGGTGCACGGCCATCGGCTGTGTGTCCAGGGCATCCACCAGGCCCGCATCCACCAGCTCCGTGGCAATGCCCTCCGCCGTATCCTTGCCCACGGCGAACTCGAAGCGGATGTCGTGCAGCTCGCGCCGCAGATTGCGCATGCGCAGCACCAGATTCACGGGCGGCGCCTCGCCGGCCGCTTCGCTGGGCAGCGGCATCTGGGCCACGCCAGCCGCCAGCTCCTGGGCAGGTGCGGGTGCAGGTGCAGGGGCGGGGGCGGGGGCGGGTGCACCCGGCGTCATTGTCGTCGAGGAGAGGCTGCGCGTTATCTCGGGCGTCGTCTCATCCCGATCGCTGTCCGAGGAGTCGGCGCGCTCGAGTCGATTGATCGGACGATCCTCGGACTCGGAGTCGGACGAAGGATGCTTGCGTCCGCCAGAGCCACCGGCATTGTCCTCCTCCTCGCTGGACCACACCCACTCGCCGGTGACGGTGCGATGCAGTCGGCCGGAGGCGCCCGGCTGGCGCTTGGCCGCCTTGTGGACGCGCGTCTCCATGCTGGGGCCGGACTGGAGCAGGGTCTGGGTCAGATACTTGCGATCCTTGGCCTTCTTGAAGAAGGCGTGCTTGAGCAGCTCGCTGGCCGTCGGACGCTTCGAGGGCTCCTTCTGCAGGCACTCGACGATCATCTTGCGGAATGTCTTGCCATAGGCCTTATACTGATCCTTGTCCTCGGCGCCCGTGTCCAGGGTGGGCGGCTCGTTCTGCAGCGTCAGCATGAGCACCTTCATCGGCGGATATTTGTGATACGGCGCCGTGCCCGTGGCCATCTCGATGGCCGTGATACCGAACGACCAGATGTCCGCCTTGAAGTCATAGCCATGATCCTGCTCCATCACCTCCGGCGCCATCCAGCAGGGTGTGCCCACAAAGGTGTGGCGCACCTTCTGCCGCGACAGATCCCGGCCGGTGGCCAGCCAGGCGCTGACGCCGAAGTCGGCGATCTGTATGGTGCCATCGTCGCCGATGAGTATGTTGCCCGCCTTGATGTCCCGATGGATCTGTCCGTTCGAGTGGAAGTACTCCAGCCCCTTCAGCACCTCCTTCAGCACCGTCGCAATGGTGGCCTCGTCGAAGACGCCCTGCTTGCAGTTCGCCGTCCGCATCTTGTGCTTGATGATGTCCAGCAGGGAGCCGCCCTCGAGCAGCCGCAGCACCAGCCACAGCTCCTCGCGCACCACGAACGACGTGTGATAGGTCACCACATTCTCATGATTGCACGACGACATCGCCTGAATCTCCTTCAGCAGCTCATCCATCGACGTATTCCACTTCTCCAGATTGATCCGCTTGATGGCGCACTTCTCGTTCTTCGGTATGCAGTAGGCGCCATGCACCACCGCCGTGGCGCCCACCCCAATCACATCCCGCAGCTCGTAGTCATCCTTGGAGTTGGGCCACGGCTGCTTCTCCGGCGGCGTAACGCCCAGACCAGCGGCCGACGCGGCGCCTGCCGCCGCCGCAACATTGTTGCTCGACAGCGTCGCAGGTATGGAAGTCATGCTCCTCACGGCGTACGGGGGCGGTGTGCCGGGACGCTTCCTCTGATTCAGTTGCTCCTGCTTCAGCTGCTGCTGCTGCAGTATGGCCGGCTGGCTCTGCGAGCGTTGCGTCTGTCGCTTCGGCTGCTTCGCTATGACCGCAGCTGCCGATCTGATGAGCTTCTGTCGCGGCTGCTGCTGCTCCTGCTGCTCCTGCTGCGGACTAAACTCGGTGTCCTGCTGCCTGTAGTAGCTGCTGTGGCACGCTGTGGCGCTGCTCAGCTGTTGTACGTTGTAGCTGCCCGAGCTGCCGCTGTGTCTCAGCTGATGCGTCTTTAATCCCACCGTCGGCTGCTGCTCCAACTCCTGTAAATCCTGCTCCTGTTGCGGCTGCTGATCCCTCTTGCCAAAGCAGTCAAAGATGCGTTTCTTTTCAACGTTTGAATCTTCAGTTACTTTGCTACAATTGTTGTTGTTGCTAATGTAATTACAGTTGTTGTTGTTGTTGTTGCTGTTGTTGTTGTTGTTGTTGGCGAAGTTTGCAACTTCTGCAATAGAGCAAAAGAGAGTTACGTATAATTGTAGAGCGCCTCAGACACAATGGATGTAAAGGAAGAAGTACAAAGCGAAGCAGCTTAAGGTAAGGCAACTACAGCATCAATCAGCTGATTGATTGATTGATTGACTACTATAAACATGCATGGAAAGTGTATTGGAAAGGTTTGTTGGACACTTGAAGTTCAAGAAAGTGTGCAAAACAAATAAAAACTAAGAGTTATGAAAGGCATACATCAACTGATTGATTGATTGACTGCCATTAAAATGCATAAAAAGGCATTAATTTTGGTACTTTGACATTTAAAATTCACGATAGAGTGGAAAATAGATGAAAACTATGAGTTTCAAAAGGGATACATCACTGCATCAGCTGATTGATTGATTGACTACTATAAAAATGCATCAAAAATGGTATTGAAAAGGCTTTTTTGACACTTGAAATCAACGAAAGTGTGGAAAACGATAAAAACTAAGATTTCGAAAGGCATACATCAACTGATTGATTGATTGACTGCTATTAATATGCATAAAAATGCATTAATTTTGGTACTTTGACATTTAAAATCCACAAAAGTGTGAAAAACAGATGAAAACGACGAGTTTCAAAAGGGATACATCACTGCATCAGCTGATTGATTGATTGACTACTATTAACATGCATAAAAAAACGTATTGAAAAGGCTTTTTTGACACTTGAAATCCAAGAAAGTGTAGAAAACTATGCGTTTCGAAAAGAATACATCAGCTGATTGATTGATTGACCACTATTAATATGTATACAAATGTCTTCAAATGGATTTTTATTTGAAATTCCCGTACAAGTCTGAAGAACACGTCAAAAACTGTAAGTTTTGAAAAACATGCATCACTACATCAACTGATTGATTGACCGATACTTTTAGCATGCATGACAAGGGTATCAAATCGCTTTAATCCACCCTTAAATATGGCAAGGGGGCGAAAAACTGTCCTTCCATTAAAATTTCTAAATATCATCAATCATTTATTGGTGATTGAACAAATTGATTGATTAAGTAACTAAACAAACTGATTGATTGAGCAATTATTAATACTATCAATAATACTATCACTATATAACACAAAACTTTACTATTTCAAATCCATTTTTTTATATAGAGTTGTTGGATAATATCTCAAGCCTTGAATACATCAAAAATCGAAAACAAAAATTTAGTCTGTTTATCAATAAATAAAAAATAAAAGGAAAATCGTCCGAATTTTGTAGAATTTACAGTCAAAAATAGGTAAAAAAAATTTAGACCTCTCCGAAAAAATTTACGTTCTATTTGAAGCCCCTACAAAAAAAATGTTAAAGTTCATTAACAAAAACTTTTCAATCAGAAAAAAAAGTTAAGAAATCAAAGAGTTAACTAAACAAATATTTAACTAACTTTAATTAAAATTACACAAGCCTCTACTGTGCCCACTGTGCGAATACAGCTAAGCGGCGCATTTGCTTCTTATTAGCGTTTTTTTGGGTATATTTTAAGGGGCCGAAAGGGGATTTACTTGCACTCGCACCCGGCCATAAAGTAAACAAAATGTTTACGCCCAGCAGCACATGCCGCGCGCCGAGACACTCACACACACACAGAGTACGCGAAGACCTGCTGCCCTCCTAATGACTAATAAATAGAGTAAAGGCAAAAATTTTTCCACAATCAGCCCGCCTGATAAGCGCTGTGTATATATTTTGTATTTTTTTATGAATCAACTGCAGTTAAGTAAGAGCGTGCCAGACGCTGACTGTACAACAGTAGCGGCAAATAGAGTGTGTATGGCGAGCGCGCGCGCTCTCTTTCCGATTCAAGCTCTCGCGCCGTCTCTTCTTCGCTCTCTCTCTGTTTCGCTCATCTGTTGTAGCATAAAAATTGACGCTCGGCGCAATCAGTTTGGACTGTGCGGAGGTGTGCGAGGGACCAATGACCGCATTCAGTTATTTTTAGATCACCACAACAACAACAACAAAGCGTAGAAAGTGCAATTAAGTAGTCAGTTAACTGTTTATATTAAACATGGTACAATTGCTTGAAAGCGCTCTCTCGTTCGCTCTCTCTCTCTGTCTCTCTATTGTTGTTGCAGCGGCTTGTGCAGTTAGCGCTTCAATCACAGTTAGCTGAGCGGGCAGCGCAGAGCAGGGTGCCTCAATGCAAGAAATTCAATATTTTTTGGCTTTTTTTTGTGTTTAGTAAAGGGGATAGTTATGATAGCCGAATATCTAACAAAAATAATAATAACAGCAAAAGTAATTTTTATCTAGGGCGCGCCGTCATGTGGCTTGTGGCTTGATAATGTCAAAAATTCCATTTCCAATTGGAGCCGAATTTCGCCATAATGAGAAAGGCAAATAAAATGCTCGAAGGCAATAAAAACAATATGTTTACACAACAAACAATGGGGAGGGCAGGAGGGGGGTGCTCTCGCACAGGAAATATATATTTCTTTTTCTCTCTCTCTCTCTCTTAAGAATAAGAAAACACTTGAGCGAAGAAGGTATTGACGCCTTTATATGCATGCTAATTTAAGCGAAATCTTGCGAAAAAAACAAGAACTTTTTAAAATAGCAACTAGACACAACAAAATAAAAATAAAATCGGGTGAAAAAAAAAACGCAAAGCAAACGTTGCCAGGCGCCGCTAACTAAAATTCACAATGAATCAATATTAAAATCACACGTTAGCCAAACGAGGGGGGGTAGGGGTATCTCAGAGGGTATACCGCTCGCACGATCATGTGAAAATGATAAGCAGCGTGCTTTGTCACACGACCGCAGAGGAAATTGTCTCGCTGCTGGGCGATCACAAGAGTTCAATTAGTTTCGATTAAGGCCCTGCATTTCGCATTTTTATTGATTTCACGCAAAAGAAATCAAAACAATTTACGCAAAACTATGATGATTTCTTCATTGCTATGGTAATTACATTTTGCAGTGGATGCCCCTCTTCTTTCACTCTTTATCTCCTCTGTTCGTCTCGTACACACGATGGACGATCGACGTTGGCAGCAAAACGCACGCGCGGGGGGTTTTTTTTCTCGTTCGTTCTTTTGGTTCGTTTCGCTTTCCGCTTTGGGTATCGCTCGCTCGGCGCGATATCGACGCGTTTGTATTCAACGCCGCACAGCAACTGAGCGTATCTTGGCGCAGCCCAAAGCGGAATAGCCCCCAAAAGCCAAAGCGTGGAAACGTCAGCGCCAACGTCAGCAGCAGCAGCAGCGGCAGCAGACAGCAACGGCAACAGCAACAACGCGTAACAAGTGTGTAAAGAGACGAGTGTGGAGGCAACAGGCAAAAAGAAAACAACAACAACGTTAGAACTACAAAAATAAATGTATTGAGAAAATATCAACAACAAGGCAGCAGGCCGGGGTAACGGGTGGTAGCTTCACAGTGCAGCGAGAGCGTAAGAATGAGAGACAGAGAGAGAGAGAGAGACACGATAAAGTTGCACAGTGGAACGCATACTGCCAATTAGGTAACGAAAATAATTTTTTATATATAAACAAAAATATTTAAGGAAAAATTAAATACAACTACAAGGGGTATATAATAATTTGTTATGCACATCTATATAAATCTATAAAAATCGCATTTTTTTGATTCTTTTGTTTTGCATCAAAATGAATATGAATTAAATTACAATTGATATTTATTGTAGCGTATCTATTATTCGTATATGTATATAGAGAGATGTTCCATTTGGTTTGCGGTTTGTATCTTTTGTATATATTGTACTAGATTTTTATCAACACAACAGCAGCAACAACAACTTTTTTTTATAACAAACGAATACAATTAGCAACAGCAGAGCTCCAAAAAGTGGAGCATAGAGAAAAAAAGACAATATATTCACATAGCTATAACCCACAATAACCTCCATTCCCTCGATATACAAACATATATATGTATATACATACGTAGAGCTCTCTGTAAATACGTTTTGTATCTACGTAGAATGAGCCGTCATGGAAAATTCGTGAATCGCATTGCTGGGCTGGCTAATGATTTAGTTTCCATGTCTCTAGCATATGGCATAGACGCATTTCTCTGACGTTCAACAAAAAGTCGACTATATACATTTAGAATTATATACAAGACATTCACACATAGCTTTAAAGTTTGTAAAAATGAATCTAAAAGATTATACAAAATATAGATATATTTATATATATACACATCTCTATGAATTATCTTTATGCACAGAGTCAAAAATCGTCGACACAAGGCGCTAAATGCTCTGCACTTTATGCATATAAAACAAGTAAGAAAACTCTAGTCGGGCGTGACCGACTAGGGGATACCCTGAGCCCCGTCGAATCTGTGTTTTTGAAAGAATTTAAGGGAATTAGGGGCCGGTATCAAAAATATAACAAAATTCAAAATTACATAAAATACTTATAAGACTAAATAAACTAAAATTTGGTGTCTCTAGCTTCAAAGATGGGCGAGATATAATTTTTTAACTGAATTTCGATTTTGTTTTTAATCGATAACAATTAATTGGAGATAGTTATAGATTTTTTTATAAAAAACTTGATCTGCGCGTGCTATACACGGACCTACAAAAAAAATTTCAAGTCACTAGCTCTTATAGAAACTGAAATCGGGGTATAAATACATATATATCTATATATACACATCTCTATGAATTATCTTTATCCACAGAGTCAAAAATCGTCGACACAAGGCGCTAAATGCTCTGCACTTTATGCATACAAAAATACAAAATTCGCACGAAACGAACATTTCTCATTTCGCTGCGTGCGGGTTTATTTATAGAGGAGTTCGCTTCATGCTTTTGCATATCATTTCCAATGCAGCAGGGGAACGCTGGCACGGTGGAACGGTAAAGGTGATCGTGATTGGCTAGCTGACAATTGCTGTCAGTGTGTGTGTGTGTGTGTGTGTGTGTGTGTGTGTGTGTGTGTGTGTGTGTGTGTGTGTGTGTGTAGTGTGCGTGCCTGATGGTCTGCTTGTGTGTATGTGTGTGTGTGCTGCGGTTGCGGCTGCGGCGTCAACACATTTTGCGTTTATTGCACTTTGCATTCGCAAATAAATGTATTTATGAGGTGTCTATTTATAGACCAGGCAGCCGTACGATCTTTATAATTTCAATATTGACACATTAATGGGCTGCGATCTGTGCGCTGTGCGCTTGAACTCTTTATGGGAATTTTACTACGAGCACACGGCATTTGCTTGATCTATATGCAAATAATATGCACAGGCATTGTCGGAAGACGATGTCTTTAATTGAAGTGTTTAGCTAGAGAGACAGAAAGATAATTGCGATCGCATTGGGTAGCATCTATGATGATGTTATATGAGAGGGATTTGCTTATTGTAGGTTTATGGTATAAATTTTTTGTATCCTTCTAGAATGAATTTGATATATTTGTGATATATAAAGTCCGAATATATCACTAAGTTATTACACTATCTATGTTTTCCTCAAATTTCAGATCAAAAATTGGAACTATCTCAGATTCTCTTAGGTAAAATCAAATTTTCTTTACAGTCTTTAATCTGATTTTAGCACAATTTCTTATTTTATATTGCACTACCTATGTTTTCCTCAAATTTCAGATCAGAGATTGGAACTATCTCAGATTCTCTTAAGTAAAATCGAACTTTCTTTAGAGTCTTTAATCTGATTTTGTCACAAAATCTTATATTCTATATTTTTTATTTGATATAGATTATACTTAAAATATATACATATATATTTTTTTATATATAATATCTTAACTATATCATCAAATTTCAGATCAAAGATTGGAACTATCTCAGATTCTCTTAAGTATAAATCAAATATTCTTCAGAGTCTTTAATCTAATATTAAATATTATACATAAAATATATATATATATTTTTTTTTATATATATAATATCTCAACTATTTCATTTTTGATATATTAAAAATTATATCTTTTTTTTATAAATTTTTCCTTTCTATTTATATGCCAAGTTGCTGACATTTCAAGTTTTCAGCGCGTAGCATGAAGATAAATTGATATTTTTGCATTGCATTCTCTCAGTATTTTGATGATAAATGATCTACAAGCTAAAATTGAGAATTTCAGACAAATCTCAATTTTTTCTTTTCTAAAAATATAAACAAACTTGAGGGATATCATCCAAGTCGTTCAGTATTTAGAATAAGATTTAGAAACTAAACCAAAAATGACCTTAACAATTGACATAAACAACTATATAAACTCTATATAGTATCTATACTAAATATATGTATATATTTGTATAAACATATATTGTTTCTCTAAAATTCTAGTTGAGTCTGCCACCTTATATGACAATGCAACATGAAAGATCTGTGAGTTATGCATGCACAAGTATGGAAATTGTTGTTGATGAAGATGCTAGCTCGAAAGGTATGAAGTGTATATTAGTTGTAAAAGTAAATTGTTTTAATATGGGAAACTTAAAACTTCAAAAACCCAAGAAGGTGTAGAAACTATATTAGATAGGAGAGCCTATTTATATGAATTTATTTAAAGCTTAACGTTTTTTGAAGTAAATTAGCTTTCAGGAACTTTAAAGAAAAAGCCTGTCTAATGCTTTTATAAATCACTTCAATGAACTTTCATTTGAGAAGTTTTTTCAAGCCCTAAACGAGTATTATGCGGTCGGTTATGCTCTATTGCACATACATAAATTTGTAATTTCAATTTTATGGCTAGATTTTTGTTGGTTATCGGTTGGTTACACTCAGCTTAACATGAAAAGTCGTGGTAAACGACCACCAGCATCAATTAGAAGATCTTAATTTATATTTTAACGCTAACTGTGAACGAGTATCATGCAGTCAGTCATGTCATCATTCATTGTTTTTCTTTACTTTTCTTTACAATTAGTTGACTCATTTCAAGTTTAATGTATTAGGATTATAAAATTCAAGTAAGTAATATATACATTGATATTTAAAAAGTGGTTAACACAAAAACAAATTATTTTTTAATGAATTTATTCAATTAAAAGTATTTAATTCAAAATAATTATAAATTAGTATTTAAATAAACACGTGGAACTTTTTAATACAATTTTTTTTTGTAAAAATTAAAATTTGTTTAATAAATAAAAACATTTACTCTTTTTTTTTAATACAATTTTTTTTGTAAAAATTAATAATTTTTTGAATAAATAAAAGTTTTTTTTAATTGAGCAATAAAATATTTGTTTTAATAAAAATTAAATATTTTTAATTATTCAGAAATTGCGTTTAATACAAATTAATTATTTTTAATAAATCCCAAATGTGTTTTCATACAAATTAATTATTTTTATTGTTTCAAAAATTACGTTTTATAAAAAATTAATTATTTTTACGAAATAAAATTAGTTTTTAGTAAATAATATAATAAATAAACAAAAAATTTCCATAAGCTCCCAAAACGTAGTATTTGCATTTGATCAAAGTTTACCGGGCTTATGAATGATTAATTGCGGGAAATTTTAAGACACATCAGAGATAAATATTTAAATTATATTTTAGTTTTTCATATAAATTGTATGCTTTGTTAGTCACTCGACACACTTGAAATATGTTTTTAATTTAAAACATAAATAATATTTATTTTTCACCCACTTTGCTTGAGGCAGATCATATTTAAGAACTGCATTTTGACAGCTTTCGATCGCGATTTCGTGTCAGTTTTGTTGTTTTATTTTTGATTTCGATTCGACTTTTGTGGCACTTGTTTTGACTGCGACTTGAGTCTAACTGCGCCGTGTGGCACTTGAGATGGCTGTTGAAAGCGATCTGATACGATCGCCGATTGATATTGAGGCCGCAATCGCAGTCGCGTGCAATTTGAAAGCAACAAAAAAATCGCCTTCGCAGCGCTCGATCAGTCGGGCGATCGGTCGCTTGGTCGCTCTGTCCTCCAGTCGCTCCTCCAGCGCGAAAATCACAAATTCGACTGAACTTCACAAATCGTTGTAATCAAACATTTTAAATGAACATTTCGTTAAGCAATAAACAACAATAAAAAATTAAATGAGCGCTACAAATGGCGGAACACGACGGCAGCAGCGTCGATTGCGACGAATTCCACAAAAAAAACACACACACATAAAAAACAAGTACTCTAGTCAATAGTGAACGACTAGAAAATACCCTGATTCATGTGGCGAACAACTGTTTTTCGCATAGAAACTCGAAAGTGCAGTCTGTTTGTGGCTTAGCAGAATCCCTATAACAAAGAGCCAGAGAAAGCTGCGAAAACTTGGAGAGTGCTCGATCTACTGAAAGTTCTAATCGATCTCAAGAAAATGGGTAAAAGCTAAGGTTGTGATTTGAGGGGAATTGAATGTAAGTCAAGGAAAGTTCTAATAGATTTCATAAGATTTCGACTGTGCTGTCAATGTAGATCAATAATAGAAACATATAGAAGTTTATATATATACACGATCTCTCTACTTCCATTCCAAACATTATACCCTATCCAGTTATATTCAATGGGTTCAGAGTATAACAAAAAAAAGTGCGAATTTCTTA
Organism: Drosophila pegasa; assembly: GCA_035046225.1. Classification (NCBI taxonomy): domain Eukaryota; kingdom Metazoa; phylum Arthropoda; class Insecta; order Diptera; family Drosophilidae; genus Drosophila; species Drosophila pegasa. Next base: position 4,954,182 of record JAWNOD010000398.1, on the reverse strand, counting down.
CCGCCTACATTGGGCATACGTATATATTTAAATATGTGTCTGTGTAGCTCTAGCTACTCGTATTTCGTCTGATTCCTATGGGACTCAACGACTACTACAAAGCACAAAACACGCTGGCAGAGGTGCCTTGTATATAGGTATCAGTGGGTGGGTGGATTTAGTGGAGGTTTTTATAGTTAAGCCAACTGTCGAAATTTAAATTCCTTGACTTTTAGCTTTGATTGAAAGGTAAAACTAATTAGTTTTGATTCATTGACCCGAATTTATTTATTTTTCCTACGCTTGTGGGCGGTTCTTTTGAATTTCACCAGGGACTTTATAGTTAATAATTTTTTATATTTCGTGGAAAACCATTTGAATATAGATAAAAATTACAAAACAATACAAATAACTATATACTTCATATAACTTATCCTAAAACTTAGTTAAGTATTTTTAAATCATATTTGTAGCGTGGGTAAGTAATTAATATTAGAAGTCTAATTTGATGCTCATTAAAATCAAATTTCGTAATCATTAAAATCTAATTTTATATTCATCAAAATTTTGCAATTTTGGATAATTACTGCTTTTGGTTTTATATACATAAAATTGTTTGTCATTTTGCAATAATATATCATATAAGGTTGAGGAAATTTTTAGGATTGCTCTAAAATATTATTCATTAATTCAGCATCTAACATCAATAAAACCCAATTCAGGGGCCTAATTGAACCTAAGTAAAATGTTCTAAAGATTCAACAAATCTGAAAATCTCATAAACAGCCTCAATGTATTTAATTGGACATAAAAAAGCTAAAAAAAATGGTTTTCTTTGTCAAGCCCTGAATGGCACGTGCTGTTAAATTTGTAGCAAAAAATATCTAAATTAATAATAAAATCAAATTATAGTAGGCATGGAGCTATACATTTCGAACATTTTTTACAATGGGTCCCGGTTTCCTCTACATTTCTTACACCTCGTTAATTTCATATGACAGAGCTGCCTTTCATCTATCTCAATTTCAACTATCTTTGCTTTCGAATAGTTAAGATCTTTGTGCAACCCTGGTCTAAATACGTTTTAATTTTCTTATTTGCTCAAGAATTAGCAACTATTTTGTGGTACTCTTTCTAAGTTGCTTAGTTATTATTAGTTATAACAATTTGCAAGCTGCCTACGATATATTTTTAAATTCATTCGCTCGCTTTCGCCTCTCTTCTCTTTCTTATTTTGTAAGCATACCTATTAACATATATGGCTATATAAGCTTTAAATGTGCGAAGTTTTAAGCAGGCGGATTGACAACAGTAATACAGATGCTGTATCTATAGCGAACCTTATTTTATGCCTACCCGCAACACGAGTCAAGTGATCAAAATTTGCGTCAATTTTAGCACTTGAGAGGAGAAAACAAGTAAACATTTTGCTCTCGAGCGTAACCGACGGCGTAATACTCGGCGGGGTGGGGGCTTGAACTATTTTTGGAATTGCCATGAATTGAATGGGTGGATAACCTTAAGGTAAGGAGGAAGTTTTAACAGTGATTAAAAGATTTTCCATATGCAAAGGTATATAGATATATGTATATATATATCTGTAGAGTAGGCACTCCTCGAACTTTGAGCTTCCAATTGAGACACTTTACAAGAAAAAGGTTTTCACATATTCCATAAGTCTCCAATTAGCATAATTTTATATCTCGGGATATTACTTCCCGAATATATTTCATGTATTCATTTCAAGTCTCTAGTTTAAATTGCCTCCTCCACTCCAATGACCATGAAAAACCTATATACTCTTTGCACTTCCTGCAAAACACGCATAAGCATTCCAATACGCAAACAATTAACGCCTGATTTTATAGCACGTGTGTGGGCGGGGTCAAAATGTGTTGCAAAAGTCTGCAAGGTTTCGGCGGCCCTCTCTCTTTCTCTTCCTCTCTCTCTCTCTCTTTTAATGGCTTGGCGAATATCTATTTTATGCATATCATTAACGGGGCATTAACACACTGTAAACCGCCCCAGCACGGCAACTATGAATGACCGCGGCGAAACGAGCCGATTTCAATGTGAATGAATGACATATATATAGAATAGTACAACCGACAAGTATCCAACTAAAACAAATGGAACTATAGCTGTGCTTATACAAATATAGGCGCCAAGGTATTTATATAGTATAAGTATATATAGAAATCTCTAGATCTTTTCTGTCGAGATGTCTCTGCTGTTTTGGAGGGGGTATTTAGATTTCACTATGAAATATGCAAGGCAAATAAGATGATCTTATATGTGGTATATATAATGTATTAGGATGTGGAGAGAGTCTGTATTTTATTTAGGATTTGGTGTCTATAGTGAGTTAATTTAGAGCGAAATACTCTAATATGTGGTATTATTGGTGAGTAAATTTCACATATAGTAGAATTAGTAAGTGAATTACTATGTTATATAGGAAGAATTGTTTGGGTTTTATGATATTTCAAACTAACTCGGAAGACTGTCAAATCTCATCTCTCATCTCTTATGATAATATATTTATTAAAATAATTAGTAAATTTATTAAGATAAACTGTTTTGTTATTAAGACTTTGCATTGATTTAACGAATATCAATAGATTACCAAACATTCTATCAATAATCCCTACTACTTCTATAGTTCTATAGCATAAATTGATCAATTAACACATTTCAACTAAAAAGCTTAGCTGTTTATCGAGTTACCTTGACAAGCTCTATATATTCTAGTAGCTTCTAGTATGCAACTCTCATACGTTCTAGGGTATATAACCTTCCAAATATTGTCTATTCCAAATGCTTCTGCCTTGTCTAGACTGAAACTTTAGACACAGAGAGTACGTTTAATAAATTATAAATATGCCTCGAGTGTCAGTTCGTGTTTATGTGAAACATGTTTCATATGCTCAGTTCAATTTGGCTTTAGCGATATATTTTGAAGCATTTTGGCCAAGGCAAGGACGGGCGTCTGTTGCTCTCTGGAAAGGTGTGCAAAAAATATTGCAAAAAGTATTTTGATATATAATATGTAGAGAAATATATTTATATTTGATGAATGTGTTTCACTTGCGCAGCGAGGTTATTTCAGTTGAATGAACTGTCCATATAGTCGGAAGTTACGCATAATTATAGGGCTATTAGGTGCAAAATTTTTAGTGCTCGTTCAATGTGAGCTTCAAGCATGAGAAAATAAATTTGCATCTTTAGATAATTAACATTTGCCAATAAAAACAAACTAAAGTACAGAGATCGTTAGCAAATTGAGCAATTAAATTTAACAATTAAGCAATTAAAGTTTATAGATAAACAACTAAATGCTCTCTATACAAATAGGGTTTTAAATCTTTTAAGATCAATTTGTTGGCGTCTATATAGCGGGGATATTTTAAGAAAACGTGAGACAAATCTATGTGAATTTTAAGGGGAGAATATATTTTCTACAACTTTTATATAGTAATATCATCAATGATATTATCTTTTAACTCAAGAATTGAAATGTGTGAGAGGGGGCAGAATAATGGAAATAGAGACAAAGAGGACGAAACAGAGAAACATACAGAGATCAAAACAGAGAGAGAGAGAGAGAGAGAGAGAGAGAGAGAGAGAGAGAGATTACTATAAGAGCGAGAGAAAGAACTGTAGAGAGAAATACTCAGAGTCTTTCAAATAGAGAGATAGATAGTTAGCAATAGATAAAGTAGGAGATAGGGAGGGAAAGTATAGCAGCTTTTTAGTGAATTCCAAAAATTATATCTCGGTTAGAATCGGGTTTCTAGCGGATTTTCAAGGAGATAAGTTGTGCTATGAGTTTAAGCTTTGAGATACAAAAACAAAATAATAATTTTTGTCGTATTGTGAGAGGTTGTAAATTATTATTTTTATATGTAACATACTACAGTAAAATATGCTTCATAAATTACATTTCCCAATTCTAATTTTATTGTTAATATTCAGAAAAATATTACGAATCATTTCTGTAACATATTAAGAAACATGTTGATTAAACCCCTTTCTACTTTGCCCTAACTTACAGGGTATATTGAAGTGTATGAATTATAAATTTCTATTGCTTTACTAATCTCCTCTCATACCACCCGCAGCTCATATAATTTATTCCCCCAGCAGGAATTTCAGCCAACTGACCTTGTCGCAAATCCCTCGATTATTATATATTCTATATATTCAAATGGTAAAGAATAATACAAAACAAACTTCAGGCCGAGTCACGTACAGTTTTTTCTTTTTTAGCGATTTTCAGATGCGCACGACATTTTCCTCAATATGCAAATAATGATTAAACAAAACAAAACAAAACACAATAAAAAAAGAAGCAAAGCAACAAGTAAAATATTTGCGCGCTTGATGACAATGACTAAAAATAGCTGCCCAACAATTGAAATGTCGTTCCACATAAAGCCCCAACTGTCTTTGCATTTGTTATTGTTGTTGTTTTCTCTTTATTGTTGCTAAATTTAAATCGCGGCAACCGGGTAACCACCGACCCACCAGGAAACTTGCAGCAAAAGAAGCCAACCTGACTACTGAATACCTGCACATGATGCGAAAAGGGCTAAGTATTTATAGTATCTATAGCTAAGTATCTATAGTAGTAATGGCAAATGTAAAATTAGCTAGCTGTGGAAGCTTTAGTTTTTTCTCTCATTCGTGCCACGCCCACAAGAGGCATGTGTTTATATAGCTCTTGATTGATATATGGTCAATTTCATAAGTAACTCAGTTGACTTTAAGTAGTTGTTAAATAGAGAGTTTTATTCAGCTTGAAATTCCTTCAATGAACAGGGTAGTATTTCTAACTGACTTTCCTGAACACAAATATTCCATAAATAATAGCTGATAGCTAGTAAATTAGAGAGTAAGTCCCCATAAGGCAAGCCTTTAGTGAACCTTACCAAAAGAAAAGCTTCAAACTGTTAACACCAGCTTAAGAAACCGAAAATATCTACAAATTGTAAGGCACTTCCTGCAGATAGACAGATGAACTGACATATGTACAATGAGCTAAACATAACACACAACTAATATACTCTTTCTACACTCTATGAACGGGTATAAGCAATGTCAATAAAGCGCTGTGCGAATGTATTTCAGGGATTGACCCTGCAGAAATGGAAATCTACAGGCACAACAGTAATAACAATAACAGTAACAACAACAACAACAACAACATACACACACACACACACACATACACTCTTACACACACACACACAAGTTCAAAGTCAAAACTTAATGCAAAATGTCAGTGGAAAAAAATGGGGGCGCCCACAAATTGAGCGAGATAAAGATGAAAGATAATGACGATTATGTGTATGTCATTACGATGATAATAATGATAATGTGGAATATAATGTTGATCATTAGCTGGGTCGATCATTATGTCAATTTCGCGTTGTTGTTGTTGTTTTTCTGCTTGGCCAAGCATGCAAACGAATTAAAACTAGGGAGGCGGGGCAGCATGGCAAAAATTTAATTAAAATTGGCGCACTCAAAGTAGTCGATGGATATAGATAGATATATACACGGATATATATGTATGTATGTATGAATTTGTACAGTGAAAACTCAAATGAACGAGCATTTAAGCTTGTGCAGCTTATGCCCTATAAATATAGTTGGAAGTTACTGCATAGTTCTAGGGATATCTGATCAGATAAAGTATATATATGAAGCTGAAGTGAAATATCTATATCTATATCTATATCTATATCTATATCTATATCTATATCTATATCTATATCTATATCTATATCTATATCTATATCTATATCTATATCTATATCTATATCTATATCTATATCTATATCTATATCTATATCTATATCTATATCTATATCTATATCTATATCTATATCTATATCTATATCTATATCTATATCTATTGTTCCGAAGAATCTTTATTAGAAATATTATATAGATATCTATATCATTTGAATTTTTATCATATTTCTAATAAGACTTCTGAGCAATAGAACTTTCATAAATTTTTAGATTTTCATTATTGATTGACTAATCTTTCATTCTAGTTTAATAATATATCCTTAAGCCTAAAAATCAATTTATTTTTTTATGAAATCCTTAAAACTTATCCCAACAGAGAATCCCCTTCTGTAAAGGTACCTCTCGCAATTTATAAATTCCGTATTGCAAACCCCAACTGTATTTGTTGATATGTCTATAAAAAAAACCTAGCACAGTGAGCACTAACAGTGTACGCCTGACCAAATGGCCACACACAATTTCCGCGTGTTTACATGCTGTCAATTACGTGACCCACTGCCGCCAGCCCACAGCCCGCCCCACCCGCGCACAGTTATTTCTCTGCGGCTCCCCTTCGGGACGATTTCCAATTTAATCACGATTTTAGATTACGATTTAGATTCGCAATTTGTAAATTGTAAATTGCAATTAGTTTAATTAATGCATTTCGTCTACGCGTCGAGCTGAGCAAAGCGCGTCTGCCTCGAAATCATTTCAATGCCGATGACTAATGCCAGAGAACACGAACACGAACCCGAACACGAATCTATATAATTCTATAATCCAAATCTATATGCGATTCGAGTGGGCAGGTTAATGTGATTAATGATATGGCGAAATTGTTTGCTAATATTTATATACAATATATGTATAAATATTTATATATAAATACATAGACATTTTTTAGGAATTATATACATTCATATATAAGAATATTTTTTTTTTTCATAAAAAAAGAAAAACTTACCAACTTGTCCTATGGAATCTGAAAGTAGAATATAAAATATAAAGTATTTATGAATGTTAAATTTTATACGAAATTTTTCTATATATTTATTATATATTAAATATATATTATAAATATATTCGAAGTCTTTTACAGATCGTTGGACTTTAAAATATTTTGAGATTTTTTAATCAATATCAATATCAGCTCATGAAAAAAAATATATTTTTGAAAATAATAGAGCCATACATACTTCTATAGCAACCTTCGATCACTTGAACTCTTATTACTTTTTCAGCTTGAAACGTGAAACTAATATTTATATCTATATACAATATATATTATTACTTAATAAAAATTACTAAAAGTAATATAAGAGATATATGTATATATTTAATAAATACTTTAAATTTAATTAAATAGCAAGAAATGTTTTCTATAAGTCTTATTAAAAATATATTACTTTTGGTTAATTTGAGTAATATCTTATGATCTTATGTAAAACATATTCTTTAAGCTCAGTTAAAACATATTCAATAATTTATATTTATATATACTCAATATTCCCTATATAATTGTTCTATTATATCCCAAATTTATTTAATAGCAAGACAATTTTTTTAAGCTTTTTTAATATATACATATATTACTTAGGCTAATTCAAATAATATATTATGTGAGATATATTCTGAGGCTCAAAAATGTTTTTTTTTTTTACTATATACTGTATAAACACTCTTCCATTGTTCTATAATATCCCAAATTCTATCACCTAACACAGAAAATATACCCTATCCACACCTCTTATGCTAGGCCAAGCATATAGATCACTTTTCGTCTAGAAGGCGCCACTCAAAGTGCATTTCCCATGCACCGACGACCACGAAAATCGTTCTAGCCAATCGCGTCGCACCTGTTGCCATAAATTGTTGTTCGGCCCTTGACGCGGCTAATTTTGCAACTAATTTCAACCGACCATTTGTCAACTACGAGGCGACTACGAATTTAAGAGCCAGCGAGCAGCTCAATAAACACTAGTTAATAACTAAACACGTGCGCGCTAAAGAGCTGCTTGAAATGTTTGCGTTCAATTGTTAATTTGTTAGCAGCTGCCAAAAAAAAAAAAAAACAAAACAGTTTAAAGATAATTTGCTTAAAATATATTCTAATGACGTCTTTAGCCAAAGCAGTTGACGTCGCATGAGGCTAATGCAAAAGGGGATATACTTTTATTGTCTGTAACAGATAAGAGTTTGCCGACTGATAAAATATATGAAAGGAAATATAATATGAATAGATCAGCGAAACGTGCTGAGTTGAGATAGGCATTGTCTGTTTCGGACTTTAAGCTTCAAAATATTATATACATTTGAAGACATTTTGAAGTGAAATTTCTAAGACTCGACATGGATATTAATTAAGTTTCGAGCGAATTTGAAAACATTTTGAAGTGAAATTTCTAAGACTTGGCATGGATATTAATTAGGTTTTGAGCGAATTACTGGTATATCGATAAGTAGAGTCCGGGAGAACACTATAACATAAATGAAATTCTTGCAGACACTTTTTTGGAATATCTTTTGCCCTTTTACCCAAAAACTGAACGAAATAAAAACTTTTTCAAATAAAAACGACATTTGAGATAAGATTGATGCACTACAAAATTTCATTAAAAATTGAGACTGTGATAAATGAGTAAATAAACCAATAAACAAAGTCCCATAGCTCAATGCTACTGGTAGAACAAGGCGACAATATGGGCGAAACAGCAAATAAAGTCTAAGCCCAGTATGCAGGGTATTTCCAAGTCAGCTACTACCGCCATTCTGCATATTTATTCCCCATTTAATGAACCATGTAACATATCTGCCTCCTCTCTCACACGTTACTGCAGCTTGTCAACAAACTTATTGGAAAACTTTCCCAAAAGCCTTGTCATAGCCAAATGACATTGGCCTAATTCCCAAACAATTGTCGAACAGGGAAATTAAGGGTGTAACTGAGAACAACCAAAAAAAAATTATCATACAGAGAAATCATGAACGAAAAAAGCCAATCGTTAAATACAATCTCATTTATTGATTTCTAATTAGCCAATGGGGATGAAATAGTAATTCTATGTGGGAAAATTGGTGGAATACATTTATATGTCAATTGAATTGTATTTGACAACTTGGGAAATCAATGAGTAAGACTATGATTTGACTTTTGATAGTAGTAATAGTCGGCATTAGGAGAAACCCAAAATTTTGTGAGGAAATTGTGAAGGTATCGGAAGTAGCTCTGAATATTTCATAAAATTACAGAGACCTACGCAGTAAATTTTAGGTCTCCAGCTTTTGCTCTATTCAACTTAAGTTTTAAGATATTAAATAAAATTATTCGCCTTCGATAATAAGAATATTTTATGTTATTGAAATTTCCTTAGGCGGAAAATTATAGGGGATGTATAAGGATAGAATATACATTCTCTATATGTTTATATATGAAATATTCTTATAATCTATAAGGAATAATAATAATATAATATTTAGTTATTGTCAATTTTTGAAATCATTTCTGAATATTTATATTATTCTAAGATTATATATAAATAGATTTAATATATTCTTCTTTGCTTTTATATAGATATTTAGTTATTCTCAAGTAATGCCAAAGCAAACTTCAAATATTGACATCTATGGGCATGTAAGATGAGGTTGAAAGGTAAGTTTTCAGTACTTAAGAAATATCCAACAATACGTATATATTAAATAAATATACTTTAATTTTTGCAGCTTTAGAGAGTTCTTGGATAGGTGGAAACTTATAGAGAATTTATAATAATAATAATATAATATATGTAAGTACAAAAGTCTTTAGCTTTTTTAGCTTTAGAGAGTTCTTGCCTTCCATGAACACAAACAAAGATTCTACTTCCCAAAAAAAATCCATACAAATTTCAAAAATGTTGCTTAAGTACGATCGAAATTCCTCCAACATTGATGGACAGGTGTGTCAGGTAATTGCATGTGTCGGCCATATAGTGCTCAAGCAAATTGTGATAGACACTTGCTGTACGCACTTGACTTTAGTTTTCAGCTCGATTGCTGAGAATTTCAGATATTTTTTGGTGTGTGCTCTGTGGACACGTAGCTGGGCGCTCGCCTGACAGCTGCAGGCTTAAGTATGTGTCATAAATTATCAACTTTTATGCTCAACACGCTGCATATTAAAAATGCTTGAAACAATAATAATAACAACAAATAGGCGAAGGCAGAAAGCAATCAGCAAATAAACATTCACACACGATGGGGCGGTACGGCACGGTACGGCACGTGCTGTAAAATCCATTAAAATATGAATTTTGTGACAACAACAACAACAATGCTGTCAGAGGAGCAAAAACAGAGCGCATTAAATATGAAATCTTTGTGGATGGCCAAATGACATGCAGGACAAACAAATTGCGCATAAATTTATGACCCAACTCGGACTCGGACTCGGACTACAACAAATAAATAAATTTGCCAAATGTGAGCGCCAAATGGGCGGCGCTGCTACCTGCCCAGATAATTGCAATTGGCAGGGGAAAGAGTTGCAGCTCTAAATATTTGAATTGCAATTGAAAGTTTCCAGCAGTCGAAAGCAACGAAAAACGAATTCGTAACAAGTAAGAAATGCACTTTTCGAAACATTTCTTAGCTCTGAATAGGTATCTGAGAGCTGAGTCAATGAAGGTAGAAGATATACTAAGATATATATATAGGTATACGTCACTGCAAGTCAAATATATTATTGTACCTCTACATAGCAGGTACACAAAGATATGCAGCAAGTATATATTGAGCCCAAAGCACTATATATCTTATAACATATATATATCAAGTATACGTCAATTCAAGTCTCGAGTTCCTAAATATTTCATTAAGAATGTCGAATGAATATATATTGCAAACTATATAACTCTGTTTAATAGGTAAGCACAGGCATTTATCTAGTATATATTGGGCATTTATCAAATATATCTTGCATGTATCAAGACTATATATCAAGTCTTCAAATATTTTATAAAGAAAGACAAACATGGTGCATATACCCCATTTTAACTTTGTGAACGAGTATTAAAATACTTCTAACTTGAAATAAATACTGCTCTAGAATCTAGCTAAGGCCCGTATACCTATTTCACTAAGTAGACAAGTATTTTTATGCTCTTTAAATTTAACATAAATACAACTCTAAAATCAATATCCAAATATTTCATAAGAAAGATAATACATCTATAACTTAAAGCCAGTATTTCAGTATTGGAACAAGTATTGTTATTTTCTCAACTTTAAAATAAATACTCTTAAATCCAATTTTGCTCTTTCTATGCTCAAATCTATTTTAATCCTAATTATAACCAAAATTCTTTGATATTTTTAAGAAATTTATTTAAGATAAGCAATAAATTTCCCAAAATACTCATGCATAAGATCATTATATTTATGGTATATAAACATTATTAAAAATGTTTCCCAATATTTGAATTTTATTATTTTTAAATTTTGACAAAGTTTAAGTCTATAAATTTAAATTTAATTTTTTTTTTAATTTTAAAAAGTTTAAGTCTATAAATTTTGATAAAACAATTTCTAAAAATTTCTAAAAAATTTAAATTTATCAATTAAAAAATCTTTTAAAATATTGGACTGTTCAGTAAGTAGTTTCGCATTTTTTAGCTATAAATTTAAAAAAATAAAGTCCATAAATTTTAAAAAATTCCTTAAAAAATATCTAAAAGTAATATATTTTAAGATCAAAGAAAATCTCTGATAAATTCTAATTAAATACTTCCAATATATAAAGCTCTAAAATTGCACAACATAGAGACATCAGCTAATCCCATTATCGCATGCAATTCTAATATTTCCCTATAGAATTTGGGGGAAATTTTCACGGTCTGCTCGCAATCAGGCAGCGCCAGCGGCTGACCTATCAGTCACATGATGCAGCCCTGCTGAGGCAGGGCTGCTGCAACAGCTTACAAATTTTTTGTTAACTTTATTGCATTTATTTATATTTCCCATTATTGGCGCCCTTTAATCAATGGCAGCGAGCGTGTGTGCACGGAGCGTGACCAAAGTACAATGGACCGCGACGAGTGCAATAAACAATAACAAGTCGAAAATTTAAGTGCAACAAATCAATCAATGGCAAGGCAGGCGACCGTTTAAAAGAGAGAGAGGGAGAGAGCGGGAGCAGCACGTGGTGACAGCGCGGCGTCAGTCACATGAGCAACTGCAACAACAACAACAACAGTAGCGGCATCTCAAACATAATTGCGTCTGCGGATGCGACTAATTGTAACTGTAAACGCAAATTGGCAGCCAATAGAAATAAAGAGGTGGCGCACGCTGAAGACATCGATGCATGTGTGTGTGTGTTGAGAAGGGGGTGGATTGGCGGAGTCGCGTTGATCGATTGAATTAGCAAATCAAAACGGAATGAAAGAAACGGAAGAACAACAACTACCGAGGCGCGTGGCGATGTGTGAAATGTGCAAAAAGGAACGGTGGGATAGGGGAAGGGGAACGGGCAGTTTAAGTACGGCCAAGTTCACAATTGTTTACAGTTAACCTTCAAATATTAGTGTGAGAAAATTAACCTTAGTGACGAATTAAGGCACAAAGCAAAACGTGAAGAACCAGAACAACAATAACAACGACGACGCCGCACAATGCAGGCAATAAAAACCATAATACGCTAAATTTGTTATTGCATAATGAACGTAACAAGCGCATTCTCTCCCTCTCTCTCTCTCTCGCACACACAATGCAAATTGCAATCGCGCGGGAAGAGGGCAGCGAACAGCTGAGCGGCACAGCTGCTGCACTGCAGGCAGCGCACCCACAAGTCGCAGTCGCAGTCGCAGCGAAATGCGACTAATTGAAACTAGTTGTCGGCCTGTGGCCGCAACGTAACGTCGTCCATTTGAAGTTCGTATCAATTAAGGGAATGCTGCAATTCAATCAATTGCTAATGCATGACGACTGTGCCTAAGCTGCGGGGACGCCACTGTAGCTGGCTTTGCACGCGCGTTCCAATTCCAAATGACACGCATAACCTCACACAACTACAAGCGCATTCACTGAGTCATCCATGCAAGAGTGCCGCTCCGCAGTTTGGATATGTGTGTGTGTGCCGCACTCTTCATCACTCGCTTTCGCTCTCTCTCTCTCTATCTCCCTATGACAACAAGCCGGTATTTCGTTTTCATATTATTACCGCAACGAATGAAAAGCTTAAAAAGCAAACGCAAATGAAATATGTACATATGCTAAAAAGCGACAAACATACGAGAACCAGTTACTCCGAATCAAAAAAGCAAGTAAAAACAGAGAGAAGAAAGCAACAACAACAGCAAAAAAAAACCAACCTGTTTTCCCTTTGCTCCTCCGACAGCCGCACAGTCGGCAAAATCGATTAAAAACCAATAGGATTCTTCCACGCACTGTAGCACGACGGGAGGACACCACGAGATGGACAATTTTTCCACTGTACCAGGGCACACAGGCAACTGTAATTATACCGCAAGCAAAAACTTCTGCGTCACGAATCACTTTTTTTTTATATATTTGTTGTAGTTGTTGCTGGCCGAGGGGGTTGGCGGCGTGCGGCGTGCGTCGTTTATCTTTGCGCTGGTTTACTGCAATAATTCAGTGCAGTCGCATTGTCGCAAGCTGTGTTACTTAATTAATTAACTTTTTGCACTTTGCTACTTTGCTGACGAACGAAAATTGAACGCAAATTTCACGAAATGTCGTTCAGCAGCGGCACGAAATAAATATACAATAAATTTGTATAGCGCGTTTCGTTCTCATTTCGTTGCGTCTTGTTTACCATGTGTACCAACAACATGTGAGAGCGTCTGCTTGCGAGAGAGAGAGAGCAAGTCGAGTGAGCGTGAGTGTGAGAGCGTCTGCCGTAGCTTTTTGACGCCTTACAACACTGCAGCTAAAAGCACTGACCAAACATTGGCGCGCAAATTTGAAAATTTGAGAAATATAGAAGTAGGGGAAAATTTGATTTTTAGGGGTTTAATTTAATTTAAATTGAATATAATATAATTTAATTAATTGACTTATGTGTTATGATAATAGTTAGGAATATTTCATAATTAGTATACCCTGAGGCCATTAAAAATGGGAAATCAGGGTATAATGTTTTTGTTGGATGTATGTTACAGGCAGAAGGAGGCGTGGCAGGACGACAAAAGAAATTGATTTGGCCCTGTCCGTCCGTCTTTCCGTCCGTCTGTCCGTCCGTCCGTCTGTCCGTCCGTCCGTATGTTTGAACGCGCCGATTTCAGCCCCCATAAGAGCTAGAGATTTGAAATTTTTTTTGTAGGTCCGTGTATAGCACGCGCAGATCGAGTTTATTTTAAAAAATCGGTAACTATCCCCAATTAATTGTTATCGATTAAAAACAAAATCGAAAAAATTATATCTCGCCCATCTTTTAAGCTAGAGACACCAAATTTTATATTTAGCTTTATATGTATTTTATGGAATTTTGAATTTTGTTATATTTTGGATACCGGCCCCAAATGCCCCCAAATTTGATGAAAAACACAGATTCGACGGGGCTTAGGGTATCCCCTAGTCGGTCACGCCCGACTAGAGTTTTCTTACTTGTTTTAATTTAATATATGGATTTATTATATATGTATTTAATTGATTTATGTATTATGATAATAATTAGAAATATTTCAAAATTTTTCCTTGATTTAAAATTTTTCTGTAGGCCTGAAGACACACTCATATGTCTATAGTTCGTCTGGATTTGTGCGTTTTTGGTGGCTGTCGCCTGCCAGCGATGTGTCAATCGAGCGCAGCTTTCGACTGCACCAAAATCCAATCAGTCAACGGCCTCCATGACGGCTGGCAAAAAGCAATCAACTAAGTGTGTCCAGTGCCAAGAATTAGCATAAGAAAGCGTCGACGAAATGCGCAAATGAAAAGCGTTTAGTTCCTAATGAAATTTTACACCCAAAGGGCGCTCGTTAAACGGCCACGTCAGCGGCCCCAACCCCAACCCCAGCCAAAGCCAACCAATTGGGGTTGCCCTGCCACTTGTCTGGCAAGTTTGACTTAAGTGCAGTTTTACCGAGGCGCCTGTCTGGATACGCTTTTTGCATCGGCCGCCCACCGCCTGCTCCACCGGCCCCACCCGCTCCACCCACTCCTCGCGCTGTTTGTTTGCCCGCTGTAAACGTTGGAGGAACGTGTTAACTGCAGGTGTTTGGCATTTGAGCTACGTGCGCATGCAACAAATTGCTGGCCCCACAATTCCGTTTACATTACCCACGCACCGTACCACCCCACCACCGCACCACCCACGCACCCACTGTAATTAAACGCCAGCAGCTGAATGCGCGCTCCGCCACGGCTTATCCCCATCGCTGTCCTCGGCCACTCCATTGCATATGCATCGCTGTGCCCGCCCAAATCGGCGCGTCTCATAATCCTCAAGTAATCTGACGGATTACAGCAACAGGCAACAGCCAGCGGGCAGTGGGCAGTGGACTAACGGGAAATGGACAATGCCAATGGTCAATCAATCAAATGTGAATGGGCTGAAAAGTGGCTGAGTGAATCATAGATCAGATGAATATATGTGAGGGGATACATATGTATATACATATACGTAAATTATATATTATATATTATATTAGATTATTTAATTAGTTCTATATGGACTGCAGTCTCAATGAGTGGAGTAAGTGGTAATTGCGGTAATTATTTATTTATTAATTAATTATTAATGAGGCGCAGCATAAACTCAGGCATAAATAGGTTCAAATATAGATGGGGAGGCTTATATAATTCAAATTTTTTCGGATTTTGTCATATATTTTTTGTAATAAATGAAATGCCTAAGGTTTACATTTTGGGCTATAGTATTTTAGATAAGAATATATTATTATGGGTCTGACTAATTGACAGCTTACAAGCGCTACAAAATTATATACATGAGTGTATATATTTTACGAAACTTTTCTATACATGCATATAAAATAGGGTAACCACATGTACCTCAGGCCATTCCGGGACGGTCGACGACTTCCCCCCTCTTTCGCACACACATATTAAAAAAAAACACGGTAAAAAATCTACTGAAACTTGACTTTTATAAGATTTACATAGCATAATAGAAGTACAGACACCAAAGTGTCATTTTTCACTTCTGACAAAAAGGGAAAAATCTCTTGTTAATTAGTTCACCAATTAGACTAAAAATTGTTCTTTTGAGTTACATTTTGTCAAAATGACGATTTTTTTATCGAAGAAATAGAAAACCGGGGCATTTTCGTGTCAGCTCCGGACATTACCTCCAAAAGCGGGACATGTCCCGGAAGTCCAGGAATATAAAGGGAAAATGTAAACAAAAAGTTTTCATATGATAACTATAAAAAACAACTTGCTTTAAAATATAACTAATTGAGATGGTTAAGTTTTTCTTTTATCTTAGAACCAATTCATTCTCTTCCTCTCTTTCAATTTCTCTTTATTACTATATTTTATATTAATATCGACTTCTTATATTATAAAATTTTCTCTCTCTCCCATTTGCTCTCAATCTCTCTGCTCTTTGTGATTTGATTTGAAATACTTTTAAATAGGTATTCAAAAAATCTAATAAACGTAGTTGATCCAGAATTACTCTAATTTGGGGCTCTCTCTCCCTTTAGATATTCGATTCTCATTTTTTAAATTAAAAAAAAAATTTTTTTTCTCCCTCTGATCTTTCTAAATAAATATTATTCTAATATTATTTGATACGACCTTAATACATTTAGTTCCTGCTTGATCCTAATCTTTTTGTTGTTTTTCTCTGACTCAATTTTACACTTTTATCTTTAATTTAATTTTATTAGCATTTAAGAGGTTATTTATTGAATTTTACTTGGAGTCCTTTACGTGGGTCCCTCAATCTATCTCTTTATCTCTGTCTGTGCGTCTCTCAGTCTGTTTTCATCTCTTACTTTGAATATTACATTGCATGCAAGTTATATATCTCTCTCCCTCCCTCTCTCTCTCTTTCTTTCTCTCCCTCACCCGCCTCCTTATCACCCTCTCACTTACTTCCCCTTTGCCCCCATTCCCCTACCCTCACTTCCTTTCACTTCTTGTGAGCATTTGGAAATCAATTAGCTGAGCTGAGCTGAGCTTCCCTTCGCGTCCTCGCCCAGGACAATTAGACTCGCCATTGGACATTGATGGCGGCCACTTGGGCCTGTTACCAGGTGCTTGGCTTGGGTCGCACGGGACTATAAAACAATTAAAGGCCGCACGAGCGCAACGGCTGGAGAACAAACAACGAGGGGCGACAGTGGACATCCTCTGCATCCTGTGTGTGTGCCGTGTGTCCTGCGCCCAGGACACTCGTCCGGTGTCTGCGTCAATGGAACGTGACGCTGCAAGTGGACTCATAATGCAGTCGTCACCTGGCCTGCCCGGCCCTAAATGCAATCAGTTTGAGTGCCTCGAAATATATATATTAGTGCAGCGAGGGGGGGAGAGAGAAGGGGAGACCTTCCCCCCCTAGAGTGCGTTAGGCAGCTCATTTGGCAGCCGCACACGTGGCCCGGGTCTCAACTGCATTTGGAATTGAAGTCAAAGCTAGTTAAGAAATAACGCAGCAAATGTCATCAGCATAAGTAAAACAACGCCAAAAACCTGGGCGCAGCGGGTGGTCGAGCCGGGGAGGGGGAGGGAGAGGGTGGTGGGCGTGGCAGTTGGAGCTAGAGCCAACACCTGAGGTGTACTTATGGCACGGCATTAGCATTCCTTACAGCCCGTCGGAAGATAACAAAAACACAGCACAACAATTGCAGTCGAGACGGCAACGAAACACACACACACACAAGGACACACACACACTCACACACACACTCACACACACACGCACTCACACACACACGCACTCACACACACACTCATATGGCAGGTTGTTTTGCGTCGGAAGGCTTCAGCGATTTTATGGCAGCACTTGAAGCCGATGCCGATGTCGTTGGGGTCGCTGCAAATAAACACATTTTCAAGCTCAATGCCAGCGGAAAAAAAACAACAACAAGAGCAGAAAGTGGAGGCAGAAGTTGACAAGGGCACGACTAAAAGATACCCTGCATACAACAAGCATGCAACTAGCGAGAGAGACAGAAAAGGGAGAGAAAGAAAAGGGAATGAGAGACAAAGGGAGAGAGATAGAGAGATGGGTGTGTAAGAGGGAGAAAGATAGATAGAGAGAGAGAGAGAGAGACAAGAAGAGAGTAAGAGAGAGCGAGAGAGACAAGAAGAGAGTAAGAGAGAGAGACAAGAAGAGAGAGAGAGAGAGACAAAAAGAGAGTAAGAGAGTAAGAGAGAGAGAGAGAGACAAGAAGAGAGTAAGAGGGAGAGAGACAAGAAGAGAGTAAGAGGGAGAGAGACAAGAAGAGAGTAAGAGAGAGAGAGAGACAGTAAGAGAGGAGTAGGAATACTCCAGTAAAGATGTAGATACAAAATAAGATAGAGAGATACAGACAAGGAGAAGAGAAGCGTGAGAGCAAAAAACGCTAGGGACAGAAAAATATAATTGCGAGCTGAATACAGAGACAGGAAGAAAGAGGAAGGGAGATAGAGAGTTAGCGACAGACAGGGAGAGAAAGATAAATCCATTTCTGGAAGGGAAAAAGCGGTAGAGATAGAGATATATAAAGGAAGAGAGAAAGATTAGAGAAAAGCATAAGATCGCAAGGTAGAGAAAAAGAGAAAGGGTGAACGAAGTAGAGCGACAAGAGTATGGGGAATATAATTAAGATAGAGTGGGAGAGACAGTTACATAGAGAGGGAGAGAGAGAGAAGGAGCAAGAGAGGGATACCTTGCATTTGCTCTCTGTAGAGATAGTCAGAGAAAAAGAGGGTTAGTTCCTATTCATATTCAAATATCTTTCGATATTATGAGCGAAATATGAAACAAAAATTCGTAGGATTTTAATGATATATGGATGAAGATGAATAATAATCAAAATTTATCGATTATTTGCCCTAAACAAGACAAAGATCAACTCTAGCTGCATTATGTGTTCCTAAATCGGACTTGAATATCGATAATTATAGATTTTTAATGTAAAGGAACATATAATCTTATATGCATGCATCTCCTCCAATTTTTAGAATCGATATTAATCGATAAATTAAAAAATTTGTATTTACTTATTAAAATTGTATGTCTGTAGCTTACATTGAAAATCTCATAAGAACATCTGTATTTTCTCTACTGTATGCTCTACTATATGCTCCATTTACCATTTATAATAACTCTACTGCAGTATACCCCTCCAATTCAACTTCCAGGGCATACCAACAAAGGCAGAGCCGAGAACAAAGCCAAACCAGAAATAGAAATGAAAAAGATCTGGCATCGCCTGCGCCCGGTTATTGGGATTGGAACTGGGTCTCTGCTCTGCCTGCCAAACGGACACATAATGAAGTTTCGCAATCTCGTTGACTGTGCGAATATGGGCATGGCGTCTGCCTCTGACGTCTAACCGGAATGAGGGGGCTGGGCATTGGGGGGCTGGGCAGATCGACCATTGCTGCCGGCTCAAGTGTGATTACATGGCCATGTTCGTTGGCGTCGAGTGTTTGTGGCATAATATTATTGTTTCTGTGCTCGCGTGTGAAATCAAACTCAGTGCAATGCCAAAAAGGATTAAAAGGATACAGCGACTAGCGCTCGCTGACGTGCCACATACGCTACGCCCACACGCCCATGCCCACGCCCACGCCCCGTCGGGTCAGAGTAGCTGCAGCCCGCATCGACAGCTTGTAAGTGTAAACAGATACATAAACTGGTGAAAGTTTGCAGCTTGCACCGGCTGGCAGGAGTTGGAGGATGCGCTGCTATCTGTAGGTCGTAGGTGAGAGTTAGTTTATTCGCTTTAGAAGAAATTCAATGTTGAAATACTACTACTCAATATATTTTCAAATCATTCATATTGCTGCAACAATTGGTTTATAATATATATAAAAAAGTAAAATATTTTTTTTTATATACATATTTTTATTTATATGTACTCATTTTTTTACAATATTTTATTTAATATTTAAAAATTAAATATATATACAAATTCATATACTCTTTTTTTTAATATTTAATAAATATTATAGACAACTATTCTAAAATATTTTATAAAATACTTTTCATATTGCTTAAATCATTTTTCATCGAATTATTAATGTGTCTAATTAATTAATTTAATTGTCGTAATTTTGAAAATATGTTCTATATTTTTTGTTTTTTTCTACTTTGTATTTGAAATATTAAGTATACAAAATATTATCTTATTCTTATGCATTTCAAATTATGTTTTTTCTTATTATTTATTTTTTTTTATCATACCATATATATTTTTTTTTAAATATATACAAATATTTTAGGCAACATAAAATTTTTTAAAATTTTCTTTTGGTAATTATATATAAAAAAAAATATTTAACATATATATTACTTTTTTCACTCAATTTCTAAACAAATATTTTCAAAATTTGTTGTTTAATATTTTTACATTTCTTATGCAAAATTGAAATAAATTTACTAACCATATTTAGTTAATTTTTTTTACATATTTTGTACACATTGTATTATTATTCTTTTTTTTTATTTTTTTTGCTTCTGCTTAATATTTGTAGAGTCAAAAGGTCGTATAAACAGCTCTCAGCAGCATTATATGTAGCCATGCTTTACTGTCCCATGCTTTTGTCGCTCTGCACTCTCCGTCTATTAGCCCCATTCATTCGGTAGGGGCCACACGCAGTTGTAACAATCCGCTGCACGTTGTCGAGACTTGCTTCACCTCAGTTTCCCAAAGGGCTGGCCAAAATGCACAGATCCGCATGAGCTGCGGGCCAGCCGGAGCTGCTGGAGGAAGCACTTGATACAAGGGGTGCAGGCAGAGACAGTTGCAATGGCAGTGGCTGGGGCAGGCAATACAAACAATAACAACAACAAGTGGAACTTGAAGTACCGTACAGTTATTTGACTTTTAACTTTTATTGCTTTATGTAGTTTAGATAAACGTTTGTGGCATGCCATAAATACGCAGCAGCAGCAGTAGCAGTAGCATATCCAAGACTTCTCAGAAGCGAAAACAATGCTAAAAGGAATGTCGAGATGTTGTCCAAAAGTTGAGCGAAACCAAGAAAAAAGAGAAAGAAAACGAAAGGGGTAGACGAATATGAAATGCCCTTAGAGAGAGAGATGGGGCAGCCTTTTGGAAAGATTCGGTTTATAAATATTGATGAAGAGAGAGAGAGAGAGTGAGAGAGAGAGAGAGAGAGAGCCAGAGAGAGAGAGAGAGCCAGAGAGAGAGAGAGCGAGAGAGAGAGAGAGAGAGAGAGAGAGAGAATTCGACAAAGTTAGGTGAGGATCTCTTTATCTGTTAAAGATCTCTTGAAGCATAGAGGGACTGCCTATATAAAATTTAAAAACTTTAGTCAATATGTATATATTTATACAATATTTTATATATTTTTCATCTGATGAAAAGCAGGTTGAGGATTATTCAAGTAACTATACCTGGAGCCTTTCAAGCAACTTGGGCCTTTCACACCTATGTAAAAGGCCCAAGTTGCTTAAAAGCCTCGCTTTTGTACCTACTCATAATAGCCTTAAGTTTCTTTGATATTTGGCTAATCTAAATATTATTATTTTTATTATATTGGCTATCCAAAATATTAAGTCAAGAATCTGCATCAAATTTTTGGCTCAAGTCAGCTCAATAATGATACCGCATCTATCATATTTTCCGGATCTGACCAAATGTGAGCTTTTCTTGTTAGTTGAAAAAGGCCTATGAAAGCAAGCAATTGTGATAAAAATGATATCGATGGAGCTGCTAAACAGGATCACAATGAAATACAAAAAACTACATATATCAAAATTGAGAGATTTCATTCGGTCAAAGAACTCGACTATTCATACTGATCATATAATAATCTTGCTTTCGATTTATTTATTATATATGGCGTGTCGCATCTCTGATTACTTGAATGCATTTTGAAATACGTTACGTGCAGGATAGGTCAACAAGAGTCATAACTATCCAGAGTATAGTCAGGAGTGCACATCCTTGAATTTTACTGCACCTCAGTCCAATGCCAACATTTTCATCGACTTGAAATCTAACAGCAATACACTACACTTTATATCCCCAATGCCCTCAGAAGCATCTCACATTCCATGACTCGCCGATAATACCCTTTGTAAGTGTATAAAAACTTATGATAGCCGCCGCTTGATGTCCTTCGATGATAGACAATCAGTAAACAGAAGGCAGAGAGCGAGAGAGCCAGAGAGAGTTTGTGTGGGAGAGAAAGAGACACACAGAGAAAGGGAGGAAGCGCGTCAGCTATTTGTGGCAGATTTATGTGGTAAGTGTAACAAGCTTTTGCCACTTGCCACTTGACTTTGCCGCACAAGTTTCCTGCGTCCGTCTGCTGTGGCGAGATTTTGTTGTTTGCGTTTTTCAGCTTAAATTTCGCGCTGGAAATTTAAGCAGCGAAAGTTTTTAATTAATTTCACACGCGCTGTAACTAACTCGTGCATCTAATTACTTGAGCAGGTGGTAGGCAGGGCGAGGGGGCGTGGCATGTTAATGTGTCTGTGGCCGCTATCATTATCGACAACATTATCACGGCAGCAAGCAGCTGTTGCAGCCGCAAAGTATGCAACACGTTACGAGGCAACAACAGTTGAGCAGAGGGCGTGACGTGGGGATACCCTGTACTTAATTCTTTTGAGCATATTAATGAGCATTTAGAGACATGCATCAAGGGCAAGAAATTAAATGAAATGGGTTGAGGTTTCAGGCATATCGAGGAGAAATTCTTGACAATCTGTAAATATTCTTATTCTATCTCTAGCTTTAAAGGTCCTTAAGTTTTGTTTGACAAACTAAGTAATTATTTTTTAAGACGAAGTAAAACTCATCCTTCTTTAAGTCCTCTTTAATAAGGAAAGGCAAGTGCAGTGGGTCGTTTACAAACAAATAAGCAAGCATGCAGTAGGAGGGTCTAGGCGGCAAGACAATATGCCCCATTCCGCCTTCATGCATAGCTGCAGAAGTTTTAATGCGGGTCTCAGTTACACGTATTTACAGCTTGAATAAAACAAACAAAACACTTTGCGTGTTTGAAATTGAAATGTAATTATTCTGTGAATTATAATTTTAACAGGAAGTGAGCAGAGTGAATAAATAAATATAATAAATATAAATTAGAGAAAATAATATACGAGATGTTGAATTATATAATAGAATAAGTGATTTTATGATGATTAGTCTTTTAGTAAATGTTTGAGATAAACAAATTTGTGTTTGATGTCCGTTGATTGAGTTACAAAAATCTTTATGCTTAACAATTTGAGCAGGGGCCAAAATATACCTGCAGAAATCTTCGCCCATCAAAATAATTTCCCTTCTTGAGGTTTCTTGAACAATAAATATGATAATTCATCCCTTCAGATTGAGATATCTATCTGCTTAGCTTTTCGTTTCCAGTGTATCCAAATAACATATCAATGGATTTAAGCTCCATATTACTTTTCTAATTTACTAGGAATATTCATCAGATAAATCATAAATATTTTCATCATTTATATGTTTTATAATCAAAATATTTTCAACAAGACCAAATGTTCTATGTCAAATAATATTTTAAGAAAGAGGAATAAAAAATATATATTTTGATAGAAAAATTGAAGGATGAATATGAGCTGTACTTTTGGTAAGCTTTATAGGTTCTTCAAGAAAGAAATTTTTATTATACATTTAAGCAAATTTTTAATAATAATTAGATTCTAAGCAAATTCCTTTCAGATAATGCTTTCTTTCGCAGACATTTAAGAACTCCATAAAATAATTGACAAATTTTATAAAATTTATGGCTAAACTGAAAGAAAAATGTGATTTCTTTGATTAAACTATGTACATATTCCAAACATTAATTCTATTAATTATTATAAAATACTTACAAATTGATTATAAACTTCATATATGTTTCTTATCTTCTATCTAACTTTAGTTATTTTTGGGGCAGTTCAATAGCTAACGAGAATTCACTTTAATGCAGCTCGCGTGCGCTTCAATCGACAAAGGCAGACAACGCACAAGCACTCACACACCCACACACACACCCACGCACACCTTGGCACAACTGCAGACATCGACTCAAACACCTGCGAAATTGAATGCGAAATTTCCTTTGTGTGTTGTGCGCTCAAAACTTATTTCCACTGCTACGACTGCCACACGCACACCCAGACAGAAATACACAACTATATAGATGTGTGTATATATCTCGAAATCTGAAAATAGTTGGCCAAACAATTTTTGCGCCAAAAAGATTTTTGCCATACAAAGGATTTTGCAAATGCCAGAAAAAAGCGAAAAGTTCATCTTTTGGTCAGCGACTGATCAAATATATATAAAGAGAAATATGTAGATATAATAAATATATAAAAAATATTTAGAGATATATAAAAAAGCTATACAATTAGGAAAAGAAAATAAATATAATAAAAAAAAATATATATAAAAAAATAAAAATATTTAATAATATAAATATTAAAATAAATATAATAATATTTATTTTATTATTTTCATTTTGTATATATATAAAGAAAATATATTTTTAAAAATACAATATGTTAAAATTAAAAAAAATAAATAAAAATATCAAATAATATAAATATTAAAATGAATAAAATAAAATTTATTTTATTATTTTTATATTACATATATATATATAAAGAAAATATATTTAAAAAAATACAATATGTTAAAATAAACATGTAATTTATTTAAAATAAAATATGTCGACAAGCATAAAAAATATACAAGCATAAAAATATAAATCAATAAAAATTGATATATAGCAACCCTTTTTGTAAGATTTTTTTCAGTATTTTTTAAAATATACTTTCTAAAAATATACAAAATCTATTTCTTATTCCATTTCAAGAATGTTTAAAAAAGAATCTAATAAAAAAAATTGTCGGACCATAGCTCGAATGATATAGCAAAAACATTAAGAGCTGAAGCTAATGGTCCAAACTCAAATTTGATGCTACCAATTACTTCTCTCTAATATATATTTATACCATATTTATAAATAGTTTGTAAATAAATTTAATTTTAAACTTAACAAAATGCATAAAAATAAATATAAACTTGCTTAAAGCTATTTGTGGAATAATAATAAAAAGCTGAGGCTAAATTTAAATTAATCAAAAACTTTGCTCAACAGCCAGCAGCATAGATATGAGCTCCCTCTCTCTCTCTCTATCTCTCTCTCTTTCTCTCTCTATATATATATGCAGTTGTTGTTTAGCACATATCGTAGTTGATGTTGTTGTTTGTGTTGCTGGTTTTTTACTTCATCATAAAGCATCAGAAGTCAGCGACAGGCCATGCCGCGTCGAACAATTTCAAAGTTGAATTGAGTTTTGTCTGAAACGCGAACGGCACAACAGCTGAGCTGAGTAGTTTGAGGAGTTGCGCTATTGAGGGCTATACTCATTTGTCTGGCTGTTTGTTTATCATGTACAGGGTATTCCCACTGGCGCGCAATCCCACTGGTAATATAAATGCGTCAGCCGTTTGACGATAATGAAAGATTTGCCAAGCTGCAAAGCAACAACAAAACTCTACACAAGTGAATCATATATATATATATATACATCATTATATATATATAGTATATTTACAGTATAGCTGCCTTTTCCATTGAATGAAGTCGACGCTAAGCGGCCTCAGTTTCCGTACAACTCTCGAGCCGGCTGCCTTCTCGTTCTCACACAAAAATGAATACGACTCAAATCGCGGATTGGCTGGAGCGCAAGCATTTCTGCATCAGCATACTCTATCTAATACCATCTGTAGTCGTGGCCCTAGTACTGCTGATCGGCTATACCTATTACTGTTATCTGTCGGTGCGTGAATGTCGTCGCCGAGCACAGCTCGACACGCGAAACACAACAAGCCGAATTCACATCGATCGTGTCGAGAGCATTCGACAAATGCATCAAAATCGACATTCCGATTTGTATTGAGGAGATATCTATGTATACCTAAAATCGATATTAGAGTATAGAAAATGTACAAAAATAATTTATATACTATATAATATTAAAAAATATTTTATATAACTAAAAGTGAAGCAAGCTAGAAGATGTCATTAAGCTAAAACATCTGTTAAGTTTATAACTTTTAAGCTAAGCTTATTTGTTAGTTCAAGTTTTCAAAGCTTCTCTCTGACATCACAAAAAGAGAGAGAGGCACCCGTAAGAGAAACATCACATATCGATTAAGCACATGGAAATAAATAAATTTAAAAATAATAAGTATTTTTCAGTCGGGCTCAACTGACTATCACAATGCTTATTCAGTGTGCGGAAGATAGCTAAACTTAATCAAATATTGATGTTTTGGGTAGATGATGTGATTTTAGCAGTGAAGCTAAATTGCATGGGATTATTACAGCTTCAAAAGGGAATACTAATGTCTATTTATTCAAAATGTACACTCTTTCAGCTTCAAGATAAACGTATTACAAACAAATTCTACATACTTTGATTATTTTCAGTCAGATCCAAAAAAAAAAACTTACGAAAAATATAGATGTCAAACCAAAGTTATTGAATTTGTTAATATTAATAATAATATTTACCAATAAGCCGTCGTTTGACTGCCGTCGTATGTCGGACTGCATTACTGCTTGCCGACTAAAAAACCTTTTCGGCGAAGTCGCGACTCTATAATAATAGAAGTAATAATGTTTATTATTAAAAAAAATGGCAATATTAATTTTAACATAAATAGTTAATTTTGTATCTATTTTTTTTTTTACAAAATGCAAGCTTTTCGAACGAGTATCAAAGCACGAATATTCATTATGAATTTCCTATCGAAACTGTACATTGTAAGACTTACAGTTTTATCGCCCCTTATCAGTATTTATAATGTATTTTAATTGTACAACAAAAAACGCAAGGTTTTAGTTTTTAATATTTGTGGTATATATTATATTATTATTATTATATATATTATTATTATTATTATATATTAATATAAATAAACTTGTGAAATGAAGCAAATTTATGGTCGTAGTTTTACTAAGTTTAGCTCACTGCAAAATGCATACAATAGGTAGATAGGGTTTGTTATAGGAAAAATCGTGTAGAGCTAATATAAAAATGAGCTTGATATTGATTCTGTTCTATATGGATAAACGGATGTCTCATTATGTTATTTAAAGTCATAAATATTTTTGCTTAATATGTTAAAAACAATTTTTTTTTTTATTATGGAATTTTATGATCTTTTCCTTAAAATACGTCTTGAATATTGTACATTCCGTTTTACAATAATATAGAGGGGATGTTTACGCTTCAAATAGTAAATATATTAAAATTGACGCTAATTTAATATAATAAATATATTTATAATTAAAAAATATATATAAAATATTAATTATAACTCTGCAGATTCAAGTGAGCTTACAGTTGAAATACCCACTAATAGCACTTTGCATATCCGTATAATATTTATATTTTAAATATAGAAAGTCGATAAGCTACTCGATATATCTACAATAACAATAAAGCAATGTAATTTCTTTAAAATACTTTTCTCATTTCGCTATAACTGGTGATTACTGTACTGATTCATTGGGCTAAACCTCAAAGCCACAAAGGCTTCCTATTTCTGTGTCCATGACTCGTGGGCCGTGAGCTCGCTGAACTGAACTAAGGCGACTCGTTGGGGGTTCAGTTTGTGTTGCGAGTTCAGCCGAGTCAAAATGTTTTTCCCTAAGCAGCTGGAGGACCTTTGGATCTATCTGAATGAGGAGAATGATACGCTGCACATTCCGCTGGTCTATATCGTAATACCCATGTGTGTCGTGGCCGTCGTATTGTTCCTGCTCTGCTGCTACTTTTGCGTCAGGGCGTGCTGCGAGGAGCCCGAGGTGCGCTTTGTGCCCAGATCTCTGCCCACATTGCCAGCGCGTCGCAATACCGTGGACATCGTTCGCATACCGGAAGTGGGGCCGTCACGGAAAGCCACCGAAATAAGCAGCCCCGATGAGGAGCCATCCTTTAGGTTTGTCGAGCTCGATGCGGATGCTGTGCATCAAGTGAATGCCACATACACGCGGCGCAACTATTGCGTGCCCCACTAAATACACCCTGGCCAAGCGAGACGAGTTCCTTAAATGCAGCTTAAAGACAGAAAGTGTGCGAACGTGCCGAGGGTCCTTCGGCGGGTCATAAATTCTCGCCGTGCAGCGCCGTTGCTGACGTTTTCTTTTCATCAACCGCAAATTTAGCATCGCTCGGCGCTTTTTTATAACCATCAACTGCAGGACGAAATGCGCTAATAAACGGCATTCGACATTTTAACTTGGCTGACATTTTAGTAGACGACAACAACAACAGCGACAGCAACAAGGAGCTTATGAGACAGAAAGTTGTGGCTTACCAAGCTGAAAGAACCGCAATATAAATAAATTAAATATTTTTACAGGCGAAACTTTAATATTATAGGCGATCAATGTATATGTGAATATATTTATAAGTGATATATACACATAATAATATAATAAATATATTTTTTAATAATAATAACTATTATTATTATATAAAATATTTAAATAAATATATTATATAGAAATTTATGAAAAATAGTATTGCAGAGTTGTACTTTTGAATAATTATTAAGGAATTCAATTAAGAAGCTCTCTAACCACAGTAAAGTGTAAATTCGTTGAAAGTTGTACAAAAAGTTGATTACAAAAATTAAGTAAAAATATTTTAAAATTAAAACACATATTTTATAGCTCATCAAATTTGAAAAAAAAATAAACATGCATATTTGTACCATTAAATAAGGTAATAATATATAAATATTAAAAATAATAATTATAATAATAATAATAATATTTATTTATTTTAAATAATTAATAAACAATATAAATATTTATATATAAATATATAATATATATACATAAATATATAATATTAAAATAAAAAAATAAATAAATTGATATAAAATTTGGTCTCCCTCTACTGGATTCAAAAATTGCCATAACATAAAATTGGCTGGAAATATTTATAGCGCTATTTCAAGTTATGTTTTGGGGCTATAGCTCTGCCATTATATACAAACTATTATTTCCCATCACATTATTCATTCATCTTTGCTGGCAAAACCTTGAAGCGTTAAGTCCTCTGTTGTATTTATGCTACAAATGGGCTTTAGGCAAAAGCGGCTCGAATGTTGGCCTCGAGATCCTTACAATATACACAATATATATCAAATTTAAAACAAAATACTATACTCAACATAAATAATAAAGATTCTCAGTGCCAGCCGCCGAATGGTTAAAATGTCTTTTAGCCTGAAGTTTCCTCTAATATATATTAATTTATTTTCATTTTACTATGGTAGAAGTATAAATGTATAAAAAAGTATAAATTTATGTATTATATTCTATATTTTTGACAAAACTAGATAGAACTAAATACATATACCTAGTGCAATTATTTTCCAACAACATAAATCGCATTGCTGTTGCATTCTCTCAATCTCTCTATTAGCTTACCTAAATCAACAAAAACACTTTATTTAGCTGCTATAAAGTCTTCACTTAAATGAAATTAAAATAAACTGCAATTAGGGAATACCCCTACCCAATTATTCATACCACTTTTAGAGCAGCATCAAACTTTGAATGCAAATTGTAATTGAATTGAATTGGCCAAGTTTGGCC
The DNA here is from genome assembly GCA_035046225.1 of Drosophila pegasa. NCBI lineage: Eukaryota > Metazoa > Arthropoda > Insecta > Diptera > Drosophilidae > Drosophila > Drosophila pegasa. The sequence goes on along the minus strand of JAWNOD010000398.1, from coordinate 4,924,620 downwards.
AACTCGTTGGTCACCTTACGGGCCTTAAATTGAAATGCTAAAATAATTTACGGCTCAACTAGCTGCATGGCAAAAAGAACATAGAGAGAGGGGAGAGAGAGGGGTTGGGGGTGGGGGAAGGCAACGAACGAGCTACATTTTGGCCAAATGAAATACTCCCAGTTGGCAAATTAGTTTAAAAATACGTTGACAACGTGGCAAAGGCCAACATTGAGCTGTGCCACAGCTTAGTTGCCACTCGTGCCACTGCTGCTGCTTGCAACGTGGCGCATGCTGCGTTTTGGGTGGCATAAAAATTCACTTTGCCAGCCATTTGGCCACGTTCTTGCCGAACTTAAGTGCGAGCGAGCGAGCGCAGCTCAATAAAATTTCGTGTTTTACAATTTTATTATGTGACGCCGCCTGTCGCGCGTCTCGACTCCATCAAATATTTAATAACAGAACAAAAAACGTTTTTTGGCCAATTGCCACAGAGCGAAAGAGAGAGAGAGGGGGGGAGGGAGGAAGCTAGAGACATTGGCCCATTGGCACGGCGACTTGTCTTCTGTGGGTGGCATTGTTCGGCGTGACTCTTAAGTAATTGCGTTTTTGGTGGACACACGTTTTATACTTGACCAAAGCCTTTAAATCATTTGCCTGCCTCGCAACCACCCACCCCGCCCACACACTAAACCCGCCCAACGCCCACGTTCAATTGCTTTGGTCTGCTCGTTGTTTATCTTGCGACCATAAATTAACGCATTACCCGTGCTGTCTCATCTTGTTATGCCCTGTAGATAATGGTAGCAGCGGGCATGTTGGTTGCTTGCCTGGAAATGTGGATTTGAAATGTAAGTGGGTTGGACTGGGGGATTGAATAAAGTTTTTACTGAGGCTTAGGCAGCTAAACTCAATATATTACTTATATTCTAAAAGCTTGAAATAATATATTTGTTACTTTTATATACATTTTGATTGATTTGATTTAGTTATATATACAGCTGTGTTACAAAAAAAATGATAAGGATGCTCTACACAAAATATGAACCAAATTTAAAAATACTTTCCCGGTCGAAAATAAAAAGATTTAGTTTTTTTTAGGATTTATTATAATGAAAAAAAAAAATTTTATAATGAAAATATAACGAAAAAAATGACCTTACTTTCTTTAAGAATTAATCAATTATTTATTGACGATTTTAGAGAGATGCATTGGTAATAGGCTGTTCAAAAAAATAATAGTGTTGGGTGTAAGAAGTTGAAAAATATAAAAAATAATAGTAAATTCAGTAACTTCAAGAGGCGTGGCACCAAATTCCATTGAAACCGTATCAGGACCTCAACGATTCCAAGTCGTAATAAAATATAATGGATTTATAATTAAGTATTAGACTACAATATGTAAAAATAATATATGGAGTTAGCGAAATATAAATATAAATATATTATATTTTTTTCACTATCATCTTCTTGAGCAGCTGAATTTGGAGAATTTTTATTTCTCAAGCCCTGAAATCAATATGTTCCAACTTTATAACAGGAAAATATTTAAGTAAATAAAAATATTTGTTAATCTTACTATTTATATAATATTTTTTTTATATATTGTATTTTTTATTTTTATTTTGTAATATATTATCACTAAATTGTGATTCCCAAATAAGCAGTGCTTACATCCACGCCCCCAAAAGTCTCCACATATATCACTACTTCCAGCAAATACAACATCTGACTCACTTTACTACCCAACTCAATCAATCTTACAGCCAATCAACAAAAAAGTCGTCCCTCCATCTATTTACAGGGTATCCGATAGTCAACTACCTTCGCTTAGGCACCTCTTACTGCTTGTTGTTGTTATTGTGTTAGTCCCTGTAGCAAAGCAGGCATCGAACTGTTTGCATTTCGACCGTTGCATTTGGCCGTGCAGCTGCTGCCGTCAAAATTGTGGCCAAATGTGTGGGGTTTACACAGCGGCCGAGGTTAACCGCAATCGAAGCACTAAAAACTCCCTTCCGATCATTAATTGTGCCAAAGAAGTGTGTGGGCGTGTGTGTGTGCGAGTGTGTGTGTGTGAATGGCCAAAAGTTTCGCCCTCACCATTTCGGTTTGATTTAAAGCGAAACACTTGAAAGTTCGGCCATTGCCAAAAGTCTACTTCTGGCCAGCCGAAGAATTGGCTCTTTGTCTGCTAATGAGCCAATTTAGTTGCATCGGCCCGAAATTGCATTGTGTCTGCTGCCACTTGAAAACTTGGCCAACTCTCTTTGAAATGTTAAACAGCTTGCCGCTATAGGTGTCAAAGCAGCTGGCCAATTGGACGCAAAAAGACATGTGAAGGAAGTTTTGGGCAGATGGCAGATGGTGGCAAGCAGAAGGAAGAATGCTGAAGGCAAATGGTAGCTGCATGCATTGCAATTGAGGAGTAAATGTGATTAGATGAAGAAGTTACAAATACTTTTAGTATTTTTTTTTAGTTGTAGAATCTCTTCTTACTGTGCTTATAAACTAATTAGAACTTTACTTAAGTGAAGAATAATAATAAGCTAAGTAAGAGAGACCCTTGATTGAAGAGGTAGAAGAAAACAAGCTATGCAGCTTTCATTTATGATATGACGTTTTATTAAATTGATACAATTTTATAAATATATTTTTTATATCCTAGACTCACATAATGAATACATAGAGTATAATATTATCCTTTAATTTCATAAATGTTGTATTTAATATAAATTATACTATAATTATATTATAATTCAAGTGAATTTTTATAAGGCTGCTGTTCATGCTTATATCCTGTACCAAATTGAAAAGTTCAGTTCAGGTTATACTTATTTAGTGTAGATGTATTTAAGAGACAGAAAGCTGTAATAAATGCAATGATTTAGCAAATTTTGGATTAGGATATATATAAATTTTACAAATCTTATGTCAACCCTTATCGAATATTTCAACAGCTAAATTTATAGCAATTGCGTTGAAAGTTGCTGCAATATATCTATTGGAAATATTCTGCATCTTCATTCTACATATTTACAAGAAAGAGATTTAAAAAGATACTTACTTTAATATGATGGACATACAAGCTTGACATATAATACATTAATGAGTGACTAAGAAGTGATGTAGAGTGGGTCTGATAGGTAAGTAGAGAGCTAGAGATGAAAGTGCACAGATCAGAAAGGATTTGGCTAAAAAAAAATTTTGTTGACAAAAAAAAAAAAAAATTTATAAACATTAAAAATACAATTTTGAAGGAGGAAGGCAATAAGTTTAATATCCTATCGGTCATAATCCAAAAATTTAATTTTGGTATTGTAAAAAATTGATACTCATATTTGTATTCAGCAGCTTAGCTTAAGGTAAGTAAAATCGAACCTAAAGCCAATTTCATATGAATTTAAACATTACATTGAATTTTACAAGATGAAAGAATTAATTTGAAGAATAGAGTTTATGAAGTCTCATGAATAAAGCAATGAGATCAAACAGCAAACTATTTTTATACCCTGAACCCATTGTTTTATTTATTGAATGAGTAACTAAATACATAGCTTGAATCAGAGCTTGCATAGCTCAACATATGTAAAATTATTGTATACATTTATATGATAATCTTCCCTTTTTAGTATACATCCCACATCCCACATCCTACATCCCACATTCTACTTCTTCAGTTTAGCCGATAGCAAATACTTGCGGCAGGCATCCAAGGAGTGTCGCTTCAGATAGCACTCCTGGCTGAAGTACTTGCCGCACTGTCCGCACTGGAACTCCCAGCGATGGTGGCCCATGGTGCGCTGATGCGAGCGCAAATTGGAGCTGTCAAATCGTTTATCAGAAACTAATATGTATATATACAGACTATATAAGCTAACTCACCGATCGGCGAAGCTCTTCTGGCAATTCTGCTCGGGGCAGACGAAGGGCTTCTCGCCCGTGTGGGTGCGCTTGTGGGCGACCAGCATCCAGGAGTGATCGAACTTCTTATTGCAATCGCCGCAGAGGAACTGCTCGCCCGGCTGCTTGAGGCGACGTCGATCTGTCGACTTCTTGACCAGCTCCGGCTTGGCGCCCTCGGCCTGCTGTGTCTTCGGCGATCGAGTGACCATGGACGAAGTGCCCTGCAGCTCGGCGCGTCTCTGCATGTCCGTCTTCTTGCGTCGCCCCTTGGTCTTGGTCAGCAGCTTGATGCGGCCCACCCTGGAGACGCCAGCCTTGGCCGGCCTCTGGCTGGAAAATATGTCCAGCTCCTCGCCGGGCAGCTCCACCTCCCAGATGGTGTGGCTGAACTCCCCGCGCGGACTGAGCTCAAGCTCCATCAGCTGTATATCGCTGGCCTCCTCCATGCGACGCCGCTCCACAATGGGCACATTGTCCCCTGCGCGCCAATCGCTGCTCGGCTCTCCGCTGCCATAGTGAAACTTCTTGCCGACGCCAGTTGGAGCTTTGGAGGCGTGGCCGGCGGCTTTGCCGGTAGCTGGTACGGCGGCCGGCCGCGGCATAGGCGCCATGTTTGGCACAGTCAAACAGACGGCTGAAAAAATATATTTAAAAATCATTTATATATTTATAAATTGTATTTTACCTTCATATTTGTCGTAGAAACGTTTATGTTTGTTGTTGTAGCGATCAGAGAAGAAACTGCGAAATAGAAGCGGCATATTGAAAATCTTCAGTCTTTTACGCAATAATAATCACAGCATAAATAAAAATGATGTAAGTTGTTAAGACTTGTGACAAGCTTCTGATTTTTTCCGTTGTTGACAAATCTGACGAATAAAGCAGAGTGAACCTTATGAAATTTGATTCTCAAAGCATTGTAAGCAATTTCATTTTATGAATTTTTTTTGCCAGATTACTTTGATTTTGATGGTGACTATTAATGAAATACTTTTTATTATATTTATTATAAGATCAAACTAATTACTATATAAAAAATGTATTGATTTTTAAAATTGTAAAATAAGAAGTCGCAAAATAATTGTTAAAAATTCTAATATATTTTAAGCTTTTTGTATTATTGGGAACTATAAGAAATTAGTATATTATTTATTTTGATTATAGAAAAAATACAAAAAAAATTTAAGGTTTTTTAAATGTTAAATTTAAGCTGAAGTGCAAATTTTAAAAATTATTTGTTCGATATTTTAATAAACATTTAGCATATAAATACATAAAATATTTAAGACTCTTAAAACTTTTAATGTAAACTGTATTACAAAATGTTAAAACTTTTTTTTCGGCTAAAATAAAATGGAAATCATTATTTGAAAAAAAAATCGATTATTCTGTTAACTATATTGCAAATTTTTAAATTGATCGATGTTCGATATTTTAATAAATAATAATAATAATAATAATAATAATAATAATAATAATAATAATAATAATAATAATAATAATAATAATAATAATAATAATAATAATAATAATAATAATAATAATAAATAAAATAATTTAAATAAAATATTTAAAACTTTTAACATTTTGAATTTAAGCTGCAGTATAAACTTACAAAATTATTTTTTCGGCTAAAAATTTAGTAAATCAAACTAAGAATAGTTTAAAAAAATGTCGATTGATTTGTATCTATTATCGACATACTTTACAGGATGCAATCGATTTAGGGTAAAGCAAATCTGTTGCTCTGCAGCATCGCAAAACGTCCACAATTTAGGGTTTGCAATATTACTTAAAGAAAATAAAGTAATATAATTAAATATGTAAACATGTACATATATAATTATTATATTCGTTTTAAATAAAATTCTAAATTTTTCCTTGTTTAAACTTCAATTAAAGTCTTCCATAATAAATTTGGCGTAAGTCCAAAGTAAACAGAAGAAAACAATACTTAAAGTTGAAAAACTGTTTGGGGCTTCACTTGATTTGCTACGCTGCTTATTGGCTTAAAGCCGCTGGCTAAGCACAGCCTTCAACTGGTCTTCATGAGGCCACTTAAGACGAAACACTTAAACAATTTTCTTGTCCAAATTTTTGCACACGATTGCCAGAGGACAAGGCGCTGGGGCTGGGGCTGACTGCGAGTCTGGGGCGATCAGAATGCTCATGAATGTGGTGTACAATAAAATTAGTTTGCTCCGTGTCAGTGTGTGTGTGTGTGTGTGTGCGAGACATGCAAAGACGTTTGCAATTTGCCTGTAATCCTCTAGCCCAGAGTTTTCTTGGATAAGTTCGGGGGCTGCGGCATGCAGCGTGGGTGGATAGCTACTTGAACGCTTTAAACAACGAAAATTGAATTGTAGTTTGCAGTTGGTCTGCCAGTAAGCACTTAAAAGAGCTTGTTCTCAACAAATTTCAATTGTTTGGCAGTTTATGCGCTCCTATTTGGAGTGTGTTTTGTAATAAAAGCCGGAAGAAACGGGCGAAATGGCTTTATTTCATTTATTTGCCACTTTATTACCCACATTTGTTGTTGCTGCTGCTGTTGTTGGTCAGCAAATTACTTGGGTAATTTCAAATGCAATCGGCCTTAGTCAAAGATAGCAAAAGCAAATTTACCAGTTAAGCATTAATTCATTTTGACAATGGCAACCGGCACCAGATTCTACTCGCTTTTATCTCTTGCTAAATGTCAGTATATTGCAAAAATTTTCATAAACATATGTGTGTGTGCGTGTGTGTGTGTGTGTGTATTTCATAAATTTTTATTTGCTCTGTGCGTCTAACGAGAAAATCGCATAAATGTTTTCGACTGTCAACAAAGGCTTGACATGAAAGCAACTGCCAGCCCAATGAAACGATGCTTCGTTTCTTTCTCTATTTACTCGCTTTGTTGTAGTTCTTCTCTAGTGCTTGTCAGTTGCACTATTAAATATCTATTTGAAGTACATTGAAATTGCGCAATCTTGGCACAAAACAGCGCACTTTATGGCAGCAGCTAGAAAAAAATTATTGCATACTTTTGGGCTGGCCATAAAGAGTTTTTCCTCTCTCTCTGTTTCTTGGTAGTGAAAAAGCATTCCAAATGACATTCGCTTCTCAAATTGTGCTTTGCATTTTATATGCTCTGACAGTGAACACTAATTTGAGGCGCAAAACAAGCGCCACAAATGAGTTGTGGGTCAGCACAATTAACAAACACATTTTTATGCAGCGTATTTACTGCATTTCAAATGCTCTACAGCTTGTGGGGAGAACTGCGAATAAGGAAAGATTCAAGATTTTCTTGTGCAATATATTGAAAAAAAAAAAAATTTCCACTTTGAATATTGAAACAATCTATGAGTTTTTGCTCCTATTTCTCATGTATATCTGAGCATGTATGTAGAAGCAATCATGATATACATTAAGATAGAGATACATATAGATGGAGAAACATTTAGATGGATATACATATAGAATCCTGAAACATTCATAAGCTAGCAAACTTTTTAGCTACTAAGGATAGCTTACTCAAATTTGATAGTTTGAACAAGTTTAAACCTTATATAACATTAGGTATATTAATATGTCAATAATTATTTTCATAAAACATAAATGTATAATTAAATCTATAAGTCAAGACGTCAGCTATTTATACCTTTCTAAGGCATTTCCCTGTGATAGGAGGCACAAATGTTTTTAAATAAAGTTTTTTGTCATTCTAAACTTAGATATAAATGAATATCTTCTATCTTTTCAAGTTGACTAAGTCAATAACTCCTGAAAAAGTATTTATTAAACACTTAATTATAATACAATTGGAGAGGTATTAAATTCAGTTTTAATTGTGTAACTTTGTTAGCTTTGGTTAATTAATTAACTAGTGATTTTTTCCCTTTTGTCAGAGAGAAAAATGCCACCAAAGTGGATTTTTTACAGTGATTTGGAGTGGCTAGTCGTCGACCGTCCCGGAATGGCCTGAGGTCCATGTGGTCACCCTAATTTTATGTATAATCTTATTCTAAAGATACATATATATACTGTATATATTTTTTATTTATTAGACTAATTTTTCAAATAATAATCACATATTTTAAAATATTTAAATATAAATATTTAAAATATATATTAATATTTTTCATTCGCTATCACTTACACCTCCACAAATATAGGGCATTTGCAAGTCGCACAAGCACTAAAAGCTAATTTAATATTATTATTATTTTTTGCTGCCTTCACTAACAATTGTCAAAGCACGCGCTTTACGTACGTGCGTGCCAGTTGGAGCTGCTGCTGCGGCCGGATCTTAAAGCCGGCTGCTGATTGGCCTGAAATGTGGCAACGTAAGCCACGTTAAGATGGTTTGTGCTAGAAAATACGCAATAAATGCGTTCCGTTGCGTCTCCCAGAAGGCCTGCGGCCAAGATTGCATTGCAAATTTTGTCATCAACATATAAATGAAGTATGAATGGCAGACGTCTGACTGACAATTGGAAAAACGAGCCAATAAATCGAGGTGGCATAGGTAAAAACAACAGTTCCTGCTTCATTTACTCAACTCGCCTCGCCTCGACTTGACTCTCTCGCAACTTGTCAATTTGGAATGTAATTACTTTAGCTCAGCCCGAAGATTTGCTGCAATTCACATTTGATAAATTACTTAAAGGAAGAAAGCGAAACGAAAAAGAAATTCACATTTAATATTCAGCAAATCCGAACAACCCATATATATATAAATGTATAATTTAATCAAATTGTGTGTGTGTTGGGGGAACGGAACGATAACGATCCGGTTTGCCTGCAGGCGTTGGCAAATTAAATTTGCATGCCGCAATTCCATGCAACAAAAAAGTGTCAAAGTCCGAACTTGTGTCGACTTATTTACTAAAGAAAAACACAATTGTTTGTAGCATTTGCGGCTGGACCACAAAATTTGACCGGGCGCCATGAGCCCAGTGCCACGCCCACTCCATAGGCACTCCCCAGCAGCTACCCGCTCACTATTAAGGTAGCAGCAGCATAAACAACAAACTGCGACATAGGCAAATAGAACTTATTTTTGCCTCTGCGAGTAGATTTGAAAATTTGTTAATTTGCGCAAAAGTTTGCATTGCATTTCCTCTGGCGACGTGTGTGGCATAAACCCATGCAACGGGCGCCGACCGACCCGCTAGAGATGAGCAGCCGATGTGCGGCGGGGCACGAAAAAGTCGGTGGGCTGAAATTATGAGTATGGAATGGACGAGGCTTGAAAGAGTAAGTATGAGCTTTAAAGGGAGCAAGTGCACGGTTAGAGCTAGGCAACGGATAATGTAACTGCTGAAATATTCTGTTCTGTTCAAGATAAAGAAATTTGTTGCAAAGTACAAGCATATGGAAAAACTAAGGCTAATATTGATAATCTATAAAAAGTTTTAGTGCAGAAAAAGAGCTGAGCGCTTACCGTGCTTTTATTTCGTGACACGAAAATTGAATGAATAAAAAAACTCTAATAGTTTAAGAAATTGATTTTATATTTATTTCTTATTTATATTTAATAATAATACTATAATATTTATATCTAAAGTGTGCGAGGTCTTGACTAGACGTGTCGTTCTCTTCTTTCGTAAAGAAGGCTGAAGATATTACGCCACAATTGTCTAACTAGATGTGAATGTGGCTAGAGCTCCACATCCATGACATGAAAATTGTTGAACTAAGTCTGTAAGTCGGAGCATAGTTATTCTACACCAAACATAATATAACAGAAATAAAGCAGATAAAAAATATTTGTATACATAAGCAAAGGAATTGCTTAGTTATATCATATATATAATACAGTATCGTGATTTAAACAAATTTTGTATGAAAAGTCTTTTAATTAAAAATTTAAATATGAAATATAAATAAATATGAAATATTCAGCTTGATTGACTGGACTTAAAAAATAAAAACCGAATACATATAATATATCGTCAGTTTATCATATCTTTTTTACCCTTTCATAACTCACGACACGCGGTCATCTCTAAAACAGCCTCATGGGCTTGTCGCCTGGCCAGGCGATTATGTGATTTGGCTGGATTCGGTCGAGCAGCGAGCACCACTGCGAGGTCTGGGGCTAACCACTTTGCTGTAATTAATGAACACAACACATATTTGAAAATAAAGGCATCACCAGCACACGCATAGCCAGAAAAATATAGGCATTTGCATTGGACTACAATTAGCATATGCACAATAGTTGTTCAATTTATTGATAAATTATTGATATAACTATATATAAATAGATGTGTTACACTAATTGATTTATACTAAAGGCAAGTTGGGGTGGCATATCCGGCGGGCGTTGATAGAGGAAGAAGTGAATCCCAATTCAAGCTCATACTTCAATCTTTATGGACTCAAACACACTCAGATAAATATTTTTTATGACAAACCTGGAAATATATTCAAGAAGTATATAGAGTATACGAAATAGGTAAAGGTATTCTCGGGAGAATCTAATGATATATGGCTATAGCTAGACATAATAGAAAGAATTGTGGCTTGACTTCCGTTCCTTGGAAATGACAAAATTATTTATGAAATGATACAAACTTGATCTGATATTAGATATTGATTTAAGATTCGATTTGCTGACTCTATATCTTATATTTGAGCTCGACAGATTCATGCAAACGAGCAGTCAGACATATAAATTTATGAATAAATAGTTATACATATGAACGGATCGATTTCCGCAGAATTAGAATATAAATTAACGATAGATATTGATTATTCAGGATATCTAAACACCTTTAAGGCTATCGATAGATATCGATTATTCAGAATGTCTAAAAACTTCTTCTGCATAATAATAAAATCAATATACCCTATAATAAATAAAAATAGGTCTCGAACTCCACTTCAAATTTACAAGGAATAATTTAACATTCAGCGCAGCCTTCTATTAAAATTTAGCTTCAATTTTAAGCTATTTATTTTGGCCATCTGTATTGGGCTACATATTGCTTCGTTTTCGGCCAATTTGGTATCGTATATGTCTCTGTATAAGTTATGACAACATTCGCATGTCCTTGCATTATCTTTTCAGTGGTCCATAAAACGGACCCATTGCCATTTCTAGCAGCCATGCAACATGACAAATGTGTGTTTGCTGTGCTGGTTTGTGTTTTTAGCCAGAAAGTACTTCGCCTGCCATTTGTATGCTGTTTGGCTGCGGCTGGACTAATAATTCATAGAGTGCACGTATCCAATATATTTATTTTTGTACAAATGTGAGCTTAGCTCGTTGATAGCACTCGAGTTGGGTGTCAGCTGCAATGGTATTGCCATTTCGCTGTTTGTTGCCTTAATCGTTGGTAATTTACACTGCAATTATTAAAAAAAATATGGGAAAAAACAAATAAATATTAATTGAATAAATCAGCGAAGCGAACGATTCATATGCGCATTATTACAGCTCAAAATTATAATTTGAAAATGTGTTGAATTGAAGCAAAGCGTTTCCATTTGACAGCATTACGGAGGCTAAATAAATAAATAAAGTCAAAAATTAGGATTCTTGTAAGATTTGTATATAATATAATAAAATATTTAAAATATTTATTTAATTGAAATTAAGAAATTATTAGTTTCAATATACTAAAATCTCGCAATATTATATTTGATATATAAATTCCTTTACAAAATGATAGAACATCATAAATTAGCATTAAAAATTAAGGATTCTAATAAGATTTATAAATTTTATAATAATCTGCAAAATACTTGAAATATTTTAGTATTTTAATTGATTGAAATTCGAATCGTAGTTTTAATATGTTAAAATCTCGCATTATTGCGTTTGGTTAATACATTTATTTAACTTTTTTCTTAAATACTTATATTTTAAGGCTTCCACTAAATCGTAGCTGCTAGTTGATTAAACAATTTTTTAAAATATTTTCTTTCAAGTTTTCGCTTCCCCTAAATTGTAGCTAAGTTGATTAAATAATATTCTCTTATAATATTTATGTCAAATTTCCTTTTTGCTCTATTTCTTTTCGAGTCGATTCGATGTATAATAAATTCATTAAAAATACATACAAAATATTTCTAGCTCCATTTTTTTTTAACAATTTCTTGGCTTAACTGAAATGAATTTAAAGTATTTGTTTCATTTGTATTTTTGTTTATTATATTTTCTAGCATTTCTTTGAGCTTTACTCAGTTGGATTAAAAACATTGCCAAATGGCTTAAAATGTTGTTCTGTGGAAACGCATTAAACCAGTGCATGCATAAAAAATAGATTTGTGTGTGTGTGAGTGTGTTTGTTTATTGCATTGCTCATAGTAAAGAAATATGCATGCAAATTTAATTTATACACACACGCAGACACACACACACTCACACACTGACGCAGCCATGGAGCGCACAGTCAAAGTCGTAGCATACTTTTCAGGGCCGCGGGCATTAAAAAACGAATTCTCCTCGGCCAGTCGACGATTGTTGGGTGTGTGTTGGAGCATTGGTGTGTGTGTGTGTGTCAGTGTGTTTATTTAAATAAAAATAATCACACATGCAAATTAATAATTTCATTCTCCACCGCAGCGCCTGGCGTTCCTTTATACAAACAAATTTTGCAGGGCAAAAATATTTGATTTGAAAATTTCTGTCCATAAATAAAATAGTCGAAACTAGATTTTTTTATTATTATTATTTTTAGCCATTTAGCTATGCATTGGGCCATGAACAATAAACTGTTTGTGTGCGGCAAATCTGTTGCGCATTGGTTTTTGCTTATCGCGCCAATAATTTATGGCCTGGCAAAAAAATGGCAATTGAGGTCTCAGTTAGGCGAGCCGATTTATCAATTTATCAATTTGCCACTTTAAGCCTGGTTCATTTTTCTCATATTGTTTGCCATTTGTTCACATTTGTTTGCACTGCAGCGCGATAATAATAACTGTTAATTTACATGCCGCAAGTGTCAATAGGCCGCTGGCCATCTGTAATTATGGACACCAGATTCTCTTGCTGTGCTTGTTTTTTTTATTGCTATTATTATTATTGTTTTCTCGCTTTGTGCGAGACAACAGCGGGTGTGATAATTTGGTAAGCAAATGTGAATTTAAAATGTATGTGTATATAAAGACAAATATATATGTGTATACACTACATCAGTGTTGGGTTGATATAGATAGAGTGATTAAAATAAAATACATTTGTCTACTCTACTTCTAAGTAGCCTCAAAGATTGAAGATATCTTAGTTTTTCTTTAGAAATGACTGAGATTAATTTGCTATATCATACAAAATCATACATATTATGAAAGACTGAGCCTTTCCATACCCAAGACTACCTATTGAGGGGGTCTGCAAAAACATGATATAAAAAGAAAAAAGGAAAAAAATTGTTAATAAAATTCTTAAAATTTAGTTATTAAATACGACTTTTCATTTTTCCTGAATTCTTTTGCAGCTGTGGAAAGTGTAGAAATATTTTAAAAATATAAAAAGATTCAGCTTCTATTGTGCAACAATCTTTTTTATCAAGTAAGGCGATGCTTCAAGCAGCTGACACTTTTCATCTTGACTGCAAACGTATGCATCTCAGTCCACTATACAGGCGAGGCTTTTCATAAAATAAAAAAAATATAGCAGCTGTAGCAAAAAGTTTTAAAGAGGAGCTACAAAATTTAATCTCGTTTTGTACTTTAACTTTCATTTATGCAATTATTATTTAATCAGTTTATTCTATAATAGTTATCAGAATAGCTATAAGAAGAACTGATAAAAATTGTATTTTTAAAAGAAAGGCTTTTCATGTCCTATATGTTAACTTAGCGTAGCTTAGTGAGCTTCACTTTTCCAAATTGAGCTACAGCTAAAGAAGAAAAGCTTGAGCTTAACTAAAAACCAAATGGAGCTAATGGAGTTAATGGTAGGACTGTCTGTCATCTGTGTGTTTGCCTTGTACTTATCACCCCAACTCGTATAACCAGTGCATACAATCTTCGGCTTCTCATAATTAACCTTTCTTTCTTATGTTTATATTTTGTTTGCGATTTAAATGAAGTTTTTTCTTGTTGTTGTCGCTTTTTTTAAATTTTTTTTTTTTTTAATTTTAATGGCACAAAGTACTTCATAAAGTGCATTGGCATGCAAATTACGTTAAGCTCATGAATTTATAATTTAATGAAGACACTTTGTCGCCATAATTGGTCAACAACAATTCGCAGTGCGGCCATAATATTGTTGTTAATTTAATAAATGCGATACGGCGATTGCTGGACTTGCGGTGATTTTTTTGTTTGCATTCCACGTATTCGTTATATATTTATTTATTATTTTTACATAATTATTGATGTTGCGTACGCTTGCACGTACTTAATTAAATTGCATGTTTTCGTTTTTTAAATTTCTTTTCGACTTCGGCGCGGCACATCGACCGAATATGAATTATGATATATGGCAAGAGGCTGCCAGTGCAATCGAGTCAGTTTTTCTCTATCACTCCATCTTTACTCCGTATATTTTGCGAGCTTTGTTTATGCGTAAGTGTTATGTGAAATTGGAAGAGAGAAGTTTGTAGGAATATTATAAAAAAAAAAAACTAAAAAAATTTTTTTCTGAAATTATTGGTAAATTATTAATGTAATCCTCCAATTACAAAAATTGCGAAAATATTTTCATAAAAATTCCTAAATATTTAAACGTATATAGAATATTAAAAAATAAAAAATAAATTTAAATGCTTACAAAATATTTAAATTTAAATGCTTACAAAATATTTTAAAGAATATAAAAAAAAACTTAATGTAATAATAAAGTATCTAGGAGAAAAAAACTTTTGATTTATAATATTACTGTTTAAATTATACTGTATATTTTTAGATAAACCAAAAATTGGATTAAAAAATTCATTTTGTTGTTTTCAATGATCTGATATATTTTTTTATTAATATTATTAATATTTATTAAAAAGGATTCGCACTTTGAAAAATTGTATAAATTTTAATAAAAGAAGTTTCTGCAAAGCAAAAAATTATAGCATACTTCTTAGCACTCCTTTTATGCACCTCATCTTAGACACTTCACAGCTTCATGATGACTTAAAAAAAAAGAAGCAAAATTGTGCTCTAATTTCATTTGCTATTCATGCACTTTGCTTTATTGAAGCATGATTTATGGCTAGATCATGATATGTGAACGCATAAACAACTCAATGCGAGCTCGCTGACAGCTCTGTCAGTTTTCATTCTTGCGTGTGTTTCAATTAACTTTTTGCCTGCACCAAAGACGCAGATATGAGAATGCAGCTGAGAATGTGTCGAGTTGGTGGCGACGGCGGTGTCGGTGGTGCTTGGCGGCTGCCTGTATTATAAGCAGCTTCTTCGCTTGTTTGAACATAAAAATGCGACGCTTAACATAAATTACGCGACGTGTCAGTTCTTCTGTGTGTTATGTTTGTGTTTGCACGGCAAGCGGGGGCCGGAGGGTGGGGCGCATGCAACGTGGTGCGGCAGGTGCGAGTCAAGTTAATTGTTAAGTGCTTGGCGCGTAGCTGTTGCTGCTGCAGCTACGTCCGGGATTAGCAGGCACTGTGCTCTACGTCTTAAGCATCAAAGTTTTTGGACGTATCTCTAGTCTTCTTTTTTTTCCTTTTGTTTTAATGGCAGGCACAAAGTTGCCCCGGCAGCAGCAGCAGCGGCAGCCTTAGCATCAGCTTCCGCAATTTATGTGGCAAGCTAGATCGCAAACCGACCCAAAAAATGGAGAGAAGAGACTGTAAATTATAATTGCATATTTTCATATTTTACAATTGACGGCGTCAGAGTTGCGGCTGCCGCAGCCGCGTTGTCCTGCCACGTGTCCTGTCTTGCAGTTTAATGAGAAATTAAATGTCTGCACTGCTTATGCATGCAATTTCCACACAACTTTTCAGTGAAAAGCTAACTCTGGAAATTTCCACAATTTCCGTTTAACATTCAAAGGCCGAAGTTGCAGACGGCTTTTGGCCGCAGCTGTTCAAAATGCATTTGCATTTAGCGTTTCAAAGACAATACTCTATCTCTCTCTATCTCTGTCTTTCTCTCTGTCTGCCTTTCTCTGTCTCTTGTTTTCAATGCATTGTGATTACCTAAATGAAATTAATTTAATCTAAGTGCAGTCTCAATGAATCTAGCCCATGTGCACATATATATCTCTTTAAGGTTTAATAGTAAGTTAATAATAAATAAACCAATCAATCAGTAACAGTTCAGAACATCAATCATCTATTAGAATTAATCAATCAGCGATTCAGTCAACTATCCATTCATTCAAAAAATGGTTTACTTAATCAATCAGATGCTCGCTCAATCAGACTGTTTGTCAGTCAATCAATCAGCTATTTAGTCAAGCTGACTCTTGCTCAATCAATTATTGTCAGTCAGTTAAAGCTGACTGTCAATTAATTTTTAAGTCAATCAAATAAGACTCACTCAATATATCAGTATACCAATTAACCAGTCAGCTTGTCAGTCAATCAGCTTATCAAACAATCAGTCGGTCAATCAATCAGTCGGTCAGTGATGTAGCTCGCGTCAGTCACATCTGTCTGCACAGTTGGTTAGTTACTCAATCAATCAATCATTCAGTGAGTTTGTTTACTAGTCCGTCAACCAGTGAACAGATCAATCAATCAACGTCAGTCACTTAGCCTCTTTATCAATTTATCGCTCAAACAGAGTGTAACTTAGTCAGTTCAGGGTTTCACTCTGCCAATCAGGTAATCAAACGGTTAGTCAATCAAACAACGTTAAATGCTGTCAATCAAGTAGCCACCTATTCAAATGATCTATTTGTGAAAGTCTATCAATCCATCAGAAGCATATTCTATCCATCAATTAGTCAATCAATTAATCACCTATTCAACATGATACTCAAATAGGCTCCTTCTATCAATAAGTTACTCAGTCAATGAAACGTCGTCTTTCAATCAGTCAGTCAATCAATCACTTATCTCAAAAGATAATCAAATAAGTTGCTCTTCTTTCTTTTTGAAATCCTCTTTAACTTTTTTTTTCTAATCTCACAGGCTTCCGCTCAAACATCTAAAGTTGGTTAACAATCTTCTTACCTTAACGTTTGTCTTGGCCAACAATTGAAAAAGTTTGCAGCCAAGCTAATGCACACACATTTTTATAAACATCTAATTTGAAAAAAAGAGGTGTACGACAGTTGATACCCGAAAAAAAGAAGAAGAAGAAACTAAAGCTGGAAAAACTAAAACTATAAACCCCGAGGGTAAGAATCCAAATCGAGCCAAACCGACCGGACTTCAAGTCGTGGGCGATAACAAGCTGCCAATTGCTGGACGATTGTTGCCTTTGGGCTGTAGGAAAATTATTTCACAGCTGAAGCAATTTTCATGAAATTAGTTTTTCTTTTCGATGAGTTTTTTTTTTCGTTTCCATTTTCCTCCTTGCCAAATCTCATTTACCTGTTGGAGAAACTTGAGCACGTCGCAGCCGAATGAAATCGGATATATATATATATATATATTAGCTGAAAAGTCGAGTTAATTCAAATACAATGCGTCTACGATTAATATTTTATAATTTTGCGCACGATTTTCAATTTCTGTCTGTTAACAGGGCCAGCGCCGGTGAAAGTTTTGCCAATTTTCTATTTTCCTTTGCTTTTGTGTCGTGTGCCTTGCGGCTGCCAGACGAGCATTTGAATTTTTCGAGCTGGCCAAGATTTTTGTCAGCGCCAGCGAAAGGCTTTCTTTGCACCGAATGAAAAGCCTTTCTCTGCGATGGCGCACTTCATATTCGAGTGCATCATGAATAATTAATTGCGGAACAATTGCCGTCCAATGTCAATGCCATCATTAACTCGAGGGCCCACAGAACCAGTTTAGCCCGCGCTGAATTCAAGGCCTGTTTAACAAGCCATGCGCCTGTCTGCCGGCTGTCCTTGATGTTGCCGGATTAATTTCCCATTTGCCGGCTGCCAACTAATCCTGTAAAAATAGTCGAGCAGGAAACTTTTCTGTTTGTAATTGTTAAATGCAATTGAATTTATAAGCGGCGCATAATTAAAATTACGCAAAAACTTTCTGCAACTATTGCACTTCCGCAGCTTTGGCATCCTGATCCCTGTGAGCCAGTGTCCTGTGCCATTGTCTCCCTTTGAGCTGGCTTCCAAGTGGCTCTCTGCTAACAGGATGAGCTCCGCTTAAAATATGTTCAACGCCAACTGCCATCGCCGTCGAGAGTCAAGAGTTGAGAGTCGAGAGTCGAGTGCCTTGGCCAACACTTTGCTAGCGGTTAATGAGGCGTGTCTGGGCATTGCGGCAGCGCTTTGGAAATGCTTGAAAACTCTAAGAAAAATGTGTAGAATTTTCAGTTTAATAATTAATTTTGCTGCAAACTAAATGTTATTTAATAATTTGAGTACCTAGATTTTTAAATATATATTAAGTTTATTTATCGTATTTTTGTCACAATATTTTTTATAGTCTCTTTTCCCCCATTTTAACGCCTTGGCTTAATAAAAAGTATGGTGGTGCGTCCTTCTATTTCACATAAATTTTGTCAGGCTAAGAAATAGCAGAGTCTAGGAGTCTAGCTGCATTCCCTGCGAAAATGCAATGGACGATGCGGAACATACTCTATTCAGCTGAGCAATCAAAGTAGGCTACATAATAGAGCAAAGGTAAACATGATTTGAAAATATACTTTAATTGCGCTGAAAAGATACTGAAATGAAAAGCGTTGTAGCTGACTCTGAGTAGAAGCCTTGAAGATCAATGCGGAACAGCGCCTCCTTGCAATGCAAGTTTAAAGTCCAGTCAGCCAAAAGAAAAAAAAAAAAAAAAAAAAAAATGCAGTCCGATACAGTGGTGCATAAAGTAATTTATATTTATTATTATTAATAATATTCTATTATTTTTTTTTGTCTTTACGTTATGCTCAAAAACTTTTAGGATTTTTTTCTTTATTAGAATATTTAAAATATTTTTCTCGCTTATTCATACTTCTTTAAATTCATGTTCTTAGCTTTTAAAATATTTTATATATAAATATTTATATATAAAAGTATTTTTGTTGATTATTGACCAGTTTAACGTTGAGAAGTTCAACTATCACAAAATCTAATATAAATTTAAAAACCGACACAAATGACTGATGGTGTTAGCATATCAATGAAACTTAATAGAAAATGTGTAAAAATATTTCGAAACGGTATTGTAGGATATTAACGTCTATGTGAATGACGAGTACAAATGTCAACTTTTACTTATATGTATATAAATATGTTAACTTCTATACATAATTCATTGATGAACTATCTGAAGTTTCTTAGAAAACTCAAGAAAAGCTAGACACTAAAAACTAATTTATGGACTTTAATATTATATTCAAAATATTATATAATAAATAATAATACAGAAAGTAAAACAAACTCCATCCTAATCACAGTCCTCTATACAATCTTCAATCCTTTTCTTTATCACGCTGCTATTAACTCAAAAAACCTTAAAATTAGAAGAGAAGAAATCGTGCGCTTTAAGCAAATTAGCTTTGTATTCAGCTCACATCGGCTAATATCTTTTAAATAATTTACTTGTTTTTGTATTGTATATCCTGTGGCGTCTGCGAGTTTTCTAATTCCTTTCAGGAAACTGGAGCGCTTTTCTTTGGCTCCTGCATGCACACATATATCTGGCTGCTAAGTATAATGCGGCTGCTTATCTGCTGGCTAAATATGCAGCTGCTCAAACTAAAAACCTAGAGAACAACAAACAACAACAATTCCCATAAAGAGACACAAACCATTTGGCATTTTCATCAAGAAGATAGAAATACACACACATACAGACCCACACACACACACTCGCACACACACACACACACACACACTCTCATACGACTCATTTGACTGTCGCCAGCTGTAATGGGAATGCATGAAATGCTGCTGGAAAATTTGAGCTGCTCAGTTGTAAACACACAAAACATCAGAGATCCGGAGGAGCTGAAGCGTTTTTGTTTTTTAGCCCAAAGTTCGGAGCGAAATGCTGATGATGATGAAAAGCTGACGCACAATTTGTAAGCAACAATAAAACATTTCAGCCAAATTAGTTTTTGCCAATTGCATTAACTAATGTGGTTTCGGTTTATTTTTTTATTTTTTTAAAGCATTTACTATATATTCGAGTGCATAAATAAGGAATTTAAATTGATATTAAAATCACATTTAATTAAGATTAAAATTTATGCAACCAAAAAGAGCTCAACAATTGGTAAAATACAACAACAACAACAACGACCGCAACAAAAAGCGAGTCAAAAGTGTTTTAAATGCATTTTTGGCTGCGAATATTTTTTGTAAATTGTTTGCCACGCCCCCCTGCCACAGTGCGCCTTTCGCCTGACCGGGGCTTAAAGCTTACCGAAGCCCGGCTCGGCTAAAACGAGCAACATTGTATTGCCAACTCGGGGCAGGGATGTGGGCGCGGGCCACAGCCAACGGCCGACGAATGAGACGACGAGCTGCCCCGCCCCGCCCCGCCCGCCCTGCCCCTGCAACCTATATACCAGAGCCATGTAGGCGACATGGCAGCCCGTCGTTGGTTGGCTGCCCGTCTAAATGGAGCCTATGTAAACGACGCACGCATCCGTCGTGCGCTGCTCATGTCTCTGTCTCTGTGTGCGTGTGTGTGTGCCTATGTGTATGTAGGTGACATGTACCACAACAACAAGAGTCATGGCAATGGCCAAAGGTAGCGGAGTAAAAGCCAAATCTGTAGGGAGCCCACTGCAGGGGAAGTTTACGTCAAACATGTTGCAAGAGGAGGAGTTTTAGCACAGGCTGCCAACCCGGTTCGAAGTGAATGCAAATGAGCTCGGGCGAAAAATATAGTTTATGGTTTATTCTTTATAGCTTATAGTGTTTTGCATTAAATTAAAAATATGTGCATAAATAATTTTTAAAAAAATATATATGTTTCTTTAATCAAATTTTTCTTGGAACCTATGGAAGCTAATACAAATAAAATATATATTTGATAAAATAAGTTTTAAATAAAATAATGTCAAACGAAAGCAAAAGCTGAAAATAAAATGTTTCTAATGAAACTGCTTATGCTTATTGCTGCTTAATCCAAGAACTAAATATGATAAAATTGAAAAAAAAACTTGAATCACTCTATTTAAATTAAAACAAATAGTACAACTTCCACATAAAAAAAAAAACAAATAAAATACTGAGAAAAAAAATGGAAAAATAAAAAGTTAAGAGACAACATTCTCTTTAGCGAAGATTAAAATTAAAAATGTCTAAAATAAAAAAAGAACAAATGTTTAAAAATAAATAAATACTAATGTAAAATTGATAAATTGCTTTAGCTTAAGCTTGAATTTACAATTTCCAAGATTAATGAAATTACTGAAAAAAAAAGAAATAAATATTCTTAAGCTTTGCCTTTTAGTTACAATTAATTTAAAAAATGTTTAAGACTTATTTTAAGTTACTCAATAACCAAATAAAAATATTTATTTTTTCCCTTTAATTGGAAAATTTCAAGGTTTGAGCGAAATTACAAAATTTAAAAAAGGAAGTAAGTAAATAATTTTATATATTTTCAAGTTTAAAAAAAAATATAGTAAGCGAAATTATTTATTTATTTATATTATATAGTATTTATTTATTTATATATATTTAAATCAATATTAGTTAAATTATTTATTTAATTTATTTATTTATATTATATATAATTCATTTATTTATTTAAGATCGAGAATTTGACAAGGAAATAAGATATTTCAGTTACAGCTGTTAGAGAGTAAGTCTCAAATGCAGGTCCAAATTTTAATAGTTTTATATATAACATTTTAACTCTACTATCATTCAGCTGAGAATTTTCTATAATTTATAATTTAATACATTCTTCAAATAATTTCTTTTACTAATAATATTTGTTTATATATAATCAATTCGTATTCGAAAAGAATAAAATCATGCATAAATTAAATCGATTTTTTATTATATATATTTATGCCTCTAACAGAATGATAAATCCTAAAAACTCTAGCATATTTATATGCCATCAAACTTATGCACCCATGGACTCCCACCAAAAATGCATTCGAATTCTATTCGTGGCACGGATAATAAATATGAGGAAAAAAGAAGGCAACGCCGACCTGCCCCAAAAATACATGCAACATTTAAATGGATTTGAAGACAACGCCTGGCAATTAAAACGAGCACGCACACAACGTGCGATACGCACATTTCATTCGTTGCCCGATCGGCCATATATACACACACACACACACATGCACACATATATATGCACATGTGTAAGTATGTATATAAATTAACTGAAGTTTTGTAGGTGGAGTTCCCGACTTATGTAAGAATTTATTTTTTGTTGTACGCCGCTGCCGAAATGTTTTGTCCTTATTTCCTTTTACTGATGGCGGGGCAGTGTGCGAGCGAGACGGCTAGCGAGGCGAACACGAACATGTTCGAACATGTGCCGAGCTCGGGCCGTTGCATGCCGTTGCAGGGCGCCAAAAAAGTGTTGAGCGTGGCCAAGTTTCGGTGCACTGCTGCACTGTTGTTGTAAACAGAGCGCTCATTCGCTCACGACTTTACAGTTGCCGAGCCAAAGAGAGAGAGAGCGTGTGAGAGAGAGAGCGAGAGAGAGACTGTGACTGTGCCGGCCACGTGACACTGTTGCATTTCCCTTTGCTAGTGTGCGTGTGTGTGCGTCTCGCTGCTGATAAGCACCAACGAAGCTATTAATCAAAACAAAATCAAAAGAAGACGCGTCTTTGTGTGCGTGCGCCGAGTGGCGTGAGAGAAACACGTGCCGTCCACTTAACAGCGGCGCCTTAACAGCGCTCTGTTAACGTCGCCCAGTTGGCAACAAGCCGTCGCCGTCGCCGCCATTGCCATTGCCATTGTCATTGCCATTGTCTTTAGATCTAATTATAGAGCTGGCTGCCTGTAAGTGCGTGGAGCTGAGGTGTAAGCGTGCCCACGCACCACCCGCTGCCCATTTGCATTTGAATTAATGAAGAGCGACGCAGAGACAGAGAGACGTAGACAGAGAGACTGAGACGTAGAGTTAATATTGATTGCATGAATGCTAGTTTAACCTTGATATTGGCTCGTATACTTAGGCATCGAGCGAACGCATTAAATCAATTGCCTCAGCTCGGAGGTCCCCAGGCTGCATTGTTGCTAAGCCGTTAAGCGACGCACACGCCGCACGGAAGACGTGCCGCAGCTATATATATACCGTTATATATGTATGTGTGCCTGCACATAAAAATGTCCTTGTACTTTTATATAATAAACGACTCAGCGCCGCAGCCGGCAGCAATCAGAGCTAGCCTAACAGAGCGCTGTTAATTACAGCACTGATAAGAGCCGGCGAAATGCAAGCAAGGCAGAGAGAGCACAGCAGAGAGAGAGAGAGAGAGTGAGAGAGAGAGCAGACTTTACTGCTGCTGCTGCTGCTGCTATGTAAAGTGCAACTGTAAAGTGCCCTGTAGTTGCGTGGCCGACATACATGCATGTATATATGTGTGTGTATGTGTGTGTGTTTGTGGGCCGTTGTACGAGCAACTTGCAACACGGCCGAGTGCCGACTGCGTTGCGCTGCGCTGCTGCTGCTGCTGCTGTCGTTGGTTTGCACAACGACAACTACAACTACAACAACATGTTAGTTTGGGGGCTGCACAGCTACACAACCCTTGACCAAGGCTCGACTTCGTGTTGAGCTCGTCTGTCTTGCATTATGTACAGGCGACAACACATGTAGATGTAGCCCTGCTGCCTATGTATTAGTGGGTGCTGCTGCTGCGACTGCGACTGCTGCGACTGCGACTGCTGCTGCTGCTGCTGCTGCAACAATCGCACTTTCCGCCAACGCCAACATTTAGTTGAACGCGGCTGTTCCTTCAGGAAGGACGCGCAGCAGTTGCCAAACAGCCAAAGAACTCAACCAACCATTTAGCCAGCCAATTACTTGGCTCTGAGTGTGTCTTAACTTTGAACTGAACTACAAATATAATTGTTGTTTTTTTCTGTTCTGCTGCTGCAACTGGTTCACTTGTAAGCGTTAGCCGTAGTCAGCCCAGTCAGTGTTGTAATCAGGACTCGAGTAATTGAGGCACAGCTGAGACGTTAACAGAAGCCGGCGCTGTAAAGTTTACAGCGCGCGTTACATAAATGCCACAGGCGCCGCTCTGAGCACTCTGAATTGACTCGTTAGCACAGGCCCACAGCCAGCATCTTTGGGACGGTCTAATTGGCTAATTGGCAGCGCTTGGCTAATAAAGCGCTGCATGCCACACTGCGGCAGGCAAAAGCCATGCATCAACCTGCTGCAGCTTGAAACAATTTGCCTCTGCGGTTCGATTTACTGCTTCGACCTCAACTTGTTCTTTTCCATCTTTTTTTTCTTGTGTGTAATTTTATTAGACTTTCGTGCTCAGTGAATATTACTTGAAAAGACACTCTGCTGACATCAAAAGTGGTTGAACTAGTTGTTGCTTCGTCAAAAAAAAAAGAAGAAGGAGAGCAGAAAATAAAGGAAGCAGAATAAAGTGAATTCTATTTTATCATTAAAGTCAACAAGTTGCTGCAAAAGCTCATAGACAACAAACCAGGTGAGTTTCCCATGACAAAGCAGCAGCTGCTGTTGCTGCTGTTTTTTTACCTGTTCATATTCTATTATTACATGCGGTGGCATTATGCTTAAGTGTTGATTATGCTTAGGATATTGTGTGGCTCGTCGAGTGCCTGTGCTGTGGCAAGATGCGAAAAAGGTGAAAGAAAATGTGCTTTGATTGAAAGCTTAACGAAGCGTGATTGCCAGTTAAGCTAGGCGCTTGATTAAGCCACATATAATTTAAAGAAAATATATAGAGTTGGTTTGGTTTTGTGGTTTATACAATTTATTAATGGTTTAATTACTTACAAATAATTAGAGTTAAAATTTTTTTATTTTTTTCAATTGTACTTAATAGTTTGATTTTTTTAATGTGTATAAAAACCCCTATTTTATTGCATTTGTTTTTAAACAGAAGATTTAGAAACTATTAAAAAAAAAATATTAAACAATAAAAAAAAAAAAAAAAATATTTAAATTTAATTTTTTTTTTAAATTGGAAATTATTTGAAGAAATATCAAGCCGATAAATGTTAGTTAATTTATTTTTACGAAATAATTTAAATTTTTTAAAGAAAATAAAAATGATCCTCAGAAATTTAAAAAAGTACATTTTTCCTAAAAATATTTGATATAATACTAAATTTTTAGCCAAAAAATCTTTACAAATTTTATATAATTTATTTATGCAAAAAACGTTTGAAATTGCTTAGAAAAAATAGAACAGAAAAATTCTAAGTCAAAGATAGAATGAATACATTTATAAAAATTCGTGTCTTACAAAAAAGAACAAAAAACAAAGAATATTTAATAAATGAATTTTCAGAAAAATTTTTAAATTTTTAGAAAAATTGAGAATATTTTTTAGCAGAAAATTACTACTTATACAAATTATAGAGTTATTTTCTTTTATGTTTAAATAAATTTTTTATTTATTAAATATTTTATTTAACATATATAATTTTAAGTTTAAATACAAAAACTTTCAATAATTATTTTACTAATATGTAGCTAAGAGCTTTAATTATGTGAATATAGTGATTGTACATAATGTAATGATTGTACACGTTTAGCTTATTATAATGTGTTTATTTTATAGATATATCAAATCTAAAAATAAATTTGAAAAGCTTACAGTTAAAATTTTTTTTTGTTTAGTTCCATTAAAAAAAATATAATAAATAAAACTAACTAAATAAAGTATAGAAAATATGATTTCTAAATATTTGATATTCTTTCATTGACTATAGATTAATACAAAAATAAAGTCTTTCATGGAAGGTTCAATTTGACAATTTGTGATTTTAGGCATATAAAATAGAATTCTTTTATTAAAATATTTAAAAAAAAGAAGTAAGTTGAGCTTACAACAGTTTAAAAAAAAAAGTCATATGAATTATAGTTAAGATAATTCTCAGCCAATTTGCCGCTGATATGACTCTAAATAAATAATGTATAAATAAATTAAAAATAAAATAAATGCCAGACACTGTCAATAAATTGCATTCGATTTCCTTGTCTTCGTATCTGCTTATATCTGTGTAATTTATGTATAAATCATGGAGAAAAAATATTACAAAAACAATAAAGCTGTTAGCGCAAACTGCAACTGAATAAAATATGCAAAAATATTGTTGGCCATTTTACAAAAATAAAAAATAAAAAATAAAATATACACAGATATCGAATAAGATATGTGTTTGCAATTAGTTTGCAACGTTGTTAAATAATCCAAACATTTTTACAAGCGACGCCCCTTTGTAAAGCGGCCGAAACTTTATAATCTGACGCCTTGGTTTGTTTACATGAATTCCAAATGCCTCAGCCGCAACGACAATAACAACAATAACAATGGCAATGGCAATGGCAATGATAACAACAACAATGAGCAGAATATAAAATTTTTTTCCATATTTACACAAGACAATTTACACACTCGCCTATCTGAATGGCACAGGCTGCAGCAGACGCAGAGGCGTGGCAGCCAGGCTGCAAAGAGGGGAGGGGGGAGCTTGGTAGAGCTGTCTGTCTATTTGTAAGCACTGACTGAGTGAGTGAGTGAGTGTCGAGGTTATTTTGTAAATTGTGTGTAAGCCGAACTGCTGCCTGCTGAACATGCAAAAGTCCAACAAGTTAGCTGGAGCTGTGACTGTGTGTGTGTGTGTGGCATGTGGCATGAATGAATATGTGGCAAGTGGAAAAACGGGCAGCCAGGCTAAGGACAAGTGTCGGCAGCAAAGGCAATTGTTATTGCACTCTACTGCGGTTAGGTGGGAGTGTGTGTGTGTGCTGTGTGTGTGTGTGTTGTGCAGCGGCAACAACAACTGCAGACGGAAGTAATTCGATTTTGTTGGCATGTTGATGATGAGCCTATGACATTCTTGTGCCATCCACGGACGGGCAGTCAAATAAACAGTCAAACAAACAAACAAACTGTCTGTGCCGCAGTCACCATTGTCACAGCTGTCGGGCTTATGGGGCATGCAACCCGACCGAAACAAGATCATATTTTGCTGCACATTAATAACACACATTGCACAATTAATACAATTATTTATGCACTTCCCGTGCCGCAGGCCAAAAACTAATTTCCCTAAAATTTGGCTACAAAATGCATTATTATTAGCATTACTATTATTATTATTATTATTATAGTTGTAATAATTTATTTACAACATTAAATTAAATTAATTGTAATTGAGCGACAAATTGTTTAACATTTCGCATTCCGCACCACGCTTACTGCATTAATTGCATACTAAATTACATTTATTACACATTTTTATGAGCCCGATTTGCTGCGGCGGCTCTTGAAATGCATTTAGAAATGCATTCAGCTGCTCAGTTAGGCATTATTTATTGTAATAGCTGTCGCTGAAGTGTGAACTAGTGGCCTTCCGCTTGAATCTGTTTAGACACAATTTAAAAAAATATATATACATATATTACATATTTGGTATATATAAATCGTATATAAATGAAATGTGCTCATGTGTTTGATAGCATTATTTATTATATTAAATTATGTTATTATTATATCATAATTTTTTTTATAATTTTATTTATTTTTTATCAATATATTCATAATCATATATAGAGATAGAGACAGCTTTATTTGGTAGTACTTCATGAGGAGATACGCTGAATGCTAGGCTGATGATGTTCTTGGGAAAATAGAGTTAATAAACTTTTTGATATTTTTAAAAATATTTAAAATTTTGTAAGCTGTTAGAAATTTTTTATGAAGGCAAAAAAAGCTTGCCTATTTAGTGTAATTAGCATATTATTTATTGATTTAATGTCGTGTCCCAAGCACAGTAAATTTATAGAGAGAAAAGATTACAAGGATGCTGCGTGCTTGAACACCATTTCCTTACAGCAAAACGAAATCAAGGAACGGAAGGTATAACGTAGCAGAATATTACAATTTTAGACATCAAAAGAGAAGAGAAATTTAAGAGAGCTTATTAGCTTAATATTGGAGCAATTATTAGCTGATGAGCCAAACACTAACCATATTAGCAGCTAATTTTGTAACTTTAGCTATAATAGCAGCTCGAGTGACCAAATGTTGGTTCCAAATTGCAACAATTTTGATATCTTACCGAATCCCCATGTTTTTCCTGAAAATAAAGATTAATGAAAGCATAATGATGATATAGAAAGTTCCGGAATTTTCGTACTCACAGAGGTTGAGATATGCGCGCATTTTTAGATGGAAACTAATACAGCTATATATGCGTATATTGTTATATATATGGGTGGATATGTATATATATCATTGTGCCTATATCAAGCATTTGAATAATTGCCTGTTTTACATTTTGAGAGGCATCAGAGTATAAAAATATCGCTTCAATTCCTTTTTTTGCAATTCTGGGACAGGAAAAATAAATGCTATAATAAATTTTGTAAGTTATGCAGGCTTTATGTCAGGTATTTGCGGATTATAACTAATAAGTTAACAAGGCTTGACACATTCTCTTGAAAATCGTCAGCTATATAATTCTAAAATGGAGGTGTGTGGCTCTGGACACAACTCCTTCATATTTATTCCATTCTTTTTGGAAATAAATTATAAAATATTTCGTAAATTTTATGAAATTTCAGTACACGTCATAAAAATTAATTTATTAAAGCAGAAAATTTAATTATTTATATATATAAACATGTTAGTAAAAAAATTTAAAGAGAGAAATGTTTTTAAAAGAAAATCTAAATTCTAAAATTTTTTTTTATATAGATAGTCTTAAGCTAATCTTTAAATATGAGTAAATTCGACAGTGTTGAGACACTCGGCCTTCATACAGCTTAAAGGAAATCATATATAATAAACATGCCAAAATATTCTTCACATCCAATTCTCAGGATTAAGAGCTTTTACAATTCGAGTAGAATTACTTAAATTAAAAAATTGCAAGTCTAATTGACCAATGCAAAAACATTTATCCAAGCATTTTGTCAAAATTTCCTCCGGCCTCTGCCTCTAGTCAAATGTAATGCGAAAATTCGAGAAAATTGTGAGCACTAAAAACTAATTATGAAAAGCAACCGCAAATTGTTAAACGAAAATGTCAGAGAATGTGACAAAAATTGGACATTTTACATGTGGTCAATCCGAGTCGACAGTTTTCTAATTAAAGTGGACACAACTGAGTCCAGGTCTGCGTAATTGCTGCAGCTTAAAAATGCATGGCAAGCGCTCAAAAATGCTCAAAGTAATAAAATCTAACTCGAGGAAACATTGCACGAAAAGTGTCTTTTGATTATCGAACTGGGCGAGTCGCATGTGTGTGTGTGGATATATTTTTATTAGGCCTGCGGTAGATGCTCGAACAACTGGACATCAATATTTAATTTCATTACAAACCACAAAATGCCAAAAGAGCATCAACAGTGACAAAAACGTAATAAATAATTCCCATCGAATTTCTTTCAATATAGAAAAGTTTATTTAAATATGCCTTTGAGGTGGTTCAATTTGAAGTCCATTAAGGGTAGCCTGAAGGACATCTATCTACTTTCCCCCCTCTCTCTCTCTCTCTGTTCGTTTACACCTAGCTGTAAACTAAGTTAGAACCAATTTGTTGTTCATATCTATCTGGCTTTAAGCTGCCGCCCAGCTAAGCCACCCACCTACACCCACACACACACACACACCCATTTGGCTAACTGCAGCTGCTGGCTGCATGTCCTTGTTATCCTGTTTGCCTGCCCTTCAGCTGGCCGCTTTGGTGTCTGCTTAAAATGATAACGTTGAGTGTCCACACAGAAGACAAATGTGTGCCATTCAGGCGTGAAAATATTCCACTATAAATACACATAAAGCGCAAAATCCAACTTTAAGCTCTGTGTAAATCCAACCCCCTCCCCCTCTCCCGCTCTCCTCATCAAGCTGTTAACGTTTCTTTATTTATAGATTTTTCGCAGCAAACTTGGCTGCTAACCAGACGCTAAATAGCGCGAAAATCTAATTATGAATAGCTTAAGGTTCGAGCCAAGTTTTTTTCTACTACAAAAAAAAAGGAAAAAGAAAACAGTTTTCAGCCACAAAACATTAAAGCACTTAGAACTAAAATCAATATGAGCTAAAGCTGAGCAGAGTTTTAATTAGAAAAATTGCGGAACCGTTAAGATTAATGATGTCCTGGACAGCGCGACTTTCATGTTTCATTTGTAAATATTTTTTTTTGCTTTTTTCTGTAAGCTATGGGAGGCGTTTCAGCAAGGTCTTGTTATAAATGCAAGTAGACATTAAATAGCTGATGAGGATGAGGATGACAATGAGGTGTATAAATAAATATATATATTTTTGATCTAAACTAATAAAATAGTTAATATGGTGCTTCTTTTCACCCTTTATATCCGATAATAATCTAATCTGTTTAAAGCAGCTAGACTAGGCGTTTCTTAAAAATTTCGTAATATGCAGAAGAAGACGTTTCTTAACGACTTTAAGGTATATTTATATAAATATATCTTAATCTCTTCTTCTTCTTTTTACTTAAATGTATATATAATATTAATGTAAGGAATATTATTATAAGGAATATATATATTGATAAAAATATGTCTCATATCTGCCTGTGAGCTGAAAAATATCTGCAGTCACAAATAAAATCTGATTCTCATTAAACTCCGTGCGTTAGTCGAAAAGATTCTGTTCAAGGTATTTACAAATACTGACTACTTTTAATATTAGATAGATCTTGTTCTCTTCCTGATTATATACTTCTTGTCATCTTGAAAAATAAACTAAATTTTGGTTAATATTGAAATACATTTGAGGCAGGATATGTTATAGTCGGGCACACTTTGAGAATGCAATACTTTCGGATTTAGCTCTACCCTCTTTAACACTTGCCTTGCATATATTTCGGCATTCCCTACAGGGTATCTTGAGTTGATTTAATATTGTTAAGTTGAACCCACAAAATATGCAAAATAAATGCAGAAAAAATGACAGAAATTTGCATTTTGTTCTGTGCTAGTGATTTTCCAGTTGACAAAATACTCAAACTTGCACTTCATTCAGCTAAGCTAATATACCAATAGATAACATCATTCCAAGGCAATCAGCTAGTCAATATACCCTCTGAAATAAGCTCATCTATTACAGTTTATAAACTGAATTCGGGAATAACTTTATTTACTTTTCGGGCCATCTCTTTAGACAAACAAACGTAAACTGAACTCTTTAAGCCCACAGCTCGTGCCTTCGATGCATACCCTCGGCGTCTGTCTCGGGATGTTGCCCAAAAATTGGCAAGCAGCGCAGACAGCCTGCCCCCAATCCCCCCCACCCGCTGCCCCCGTGCGCTCGTGCTGCTGTCTGGCTCCTCGTTGTCGGCAGCCGGCAGCCTGAAAAGAAAAAAATGTCAGTAAATGGCAGTAAATGTAAAACGAGCTGCAAAACCCGAACCGAGAGCAATGGCGACCCAATTTTCCTTAGCTGTAAAATCGCAGCTTTCATTAACCGCAGCGTCGGACGATTGAGGCGTGGCGGGGCGAACTGAAGTCTGCACCACTGTCGCGACTGTCAACGACTGCGCGGGGCAAAAACTGCAACAGCGCGTGCCTTAAAACAAAAACAAGCGCCTGATTGAGGTGAGGAAGAGCTGCGGGGGAGGGGTGGAGCGTTGGAGTCTGTGGCTACACAGCCCTTGCGGTCCTTGAGTCCCCTGCGGTGCAGGCATGTGCAGCTCGCATGGGCGCCAACATTGTTTTGGCTGTGCAAATTGCTGCTATTTTATTTATATATGACAAAATACACAGATATATATGAATATATATGTATATAGGTATATGATGTGAAGTGTTTGTGCTGATTGACTGACTGCCTGATTGACCGACTTTTTGATTGATGCTCAACGTGCTGCCAGAGAAAGAAAAGCTGGCAGGCAGTCCTTTTTTGCTTCAACTAGGTTTTATGACCCACTAAAGTGGGAAAATGAAAACTGAGTGAAAACGGTTTAAAGGCTTTTTTGGATTTTGTTAGAGATTGCAATTTATATTTAATAATCTATAAGTTTGAATTATGTCTTGCTCTATAAAATAAAATTTAAAATAACTTAAACGAAATAAAGTGTAAAGATCAAAGCTTTTTAAAGATATCTCTATGTCCTAATTTTCTACAAAAAATGATAGTATATGTGCCAGCAAATTGCAATACATAAATCATGCTGATTAATTGATTGAGTATATTGATGATTGATGATCAAAGCACAGCGAAAAATATAAGTATGAGTTTGTTAGAAGGTTGAGTTTTATAAATTACGGGACCGTTTAAAAAGGAATTCATAGATAAATTTCAAGTATGTGTAATAAATTGTAGTAAGTGGCAGACAAATTTGGAATATTTCATGGATAAACAAAACTTTTTAGATAATTTTAAAGTATTTAGTTTGAATTTTTATTTGAGATAAATTACGTATGCTAAAGAGTAGTAATATTCTTCATACAGACTTAAGTGCATTATTGTTTCACTGAAGAGAGAAATGCTCTGCTTAAATATAAGTAAAAGTTTCCACCTTAGATGTCTTTCATAATATAGAGTATATGCCATATCATACTCAGTTTAACAACAATCTGAGTTGTATGCACTAAAGTTGAGATAGAATTCAAAGAGAATTGCATCACAAAGATCAAGTATATTAAAGCTCTGTAGAAGAGCATGTATTTCCCCACGAACTCTTTGACCTCATGCTTACATTTCTTACAAAGAGCTCGAAGCTCAGCTCAGTTCCACATTAAATCAGCTCGAAGCTCAGCAGAGCTCCACATTAAATCAGGTTGCACTGTACTCAATAAAATATGTTTCTTTCCTAATAATATATACTATAAATGTTATTTCATGATAAGAGCTTTACGCTCATTAAAGATATGCATTCAATATTATTTTATTGGACTTACCAAATGATGTTTATATTTGAGTCATTTGAAACTATGCCTTAAGCTCGGTAAAGCTTTACATTAAAAATTATTATACTGTATCATAAAGCTACAGATGATATTTCGTATCGAGAGCTTTAAGCTCGTTAAATCTTTTATTAAATTATTTTATATTTATTATATATTTAGTATACTTCTATACTAAACCCCAACCGTTTTCACTTTATTAAAGCTCTACAGTAAATCTTTTTATAATATATGTATTTCAAAGGTTATACTAAGCTAAGCTTAACATGTAGCCTAAAAATCTATGAGATCAGTAAATTAATTATTATAATTAATACACACACCCCTAGTTCCTTAGCTAAGCCTTAAGTGTAAAAAAAAGTGAATTTAAGTTAAATGAAAATTGCTCTTCCCAGAGATATGCCGCAGCTCACCTTTGAGTAAACTTTTGATCAACGTTCAAAGTATTCCTTATTTGTTTCCTCCTTTCATTTTTTTTTTTTTTCGTGTCTGACAGTCAATACGGAAATTAAGTTGTCATCGTTGGCTTTTGGGCTGGCGTTGGGGCCAGAAGGATGCGCTCTCAAGTGTTTGTGTCATTTGCAATTAATTGGCTTTTGACCAGGGCTGTTCCGCTGTCCGATTTTGGCATTTCAATTAGGATTTGGCAAAAGGCAAAGCGGGCACAAATATTGCAATAATTTTGTCGAATATCGAAACCATTTGCAGCGCCTAAAAGCCGACTGCATTTTTAATTAGTCAAAGCTAATGCAATTATTCCGCACAGATATCTAAGCATGTTCGGCTTATCGTTATCGAACTTTTAAGCAGCCGAGCAAAAATGTTGCCTCTTTACTTCTGCTGCTGCTGATGATGATGATGATGATGATGATGGAGGATGATGTGGATGATGAGTATGGGTGGTAAGGTGGAGCTGTGCATATCCTCACGGTCATTTATCCTGTGCTTGCACCATGTTTGCTTGTGTAACCCATGACAGGAAGCGACTGCTGCTCGTGTTGCTTGTGCTGCTGGCATATGCTAATGCCAGGCAACTGTTACTGGAGCTGCAGCGACTGCGACGCTTTCTGCCCAAAAACAAACTCTCGAAATATGTATGCCAAATGCGATTTACATATAACGTGCTGTTGCCCGGCCCGAGTCAGTTTTTTGGTATGCCTTTTAGCCAGACTTCTGACGTTGCTTTGAGCCGAGACGGCTATGCACTTTGTGCCACAATCAGGTATGCTTGCCCCAAAACCCGCCACCTTTGTGTGTGTGGCTTCACTCGGCCATCAGTTGTCGGCCTCAGTGCCGTTATGATGACCATCCCCCTACCCGCCCCCACGCAATGCTGATTTACATGAGAATTAGCTGGTTCATTTGATGCCAATGGATCACATGTCATTAAAATGCTAAAATCTTACATGCGCATGCATAAAATTATCACACGAAATTTATGTAAATAAATGTCTGACTATATATCTGTATATATATTGGCCAGCTCAATTTGCCAATTGCAATAACTTTCAATTTAAAGCGTGAACGAAATTCATTTCGATCGCAAATAAATTGGAAATGAGTGAAAGTTGTTGCCAATTGCTGCGTCGCATGCCAAAGTCGCCTGTCATAAAGCCAGCCAAATGGATATATACATAGCCGTATGTATGTCTACGTGTATGTGTCTGAGTCTGTTTTGTTTTTGCAGCAGCGGCAGCAGCAGCTAAAAGGCATTGTCGGCATAAGTTTGTGTGGCACAAGAATTTTTCCTTTCTCAACCAAGTTGCACGATAAATCTCGACCGAAAGTTCTGCTTGACTAGCGAAATAGGAGGCCAAGGGGGGCCCCCGACTATCCGACAGATTGTGTAAAATATGCACTGCTCTGGTGGGGCACAGGGCGCAGGGCACACAACAGCCAACAGCCAACGGAACAGTCACCAAAGGCAGCCAACGGCCACCAAAGCACTTGAAGCTGACACAATGCCACAAAGCGCATTATGATTATCAACATGATTATGAGAAAGGGAGTAGGATAGAGAGAAAGGAGAGAGAGAGAGAGAGTGCGTGTAGTGCGGCTGCTGGCACAGTGGCCAACAAACATAAGCGAACACCCAAAAAACTAAATTGCATTTGGCACTTGGCCAATGCTCTTAACGAATCATCATCGACTAATCATTTTAATGGCAAACGAATGGCTTTAAATGAAAAAATATGAATGTCTATATTAGTCGTTGGCAGTGCGAGGGCCAGCTGAAGAGTTAATTAGGCAGGATTTTGTAAAGCTTTATGTAGCTAATTGGGGAATTAGTGTGGTATTTTTGAGCAATTTTATTTATTGTTTATCTAATGAAATCGGAAATTAGAAAATTGGTAAGAAGTAGGAGTCCTGGGAAATAAAAATAAAATTGATTTATATAAGCTCTTATTTGCTAAGCTTATATGTATCAATTTATCTATATTTAATGATATATATATCAATCTATTATATCTCGGTTTTTATTAAATATTTAATTTTATATGCCATTTAATTTAAAATAATTTAAAAAAAAAATTGGATACGATAATAAAAATGTTTTTGTGTAATGAAAGTGGAAATTACAAAATTACTACAGATTAAGGGCCAAATGAAAAAAAAAATTGTATACTGTTATGTATATAATAATATAATAATAGGCGACCAAATAGATTTCAAATCGTTTTGTTTCACAGTTGCTTAAATTATCGCGTTTTTAAAATAGTTTATAATACTTATCATATAATTAAAAAATGTTTTTTATTGAGAAGAAAATGTTTAAGTTACTGAAGTTCAAACTTATAATTGTTGGGCATAGGTATGCATGATAAGCAATGCAACTCGAGAAGAAATTGACTTTTGAGTCATCTTAATATAAGTTTTCATTTGACACTTTTATAATATTGCTATAATTTATACTGAGACAACATTTGCTCCTTCGATTATTCTAGCCAGTCCATCAATTTTGTAGAGTCCAATGTTAATACACCAGACTTTATTGTCATAATTACAGCGCACAAATCAAATCAAGTATTATAAAATTGGAACTTAAGTTTAAATTATTTTTAACTAACTTGTGACAGTTATTACTATTATGTTATATTTTACATGAATGTTCAAAGCAAGACTTTAGTAATTTTCTAAACATTTTTATTTTAAATAAATTATTTTTGCAGTGCCTATTATTTGGATAGCCTATAAGCTCCGACAAATTATGATTTCTTAATGAATATTTAAATAATAATTTAGGTAATATTTATTTATTTTTAGTTATTTATTTATTATTTATTAAATAATATCATTTATTAAATTTTGAGCGATTCAGTCGACTAAAATCAAGCCAAATTCTTCATTCAAGCCTCTTCCCTAAGTATTTTAAGAAATGTTTACTGCCTTAATATTAGACGAGAAAGATATTCATATCCACCTTCCAACTGCCACCTATTGCCATCAATTGCACGCCCACAACTCTTCAGCTAACCCTCGAAGATTAAAAACGAAAACTATATTTGCAACTCGACTGAATGCGCTCTTAAAACTAATTACAAATAATGGCTGTAAGCAAAAAATAAATGCAAACTCGTGTTACACAAATACATTTATATACAGACAGACATACAGATATATATATTACTTACATTACATACATATATGCATATCTCTCACCATATATAGCCAATAAATCAGTTGGGCTAGAACACAAACGGACTAGCAGCTTGGACGGCTGGGCAAAGCCCTTTAGATCCTTAGGCGCGGATGGGCCAGAGAGGCTCGAGAGGTTCGTGTGGTGCAGAGTTTACAGTTACTTTTATTGGTATTTGCTGGCAAACAGGATGGCCCAGCAATGGAATTCGATTTCCAGCTACTTTCTATGCCAAAAACGAAGTTTTCGACCAACAACCTACTTACTGTGACGGGGCGGGGCGGCGCAGTAAGGGGTGGCGGGTCCATAAACACGTGATAAAAGCTTTGCTGGCAATTTTAACTTTGTAGACGGGTGTAACAAGGAGCTAAACAGGATTACAGTGCAACACAAACAACAGCAGCAACAACAATAAATAGTTGCTGCAGCACAATCGTCGCGATGCATTCGGCGTCAGAGCGGCACCAGAGACAGACGGCAATGCCAATGCCAAGGCAGACAGGCGGGCTGGAGAGACAGAAAAGGAAGGAGAGAGAAAAAGAGTGAAGGGAGGAGGAGGGGGAGAGAGAGGGAATGAGATGGATAGAGACATAGAGAGAGAGAGAGAGCGAGCTGACTTAGACATACTCAGACAGTCAGACGGAGAAACATTTAGTCATAGCAAGCTGATTGCCAATGTCAAAGGCAGTTAGTCAGTCAGTCAGTCAGTCAAACAGTCAGTCACTCAGTCAATCACTCAGTCAGCTAGTCATAGAAAGCTCCTAGTCTGCCTGCCTGTCATCTACTTACGAGCTTCACTGACTGGCGCTGAGTGTTGTTTAACCGTCTGCATGTGTCAAGGGTCATTTTCAACTTTCTGGCTTTTAAGCAGCTCGCGTTTCATCTACTTTCTGGCTGCTGGGTGAGACTATTGGCTATTTGGCATTGAATGTAATGCATCGATGCAGCTGGAATCAATAAGAAAGTCATTGTAGGCATGCTAGACTGTTTGCAGCCAGAGAGACTTCTCTTTTCTGATTCTTAGTGCCTTATTATGAAAATGTATTTATTTATTATTATTTATTTCTTATTGCTTGGCAGCAAATTTAGTGAAATCAAAGTATATATTATAGAGAGTTTTAGAGTGTATTGTTGAGTGAGAGCGAGCTGGGGACTTAGGCCATTCGGACAGGGTCATTATGACTGTCAGTGGAGGTAGAGCAGCGAAAAGCACATTGTCGAAGAGCAAAACGAGCATTTATTTTTCTGCGTAGCTTAGCAAAAGGAAAACTGTAATGGAATGTGTAAATTTTCTAAGAATTTTATCAATAAAAAAATAACAATTGGTATTATTCACAGACTTAGAGGTTCTTTGGTATTACCTTAGCATTCATTCATATTTCCACGAAAGCAAAAACACATTTTGTTCAAAGAAACTTACTAGTAAATACTAAATGTTAAATACACAATACACAATGTCAAACCTAATTTTTTTATTGAACATTTTTTAATTTTTTATTTAAAATTTTTAATTTTTAATTTAAAACTCTTAATTTTTAGTTGCAAGTCTTCAATCTAAAATTAAAAATTGTATATTGTAAATTTTATATTTTAAATTTAAAATTTGGGATTTAAAAATTATCAATTTTCAGTTTTATTAAATGCCAAGTGTGAAATCTAATCTGACAAATGACTTACTTGATTCCAGTTATACATCAAATATAGCTTATAGCTGGTTTAGTTAGCTAACATTGTCTGGCATATCAGTTCTGATTTCTAGTGAATTCCAGCTTCGACTTGCTGAAGCCAATGCCACCCTCTAGCCATTTCAACATTTTTTATTTGTTTTTCCGCATTTATATGCAGCTGCAGCTCTTGGCCTTTTATAGATTTCATCCTAAAGTAACAAATATTGTCACGCGCATGTAATTGGCTGCAGTCCAGCATATATATATATATAAATATATATAGAGAGCTGCTGTGTTTTGATATACATTTGAGGTATCACAGCTGGCCACAGATTCCAGTCAGATTACTTAAATATGCCACTTAACATGGCTGCGTTGGGATGACGTTGGCTCTGGCTCATCAGCAGGTCGCTCAGCGCTTGGACCGAAGCATTTCAATTTATTTAATTTGATATTTGTTTTTGCTAGTGCAGCTGCGAATGGCTGTTGCAAAGATGCATGCCACACTCACACCCACACACTCACACAGAGACACTCGCACACACACGCACACCCATTACCAATGCCCAAGCGCATTGATTTGAATATGTCAGCAATTTGTGCAGTTTTGTGCTCGACTGCGCCTCTGCTGCTGCTTCAGTTTCTGCTGCTGCTGCTTCAGCTTCAGCTTCTGCCTTATATCGTACTCCATGCTATTGCCGCTGGGCGACGCTGCGTAATGCAATGTAAGCCAAACCAAACAATTTAAAATCATGGCGTGCATTTGGCTTCAATTCAATTTCAACTGAAATGAGCTCCATGCCCCGCCAGGCGGCTGGGCGCCGGCGGCGGGGCGTGGCACTCTATAGAGGTAGTCCAGGGGCACAGCAGCAGCAAAACAGTGCGTAGTATACACTTTATTAAATTGCCATTTCCACTTACGTTGTAAACTATTAAATTACAAAAGAAGAAAAAAAATAAGAAAAAACAAAAAGAACTGAAACTAGAGTTAACTTGGATTCAAATAAATACCTAGTCTGAAGTCAAGTTTATTTAGTAGAGAATTCTAAGGATGTGAAATAGAATGCGATATCTCTTTCTCCGAAATGTCTGAAATACAAATGCAAGAAAAAGTTGTACAAGTTGTATAGGGTAGTCTAGGACAAAAGGATGTGCTTTAAATAAATTACGAATCTCCTTTTCTATGGAACTAATTGAAAAATATTTCATTAAAAATATATATACATAATAGTTGAAATTGAACAAATTATGTTATAATATTACTATATGCCAAAAATAATAATTTTTTATTATTTAAATAAAGTTTCAAAAAAAAAAAAAAAAAACTATTATAAAAAAAAAAAGAATTTGATAAACAAAAAATATTTAAAATATAAGAATAAATATTATAAAAATATAATAATGGTATTTTTTAATATTTTTTTAAATATTATTAAGATATTTAAAAAATAAATAATTTAATTAAAATAATAATAAATAATAATATATATATAAATAAATAATATAAGATGTAAGAACAATAAATAAAATATAACAACTACAATAATTTACTATTTATTTTATAATTTACTATTTATATAATTAATAACTGTTTATATAAAGTTTTAGTTTTAAAAAATAATATATATTTTAAATATAATTTTCTCGCTTTTTACTAGTATTATTTTATTTTTATACACGATTTAAGATATATTTATTTATAAATAAATAAATTTGTTAAGTATAATATATTTATAAATTTTTTATATTTTGAATATAATATTATCTTATAATGCTTCATTTAGAATATAAACAAGTTAAAATATTTTTTTATTAAAATGTAATCTGAAGAGCTAAAATAATATTTGTATAGCTTAATATTAAATGTCAATTCCAAATTTATTTTATCACATCATATTTTTAATTTAGCCATAAACCTTTTTGATGGCCTTGCACGTTAAGCGGCTCTTTGGCTGAAACTAAATTCACGCACAGTCTGTTACACAAGTAAGTGAACCCCGTCGCACTTGTTCGCACGACGAGCTTAGCCGCTCGTCGCCTGTGTCAAGTGCAGACAACTGCGCGCTGTTAATGCGCTGTTAAGTGCTTACAGCGCGCTAACAGCGCACTACAAATGCGAGGCGATAAATTTGGCTAGCGCTATGCGTTTTTGATAGAGGCGGCCCGG
The DNA here is from genome assembly GCA_035046225.1 of Drosophila pegasa. Taxonomy (NCBI): domain Eukaryota; kingdom Metazoa; phylum Arthropoda; class Insecta; order Diptera; family Drosophilidae; genus Drosophila; species Drosophila pegasa. Next base: position 4,884,219 of record JAWNOD010000398.1, on the reverse strand, counting down.
AAAGTTTTTTGGCATTACAATGCCAAGGCCCAATGTGGCTGTCGATGCCGAGAAGTTGTTGGCTTTGTTTTTATTGACACTTGCACACAACTGTGTCATATAATTTATGGCTGGCAATTCGTAAACAAATGACAAACGGAAACTGCATACGGAACGGGCTCGTGTGTGTGTGTGTGTGTGTGAGTCCTTTAAGTCTGTCGCTGATGCACTAAGAATTGTTTGTATGACCGAATCTGAGCCGGCTTCCGTGTCCAAGTCGAAGACAAAACAATTAAAACGTTGCTCGGGCCAATTAAAAGTTTGGCTAAAAGGATATCTCAACCTGGCCGAAAAAGCAATGCTATTGCCGCACGAACGCCTTGTTAGCGCCAACTTTATAGCAAATGCCAACTATTCGTCGAGGCAATTTAATGAGAAAATGTAGGACAGTGCCTCGCTCCCTGCCCGCCTGCCTGCGAGCTTGGCTTCCTGCCTGTCTGCTGCTGCTGCTCTATTCACAGGCAGCTGGCAGGCAGCCGGCAGGGCAGGCAACAGGGCAACGCTGGGCAGACAGTGCCTGGCAACGTTTCTATTCTCAAGACTGAAGCACCATTCAAACAGTCTGAGTGCCGTTTATAAGGCCACCCACCCCGGGCTACCACAGCGCGCGCCTCAATCAGTTGCTGAGCCACCTTTAAAGCGCTTGTTAAATAATTCATAAATCCGTTGCCGTTTGGCCAATTGGCGCCGTGCCGTGCGCAGCTGATGCTGTAAAATCAGAGTTTTGTTTACAACCGACAAACAAGCAGCGCCAAAAGCCGCAGCAACAATCACAAACTGTCAGAATAACAAAATTAATTATGACACCTGCGCTGCGCTGCCAACATGCCCTTCCACCTCTTGCACCCGCCCTCGCTTACAGCGCGCTGCGTGTTGCATGAATTGCGTTGCATATTTTAGTGCGCCGCCGACAGCAAATAAGTTTTTGGCCGCCCAAATCCTGCCTGACGGTCGGCAGCTGCCCCCAGCGCCGGGGCTGTAAAAGTTGTCGTTGTAGGCCTTAAAGTTCTGGCCGCAGTCAATAGCAGTGGCCACGAATGTCAAGTGCATGAAAAAATGTGAAAGAAAATTGAAGGCGAGTCCAGCTGACTGTGTAATACTCGCTCACGGTGAGAGCTTCTAGCTGTGCTTAAACTTTTATTGCCGCTCATTTAAGGTCTAGAGTCTTAACGAGAAAATGAGGTGGGCAATTGCAACTCAGTTTAACTGACTGTATAATACTCGCTCATAGTCTGAGATGACTTTATAGAGAGCTAGAAGATATATAGATATTGATTCTAAACCGAGATATCGACGTGTAATACTCGCTCTGAGCCTGAAAAGAGCTTAGAGACAGCTAGAAGATATATAGATATCGATATCTAGCTTTAGAATCGATATCTATAAATCAGTTAGCTGTCTATAAACTCAAGCTATATGGAGTATTACGTCTAAAAGATATATAGATAATCGATATCTCGTTTTAGAATCTATATCTATATATCATTTAACAGTCTATAAACTCTTCTCAGGCTGTGAACGAGTATTACGTCTAGAAGATATATAGATATCGATATCAATTCTTAGAATCGATATCTATATATCATTCATCCTTCTATAAACGATTAATCTTCATTCCAAACGAACTCTACATATTTTTTCCTTTAGCCACGCCCATTTTGACCATAATGATATAATCTTAAGACTAAGATTAAGCTTAGAAATCTCCACTTAGAATAAAAAACATTTCACCAAACCAATATACCCCACTTATAATAATAATAAAAAATCGTCGCCCACCAGCCTTGCCTAGCGGAACAATAAAAGTTGAGGCCCCACACAACGCGATACCCTGTAGCCACTTGACCCTATCTACTGGCCAGCCGGCCCACTCTAGTGGCCATAAACTTTAGTGTTGTGGCCTCTGGACATCTTTACAACTTGCTGCGGCTAGCATAGCGGCATAACAGCAGCTACCTCAGCACCTTCCACCTGCCACCTTGCGCCTTCCGCATTCCGCTAGCTCCAGCACTTACATGGCTTTTAGCTGCCTTTCGTTCTTTATGATAGCCAAGAGGGACTTAACTTAGGGTGAAATTTAAATACGAAATGCTTTAAAGCACTTCGCACCAGGCGATTGGGTCGCAAAATGTTTATGGCACACTTCATTTGGGCCAATTGGCTCCATCCATAAGGGGCTTACATCTGTTGGCCGTAAAACACTTAGAATGCGTGTATTAGAAGTTCGTTTATGCCCTTGGTTTTATAATGACGTTTTATGCATTCAAATATTATAGTATATACATGTAATTTTATACTTAACGGATATTTATGTGTGCAATGGCACGGATCATGGCACTATTGAAGAGAGTGAAAGTGTGAGGGAGATGAATAGCTAATATGTCCATTGGTATTTATTGCTTAAGAGTCCATTTTGTTCTTGAGCAGCAGACAAGCAGAGCAGCTATAGCAAAGAGAGAGATCATAGCACTATCGAAGAGAGTGAAAGTGGGAGGGAGATGAATAGCTTATATGTCCATTCGCATTTATTGCTTTAGAGTCCATTTCGTTCTTGAGCTGCAGACAAGCAGAACAGCTACAGCAAAGAGAGAGAGCGAGCGAGATAGGTGTTTTTCATTTGTGCATTTAGCACTCACGCCATTGGTCGTTGCGCTTATGATCCCGTTATCCCAAATGTATTTTGAGCGCTATGATTGTGGTGCGAGTGATGCAACCATATTAAGTAATGAGAATACGTAAATGAGTGCAAGCGAAAGAGATAATTAAAGAGCTGATTGGCTTCACATAGGCAGGTCACAAGAGTACAAATGATCTGTTAATGATGATGATGAAATGATGCGTTTGTTGCTTTGCTTAATTCTCTGCTCACTTTATATACAATTTAAATGAACTTAATCGCTAAATGCGTTAAGCTGATATATTTAATAAATAAATTCCCTGCGCCGTATTCAGCTCAAGTTTTTTTCTTTCTATAAAGCAAAATGGCGCACATTTCTATTAACTTCGCATGCAGTAGGAAAAGGCAATGAGAGAGAGTGAGAGAAATAGCAATTGAGCGTATTGAAGCTTCGCTTACTTGAATTAGCTGAATTTAATACTTTTGCAAGGGGTAGATTGGTTTTAACATTAAATATGCAACGCATTCAGGTAAACAACTTCTAATCTATAACTTATGCATATAATAGATATTGCTATTATGTTATTCCAGTCATTTGTCTAATTCCATCAAATAAAATACATATAATTTGAGCACAAATGCCCTTAATTTTACTTATAGGGTATTTAGTAGTATAAAACTACTCGTCATCTCTAGCCAGCTCGCATTACAGAAACAGCGAGCTTTAAATTGCCAGCGTGCAGTTGGCGAAATGTTTGTGTTTGTTTTATATGCGAGTAATTTTCACTTTTATTGGTGCACAAAAGTAAAAGAATTTTTTATTTTTTATATGCAAAATGTCTGCACATTTTTAATTATATGGAAACTCGGCTGCAGTTGGTTTTATGACTTGCCTGGCTACAGCATAGCATAGTTATATCTATAGTTGGGTGTGTCTGTGTGAGTGTGAGAATGTGTATCTGTTTGGCTGACTGACTGCCAAATGCTGAGCGTCAACTAATTAGCGCATTAGCATTTAGAAGGAAAAACTTTCACTGCACCACCTAAAGTAAAGTGGGTTAAACGCAGCGCTAGATGATTTTCATGTGGATGTGGTTTGCGGTTATCTGTTGCTGATTAGATATGCACATGTATGGGTGTGTGGGTGTGCGTGTATGTGATTATTAACGCGCCTTATTATTGCATGTGCAGATTGATGACTAATACAAATTGGCTTAAATAACCATGATGAACTTCACCTGCCTGCCTGCCTGCCCGGCTGACACGTGCAGCAATCAGGCTGGAATGCAATTTACACAGCCGCAACACAAATTCAAAGCAAATTTAAGCAAGTGATAGAGCTGAAATGCGACACGCCGAATATTGAATACCCTGAAAGGGAAGGAATTCATTTTTAAGTAGTTCTTACTGTGGTTTAATGATTTAGTAGTCCGAATTTATATAGAATTTTAGGTATGTTTTTATTGTTATGAAAGTATTCAAATAATTTTTGTATTTTAATATGATATCATATATATAAATATACGCTTATAATATACTCTTATCTAGCTATACCATATAGATTATAAAAGAGATTATCTATTTTTTGATAATATTTTTGTAAGCTTTAATCAACTTTTCTGGAATATCAAAATCTTCTCCCGACAAACATAAAGACTTCGCTTTAAAGTCCTCTTCTTCACGCTGCATATCCAGTTTATAATACCCGATGCAAGCGTATAATAACAACCACTGAGTGGGCGCTGCAGTGGGAGTGTTTTGGTCAGAGAGAGGGAGAGAGAGGGAAACAGAGAATGGCATAGCGAGAGGGGGAGCGAGACGGACAGACAGGCTGTCTGACTGGATTGTTGGTCAGCTACGCCGCAAGGACGCGTTGATTTTCATGTAAAACAAATATCACTTAATGTGGCTGTGTCCTGTCGACGCTGGCTAATGGCAAAACAAAAGGCACGTAGCTGCATTCCAGTTGCTGCTGCCGCTGCTGCTGCTCTATCTGCTGCCCACTGGGCGGGCGACGTCAACGGCGTCATTTGGCCAACACGCAGCTGCTATCGTTGCAGACCTGCCACCTGGACACGTGTGCGTGTGCGGCTCATAATAAAAAGTGTGCATCAGGTTGCACGAGTGCAGCAAGGGCAGAGCGAAAGGGAGTTGGAGCGAGGGGGCGGGCGGGTGGCGTAGGGGCTGTGCGCGTGGGTGTCGCTTTCTGGACTGGCCAGCAGCCATGTTGTCCGCTGTGCGGCATTAAAAGCAACTGTCGACAACCAACAACAAAAGCTATAGAAACGGACCACCTGATGGCAGCGCCTGTCCAACTTGTGCACCACAGCACCGTGGTGCCAAGGTGTGTAAACAGTAAATGAAATTAAATGTGAAGAAAACAAATTTAATTTTGATTGTAGACTAATTTTTGAACAAATTTTTAGATTGAATTTTGAAGAAGAAAAAAACAAAAAAAATATTATTTTTAAAAAATTTAAATAAAAAATATAATACAATATATAAAAAAATTAATAAATAAATCATAAAAAAAGAAAATATAAATAAATAAAGCATTAATAAAAAAAAAAAATAAAATATATATTAAAAAAAAAATAAATAAATATATAAAATTATATAAATAGTTATAATAAAATAAAAAGTTCTAACGACTTAATTAGTAGCGTAAGAGTGAGAGACTTTGAACCACTGAACTTTTAATTGTCTGATTATTGGATTTTGTTATTACAACTGTTTCTTGTTATGTACACTTCATTCAAACTTGTTTATATAAGTTTATATAATATCGAATACTCTCAGTACAATTAGTCATTGAGTTATAGAAATCTGTTTTATAATTTACAAACTATTGACAAGCCTAAATTGATCAAGCCATAAATAGATGATCGTACTCTCCACAGTTTAAGAGTTAATAGTTTTTTAGTTGGAATATATCAAATTTTGCCAATAACACTGGGGAATCGATCACAAACAGCTCCACAGCATAGCTTAAGAGCCAATTTTACATTTGAAGAGTGAATAAGCTAATCCTTTAAATATATGATATAAGTAGGGCTAGTAAAAATGTATCATTAATATAACTTTAAATCAATAGTTCATGTTTTCTCATACCGCCGTTTGAAAGTCACTGTGTGCATATGAGAGACTTAGAGTCACCAACACAATCCGTTAAGTAGACTGCAGTAGTGGAGCTAAAGAGATAGAAAGATAGAGATAGCATTAATAAAACATTTAGTCATTAATTCATATTTTTTTAACACAGTTTGAAGGTTTCTCTTTGACTATGACAGTTTTACAGTCAACAACCCTATCATTGAAGTATACTGCCAGACTATCCCAAGCTAAGCTGATAGACCATTCACTACAGCGTCTAAGGATAGCATTTAGAATACATTGAGTCAATGGATTGATATTTACTACAATCACAGTTTGAAAATCACTGCTAAGCTATAACAGTTTTAGATTCATCAGACTAAGCTAACAAAGAGACTTAATTTGTAGATCTATTGATCTACTGATCTATTGATATGTTAATATATTATTGTATATCATCAAGAGTTCAAGCTCATAAGACAAGCCGATGATCGATATATTCCTACAACACAGTTAGAATACCACAGCTTGTCCATTACAGTTTTATAGTCAGCTGTGAAATCAATCAAGAAAATTACGTGGTATTGACTTTGAACTAAATTTTAGTTTTAGTGTACTAGAGTCGCTGAGGCAGCTCTTGGCTATATTATTTTTGTCTATTATTATTTCTATTGTATTATATTTCTGTACTTTTTATATAATTAAAATTCGATTTTTGTCACATAAACCTGGCTACCTAGCCCACTGTGCTGCGACTGCCCCGTGTCCATGGCACTTAATTTTAATAAACAAAATACTCGACGCGTGTGCTTGGTGGACCAGAGGCGGCAACTGGAACTGGAGCCAGGTCTAGCAGCCGCAGTGCATGCCAAGGCTGATGCCATATGGAACACAGAAACATATATATAATCTTATGTATATATATATAAATATATATAGAGAATGATAGAGGGACAATCTTCATGCGTGTTGTGTGTGTTGGAGCCGCTCTGCTGCAGTTGTAATGAGCCGCACGAGAAATGCATAAAGTTTTTGGGCTTAAGTAGTTGAGGGCAAACACGGCGGCACCCAGGAGATCGATGTCTAACCATAAGTCTGGCAGCGAGACGGCTGCGAGTGCCAGGCGACGTAAGGCAGGGAGACCGTAAATGGGACTACGGCGATGGCAAAGGCGATGGCAAAGGCAGTGCCAACGGCTACGGCAATGGCTACGGCTACGGCTCACAGTTTTTGGCCGTGTGGCAGCTTCGCACGTGCGCTTGTCATTTTACTTTTAAAACTTTTGCGTTTTGTAGTTATTATTGTTGTTGTTTCTGTTGCTGTTGTTTTTCTTTTTTGGCTGATTTTCAATTTTATTGTGGAAAACAACAACGGAAACTGTAAAAGGCGTTGGAGTGCTACGTGATTTACACCTAGGCGAATGTGCATCTGTGCATCATTTTACGAGCATGCCACACACATGCCCTACCACGCCACGCCCCCCTCACCGCCCGCCGCCTGCTGTGCATCAACCCGTTTAATGTTTATAAGGTGCTGCTTTTAGCTGACAGTCAAGATGTTTGTTTACTCAAACTTATATATATATATCTTTCCGTTGATGACTCGCTGCGGAATTTATTCGAGTTTACAGCGCGGCCTCAGCCGTCAACGTTGATGCGACTTTTACGTGCATGTTGATGCGCGTTGCTGCCGCAGCTGACAGCGCCGTGTTTTGAGGCCACTTGCAGTTGCTCTCAGCCGCTTTGCCGCTCAGCCGCCAGCCGCTCTCAGCCATTGGCCATGTCAAAGTCAAAGCCACGCGCCGCCATTGTCATTACACGCGCGAACGCTTACACGATTTGGATTGGGCTAGTGGCTGGAGGGAGGGCAGTGTGTAGGGGGGCATTTTGTAGACCTAGGGCAGTGGATTGATTGTGGTCGCAGCTACGTTCGATTGCCCCGCTGCCGACGCGCTGAGCATCCCGAATGCATTGCATTTTAATGAAGATATACGGCGCAGCAGCTAGTTCTAGCCTTGGCCAGGGCCACAGCCAGAGGCAGAGCCAGGACCAGAGCCAGAGCCCGGGCAGGTGGTGGACGGGGAGAGCGGCAAATGCGTGTCAGCCGCAGCGCCTCTTGCAGCGTTTAGTTAGCACTCGCCTCGCGCCGCTATTCACGCGTCAGTCAGTTAGCCAGTTTGCCGGGAGTTTTGGGCCTGCCGCGGGTACAGCACGCGTGCCTCTCGGTTCGCACGCGGAAGTGGCCAAAGGCGTCGCCAAGGTAGTTACGTAAGAGAGGTGTGTGTGAGTCCGAATAGCTTTTGTGTGAAAAGAGAATACTACAAATGGCCCACTAACTGCTAACAAAAAGAATGATTAACTGTGAAGAGAGATAGAGAGAGAAAGAGGTAGTGAGAGCGCGAGAAATGACTGCAGAGATAAGATAGAGAGTGAGAGAGAAAGGCTTAAAGAAGGCAGAAAATGTTGAAAGGACTTAAAAAACTATAAAACTTTCTATTTATAGAATTACTCAAAGTAGGCCATGCTCGACTACATAATACCTGCTTGTGGCTGAAGATAAGTTAACGGGGCTACAAAGCTACACATATTGTAGATCCTTTAGAAATCGTTATACATCTGTCTGGAAACTTATTGAAATTAAATTAATTTTTTTTTATTTGCCGTGCTCTCATATATATTTATTTTCATTTTTTTTTATGAATGTGAAGAGCTTCAAAAATATGTTAGAAAACACTTCATTGGACAAGAGCTTACTAGAGGATATATATAAAATATATGGTCTATAGGTTTTACAGTAGCTTAGTCTCTGCACTCACTCTATATACTCCTTTTACTTTCTGAATAAGTGAACAGATTTTGCTCTATATACATTGAGTGTGTGCAAAGTCTAGCCCCAATTCATAATTCATTTATCATCCATTAATCTTCATAGAAAAAGTTTCCCTTTGAATGCATATTTAATAGTCCTTTCTATTACAATAATATATTTTATCTCTCGAACAATTCCAACAGGAAAGTTTTCAATTGCCATTTATACGAATCCGTAAATCTTACTATTAAAACTTACTTTTTATTTCAATTCCATAGTTGAAATTGAAAATATATGAACTGGAAAATAGCATGCAGCTGAGATTTTAGCAGACTCTAAGACTTATAAAATGTATAATAAATAATATCAAGCAAGCATTATAAAATCTGAATTAAGATTTCTTTTTTATTCTAAAGCGTTTGAAGAGAAGTCTGCTTAATATCAATTATTATAATATATAAATGATATGAACATAAGAAATAATATCAAATATAAAATAAAAAACTTAATAATATTTAATATAATTATATATATATATATATATATATATATATATATATATATATATATATATATATAATTATATTAAATATTATTAAGTTTTTTAATAAATAAGATATAGATATAAAATATTTTTAAATATCTATATCTTATTTATACTTAAGTGTCCTGCTGCATTGTAGGTAACTTAATCTAAGCAGAAAATAATGAATAAATATTTTTAGAGCTATCGACGATAACAAGCACAGAATACGTGGATTAGAGAAAGAAAGAGCTAGAGGGTATTATTACGGGGAATATTTTTGGCAATAATTCATATATTTGAAGTCAAAATTTGGTCGAAGATTGTGTCTAAGTGTCTGAAGGGTAGCAGATCTTTAAGCTGCAGTACCTAGACACTTAGCTAGACTCTTTAGATATCTTTTGGCCACCTCTTGAAGACCGGCTGCAATTTTTGGCACCCTACAGTCTTTTACGTTCTCTACGTGAACCCATTGACTTCCTTATCATTTTATTTTTTCTTGATAACAATTTTAAAATATATATTAATATCCATCCACTACGTTAATTTGAATGTTAACTTGACTTTACAAGTTCCCTTTTGAGTCAAGCCTTCTCTTATACATAATTCTGACTGTTAATTTTGAAGTGCATAACTCGCTATGAACTGACTGCAAGATGATTTCTTAGCCTTTGTCTGGGAAATTTTCGCTTTAGCTGTTTGCTTTCACTTTGTCCTCGCGCCAATTTGATGCGGTTTTTTCTTCATCTGCGCCTTTGTCTTGCGCGCCAACTTTACGCATTAATTCTGTTAATAAATTTAATGCCTGCATATGTTTCGACATGCCGAAAAGTTCAGCAACTATTTGCACAGACACCCAGGCACACACACACACTCACACACACCCATGCACACTCGCCTGGTAATTAAAAATTTAATTGCACTGTCAATATGTGAGGCAAGTCAAGTTTTTACTGAACCGCAAGTTACAAATTGCAGAAAAAGCTGCATTTGCAATGCAAATTACTTACTCGAGCAGTTTATCAATTTTACAGAGCATACTTTAAGTTATAGAGGAGGGAGGGAAGAGGGATTGGAGCTGTCTTCACACATTGTTTAACCTGTCAGCCCTTTACGCCCTTTGTCCAATCCATTGGCTTCCGCCTGCCACTGGCAGTTGCCATCAATTTGCGCTGTCAATGCAAAAGCCGCTTGACGTGTTTATAACTTAACTGGGCACGCACATGGGCACATCTCCACACCACCTGCCCACTTTCATTTACCGCTTAAGGATGTGAGCTTTATGGGCTGCGTGCTGGCATCCTTGTTTTGAACTTCTGCATTCCACGTAGGTAGCAAAAGGTATTCATATAAATGCAAAATAGCCGCAATAAATGCATATTTTACTGTGCTCAGCAGCTAACCTTTCCCTCTCTCCCTTACTATCCCCCTCTCTCTCTCCTTATTGGCAAAGGAATTGCACATTATTTTCAAGTTTTCAATTCTCTGCTTTAGCTTTAAGATTTTGGCTCTTAAAGCGACGACAAAAGCAAGCCTGATTCATTGTTATTTTCATTGTAATTAGCTCTATTGGCATGCAAATTGTTAACAAAGGGACTTAATTCGATATTGCATTTGCTTACATGCTTATATAATGTAATTATTGGAAGGAGCGAATTGGCTTTCTGTGAATTTTAGCTTGGGCAGTGATAGTTGGCATTGATTATGGCGAATATATAGGCCAAATGTGATTGTTTATTGATGTATAGAATAGGGTATATGTAATCAATATTTTAATGCAATTTTCGTATTAAATAATAATGTATATCATATTTAGGGAATATGCAACCCTAGTAATAATAAATATATAAAATTAATAGGCGGAAAAGAACGTTGCTCTTAATATAAATTATATAATTTATATAATTTTATCTAAATATTTTAAATATTAAATATTAGGGTCGTGCATCAAGTAATTTCGTATTTTTCGAGTCTCCATTTTAAGTGCGACGTTGGCTGTGAAAAACCTGGCCTAATAAATATATATTGACTTCGGCTTTTTCATCTGATTTCTTATCCAAATTGCTTAGATAACAGAGTGTTCGTTTTCTCCATTTTAATATATATATATATATATATATATATATATATATATAGAATATATATATTTCAAACGTTTTTGTAGTAGTTTTGCCCATCCACATTATTTTCCTTAAGAACTTAGAATCTTTCAATGTGTTATATGTCTAAAATGAAAAGCTCTGAAGCTTGAAATCTTAAATTCATGCTCTAGGAGCAGGTGACTTAACGAGAATCTAACGTGCTATGACTACATTTTGTAAAGAATACATATATAACGTTTTTTTGCTCTACGTCTTACAAAATTCAAGATTTGAAGGATAAGAAAAGAACCTTTACAAATTAACAAAATGGCATACAGACTGACAGAAGAAAGACTTAAATTAGCTAGATAATTGTAACTAAGCATTAAGACCTCAAATTCATGAAGTTGATTCATGACACCTTCTACAATGTGATGCATATTTGAAGTCAAACTAATATACCCTGAATACCAGGCTCATTCTAATGACTTAGAGTATACAAAAACTTATATTTTTAGTATGTAGAAGTTGCTTTAGACAAAACAACTGACTTATTAATTGTTAAGCCACTAATAAACTGATATTTTTGAAAATGTTTACTCATATAGTCATTCAGCTGGTAGAAACTGAGAAAACTCAATAGAAACATAATTCAAAATTTATTCAAAATAAAACCAAATATTAGCATCATGAACGCTTTTTCTAAAATCAGAAAGAAGAGCTCAAATTTTATTTATATATTTACTAGCACATTTATTTAACTTCTCTATAAATTTCCTTAAATATTTTCAACACTTACTGCACACAGAGCATTTCTCAGTCAAGTACACTCAACGGAAAGCAAACGAACTAGCGCAGTTTGTCACTTGCATATAAATTAGTCAAGCAAATGCTATTTAAATCTGTGTAAATCCTATAACAATAAATATTAAATGAGGCAATAAGCCAAGGCAAGGCAAAGCAGGACCAGGCAAGACGCTGCCACGTCCGAGCTGAATTATATTTGATTAACTGGTTGCACTTGCTACTTAGTTACAAACACTTGGCCAGCTTATGGGAGCAGTGGCTGGCTGGCTCAGCTCCGCTTCGATTTGGGCAGTGTGGCAAGCAAATATTTGCGGCAATCGTCGAGCGAGTGGCGCTGCAAGTCGCAAGGCTTGCAGCACATGCTGCACTCCAGCTGCTGGCGGCGACCACTGCGAAAGCAGAAAGCCATTACAAACGGTCAATAGGAAAAGTTTTCTTATATATTCAGCGCCACGCACCCATCGATAAAAGTCAGCGGAGCCGGCTGCTGCTGCTGCTGCTGTTGCCAGTTGATTGAGCCAATTGTGTCCTTCAAACTTGGCTGGCTCAAGCTGGGTCTGTCCGCCAGGCGCAGCGAGCGTCGCGGCTCCGCCTGCGCCTCATCGGCCTCCGCTGGCCAGCTGCGCCAGCTGCAGCCGTCGCTGCTCAGGCTGTCCACGCGCTCCATCAGCTGACAGCAGCTCCAGTCCTCAATGGCGCGACGCACCACAATCGACACCGAATGATCAGCAATCCTGAAGGTGGACTAATTAGTAGCTGGTTGGCTCGAAGGATAATGCTACTTACCACTCATCGTAATCGTAGTCTGCGGGCTTCCGCCTCTTGCGTACGCATCTTAAAGATTTGCTGCTCACAGGCTCCTTCGGTCGCTGATAGACAGGCAGATTTCCATATCGCTGACGTATGGCTAGGATTTATATAGATATTTATATATTTATATTATTTTTTATTAGTTACAAATCTAATATTTACAGAGCTTAGCTATCGCTTTTCACATGAGATATTTTAAATTTTTATTAACTAGGAATTTATATTTATATTATAAATTCCTATATAGCAATCAATCAAATCAAAATTATCAAGATCAAAATTAGCTCACCCTCATATCGTGCATAGAACATTTCGCGTTTCTTGTTGTATCGATTGGAGAGGAGGCTGCCGAACATTTTCCATGTGCCTGTGTCCAATTGAGAATGCCTTGCGTAATCGACGTAGGTTCTATTTAAAAGCTTGCGACTTGGAGACCGCAACAGCAGTGGCACGACGATAGCGATAAGAAAATAAACAGTTGCTAAACGTTGACTCACAATCGGCTCTGCGCGACAAGTCATCGCGGCAGTCCACTCAGATAATTGTTTATAGGCAATTTCGTTTATATATTTCCGCCCGAGTATGTGGAGAAAGAGCTTCTCACTCTCGACTACGAAACATTCGCCAAATGTTTGATTAACTCTAAGCATTTTCCTCATGCTTGTGCTCAAAGTTTTTCAGCTGCGCGAGACCCTCGTTTTGATTTTGTTTATTTATATATCGCTCAGTGAGTCGAACGCTATTGTAATGCGAGCTGCACTGAAAGACTGTGAAGAAAGTGTTTTATATGAGTTGCTGTTAATCATAACAGTTTAGGTAGCACATTTTATGCTGAATCGATCAGCTATTTCTCGACTTATAGCTGTATATAAGGCGTTTCTATGCGATTCTCATGTCGTCTAGGTAGTTTTAATACATATTCAATTAGTAATTTCTCATTTTGCTTCTCATTTTTAAGTCTAAATTTCCTTTACAACAATTTTGCTGTTTTTATATCTGCCTCACTCTCTCATTCTCTCTCTATTTCTGTCACTCTCCCTCGCTATCAAATTTTATCTGACTCTCTTTTAACTATGTATCAATAATCCTGACTTTTTCTCCCGCTTCGCCCTCAATTACTCCATTGGGGCATATCACCCTTCTATGCAATTCTCATTACTTAAACTAAAGGTCGCAGTTTTTTCAATGCCTTTTAACTCTCTTTCACTTTGATTGGCGTGCTTTCCTTACTTTGCCCTTGTTTTTTTTACGGAGTATTACTTTCGCTCAACAATTGTCTTCCCTATAGTTTTTCATTTATTCTTTGCCTTTCTCAATATATTTCACCTTAACCTGAGCTCATTGAAAATGGGAATTAATGATTCTATGAAATTGTGTGTAGCAGGCAGAATGAGACTTGGCAAATTCCATAAAGTATTTATATTACTTATCATGAAATCGAGCTGATTTGAAAAAATATTTCGCAAATATTTTTCCATAGTATACTATGCAGCCTTATTGCAGTCCCATAAAACTGAATAAGCTGCGAACTAAGCAGAATGCGATTTTATTTGAGCGAGTGTATGTATGTGTACATGTGTTATTTGCTATATGTGTTATGTATGTATAAAAGAAAAGTATAATGAATCGAATACCAGCTCTTCGCAGAGTTCAGGGTATTCTCTAGCCGTGCAATCCCAACTGGATCGCTCTTACTTGTTTACATGTCACTCTCTTACTTCCCAATCACCCACTCTAAAACTTTATAATCATCACCCTCCTTTGCGATTCTCATAACATTAACTAAAGTCTCTCGCTCGCTCTCTCTCTTCAATGTTTACATTATGTTTGGCAATTGAAAGTATGTGAAATCATATTGCATTGTTGATACCCAACTGAATGGGCTTCACGCTCAAGCACTCTCGACTGAAGCACTCTTATTTCGAAGAGCAGCGCACACAAATGGCTCAGATAGCACGGCTTTTGGGCACTCATTTGTGATATGTGCAGCATATTATAATGCTGCTAAGGCCGGAAGGAAAACAAACCATTTGGCACAATCAAAATTATAAACTAATGTTGAGTGCGAGCGGGCGTCGTCGTCGGCCACATCAAATCGCAAAGTTTGGAAGCCGAGCACGTAGGAAAACTATATGCGAGCGACCACAGCCAGGAAATGCACCTGAATGGCCCAAAAGTTGGACAGCAGTAAGCGGGCATGTGTGTGTGTGTGACTGGGTGTGCGTGTGTAGTTGAAAATGAGACACATAATTGGCTATTAACACTCGCCTCTGCACAAAGCACAATGGCTAATTGCCGTTGTTGTTGTCCTTTTTTGCGAAAATTGCGTCGCGTTAATTGAATTAAAAGTGCGAAAACTGATTTCACGCGCTTGAAAATTATATTAAAAAAAAAAATTAACAAAAAAAAAGATCAGAGAAAATTAGCTGGCTAAACAAACATTAATGTAAATTTAATTGAATTTGCATATTAGCTGGGAGTTTGCAGCCAGTCAAATTTAAATGGCAAAGCTGATTTAATTGAGCGGCGGCGACGGCGACGGCGCTGGCGGTGCTGGTGGGTCTGGCGTTGCTGGTAGGTGGCAGGACACCATATAAATATAATCCCAATAAAATGCATTTTTCATGTCAAACGCCTGAGCTGCTGGAATAACCTGAATGCACGCACAGGACTTTACGGAATTGCACGCAAACAAAGTGCTGCACAAGCAAACACACACACATAGAGAGAGGGTGGTGGAGAGAGGCGTGGCTGGGGTGGGGGCGTGGCATTTGGCATACCAAATTGAATGGCTGCTGGCTGGCTAGGCACGGGCTGGCCGTTGCAGCTGCTCTTGTATTATGTAATAAGAATGCAACAAACAAAAAACCAAATAACATTTCTGCTGCGGTCGAGCTAAGCTAATAGCCAAGTCAACAGCGCTCGTTGGCCATTTGGCTATTTGGCAAAGACCACGACGGAGACAGATAGAGTGGGCGTGGCTGGAGAGTGCATCAAATGCAATTGCCGCAAATCAGCTTATGCTTATGCATTTGTCCAAGCAAGTCGACTGGACGCACAGCTGGCGCCGAATTCAATTTGTTGTCTTAAAGCGCTAAACCGCAAAACGACAGGATAACGCAATAAAATGCAACAAAGGATTATCTCGCCACTGAGCCGCTGGCCAACAGCACAAGTCCCACTCGCAAAACTTGCGCCAACTTCAGCTGTGCGTGGGGCATGTGGGGGCGAGGGGGATCCTGGTCCTTGGACACAATGTTAAAGTAAAAGTCAGCAAAAGTTATCCATTGCATGCTGATAGCAAGCGGGTCACAACTTTCAAGAAGTAATACATATAAAAAAAGAAATTGCTGATGAGCGGCAGCACGACGAAGACTATATGCTCTAGCGGCTATATAGAGTTTAGAAATTATTATCTTTCGGCATAGCTCTTTGGTAGGAAATATTAAAGCTCGTTACTTAAGTTGAATACTTTAAAGAAAAAATATATTATAAATAATTATTTGTAAAGTTTATATAGTCAATATAAGTTGCTTCTAATGAGGCGTTGACTAATTCAATATATCTGAGAGTGGAACATCTTTTACCTCTGGTTTCTGGTTTCTGAATAATATCATCATATATCATATTTCATTTTAATGGATAGATAGATTCATTGATATAGAGATCTATAGGCTAATAGAATGAGAGATCAATAGATTTTTGAATAGATGTATACTTGGATAGATTAATATTTAGATTGATAGATAGATTGCTTGATAGATATGATTGATTGACAGAGTGACACTTTGATAGAAGGATAGGTTATCAATTAATAGATGGATAGATTAGTAGAATGATAGTTTTGTATATTGATAGATTGATGGATAGCTTATAGATTTATAGATAGAGAGATTAATAGATAGATACAGATTGAAACATAGATGGAGATACAAATAGAAAAACAGGTAGATACTTATATGATGATAGATAGAGATAGATAAAGAAATAAATAGAGGAACACATAGATAGACAGATAGATAGAGTTCTACATAGATAGATAGATAGATACTAAGTAATATTAAATCAGCCTTAATACAGCTATTTCATATTGACTATCTCTATACAATCTCTATACACATACATCTCTGCTGTACAAACTTCTATCTCTCCATTACACACCTCACGCCATAGCAGTAATGCCCTCATCTAGAGTAGCTGCAATTACTGCCAATATGCAGTCAAAGTTTCGCATTTATACAACTCATTTCATTAAATCGCCGAGTGGTTCAATTAATTAAAAGTCAGGCAAATGCATAACGAACAGCAATGCTCCAGCTCTAACACAGCGCAATAGGTAGTTGATTTCAAGGAGCTTAAGTTCTACTCCTGCAACACTCAACAATAAATGCGTATAAATTTATATATATATAAATACTTGTATGACAGACGACGTAGCTGAAAAGGGTTGCGTCGTTGGCTGCTCATGGAACTAACTAGCAATTCAAGCTAAGAGAAACTCTGATAATGTAACTAATAGATAAAAGATGCATAGATGCAAAACGTTAATGATTAAGCTTGAAATTCCGAAATATATGTTTCAGAAAAGATGTAGTAAATAACCAACGAGAGATCAGATTGTTAGAGAAGCAGCATAGTTAAGTCTAAGCACTGCAAATGTTAGCCACGCAGTAGAGCTGGGATAAGACTCAGACGACACCAGTCTTAAGACCTACCTCAGCAGCTCTTGACATAAAATAAATCAAATATCCCCTTGAAAGTTATTTGTAAACACATTCTATATCTTCTTGCTTTCCTTTAGCTTTTAATTGTGTAATTGTTACCGTCAGAAAGTAAATGAATTACTTGCTGTTTGGATTAAGTTACCAAAGGGACACTCACCTGTTAATAAAATATAAGAATAACAATATAATTTAATCCTTTAAAAAAAGGGTTTAACAAGAAAACGCAAACCTGGTTAAGGTATAAAGGTTTAGTTATTGGAGAGAGACATTATTTTCTTCTCTTCTCTTCTCTTACATTCTCTCACTTTATAATTGTGTGTGATGAGGTAAAGCTTCAATGACTTTTATAATTTTAGCAGGAGTAACAAGACTAGCAAGAGTAACTAAAGATTTATAAGTAACTTATAGAAACGTCTCATAATGATAGAAAGGGTCAGGAGCTTGATATAGATAAACAGAAAACTTGTTAATTTGTTGATGAGTAATAGGAAATGAACAATTTTTATATAATATATTTATACATATCAAATATTATATTATATTATTTTCAGGTAGCTGATACTGCTACCTAACTTATCATATATTCATAAAACAATATCCTGAAAGCCATGTTAATCACTTAAATTTATTTGAAGAGCACGCGCTGCTCTCTCTCCCTCTTCCTTTCCCCCTTCAATAGACAAACAATCCAGCGCGACACCAGATCACATTAAATCTACTCCTATTTAAGCAGCTGTTATTAAATATGTTTGCTTTTGTGTTTAATAGACGCACAAGTTTGGGACGTACTTTGCTTATGGACCGACCGCCCGACCGACGGACGACGCTGTCTCAAGAAGGTCGCCAAGGCAGCGCACAAAAGTAGGCAACACAAAAGCAACAAACCGCCACGGAGGCATTGTCAACGCTTGCCATTGTTGGCGTCTGCTGCTGGGCTTTGGGCTGACGCCAACGCACTTAGACGCACCTACACACACACAAATACACACACACACACACACGCGCGCATAGAGCGATAGGATTTCTTGACTCATTAACAGGCCGCAACTCGCAGCAGCAATTGCTGTAAATGCTCTGCAGCAGCAGAGATTACTTTGCCAGATTCCAGGCGGCAACGCGCTTCAGTTCGGCTACGTTCAGTTCAGTAGGTGACACCAATGTGCGCGTAGGTGCCCGACGCACAACGTCTGGCCTATTTGCAACCGTGACGCGCCGCACCGCATCGCACCGTGCCGCGCCGTGCCGCGCCGCGCCGTGTGCCACAGACTGCGTGCACTTGACGCTATTGCTCCAGATTTATCAGCGCGCATGTGTGCATGTGAGTGTGGCCATGTCCATGTGTGTGTGTATGAGTGTGTGTATGAGTGTGTGTATAGGTGTAGGTGCATACAAGTTAAAGCCAACGATACTCTGGGGCCTGGGCGTGTCATTAGCGACGCACGGTGCACTGCAGTGCACAGTGGGGCTGGCAGGCTGAAATATATGAGAAAATGTTTGAAGTTCGAAAAAGTTGCCAAAGATATGGGTTGATGTAAGGGCATTTTGAGGAACTATTAAGGTGATAGGTAGCTATTTTTGGTATTATTAGAATAATATGTAAATTTTCAATCAAAAATAAAATTATATATACGAGTTTGTGTATATGTTCATGTGTATTATATATTTTTATTAACAAAAATGTATCTTAAGTATATTTAGCTAGATCTCAACTTGATCACACAGATATTTTTCATACCCTAAGCCCATTGGGAATGGAAATGGGGTATAATGGTAATGGCGGAAGGAAGCGTGGCAGACTCCATAAAATATATTTATTGTTGATTGAGAAAACAAGCTTATTCGATCTAGCCATATAGGTCTGTCCGTCCGTTAGTCCATTCGTCCTTGCGTCCGTTTGTCCGTCCGTATGAACCACAAAAACTAGAGGCTAAAAATTTTAAATGAATTCTCGTGCATATCATACGCAGTGAGTCTAAAATTGTCTGCATAATATTACCATTTATAAAGGGAAATAAAGCACAACAAATAATATAAACAAAAAAAAATCCCATTTCCTCATTTTGTAACAATGGATCCTTTTACTTCGGCTTTTAGGCGAAGCATTTATACCTTCTCCCCTTCCACAGCATTTATACCTTCTCCCCTTCCACAAAGCAGAAATTTCAGATCTTATGCTCTTAAGCAAATATAAGCATAATGAACTGCCCGTTACAAAGCCCGTTTAATGATTACAATATGACAGCTTCGCACTGTTCAGGGTATCTCTTAGTCGAGCAGTTATATATGCGAACTTGGTTCACTGTGCATTTGCCTTGCATTTGATGATATAAAAAGTTGCTCCATGTAAGTTCAAGCTGTGCTTATATCTCTCAGCTCTGATACGCTTGCCTCGCCACGCCCCATCGCGCTCGCCCGCTTTAGACAAATTTCTTAGAAAGTTCGAACCGCGCCGCCCAGCCGCTGCGAACTTCATATAAATCCGCAAGCTGGCAACTTTTTTTCTTACACGCAATTATGCAAAAGTTAAACGCCAACGCCGCCGCCACCGTCACCGCCCCCGTCAACGCTAACGCCAGCGCCGACGCGCTTCGCCGTCTGGAAAATCAGTCAGCACTTGAGCTGTCGCGTTAAATTATGCAAAAAAGAAAGGAAACGGGAATAGGAAAAAAGTGGGAGCAGAAAGAAAAAGAGAGGAAAACAGCATTCATTAAGAGAGCGCATTTGGTCATTGTGCGGAGCGTTTACTGTACACGTGTGTGGCACGGCATGCGCTGCCATTTGCGGCACACTTAATTGTGGCTCACAAATTGTGGCATGTTGCCCACTTGATGCCAATTGGCTGGAAATGGCGTTAATCCGTCGAGTGTACTCACACTGGCTTACAAAAATCACGTCCGCGAATCAACCGTGCTGGCATTAATGCCAGCAGAAATTCCTCGAAATTTACACCCAATGCGATTATTGCGTGTGGCTTACCCAAATTACCCCTTGATCTTTGTTTGAGCGGATTCTGCGAATTGCTGACATCAATTAAGTCCATAAATATATTTATTACATTATGTATATACTTCAGGTGCTTAAAGTATTTTTCGATATTTTTTTTTATGCTTGCAAATAATGTGCAGGGAAGCAAAGCAAATTTATGGGATAAAAATTTGTTTAAGTTTTGTATATTGAAAATTTAAAGAAATATAGGGAGTGTATGAATAATTAAGAGTGGGTATGCTTACATTTCTTGATGAGATCAATACTAAATTAATCATATATGGAATTAAGCATTTTTAAGCTGAACTTGTTCGAGGCTATATAAAAGTTTCATTACATTTTTCTTTGGTGCTAAGTTTAGCAAATGAAGCAATCTTATAATCTAAAAAAATTTAATGAAACCTTCATACAGCCTAGAACAATTTCAGTTTTTAGTCGACCTTAACATGAATTTGATTTACGAACTATTGCTTATTTTGTCAGTCGAAAGACTGACATTAAGTCAATATATTTCTATCAGAGCAACAATCTTAAGCTGTTGAGATTATATATCAATCAAATCTATTACCGTGCACTTTCTTCATGTTATGGCTCACTTATAAACTCTCAATAGATGTATTAATATTTATGTATATGATTCAAGCCTTGAGTTCTGGGCACTTTTCGTGATGCTGAGTTATAGAGAGGATTGAGAATGTCATATAAAATCATCACAATCTTTATGCATCTCATTATAAAAGCATATATTTTTCTCTCGAGTTCTTTCCTATCGCTGTGTGCGCTCCCTTCATACGAACCTAACTAAGCGCGCTGAGCAGCTCAGCTTGAGCTAGACAAAGAGTGAAAAGGTGAGAGGAGAGTAGGTGTCTAGGCAGAGACTCGATCAGTGAAATTTGTGGCATAGCAAAGTTAGTCTGAAAGTGAAGCTCGTCGGGAGAAGTTGTGATTGCTACAATCAAGGCTCATACAAGGGCTTCTCATATAAGTATATAAAATATGGACAGTAAGGATTATTACAACAATTTATGCCAAAAAATATAGGATATTTCATACTTAAGTTCAGCCTATGAATATTTATTAAGCTATAAAGAAAGTCAAGTAAAAAGTCTTTTTATACTTTTTGTATTGCATACGTTAAATATCTTTTATATTGCGCCATCTCTCCATCTCTGTCTGTCATTATCTCTCGCTCTCCCTCTCCCTCTCTCTCTCTCTCTCTCTCTCTCTCTCTCTCTCTCTCTCTCCACCTCCTCAATTAACCAAAAGATAAACATTTCAATTTAAAAGTGTTCATTGCTCAAGAATAGGCGCCAATGACTGTTGTTTGGCTTGATTACTGGCAATGTGGACACTATTATCAACTGCTTGTTACGCGCACTTTCCAAAATGGGCGGCACTTAAAGCGGTGGGCGGGGACAGGACACTTAATTACATGCATTGAGCACTGTCGTCATGTCATGTTCAGCGCTGTCAACTGTCCGCTGTCCGTTGTTCCTTGTCCGCTGTCTGTTGTCCCTTGTTCGGTGCTCAATAGCTGTTGTATCCTGTCAATTATGGCGTGTTCGACATGTGTGCGTGTGTGTGTGGCCTCGTGTGTCTGTGTGTGTGTTCGTGGCTGAATCCGTGCTGTGGGCATCAATCAAATGGACATGTTACAATAATTTCATTTCACAACAAAAAATTAAATGCAGTCGCGTGCCTCACATATTTACATGACTATTAAATTAAAAAACATGAATGGACAGGACACGCACGTTGCACAAATAACACACACAGTCACACACACAGTCACACACATAAGCAACCATCGTTTAGTCAGCTCTGAATGGCTGGCCATAAAAATGGTCTATTGACATGCCACAATTTCAAAAGTGTCTACGAATATGAATGTTTTCCAGCGCGAGGGCGAGCGCGATTTGAGGTCGCGTTATTTGCTTTTAATTTAGTCGAAAATTGGTGCGAGAATGTGGATAGAGATATGACAATAGATATAATAATATAGACACATAACAATTGATGTAGATGTAACAATAACTTACTGCCATGTTGATGCTATTTGCCAGATATATCAGTTCGCATTGACTGATAAGCTGACTGGCTAAACGACTAGAAAGCTGCATTAATGTGCAAATTTGCTTTTTGGAATTTTAGAAAGTTGGTTTTTCGTAGGATTAAAAGTTTGAATCAACAGCAAAATCTGTAAATCAATTTGTCGATATGTAACGAGAGTAGAAAGCATTTATGATAAGCGAGACGTACTCTATCAACTAAATTGATGCAGTACCTGCTTTGTCAGTCAATTTTAATCATTTTCCTCATTGTAGAATATAATAAGAATTAAATAAGTATAGAGCTAGGATATATATCCTAGCTTACAGGCTGTTAAAGGGTCAAGAAAAAACCTTTACATCTGTTGAATTCAAGGATATATCTTACAAGCCCTCAATGCAATTGCTCAGCCTTTAGCACAAGCTCACCATCTAATTAGGGCTTTAGCTCTAAAGCTAAAGACTGTGTAAATGTTTCTGTAAAAACTGAATTCCGAAATTGTAATAAAAATGTACTTTTTTGTATACCATACTTTTTAGTATATTTTCATAACATTTGTTGTATCTGTTATTATTTGGCTACATTTCACACGTATTAAAAACAAATTTATGTATAACTCCAATACAATAATTGATAAAATGAATTTATATTTGGTATATAGTAAATTAGAGCGAAAATTTCTCATTTTTTAAAGTAGTTACTAACAGACACTAGGCACTGGAAAAAATGTATTTATTATTTATTAAAGGCAGATTATTAGGTAATTAATAGAACATCACTTATTGGTCTTTACTGTATCAATATAAAATTTGAAAATATGAAATAGAAGGAAGATGTGCCTTAGCTGAGGAGAATAATTTATTTATTTTCATACTTAATGATGCTTCATGAGTTTCATCTTTGGTATATATTCTTTTAGAATTTACTCAGGAATACCTGAGTATATACTCGTCTTATACACTTTTAACATTTTGGAATAGGGCCACTGGAAGCTGCACAAAGTTAGAATAATTAAATTTTGTAGTTCACTTACAGAGGCTCCAAAATTTATACCTATAACTCTTACGCCTAAAAATTATATATAAATTTGTGTTTTAAAGTTGAAGTGAATTGCTTTAATTACTTAACTAGAAAGAAGTGCCACTTACCTATGTATCCTATATATCCATCTTATTAATTTCTCTTTCTCTAATCGATTTTCCCTTCTCGCTTTCAGTGCACCGTTTCGATATGATGGCCACCTCACAGGATTACTTTGGCAATCCGTATGCGCTATTTCGCGGTCCGCCCATCACCATGCGGCCGCGCAGCTCGCCGCTGGGCGTGGCTGGGCACACGCACGCCGCGTACGCAGCGCTCGATCTGCAGTCGCCGCACAAGCGTCACATCGAGACGGATGTGCGGTCACAGCCGCCGCCGCCGTTGCCGCCGCCGCCGCTGTCGCTGCCGCCGCTGCCGGCCGCATCGCCGAGGTAAGCCCGGGTCGAGTGTGGAGGCGGGAGAGCGCTAGAAGCAAGCAGAGAATTGAAAGTACAGAATCGTAAATCGATCCCAAATGCATATCATCAGCAACACATCAACACTTCTTCTATGCTCTAAGTCTTCAATCAACACAAGCGCCACCGACACCAAGCAAAAGAAACTAAATTGAAATCAAGTTTGAGTTTTTGTTATTTATATCAAAAAAAAAAAAAGTCGTTTCAAGTTAAAGTAAATAGCCCTTAAATAGTAACGCCCAGAAAAAAAGAGAGTAAAATTCAAATTTAACGTAAATAATTAGAGTCATTTTAATCAATTGCTAGTCGCTTCTGTTAAACCTTTACGAAAACTAAACCGGACTTAAAAACCATCAAAGAGAGAATTAAAAAAAAAAGAGAGAGAAAAAAATTAATGAAAGAAAGGAAAAGTGTTTGCTACGCTATTTAGATTAAGTTAAGATAAATTAAGATACATTTAAAATTATACAAAGATTACTTAGCTCATAAAGCTGAACATGTGCATATGGTAAACCCTGTAAGACAAGACACCAAATAGTATTAAAATCCTAGACTATAGATCGTAAGCTATTGCAGAGCAGAGAAGAGCACTTGTACCGTTGAAGCCGAGATATATAATTTTTAAATATATAAATATATATAAAAGTAAATAAAATAACAGTATAAATACTTAGCAATATTATTAATTTCAATATTTAAATATTATAAACGAATTCAGACAGCTAAACTTTGCCCAGATGCGCATATTAAATAGTCTTCATTAAATAGTATTTAGTATTATTTAACAGTATTTAACTAGTATTTCTATTATTAGTATTCACATAATACAAATATGATAAATAAGCCGCAAGGTATACCAAAGCCAGTATTCAAACTACAAATCAATATATATATCTATGAATCAAATATTTATATATATAGCATTTGAGTAGACAGCTAAATTTGTGGGTCCAGTTGTTCCCGTTACTTACATAACTGCAATATATACTCCGATATATACACATATATATAGGCGCATTTAACGTAGTGAACAATAAACAATATATGATATTCTAAACTCTTATTTCTTAGTGCTTCAAACAATAACAAATGCCGCTAATGTTAACTCGAAGTATACGTACACGAATAGCCTCTTGAAATCGTAGAATTTGTAGTTCAGCTCAAGCAATAAAGTCAACAATAATTGATATTATATAGCCTAATATTTAATATTTATAAAAATACCAAGAAAGTAGTCAAACTTATCAATCTATATATATTTATCAAGCTGCAATGTATACCAGTATTATATAAACTATATATAGCTAAGTAGTGCGAATTATTTTCTAGTTTTCTAAGCGATTCATGTTTATGCCTGTCAACTATTATCAATCCCAGGTCCTGGGCATAGACACGCACCTAACGAGCACATTGTAAAATGCAAAATTTTAAGCCAAGAGTACAAAAAAAGCAAGCAGAAAAACAAACCCACAAATTGGAAAGAAAACTAAGTAGTTTTTAAGGCACTGTAAAGCAAACACTTTTCACGTGACAAATCCTAAGAGATACATATATATAAATATATATAACTTATGAAGCCAACGTCAAGGACATGGAAACTGAACCCCAACGAGTGCGTCGGAGTTGCCAACGTCTTCAATCAACACACGGCCGATCATCAATCAACAATCAACAATTTAGTAGCCTAGCGAGTCGCACAACTATTAGCCATATCTCTCTATCTATCTCTCTCACTCTCTCTTATACATTATATCTATATCTGTAACCTAACCTAACCAACAATCAACAAGCACCCAAAAACCTGTCAACGAGCGCGGTAAGTCCAGAGCCATTTACATTTATCTCTACTCTCCCTGCATAAGAACAAACTCACGTGCGTGTCTAGCCAACGTAGATACACCCAGCCTCAAGCCCATTTAGTGGGCGCGACAGTGGGCCTGTCCTGCATGCGAAGGGCCTGCCGGACATATATAACATATATATACTACAAATATAAGCCCAGATCTACATAGAACTTAAGATCTAGCTGCATTGTGCGCATGCCAAAAAACTATTGTGAGCCTCTCAAAGCTGCCAAATATCGCAGCAACATGCAACATCGTCCCCGACTAACTGTATATTTTATAATTAATTCAAAAATACTTAATCCATCAAGTGCTGGACACATGCAACAAAGCTTCTGAGTAACCCGAAAAAGAAATATTACAAATAATACGTAATTAAGCAATTTTCCTATTTTTTGTCGTCAAGTTCAAATGCAAATGCCAATTTAACGTGCGATAAGATTCAAATATCAGCATTAAGCCCTTTGCTCAATCGAGCATTATGCGGACCCCTCTTACCCCAACATCTGCGATAAGCAAAGCTAACGGAAATGTCTTTACAAGAACCCTAATGTGCGCCATTCGATTGCCCCGAAGCACGCAAAAATGCGAGCTGTGCTACGAAGCAGACATTTGATACTCTTGTTTAGAGTTTTGATTCGAGTGGGAATAGATAAGGGAATAATTTTGATATATTAGAGAACTTTATATATAAAAAACTATACTATTTATATATATAAAATCTTCTGATAAGCTGGCAAGTAGTCCATCATTCAGTAGACAAACTAGTTTATCTTTGATAGAAGATATGATATGGATATAGATATTGTACTTTATATACTCAAAGATTATCTGCTTGAGCTTAAGCTACTGCGCCCATAAATAATATTTTTTTTTACTTATAAAACATCTATTGAAATCATTCAGTACCCCAAAGTTCTATACATTTATCTGCTGTCAGATTTTTTTTATCATATAGATAACATAGTTTACTTACTGAATGATTGACTGACTGACCTTATATTCATTAAATGCCAACAAATATGAATTATATACCACTGAATCAACTGATGAGTTTTGACTTTCGTTTATGCGTAAAAATTTCTTGAACTTTTAAAATGTCAAACCAGAATTGACATTTGGCACCATTTGCAAAAGTTATAGCGTTCTTCAATAGGCTGACTACTTACTAAAAAAAAACGTACAGCAAAAACCCATTAGGTAATTACTTTTGCCCCTTTTGACCTACATCACGCTAGCACTTAGCTAAGGCATTTTAAAATATATAATATTTAGAAACTCTTTATGAATACTAAAAATAATATGAAAAGGAAAAATCTACAATTTGAATTTAAAAACTTGACCTTTATCTATCTACATGACTTTCTATTCCTTTCTATTCTATATATTTTTTGTAATTTTAAGATGGTGCGCTTATCAACTATAATATATTAATTAATTGATATTTGATATAAAACTATATTTTATTTTATTTTATATTATAATGAAATATCTATAATATTTACTAATAATTTGATAATATCAATGATTCACAAATATTTATATACCCCATATGCAATCTCTTACAAACAACTATAAAATGCTTGAAAATGTGAAAAATTCCGAATACCTATATTCATTTCTAGGAGTATTTGAGGGGGAATATACTATATGAGTTATCGATTATCGTATCTATCAATAGCAATTCATACATTTTACATTTCTATATAACTAAAAGCGAAAATTTTTTAAGTATTCTATATAAAATATGTATCAAATATTCTATCTATATCAAATATTTATCAAGTACTATATTAAATATTTATTACATTTTCTATATCAAATATTTATCAACTATTCTATATTAAATATTTTTTAAATTTTCTGTATAAAAATGTATCAAATATTCTATATAAAATATTTATTAAATATTTCCAAATTTTTTTCCGCTGCCAAGTCCCATAGTTCTTCTCGTATACCCGAAAAAAGGCATTACCGCGTCTCGACCTTGTTCTCACATACTTTTCCGAAGTTTAGTTTACACAACGATAGAGTTGTAATGAGTCATGCAACATGCGAGCGAACACATTTTTACAGCCATGTGCCGTGCGGCATGACGTGTGGCAAGTTGACAGCCGAGCACTGGTCATGCACTTCCGCCCGGGCTCATTGGGCAGTCGAGTGGCACGTGTAAATAAACACAAATAGCTACGCTTTAAGTCAAATGCCAGAGTTTGTGGCCAACGACACTGCGTATCAATATGACGCTGGCCACTGCTCCAGGCACAACGGAAATGTCTCAATTTGCAATTTGTCAAAGTGCTCGGCCGGAGCCGATTCGAGCCTGCAGCGAGCAGCGTGCAGCGTGGCCCGAGACAGATTTTACTAAATACTTTGCTCGTTTAGGCCTTATAGTAATGTGACGAGCATATAATAATCGCAATATTCATAGGATTTGCCCCCGAGTCGTGTAACACCATTAGACGGGCCCGGCCGGGCCGGAGACTGCAAAGGCAGCGTCTGTTAATGGAATTTAATACTGTGCAGGCACGATGCTGCCTGCTTGCCACTTGGCCAAGTCTAATGAATGCAGCAGACTGTGGAACTGGAGCAGGCTGAACACAAAAGAGCGAGGCTGAAGCAGCGACTGCGACGGCGAAGGGGCCTGACTGGGAACCTGGGCGCTGTTGGGGCTGCCAGGAAGCACGCACTGACACCAATACCAATACAAACACACGCAATGCCCCTGCCACTTGCCCCTTCTAAGTGGCCTCCTCATGCCTCGACTGCCGTGTGTATATTTGTACATTTGAAAGGAATCGCCCATGGTTATGCCTAGCATTTACCTGTAATTAAAAACTCGGCCCCTGCCCTGTGCGCCGCTCAAGTTCATGTGGAATTATGTTTGCCGGATGTGGACAGTAAAGGCTATTGGCAGCCGGGCGTGTAAACAGCAAGGGGCAACTGTTTCGAGTGGCAAAAGTAATTGCGGAAGCAAACCGCAAACAGTTGAGCAGCGGAGCACCTGCGGCTCGAACCAGTCAATAAATCACAATAGTCGACAAAAGAAAAACTAAATTGTTTCTTTCCAATGCCAATAGAGAGAGAGGGCGAGAGAGGGAGAGAGAGAGGGGGAAGGGTAGAAGTACGAGAAAAAAAAACAAATTTTGCTGCATTTTTCAAGGTTTTTGTCGAGTGCAAAAAGTGTTTACACTTTTTAACTCAGTTTCGTGCTGCGTTTGGCATAAGCTGTGCAGCTTAACTTTTTGCCTCTGCCCTGGGCGCGCCATTTTGTTGGTCCGCCATATTTGGTTCTAGCAGCATTTCCGCTTCCGTTCCGTTCCGGGCACATGCTCGACGCAGCGTGGCGCCACTTCACACACTTTGCAGCTTCGTAAATTATTAAGTGAAAATGAAACTGTTTGCTGCTAAGAGTTTAGAAATTTGTAAACACATTAGAGACATTTTTTTTGTTTGTTGGGCTAAATTGTTTTATGTTTGATTTATATCTAAGGTGTTTACATGGAGTTTAGGTTGAAGTTAAGCTTTGCGTTGGAATTCATTAATGTTTATATGTGTTCGAGAAGGGTTTTTAACCTTTGTTCAAGCCATTTATAGATTATTTGAGCTATGGAGAGTGTAGAGGTTCTTAGAGGTTCACAGCTTTGAGTTGGCAACATTGCTTTATTTGACAACACAATTAATAGCTGAAAGCTGTTTTTTGATGAGTTTGTCTTGACATTTTATTATTAGTATTAGTTCATTAAGTAATTTCATAAATCAAAAGTTTTATGAGCGTGAAATTAATCTCTTACCAGAAAGATGACATAAGTAGTAGTCTATACTTATTTTTTTTACGTTTTTCGCATATTAAAAAAATTTTGTTTAAATTTCTTTAAAAAAAAAAGCTAGATTACTTAGTGCACGACCCAATATTTTATCTATGTAAAATATTTTTTTTAAGTATTTTAATATAATTAAGAATTATGAGATGGCAACATTGCTTCATTTGATTACTCATTGAATCAATGAAAGCTGGCTTTGAGTTGAGTTTTTACTGATATTTCATTATGAATAGAGTAGCATTTGACAATTTCTGACATTTTTGTCTATAGTTTATTTGTGTCCATTTTGTTTCGTTCATAATTATGAAGTCCATTTTTGGTTGAATAGATAAGTAAATTAGCATTCATTTAGAGTTATTAATTTTTTATTCACAAACTTTAGTCAAATCAATATTGCATCCACAGAAAACAATTTTTTGCTGCTTTTTTTAAGCCGGCGGAGTCATTGCTTCTTATGGCCTAATGATGGCCATGATTGTGAAAGTTGGTGTCTCAAGTTATGCCTTGTGGACGCTAGCCATAGCACTCACTTCATCAAAAATCATATTTCAACGTTTTTGTCAAAGCATATTCTAACCAAAAAAGTGATTTAATTTATTTTAATAATAATTGTATTTATTTTAATGTGATTTAAGCTTGTACAACTCTAAAATGACAAGCAATATTAATAAATTATTATGCATATATATTATACATATATATTTATCATATATATAAATATAAATATATATAATATATATACATATATATATTGTTATGAATAAATAGCTTTCAGTGCGAACTGCCAAATCAACTGCCAAATGAAGTAATAAATTGTCTATTATCTTTACAAAGTCTTCAGGCTTGTGTAAGCTTTATTTATAGCCACATGCAATGCCATAAGGAATTCAAGTTTAATTTATTGATATTTTACCAAGAAAAATATTTGTTTTTGAATTTGGATAAAAACATATTGTTTAAGTTTCAATAAATTTTAATAAAAATGCGAATGAGAAATTTATGGGCAACTCATAGAAAGAAAGTGCAGGAAAAGTGTGAAGCAAATGAAGGTAGAGACTGACTAAGAGATGCCCTAGGAGTAGTAGCACGGTGGAGTAGGAAATATTATTGGAATGTTATTTTATTTTATATTAAAGTGTGTTTTAAGCAGCTTGAAATTATTATAATACTTGATGCAAAACTAGATTTAAACAATTAAATTAAATTTAATTAACAGTCTTCAATAGTTTCTGATATTCAGGCAGCAAAGCTGAAGTCAGAAAGCAAAAGATAACAGCTTCAGCTGGCATCCCTCCTCCATCAGCAACTTACATTTACACAAAAGCCAATACCCCCCTCTTTCGCACACTCCACACCTTGCTGCAGGGTATATACAATATATCAAGAGCTAATAAAAATCACAAAAAGTTTTGCTTTTCATTTGAAGTTTTTGGACTAATTGGCAACTGGGAAACAAGTTCACATAAAATTTAATAAATTGGCAAATTTATTAAAGTTTCCCCGGGGTGGACAATGAGGTCTTAAAGTGAAGCCTGCACAAAGTGGAAGCTGCTGCAAATGCTGCTTATAATTAACTTTTGTCAACTTTGCTGTTTGTGCACATTTTACACTCGAGCTTTGCAGCTGCTGACAGTGCGGAGCCGAAGACAACGGCTTTGCGCCCTGACCAGTGTCACAAATCACAATTTTAAATATGTATGGAGTGCATGTAGTGAGTGGCTGCTGTGATGCTGTACTGCTGTGCTGGCTGGCTGGCAGTGCAACTAATCATTCGAGTAAATGGACTGACAGGTCCTTAGCAGGAAGCGACTGTAAGTCGCCTCGCCCGGGGACTCTTGCACCTGCCTGATTTACTGTTGATTACAATTTATTTGCGTTGATTCCGATTGGAGTCGGGGCTTTTGTTTGGAATATAAATATTTGAGCGGCTTCATTTCATATGCATATTCAATTGCTCTCTAATATCGTATATGCTATATGGTATATTATAGTAGGTGTTTGCTTTGGCTCCCGCCCGCCAGTGCAATTGTTTAATTAAATGGAAAATTGCTGCTCATTAAGCCCATTTGGCTAGGCGTATGCATGGCCATGCCCTGGCCCTGGGTTAGCGCTGCTTGCTCGGCTTGCATTGGTAATTTAATTACATTATTTATTATACGCCCCGTGGGCCAGTTAAAAGACTTTGCACTTGACTTGCTGCCGGCAATTATGATTTGTGCAGCATTCACGTTACGTATACGCACAGTGGCGCATGTAAAATTGTCGGGCAGGGGCACGAGCACGCAGCGTCTAACTGCCACTCCACGTCACGACATTTCCCCTTTCCCCGCACTCCCTTTGGCCCCGGCAATTTGGGTCACTTAGCGTCGAAGTGCAGCTCGGATTCGAGAATGTAATTTGCGTTCGGTGTTATTAAATTGCCAGACAAAATGCGAAATGTCTCGACAATGGTAAAAACACAACGATTACCATTTACACACCCAGCCGTAGACAGATGTATGCATATGGCCCGAGGGCGTCTCAGAATGATGGCCATATTAAACTGACAGCCAGACAAATAGCTGGCCCAGGGTTAAGGCAGGGGACTTGCCTCTGATTGTTGCATATTTCATTAAAAATATTGCGTGCAGTCAAGACCTGGCTGAGAGCTTGCCAACTGAGTCTGAGTCCCAGCCCTTACCTTACATAATAGTGCAATGCATTTACTTTATAGCACACACACACATACACGCACACATGTGCGTAACACTTAAGCACTAGAACTGGTTCGCCTCGTTGCGTGCGTGGGCCTCTTGCAGAACTGTGCGTCATTTGCGCCCGGCCGTTCGAGATTTGTGCGTTGTGCGTTGTGCACAAGTTGAAAAAGTGAAACTTTTTCTATGCACGCACCTCACGTCCACACCTGCCGCAGCACCAGGGCTTTACGAGCTTTCTTTATTTCCCCGGCTTGTTGGCATTTGAATTGTTGAAGTGCCCGGCCAGGCTTGGCTTTAGCTTTTCTTTTAATTAATGCGCCAAACATCATTTTTTTATTGAGGGATTAAGTATTGAGGGCTTCAATTAAAATTGTAAATTACATTTGCGCTCTCAAGAGCTGCCTAAGATGCGTGCGCTGCACACACTTCCTGGTTCTAAATGCCTAGCTAAAATCTGGAATTTTGCAAGAATCGTTGCCTACTTTTGTGCGCCAGTTGAAACTGAGGCAGCGCCAGCTTAAAAGTATGCAATGGCATGTAGCCAAAGCGCCAAAGCTGACATTGACAGCGAGAAAGACGCAGCAGAGACGCAATGCTAAGTAGTAAAGAAAACAGCAAATATAGTATATCTATATATAACAATACTTAGTATAAGAGTACATACTATGCATATTTTTAATTTAATCTAATTAACTTGTGACACTTTGCTTTGCTTGAACTACTGTGCCAGAAAGGCAGCGCCAGACGCAAACAGAAACGGCGTGGCAAAGAAGCAGCGATAAGGTAGATGGCATAATGAATGCACTAAAATATTATTGGACTATTGTAAATAACATCGCTTACATTTTTTAAAATCAATTTCAAATTTATTTAGAATACAATTTCTTTTTTTATAAATTTAATACAGAATTTATTTGATTTATAATTTATTTGTAATATATAATACTTTTGCTTAAAGAAAAAATAAAAATATATTTTTTTAAATTTATTTTTTATTGGATCAAAAATAATAAAATCGGAAAAATTACAAAAAAAAATACTTATTATTTATTAATTTCATAGAATTAAACTAACTATATATTTTATTTTAAATTTTTAACAAATATTTTTTTAATTCAATTGTAATTAAATTTAGTAATTACATTTTAATTTAAATTTTTAAAAAGGTTTTTTTATTTTAATTCAATTGTAATAAACTTTATTCATGGTTTGAAAATATTTAAAAATATAAATTAAATTACATTATTTTATTATTTATGTAAAATTAAAAAGATAATATATTTTTTATTTATTAAAAAAAAGTAGTCACAATTTAAATATTTTACATAAGGAATTTTTGTCAATTTAATTTTTATGGTCAAATTTTAAATAAAACATATAAAATATATAATCTTTAATTATTGATATTCTCATAAAAATTATTTTTTATATGTAAAAAAAATAATATTTATATGTGACAAATATTTATTTCTTATATTTTTGTGTTGTTTATATTTTAAAATAATATATGATATATTTATGAAGACCTCATTTTATTTTCATATATTTTATTTTATTCTATTTATTACAAAATTTTTATACAAAATTCATAATCAAGTGAATGGACCCTTAGTGAGAGTGTATGCCGCAAACGCTACCTCAAAGCGGCTTTTAGTAATTTTTAAACATTTTGCCTTCTTTTCACTTGTGCTGTGGATTTTCGTTTTGTTTCCCCGCTTTGCGCTTTGTATGTCAGAAGCGCAACGCAGTGGGCCTAACCTTCAGCGTGGCGTTACAGTTACCCGGTTGGGCCTGGTCCACCATTTTACCTTTGCCAGTTATGAGTGCAGACCATAAATTGTAAACGATATTATTTTGCCCCATGGCAGGCCACAGTTTGTTTGAACAGTTTCAGTAAATGGCAAAACGTCGCGACTGCAAAATCGCAGCTGACCAAAAACCGAAAGATAAATTGACTTGTGAGTAGCTAATGGAAATAAAGACATATATACAGACGAATATAAATATATATGTAGTTCAATTTAAATGTAAGAAGTTAATTGTTTAATTGATGGACAGCTAAATGCTCATCAAGCGCCATTAGGCAGCAAAGGCACAATAATGTCAGGCCATTTTTGGTCAACTAAGTGGGGCCGAGGACAATGCAAATTTCTCGAGCAAATTCCATGGCCCGAGAGACATTGGCATTGCCCATTTTGGCACCGACCCCGGATTGCGGTGGCCAATGAAGCTATTATTTGTGGGGCCTGGCAAACACAATTGCCTCAGCTGTCTCCGCTGTAGGTGTCACTTACCCGAGGGGCTTCCTAGGGAGCAGGCCAGAGCAGCAGCAACAGAAATTGGAGTTGCAGTTGAAGTTGGAGTTGAAGTTGGAGTTGGAGTTGCTGGCCGCTCGTTGTCTTTCAGTTGTCTGTTGGCCCCGTTGGAATTACAGGAGCACTTTTCGCAATTAGCTGAGCTGAAATTACCTGCCTCGCCGTATGCACCGGACACTTGTGTATCTCTGCGCAATTGTTGTTGCATGCAACAATTTAGATTAGCCTCCGACTTCGGCCATAGCCACGTCAATTGTTCTTGTCTGCTCCATAAAAATGCATTCCTGACGGAAGACTGGCCGCAGCAGCAGCAGCAGCAACAGTCGTCGTCGTCTTATTTCTCTCTTCTTCTATTTTTTTTTTCGCTTCTAATCTAAATGTTTAGCCTAGACATTTGATGGCCAACATGCGCCGTTTGCCGTTTGCCGTCACAAGAGCTGAGTGGCAGCTTCAGCTCTGCTGTCAATCGTTGTCTTCTGCTGCTGCTGCTTCTACTGCCTGGCGGGCAGCACCACAAACGGTGGCACTTTACAGTTGCACTTGCGGATTGAATGGCCGCCGCAGTGTGCAATTATTGTAATCCATTCGGCCTGCCGCCTAAACAGCACCAGCAAGTCCAAAGACCAGCCACGTTGTGGGCGTATATCTAGAGTAGATATAGAGTTGCTTGGCGCATTAACCCATTGACCTGGTGGGCGACTGATTGTTGCGGCACGTTTCGGCGTGGCACTTCCTGCCAACAACCGGTTGCTCGCCGAATTCGACACCCGGGAAAAATCAATCGCGAAAATCTTATCATTAAAACATCAAATGCTGGCAACAGCCACGGCATGTAAACGCTGCCAGGCAGCAACTTAATTTTGCCAGGCAGACGACGCTGGCAAGGCAAGACACAGCTGCAAAGCATCTCAGCGGCAATCAACGGCAGACAATCAAATGGCCAGGATAAAATCTACAGGTGCCGGCCAGTCAGTCAGTCAGTCTGTCTGTTTCGTGTAGCTGCAATCGTGTTGCAGCAACTTTTCCATCAAATGCTGCTGCTGCAACCGGTTTCAATGATTTTTCAAAAAATTGCATTCGTCTTGATCCACGGGCGGCAGAGCAATAGATGATGAGCAGGATTAGCCGACGCATTGACAACCATCTCCACATCTCCACATTCCCACTCCAGCCTGTCCGAGTGACATGCAGAAATTATGTTTTGCCACATTGCAGACTTATAGCAGATGCCTCTGGCTACTTAACGCCCCGTTGCATTCGTCTCCTGCAACGCGCTAATCAGTGTCACCCGTAATTAGTGGCACTGCACAGTGGGATGGCCGTCAGAGCCGATGGCGTCATGCAAAGTGCACCTGATCATAATTATAATGTGATTAATTTGAAAATAATTATTAATATTCCTGCAAAGTGATTATGAAAACGGAGAAAATTGAAATCATTCTATGACAACTATATTATAGGGTACGATATAAAATATGTTTGAACTGACTGATTGACTGACTGACTGAGTGATTGTTAATCAGTGTTAATTGCAGGCTTCTGAGTATGAATATTTCATCTTATTTTAATTATCCTCGAAAAGTGACATAAAAAGAACTTGCATCCATTTGATTTATATTCTATATAAAGTTTACTGTATGAAGACTATGCCAAACCTAAGTCTTTATATAAAAGACTATTTATACCCTAAGCCCATTGAAAATGGGAAATCAGGGTATAATGGTTTCGTTTATATATTTATATGAGGGGAAGATCATTCCAATAAACTCGGAGTGCTAAGGGAGCTTTCAAATTAAATATGAGTTCTTCTTTATCTTCTCTTAACGCTTCAAGGCAACAAAAGAGTTCTAAGAAATCTGTCTTTTATACTTTTATATGAGACAAAAAACACTCTAATCGAGCGTATCCCTAACTAAGACTTAAGCTGAGCTCCTCATCGAAATCATGTTTAAAACATTATAGTTTATATAACATTTTTAATTGATTCATTGGCTTATTTTTCTTACAATAAATTGAGATACTAATAACTACAAATATAATAACTAATAACTATGGCTAATCAATATAAATATTTGATTAGCCAGTCGGACATCTAAAGTACTCCCATCGAGCTATTGATATTATTGTGGTCCCTTTTCGTTGTATAGACTGAGTTAATTTATAAGAAACACGAACTCCACTCCAATCCATATGCTCAACCATCCGTAAGAAGACTAATAAGAAACTTTCTAGGCCAAGTAGCCAACAGCACATTTCCCAACATAAATACACACTCAACAAGCCATTAACACCAAATCAATCAAACAAACATCATTCAGCTAATTGTAACATTCGTTACACTTTCAACAACCACACTCATCTCATCTTTTGCGTTCTCATGAATAAAATCAATCATGTGAAGAAGGAAAATTTAGAACATGAGTGTAAACATTCAGTGTAGAGTGTTATATTAAACGACAACGTAACTAAAGAAATAAGTAAATAATAAATAAATAAAATTTATCTTATTTACTATTCAATAATATTATTAATATTCAGGAATAAATAATTTTAGATAATTTTTTGCACTTTCAAAAATGAAATAGTTAATGATACTTCACAACTTTAACTATATCATTTTTTTAAATACAAAAAATTATCTTAAGGTATTTATTTGTGAATATTATTAATATTATTAAATAATATAACTAAATAAGAATATGATGCATACTATATTTATTTAATTTTCACTATAATTTATACACATTTATTAACTATTATGAGTGCCAATTTTATTTAATATTCAGAAAATAAAAACATCATAGTCTCAACTGTTGTAGGATATAGATTTGATGATATTTCAAAGACAGTCATTTCATGATCAAATTATATTCCGCAAAATTATCATAAATATGTTGAAAGTCCTTATATACGAATAGCATTATAGATATATCCTATAATATACTCGTATACTATTTTATGGGGTCTGTTTTTAGTGAAATGACAATCGTTTGTCGTATATTTAATGACAAAGCTGCTGTGAAGTCACATTTTTAGAGCTTATCTCTAACTTTCAATAAATATCTAAACTTATTCCGGAAAATTGTAACTATCGCAAATATACAAGACAAATATATATTCACACATCGATTTAAAATTTGTAAAAATGAATCTAAAAGAACAAAATTAATTTAGTCATATAAAATAAAAGTTCTCCTTGCTCCACTCGCCGATAGCTTAGAGGGATACAAAAAATACATTTATGAATATATAAATATTTTATAAAAAGGCGCTCAATTCGTGATACTTTTTGAACAGATCACACATATAATTATACAATACATACACAGCCTTATATTCAATTGAATTCAATTTAATAATGCCCCATTTATACTCTATAGAAAGCGGCATACTCTATCCAAGCGCATCCTCGTTTATAACACGATAAATTAGTCGCAAAACGTTTCGCCTGTTGCAGAGAGCAGAAAACAAAAAATTGATTCGCCTAATAACTTCATTAAGATTGGATGGCCAACGATTTGTCGACTGTTATATGTAACAGCTGCTAGCATGGCCTCACGCCTCTCCATCTCCCTCTCTCTCTCTCGTCGAGGTCAAAGACAAGCGTTGGCAGCGTTTTACAGTTTTGTTTTCGCTTCTAAGCTACAAAACCGTTGCTCGCTGCACCTGCAACAGCAGCAGCAGCAACAGCAGCAGCATCCACTGGCGCATCATTGACTGCAATAGCAAAAGACGCTGCCTGCAATAAATCTCAATTTAAATGGCGCCCCAGCATGCGTGGCCAAAACGGTGCTTGGTGCTTGGTGCTTGGCCTTCCACTGGTTTTCCTTCAGCTTTTCGCTCGCTTTCTTTCCCTCCAGCTGTCCATCTATCGTTCTGGCTCCAGTCCGCTCGCCCCTCCTCCTCTCCCCCTCTCTCCCCTCTCTCGCTCTATCGGGCTCATTTGTAGCAGCGCGCGTCAAATTTGTTGCCGAACCAGTTAAGACTGCGAGCTGCAGCTGCAGCGGCAATTGCGATCTGGGCGGCAGCAGCAGGCAGCACATTCGAACTGTACTCGCCGTGTCCGTTGAATTTCGAATTGCGATTTACTGTGCCAAAGCGCGATCATTATCCTAACGCAATTTATGCGCGCTCCAGCCGCGCCCCACGCCCAAACTAATTGCAGGCAGCGGATTGCATTGTTAGCTGCCTTTTTGCAACAGTAGCTGCCAGCAGCAACAGCAACAACCACAGCAACAATGACTGTCCGTAATGGCGATAATCATTATAAAAATCGAACGCTTCTCGATAGCAACAACAGCAAGAGCAACCCAACAGGTTCTGCACGCGTCATCAGCAGACATCGAACCGTTTCGACTAGCATTAACAGGCAATCTTAGGTCTTTGTCTTCCTGCCATCAACAAGATCGTTTCGCAGCGACATCGAGCCCGGCCCCAGGCCCAGTCCCAGCCCCGGCCTCGGCCCAAACCCTGGCCAAGCTCGCGCATAGCTCGCAGTATTAACATTGCCATCAACGGATTTGTCGGTCTTTATCAATTACGCTCGCCTGCATTCTGTATTCTGCAGTCCGTATTCTGTATTCTGTATTCTGCATTCGACATTTGCCACATTTACAGCAAGTGGCATCCACATCGGCATTGGCATCTGCTCCTGCTCCAGCTTCAATCTAACTGTATTCGCAAGCTTGGCCAACAGCTGACAGCTTGGCCAACAGCCGAGCCGGGCCGAGAGAGAGAGAGAGAGATGTGCCATCAAGATTTATGCGGCCAATTTGAAGATTGCTTCAGCTCAGATTCCAAGCTTCATTGCGATTATGATGAGTACAAATTCTGTTCCATATATCTTGTATATAAAATATCTTTAATCTTTCGATTCACTCTATTTACTTTGGCTCTACCATTTTTCTCTTTTGCCACTTTACAAATGGTTTTCCAGCACAAGCTTTATTATTTATATTATTTACTTTCTGTCGGCTGTCAATGCCGCAGCAATACAAATGGTATTTGTGACCTTTTTCCAGTAAATCCATTTTACATGACAGCCGCATTAACCTGAATCAGGTCAACAGCTTAAAGTGCAGACACGCAACAGAAATATTTATTCCTGGATTGTTTAGCTCACAGCTTTTTACAGCTGTAACGTGAGAGCTTTACTAGTAAAATATCTGCGGAAATATCATGGGAAATCAAAAAGAAAGAGAGACAAGGATTAGGGCAGGTGGTTACCCAAACTGTGGATAATAAACTTAAAGTTTGCACAGATATTCATAATTGTAAAATTTTAAGAAATATTTTAATTGAAAAATAGTTTTGTACACATTTAATTTCACTCACAATCCAATCTATCAATCAAAGAAGAGTTTTTAGTATGCACAATTTCTGTAGATTTTCTGTAGTTATTAGTGTTTGAAATTGTATTACTCATGACTCTGGCAGCGAATCGCATCCAAATTGTCACCAATTATCACCAATTATGTGCCCATATATTGAAGCTCATTTTACATATTTAAAAAAAAATTTAGCTCATAAAAAAACTTAAATTGAAATGTAAATTTATTATATTTATTTATTAATCTAAAATGAATTTGTATAATTTTTAACAACTAAAAATTGTGTATTTTTTTATATTTATGTATTATTATTAAACAAATGTATTGTTTATTAAATAATTAAAAACTGAGTAAATTTATTATATATATTTATTATAAAAATATATTGTGTATTATTTTTTAGCAATTTAAAAACTATTTTTTAGCAATTTAAAAACTGTAAAAGCTTTATATATTTATTTATTATTTTACATTAAATTCTTTGCTATTTTTTAATAAATTTACAACCACGCCTTTTTCTTTGTTTAAATATTTATTAATATATTATATTTTCAACTTTTTAATATGTAAAAAAATTGCAAAATAAGATTTATTACTTCTCAATCAATTGTTTATATTTGGTTAAAATACCCATTTTTACATTCCTTCTGGAAATATATAGAGATATAAAGTATATACGAAAGGCGCTCTAGCAAAGGTTTAGAACATGTCAAATAGGGTTTATGGGCTTGGAAAAACGTTATGGCAGACATTTTTATAAACATGAGCATGAGTTAAAATAAAGTTTGACTGAAATCGTATATTAATTAAAGCTTGCATTATGCATTA
The DNA here is from genome assembly GCA_035046225.1 of Drosophila pegasa. NCBI lineage: Eukaryota > Metazoa > Arthropoda > Insecta > Diptera > Drosophilidae > Drosophila > Drosophila pegasa. Next base: position 4,843,350 of record JAWNOD010000398.1, on the reverse strand, counting down.
AAGATAAATTTCAATCTAAGCTCACTTTGTTTATGACTATAAGCAAATAAAAATCTGTGCGAAAAATATATTTTATTGGCCAACTGCACATGTTGGGTTTTCCCTCATGAGAGTTCAGTGCATTAGCTTGAAGTCACACACTGTCTTTGGCCGTAATCAAATACAGTTAACTCTTTCAAGGACATATAACGGCCAGCCAAGTGACAGCAGCAACAGTCGCTGTTAGCGGTAAAGCCACACACACACACACACACACACACAGACGACACGAACAAGTGCAAATAATGGAAAAAAGAAGAAGAAGAGGAAGTAGAAGTTGAAGAGGGGAGAATGAGCCGGAAAATATCTTACATTTACTTTGGCCAATGCCACACGACAGCCCAGCAGATAACTCACTTTATAAGATGCAACAGGCAACAAGTCGATGCCCAGCCAAAAGAAACTAACAAACATAACAGGGAACAATAACGAGAACAAGCGGCGTTGATAGCTAGCCGATAAGAGGCAACAACAGCAGCAGCAACAACAACAATCGCAGCAGCAACAACAACAATAAACAGGGTTAGCAAAAATCGAGGAATTTTCAAGTGGATTACCCAGTTTTTGTTTTTGTTTTTGCAAATGCAATGTGAAAATAAATAAACTTGTGGCATGATTGGCTGTGCATGATTAGTCACATGCTGAAAGGAGAGTGGTCGAGCGAGCAGAGCGAAAGAGATGCCGATAGGGCGAGATGGGGAGCGCAAGAGGAGCTGGCTAGCTGTTGTGCTTAATAGAATTGATATAAACAAGGCCGGTCGTAAGATACACGAAAGATAGGCAGCAACTGCAGCAGCAGCAGCAGCAACTGCAGCAACTGCAGCAACAACAGTTATTGTAACAATAAAATTAGCTAACGATATGGAAGGCAAGGCAGAACCAGGCAACAATAACGGCAAACTAAGTCGAAGAGAACAGGAACAGGTGGCAAACGTTGCACGAAGAACGGCAAATGCAATTGCTATATGTTGTTGTTGGGGCTACTGCTGCTGCAGTTGCCCCTGTTGCTGCTGCTGTTGCAGTTGCTGCATGTAAATCATATTCGTGGCTTCTTTGTCTTTGCCTTCTTTTTTTGCTGCCTTATTTTATTGCATTTTATTTGGCATTCAATATTTTGCCGGGGCACTCCAACTGAGTCTCAGGACAATTGGTAATTGCCTTTACCTGTTCTTGCCACATGGCCCGCTCAGCTGTGCATTTATTGATTGTCTGCTTCACGCTTTTCATGTTCGCCCACAAGCCTACCCTTTCTCTCTCTCTCCCTCTCTCTCTCTCTCTCTATCTTCATCTTTGACTTCTGTTACAGTGCCTCCTCGAGTGGCTGTCTCAAATATGCATTTATTAACTTTTGGCAACTGCTGTAAATAAAATGGCCATAATTAAAACGTCTTTAATGGCCTTCTGTCTTCTGGCAGTTTATCAATATTTATTATGTGCTCAACCTGGCGTATGTGTAATCATGTAACAGGCTTTACGTCAGACGTAACTTAAGGGCAGACAGCTTAAAGAAACGGTTAAATGCTTAATTAAAGCACAAAACAGATATGATTATGATAGAGCGAATACATATACATATCTATTGTAAAAGTTTTTAACATGTTTTTTAGAAAACTGATAAAAAATTGAACAATTTTTCTTTATAAATTATAAAAAAGAAATTCATAAAAATTTTGATTGAAAACAATTTTTAAATATTTTTGAAAAAAATTCTAAAAAATGTTGAGAAAAATCGTAACAAAAAACAAATGTTTTTCTTAGTAAATAAAAAAATAGAAGATAATTTTGTAATAATAATAATTTTGTTATTTTCCAAAAAAGGTCTATTATAATTTTATTAAAAAAAATGTGTTTTTTTTTTTCAAACATTTTATGTAAAGGTTTTTTTTATTAAAATTTACTTAAAATTATTTTTTTACATTTTTTTTTAATTTTATTAAATAGTCAGCTTTTAAAGAAAACATTTTATTTATCCTTCCAGAAAAAAAAATATTTTTTTAATTCAAAGAATTATAAGATGGAAATTCATTCATTCAACAGAATCAATTTATGCCAAAAATGAACCTAAAATTAAAATATAAATTAAATATTTACAAAGATGCGCATAGTTTACCTAATGTCCAAGTCATGAGAATATTAATTTCACACGTAGAGCTTACTCAACTTTAAAAAAAAATATTAAATAAGAGCAACTGCAGAAAGTAGTCACTGCCCAGGCACTTGTTGTTTATTTCGTGTCAGCCAAGGCATTTGCCATTATTAATTGAATATATTTAAATAATTTCCAACATCATCTATCATAACTAATGAAAAGCAACGAACGAGAACAACAAGCAGAGACAACAGAATCGAGCTGCAGAAAGAGGAGAAAAAAATCAATTTACATAAAAAATGCATACGCCATGGCGCCCAGACAAGAGGCTGGCGCTGCAGCAGAGAAAGAGTTGCAGTCAGAGACGAGGGAGCAAAAGAAGTGCATCCCGGTGCAGTTGCATTTGTTGCCGGCCAGTCAGCTGGCCATTGAGGCGGCAAATGCGATGCGTGCGCCATTAGAAAGAGCCGATGGGCAGGCAGGCAGACAGGCGGCGGCGGTGGCGGTAGGTGGGGCAGCGCTGGCTCCTCTCGATGGGTTTACGTGGCCAGATACCGTTAGGTACCCACAGCATGCAGCACCTGGGAGTTGAAGTTTCATTGATGGCCAGCCCGTCCGGTCAGCCAGCGATGCGGGCCAACTCAATCAGCCAGTCAGTTAGGGAACACAGTTGGCGACTTCGCTGGCATCGCAATCGCAATTGCGGCCGCCCAATGGGACGCCCCAAGGATCAATGGCAGGTTTGTTCCGTTATTGGCCGCTTGACTGTTGTGTAATGCATGTTAATTTCATTTACTGGCTAAATTATTGTTATTATTAGCCGAAGACTGTAAACCAAGATATGGCAGCCAGTCGAGCAGGCGGCCAAGCAGAGGAACAAAAAGTTGTCAAGCTTGAATGGTTTGCTGGCCTCCACAAAAAAAGGGGACTCATTGATAAGTTATGGCCAAGCAGATGGATAGGGTTCTTTAACGATGGATAAGGCTTATTGAAAAAAATGTTTCACTGATATTAATACATAAACAGAGATTTGTTTCTATTATAAAGAAAATATGAGGTGTGTCTATAGAAAATGTTGTAAAGTTAAGGAATACATTTGAATGAGGATAAGAATTTGGATATGAATATGACTGTGGATAGGGATAAGGATATATTTACAAATATAATTAAATCTTTAGCTTTGCTTTCTGCAGGAAATATTTGTTAAAGAAAAAATGTATGGAAATAAAAATATGAGTAGAAGAAAAATATGGATAGTAAGGATATATATCTGAATATATTAGTAGATTTATTTTCTATTATAAATTTTGTTGAAATTAATATGAATACGGATAAAAATTAGGTTATGGATACGAATAAAAACATGTATAAGCTTTATTTTCTGTGAATAGGAATAAGTATATGGACATATCTATTGCTTTACTATGTATATGAAATATGGTCGATTAAGGAATAGATACGTTTTAGAGATATAAATACTTAGAGGCATAATGAAATGGATAAGGAGATGAATTTATCTTCAGTTAAATTTTATATAGAAAATATATTAAAACTAAAAAAAAAAAAGTAGTAAATATGAAGACGTTTAGGGATATGAATATGGATATTAATATAGATAAGGATAAGAGTATTGACATGGGTATAAATACATTTTTAGCCATAGGAGGCATAGCTGAATTAATAATAGATATGAATATGAACATGAATCCATAATCATTCAAGATAAAATTAAATTTTATTCTTTAGCCATATCTTAGCAATATCCATATATGTGGATATGCATATAAATTTGGATAGGGATAAAGATATGGTTACAGATCAAAATTTAATCTGTGCATGAGGTATAAGCAAAATATATAAATATGATAATATTTTATAATATGGATATGGATATGGATATGGATATGGATATGGATATGAATAGGATAAGGATAAGGATTAATGACTTACTATCTATAGAAAATATATAAAATTAAATAGAAGAGAATAGAGGTACGTAAATAGACTCTCATAATAATACGAATATGGATAAAAGATGAGCCTTCCCATGCGGATATCAATCTGCCTCTCTATCTGCATTTAGCAGCGCAAAGCTGTCATCCTCGAATGCTAAGCATTTGTTTATACTTGAGTTAATTGCTGGGTATTAAGGCTAGCAATGCCTTTATTGTTTATAATTAGTCTGCTGATTTATTTGGCCCACTAAACGTGTTTTGTTCCTCTCGTTTTGGGCAGTCGAAACACCTGCGAGCCAATAGGCCCGCTAGATACTTACTTTCAATTGAAAGCCGCAGTCGATGGCGCGATTAGCGTGCAACAAATTGCACAGATTTATTACGCGCCGTGGCAGCGCAGCGATTGGCGACTCTGTGCAGCGCGGCGGCTTATCAAGCGGCTCTTGCCAATTTTGGCAACAGCAGCGGCAGCAGCAGTGGCAACAACAGCAACAACAACAACAGCAGTGGCTGTGTGTTATGAATTATTGGACGCTTTTGACTGCCGCCGCACGGCGTGCTACCAAATTTGTGCGCCATGCTGGCCGGAGGACCTGCATTCGCAGCTGATGTTGGCGACAACAGCAACAGCAACTGCAGCAACTGCAGCAGAAGGCGGCTGCAGCAATTTGTCAGCGAAGCTGCAACGTGTCTGGGTTTGGGTTTTAGTTTGGGCAGTTGGCAAAGCCAATGCCAAATATGGTGGGGCTCCAGCAAATGCCGCGTCTCTCGCTGTGGCCAGTTGCCCCATGCTGCCCCATGTTGCTCGCTGGCCTATTGCCTGCTGCCTCTTGCCGTCGCCGTTGCCGTTGCTGTTGCACTTGCGCATGCGCATTTATCGTTTACGTTATTTGTTGCCGCTAGTTTTCCAGTTAGCCTCAGTTAGCTGTGCTGCATTTTGCTCAAAGTGAAAGATTTACGCGGCCTCGGCCTGCACTTGGCCCCGGCCTCACTCCGCACTGGGCTGCTGCTGCTGCCGCCGTGGTGGTGGTGCAGTGGTGCCGTGGTGCCTTGGTGGCGTACTGTGGTGCTGCGCATGCGTGCCGTTATGGTTTATTTAATGCGTTTTGAAAGTGCATTTTCATGTTCGATGAGATTGATGAGAAAATTTGATTTATTTTTTCTACGTATCGCTCATAATATTATTCTCTCTCTCTTTCTCTCTCTGTCTCGCGCTCTTCGCATTGGCCTGGTCAATGGCCATTGGGCCATTGGTTGTCAGTTACACTTGCAGGTTGCGGCATTTTGTCAGAGGGACAGTTAGAAAAGGCCGCCTCGCAGATCGGCATTCGGACTGGCATTCACTGCCATAAATGGCCGTCCATGGGAAATGTGATGAAGTATTTTCTTACTCTACCTGTCTCTCTTTCCCTCTCTCTCTTTCATTCTTTGTATTGCCTGGGAAATCGTAGCGTTTGCTGCGCTTTGAATGCCAAAGTTGGGATTGGCATTGACATTGGCGTCCGGCAGAATGAAGAAGAAAAAAACTGTTTACCTTTTAGATATCGACAGAACGTTACTTTAATCATTCTCTGCAAGTCAAAAATATCAATTAGCTGCTGAAATTTTATAAGTGAGCATTTGGCTTGTATTGAAAATGTCTGCCAGTTGATGATGGACATTTTTTTTGGAATCTAAGAACTACATTTTATTCTAGACTTTCTTTTAGGAGTATATGTTTTTTAATGTATTTTCTTACCCTAATTAAAAACATTTATTTATATATATTTTTTTCTATTTTTAAAGGAGTTCATAGTTAATTTTTATACCCCATGAAACCCATTAAAAATAGGAATTCAGGGTATAATTATTTTTTTGAATATCATGTCACATAAAAAGAGAGTTTTTTTCGATACACAAATTTGCAAACATTTAATTATATTTTTATTTTTTTTTTTGTATTTCTAAAAGAGTTCATAGTTGATTTCTATTATACCCTAACCCCATTAAAAAAGGGAATTTAGGGTAAAATAATTTTTATACCCTGAGCCCATTGAAAATGGGAAATCAGGGTATAATGTTTTTGTTTTTGAATATGTATGTCACATGAAAAGAGGGATTACTTTACATTAATTTATAAACATTTAATTTTTTTTTCTTCTTCTAAAAGAGTTCACATCTAATTTGTATATCCTAACCCCATTAAAAAGGGGAATTTAGGGTATAATAATAGTTTTGATTATATTTTTTCTATTTCTAAAAGAGTTCATAGTTGATTCATATACCCTAATGCCATTAAAAATGAGAATTTAGGGTATACTAATTTCTTAGAATACGTATGTCACAAGAAGAGCTTAAAGAAAGCTATATTGTTGTGTAGGTATATCCCAGTCGAACACTCCCGACTATACCAACCTTAGCACTCCTTTCTTTCTAACTAATTTTCTAAAGTAATTCTATAGATTATTTGCAATTAATTCGTATTCCCCAAGAGCTGCACTGGAGTAGTCGTAGCTGCTTCACTCTCACAATTTAATGGAACATTTCCTCGCCCATAAATCGACGGCCGCTTAAAGCGATCGTTAAGGCCTCAGAGAGGCGGCTGCGTTACAACGAGAATGTTGCCAATTGGCCAATCGGCGACTTTGTTGCCGATATTAGTTACGTTTGCCAATTAATTACATTGATCATAAAAAATATACGCACATACACACACACACATGAGTTTCTAAGCGTATTGATAACGGAGATAAAGCCTAGTGCAATGGCGCATAAAATTGAGACTCGCTGCGATCCCCCCTCCCGCCCCTCTGCCGCAGACGATATCAATAAACGCATCGTTAAATGTTGTTGTTGTTGTCGATCGTTATAACTGTGCTGCATGGCAGCTTCTAGGAGCTACGAGCGGCTGCAGCAGCTGGAGGTCGGCTCGCTGTGGCAGCATCAGCATCGACATCCGATTGGCTGGCAAACGTGTCGCCTCATTTGCCGTCTGTCGCAGCCTCGCATAATGTTTATTAATGCGCAAATTTTTACGACGCCTGGCCCCCTTTAACGATGCCTTTTAACGATTGTGGGGCCCAAGAAGACGCACACCGCTGGCCATTCAATGAGTGCCAGTGGCGTGGCAACAATCGCTTTTAGGCCTTAACAGCATTTTTATGGCCCATCGATGTGGCCGGCCAGTTAGTTGCCGCAGCAGCAACAGCAACAGCTTACTGTTCTTTTGCAACAATTTAAATTGCAACAATTTACAATTAGCCACGTTTGTGCTCCATTTTGTCGTCGTCTAACGGTCAACATGTGATCGCCTACCCAAGTACCATAATACCAGGCAATTAAATTAGCCATTTGGCCCGCCTTGCCAGCCTCGCCCTCGTCTTGGCAACGTACCACAAATTTCTGCCTTAAATCATTTATTCCTGTGCCTCTGCCAATATATATGTAAGTTGTCGAAAAGCTCTGCAGCTTTTTCATTTTCGCCTTTAACTTCGACTGCAGCTGCAGCTGACCTTGACCAAGGCATCGTTTTTATGCTTCACTCGCAGCTGCTGCTGCTGGCTGCTGCAGCTTGTGCGCACGTGGCGTGTGGGCGTGCCTGGCGCTCCGCACTCGTGCGTGTCATTACATCACACAATTTGAGCCAACAACAACGAATGGCTCGCCCTGTTTCTCCTTTTCTCCTTTATTTCGCCCAACTATTGCCGGCATTTGGCTTATCATCTGTCGGCATTATGAGCTGAGTAATAAAGTGCCACGCCTCCCGACTCCTTTCAGCCTTCCTTTTGTAAGCTGCAATTTGATAAACGTGCCAACATTAATGCCGCCTGTCAAGGAAACTCCTGCTGCTGCTGCTGCTGCCGTTGCCGTTGCTGCACTTGAAGTGGAATATTTTTCTGATCTGTTGGCTAAAGAATGGGCGAGCAGCCAAAGAAATACTCTATGTTTTTTAAGGAGAAATTTAATGTGGAAGACATTGAAGAGGTATTTTTTTGAGGAGATATAAATATAGAAAAGAAGAAAAAAACTATATGTATATATAAATATGTGCTTTCATGTTCTGTGTTTAATCTTAAATTTACAAAGCTTCTGGCTGAAGACTTGTATCTATCGATACATGAGTCAGATGAATCAATCTGACTCATGAAAAGAATTGTAATGTGAAATAGCGTTTTCAGATTTCTCGACTTAAATTTAACTCAACTCACTACCAATTATAAATTAGAATATCTAAATTATCTTACGCTCTAAAAAAGTTAATATCAGCCTATAATATTAGGTATTACTAAGAGAAACTCAAAAATCAAAAGCAAGTAGCAAGAATTAGCATTTTCTTATTCTGACTAGATCTAACCCCTATATTATTTCACTTTCACAACAAACCCATATCATTTACTTTGAAACCTAACCCTAGCCTATATCATTTACTTTTAAAGGCTTGTCCTGAAAGTTAAATGATATTTACTATTACTATAAGTAATTGGGTGCACCAATAAAATTTCTTAAATATTTACCAATACAAACCGAGTCAGGCAGAGTATTTATGCAGCGATGCCCTAATGTTGTTTGTTGATTCCTTTTTAAGTTTGCTCGGAGCTGTGGCCTTTCATTATGTAACGTTAAAGTAAGTTTGTTTAGTTATTTTGTTGTAGTAATGCTAAAAGAAACCGTTAACTGTATTTACTTAGCTTACAAATTATTGTTAGCATGCAAAATATTTACATACAAGTACAAGTACCATAAACAATATTAGATACCAAATGCAAACAAAACGAGAGACATAAAGGATGTTTGGGGCAGACAAGGATTAAATTACGCAATCAATTGGAAAGAATGAACATAAAAACTATAGTTAAAATTTTAAAGCTAAGCTGTAAAGCCAACAAAGGCAGATATATTCATAATCTGTTTACTCATTTCAAGAACTGATGTATTGTAGTATTTTCTTATAGCTCCTATAGTCTTCAAGTTATGCCTTAAAAGCTGAAAGAAGAAGGGTTGAAATATCCATTTTTATTGTAATTAAGAATAATAAATAAGAATAATAATAGAATTTAATATCGAATTATGAAAATACTATTAGGAATTAGAAGAATCTTTATTTAACATTTTAATTCTTTAGCTTTTGTGATTTAAGAAATTGCTGCATTTATACGAACTAACTGAGGGATATCTAGAAAATGTAGGATATGTAGAAAAAATATAGAAAAATAGTAAATATTTAGACACCTCGATGAGTTTGAATAAACAGAATAAACTAGCAAATATTTCAATTGACTAGCATTCGCTCAGCTTTTATAGTTGCTAAAGCTGAAGAAACTATTTGACACGACAAACTGTTAATAATCCATATGCTACATATATATAATATATATAAATTAAAGCAAACAAAAATATTTATTACATTTACTCAAATAAATTATCGTGCAAAAAGTTTATTTAATGCGATCATCCAGATTCATTTGCTGCAATATGGTCATAACGCTGAAGGCGAACTTTGCCATCTGCAAATGTTGAATAATTTAGCTTGAGCTCAAATCGATATTTATAGTAGTATAGATATAAATACTAGACTCACCTTAATGTTGCTGGCCATGGAGATGGGAAAGATGCCGCCGGCCACAAAGACAATTGGCTTTTGCACGTGTCGCATGAAGATAATTAAAGTGGATTTATATTTGCGCTCGGCGCGGAGCCAGTTGGAGTGGATTAATAAATTTGACAGGCGGTTGCTGTCCTCGGCGAGCAGGTCGCTGAGGTAGCAGCAGGGAAACGATTCGGTTAGCAGAGCAGTTAGGAATATCAGCGCTACAATGCGATTCGCGGCATCCGTCGAGTATAATATATTGATGATGGTCACGCCCAGAACGACGCCGACGAGGAGAAAATGTATGAAAATGAGGCCCGAGATGAGGGGACGCAGGAGCTCGCAGCAGCTGAAAGAAGATTGTTATTAGCCAAAGAGAAATTCAGCTAAGTGAAAATCCATTAGCTCACCTCAAGATCAGCTTATGGTGCCGAATGCAGCCAACGAGCTCCTCGTAGCTGTCAGCCTCGCCTCTCAGTGGGTCAGTGCGCAGCGTCTGAATATGCTCGCTCAGCACATCGATGTGAGCCCGTATTACGATAATGCATAATAATGGATACGTATCCACAAGCAGACCCGAAATAACCAGCGGAAAGAATATGGCATGCTCCAGCACTGAGTGCAACAGTAAATGGATCGCTCCATTTCGCCAGTCGAAGAGCGGATTGTAGACCATCCAGGGCGGTCGTCCATTCAGTAGGCCCGTTACAAACACAAACGTCGCGTAGGTCACATACAAAATGGCGTAGACCAAGAAAACATAGTTGGCATCGGCAACGGCCTTGTGGATCCGTCTCCGATCACTGACCGAGGGCACTCGCTCATCCATGCTATCTAGCACCCAGTCTATCTGTTTCAATCGGTATAGCATAAATAGAAAGAAAATACTCTTGGACGTCGTTCCGGTTGTGTTGAAGGTTAGTTCGATTACGTTGAGAAAATCATTAAGATTTAGGGTTTCATAGTTGTTGACAAGGCTGAGAGCCATTCCAATTGGAATATACACCTGGGAGAAAGTGAATACGAAACAAGACCAAAATAGGTAGAAATAACGATGGAGACCCTTCCTCGGAGGTGTCCAGCCAACGAACTTGATAACCTGATAGAAGTAGGTAAAGCATTCCTTGCACCTCTGCCGAAACTCAACCGGAGCAGGATATATTAGTCGGAATATCCGCTTCATTGCGCTGAGCTGAAGTCTATCTTGTATAAGGTCCGAACTGAAACTGTCGTATTTGGAAATGCAAATATTCCTATTGGCCAATAGTTACCTATGGGACTAGGCCACCTGTTCCGTTCATATGTCTTTAGATGTTCATAAAACGCCAGCCCTCTAATTAGACAAAGTGTCAAGTGCTAGTGCTGAATGTCAGTCTAAATTCTATATTCATATCTTGACGCCTTTAAATTGTTCATATATCACTGAGTGACTGAGGGACTTAATAATGGAGTAATTGACTGACTGATTGGGTGTCAGAATTTTCAAACTAAGTAAAGAATAAATACATTGATTGGCAGACTGAACTGAACTGAGCTGAGCGAATGAGCTGCTGATTGACTGAGAGCTAGAGTTTACTGATCAGTCAGTCAACTGACTGACCAACTGATTGACCGACTGCCAAGTTACCTAACGAACTGTCTGATGACCGAATGAGCAATTGATTGAGTAGGGCAGAAATGACTGGTCAGTCAACTGACTATCAGAAAAGAAAATGAACGACAAATAGACTGAGCACTAGATTGATTGATTAGATTATTTGACTGTTGATTGATTGATAATTCACTGACTAATTGCTTGGTAAACTGAAGACTGAATGATTGACTGAGAGTCAGGATGATCAGTAATTCTCAATCGATTTACTGACTTGGAAAACTTAATACCTGACTGATTGACTGCCAGAGTGACTGATTGATTGTTAATCTTACTAAATTCTGAATGAGCAAAGATTGACTAAGGTAATTGACTGATAGTAAGAAAAACTGTATGAATGAGTAGATAGTTGCGAGCGGGAACGAATGAGAATTTGTTGATTGAAGACTCAAGGAGTTATTGATTGAATGAGCACCTGAGTGGCTGCTCAGATAATCGACTGAAGATGAAACGATTGACAGACTGACTCAGTGTGATTCAGCATAAGAATAAATGAAAGGACAATACATTGGCTGAGTGCCTGAGTGATCATTCAATCATCTGACTAACTGTATTAGTGTATGATTGATTGACTGAGGGCTAGAGTAACTGAATAACAGACTGACTATCTGCTTGAATGATTAACTAACTGACTTGTAATCCGACTGACTGAAGGACTCACACTGCTTATGATACATCAATAGTCTGATTCACATAGAAGAATACACGGAATTCGACGCATCATTGTAGGAGGATGTGTGTCAATCTCATGAGAAGCTTTCTCAGACTTTTCACCAGACTAATATAATTGGAAAATAATTGAAATTTACCGCTTAAGCCAGTTAGGCTATGTATGCATATGGCTGACAGATTAAATCAGTAATTAAATCAAAGCCATAAGCCAAACATCTCAATGATCAGCGGTGCAGTTATATGTGAGGCATGTCAAAGGCATCTGCATGCTGGCGATCAGCATCAGCATACGAGCGGGCGATGCAACTTTTACTGCTGCCATTGCCAGTTACAGTTAACATTATTAGCCCCGCCATTGAGAACAAGTCGGGAACGACAGCAACAAGTCGAGCTGAGCGACAACAACAACAACAACTGCAAGTGGCCGCTTAATGACTTTAATAATCCTGTCACCGATCATTAAAAAATCTCTGGCGAACACACAAAAGAAATTCCATGGCAGCTCCAATCAAAATAAAGTACACGCTCTTCCTGCCACAGCGCCGAGAGTTTTGCGGCCAATTACAGTGGGGCCAGAGACATTGTTGGCCGAAAAAAGGAGAAACAGAAACAGAAACAAAATGTGTGATCGTCGTTCTCACATGCCGCTGCTATTCAAATTTCTTTTAACAACATTTTAATGATTACTTCGGCAGACATTAAAACTCATTCAGGCATAATAAACATTAATAACACTTTAATCCAGGGAGCGAGGGGCACGGCTCGCTGCAGCTGCTATCAAAATAATCAGAGGAGCGGGCAGAGATCTGACAGGAGAAGAAGCAGAAGTTGAAGTCTGGCAGCAGAAACAGTGCATTCTGGAGTGCGCTGTGGCCGCTAGCTTGGAATAAATAATAGAGAAACTTGTTGTTGCCTGGGCGCGTTGTAAGGCTATAAAAATGCATGTTTGCTAAATCAATGCAACAACTTGGGGGCATGGCAGCCGCAGCCGCGGCAGCAGCAGCAGCAGTGGCAGCAACTGTGGCAGCAACCCACATGCAGTCCGCTTGGACCTATGCGCACATGTGCATATCCTCCTCTCTCTCTCTCTCTCTCTCTCCCTCTCTCTCTCTCACACTCTGTGTGTGTACCTGCCCACCTTTCGCTTGGCATCCTTTAGTGGCCAGCTCGGGCGGCTGTGTGCGATCTTGCCACTTACGTAGGCCGCGTGTGGCAGGTTGCCGTTGCAGCTCGTTGCATTGGGCTCAGGCCGGCATGCCCCATACCAAGGTCTTTCTAGCTTGCAGGCCAGATCAGTTTGCTTCCTAGTTGCATCGAGCGGCTTTATGTAATTGTGCGATCATGTGTGTGTGCGCGTGTGTGTATGTGTGTGTGTGTGTGTGTGTGTGGAAACTCGCCTGGTTCTTTGGCGGGTTCTAAATGTCGCTGTCCCTTGGACTGTGATGTGATTGGCCGGCTCAATTCAATTTCTCAGACTGTTTGCAACAAAGCAAATTATATAACAATTTATAGACAATATAAAATAATTATATAAAAAATGCATAAATACAATATACTGCATATTTTATATATGTATATAAAAAAAATAAAATATATAGAAAACTTAATTTTTGTAACATAATAAAATATAAATAATAATCAATTGAAAGTCTTGAAATATTTATAAACACAATAAAATAAAATATATATATTTTAAATTAAAACAGATTTAAAAATCGAAGTATAAAAATTTCAAGAAAAATATAAAAATAAACATAATTAAATAGAAGTATATAATTGAAATTAAAACAGATTTTAAAATCAAGGTGTAAAAATTAGAAGAAAAATTATTAAAAATATTGCAATAAATTAAAAACTAAATTAATTAATGAGAGGCTCAAGAAAAATAGAGAAATAGATTTTTTATTTCACTTTTAAGAAAAATAAATTTGCATATGTTATAATATATTGAGTTTATTTGACAAAAAAGTTAAATATTTTTTATTTTTATATATTATTAATATTTTTCTATGCTTATATATTTTTAATATTTTTATTTATATTAATATTTTATTAATAATATGCACATTTTTTGTATTTAATTAATAATAAATAAAATAATAATCATATTTACATAATTCGGTTTTATTTTATATTTTTACATACAATTAAAATATTATTATTTATTAATAAAACTAAAAAGTTGTTTTATATATAACAAAAAAATATAACTAAATTATATTGATTTTAAATAGTTTAAAAATATTTTTAAATAATTTATATATTTTTTAAAATTATACATTAATTATTAAAATATCAATGAACAATAAAATATACAAAATAATTTAAAATAATTATAAACATTTTAAATATATTTAGTATACACAATATATATACTATACATCTACAAAATACTTAATTTAATTATTATATATCTTTTGAGATAGCCTATAAATATTTTTCATTCATATATATATATTATAGTGTATTAGAATTGTCCGTCATATGCAGTCAGGTTTTCTTTTGGATTCTATTACTTTTATTTCACTTATCAGGGAAACATGTTGCCGTTGCACGGGGCCCCTGCTGCCTGCCTGTTGTTGCTGTTGTTGTTGCTGTTGCTGTTGGTTGTTGCCACAGGAAAATGGCAATGGTGGACGATGGTCCGCTATCTTTCGGTCTTCGGTCGCGTCTTATGGCCAACGACGAGTAGGTCCGCCAAATACCATTTAGAATCTGGCATCTGGCTGCCCATGGGCTGCGACCGGATCCATTCCGATCCGGTCTGGCATATTTAAAAGGTTACATGTGTGTGTGTGTGTGTGTGCGAGTGTGGAGGGCTGGCTGAAGTTTCTTTTTTTTTCTATATGCTTTTTCGTTTGCGTCTAATAAACATAAAATTCAATTTTCATTAAGCTGTTGTCTAGATCCCTTGGCCTTTTACCGTTAGCCAACTATAGGACCTTCAAGTTGCGAATTATTTCAATAATGAATTCGCGATAAGCTCTGGCCCCAGGAATTTTCACTTGATAGTTGGAACGGGTCTGGCGGCAGACGCCTCCCCTCCCCTCCGAAGGTTCTCAAGTGCGCAATTTTCTCACATGTGGGGAGAGCCGTGGAGCCATGGAGCCATGGAGCCGTGTAGCCCGGGTCCAGTCGGGTCTCAAGTCAACTTGTCGTCCCTCCAAAAGTTGTAGATTTAAATGAACATGGCGCTGGCTGGATGGGCTGGGAATGGACAGTCGGGACAGCGGCTAATGCCCAGGCCAGGCCACGCATGTGTGTGTGCGTGTGTGTGTGTGTGTGCGTGTGTGTGTTGATCTTCCGCCTGGTTGTGGCTGCGATTTTACGCTGCGATTGCGGTTAGTTGCCCATAGAGCTGACACCGCTTGACGAACTTCATCATCGTGATGCAGCCGGCGATAATGAAGATTAGCAGCGGGCCAGCAACAGATTCAGATTGCAGATGCATTCGCATCTGGCTCCTAACCCAAAAAACAAGTTTGCTGCAGTTGCAGTTGCAGTTGACGTTGCCGTTGCAAGTTGCTGTTGCTGTTATTATTTTGTGCTGTTGTTGCAAGTGCAGCGCGGCAATATTTAAATTGTTTTATGCTTTGCAGTGCTGTTAGCTAGTCAGCCGCCCCCTTCCTTCCCCTGTCGCGCGCCCCATGGCCCAACGCATGTCCTAATGCGTAAAGCAGCGCTCCGCTGGAGAGCAGCAGCAGCTAACGCAATTGCTTCCTTGTTGGGCTTGGGATTTGCATCGCTGTTGCTGTTGTTGCTGCTGCCAGTTGAATTGCTGTTGCTGTTGCTGTTCAGCTACCGCCTGTACCTGCTTTAAATTTCCGTTTATGCCTTTTGAGTGCCTGTAAAATGTTAAATAAAATTTAAATTTATTGCACTGCCAGCCGGAGCAGCCACAGATTGACGTCTCCACATGGCCAAGTGGCTGGCCGGCTGCGAGCTGTGCTCAATGCTTATCGCAATGGCTTATGGCCGGCTACTACTTACCAGAATTGCTTGTTTTTGGGCCAGCCCCAAAGGCGCTCAGTCCAGCTAACGCAGCCAATGGGTCAACTAGCCATAAAATACGACCGATCTATGCTAGATTTTAGTAATGCTTTATGCATTCGACTAAAAGCTGATTAGTAGTTCTATTTATAGAAGCTACAAGTTCTTCGAGTGGCAAATAAACTGTAATTAATGTACGTCAATTTTTGGAATTTTTGCAGAAGGCCATGGAATTTTGGTAGAGTCTTAATATTCATTAATATCAACAATGTTTCTAGATACTTTAACAATTATAGCCTGAATTGCAAACTTTATTAATGTATTTATTTTTATTGCTACTTAAGATTTTCTAGATCGATTTATATATGCAGTAAATGCTGCTGAGTTTGGGGTATTAGTAATACCGTATTACGGAACTCATATATATTGGAGCATTTATGTCTGTATAATCATGGCTGAAGTCTACTGAAACCTTAGTCATTGGCTTATGACTTTCAAAAGATTTCACAAAAAATTCCCAGAAGATTTAAAAAAAATTCATAAATTTCTAATTTAATAGGATTTTATTTGCAATTCTCAGAGTTCAATTTTATTAGCAATTAGCCGAGTTTTTATATACAATTATATGTAGCCTTTAAATGGCATTATATTATATACAGTTATCTATATACTAGAAGTATTTCAGTTGTATATAAAAATAATAAATAAAAAAAATATATATATATATAAAATATGCTATTATTGTCCTACTAATAAATTCTACAGTTTCGTCAGTTCATAATTATATAGATTATGTTGTTGCACTAAAGTAAGCCAGCTAGTGTGTTTTTAGTGCTTAGTACAGCTCTAAGTATCCCTACCACTAGTAGGGAATATTCAGAGCATCTTACAAATTTCACTAATTAAAACTCTTTTAATGTTGTTTGGATATAGCTATTTAATGCCGCTGGGACTGTGAGATTTCATTTGTTTTAAATTTTTTAAGCAAATTCCAGAATTATTCAATTAGAGATTGACATGATAGTAAATATGTCATATATCCAATGTTTCATGTTCTATGTCATATTTGATAGGCAGCTAGGCAGTACAAAAAGTGAATCGAGGATCGTGCTCGTTCGATAAGCTAAACTTATTTCAAGGCTTATATTTCCTTGTTTTTTATTATTTTTTGATATATATTTTATATATTAGTTTTTATTTTTTTGATATATATATTTTTTTTAATATATATTTTTTATATATATATTTTTTTATATCTATTTTATATATTTTTATATTTAATTATTTTTTTATACTTTTAATTGTTTATATATATTTTTTTTTATATATATCTTATATATTTTTTATATATTTTGTTCACATTAAATTATATTCACATTGTGAATATGAGTATCCTCAATTTTTGTTAGCTGAACTCTAAAGCTATAAAGCTATTAAGGCATTATTGTCTTTTCAGTCTTTTCCATGATAAATAAATTTTTATGACACGTTCTCATGCTAAATTTATCTCGTAAAACAAATTCAACGCAAATTAGAATATTCAAATTTAGAATATTTTTATTTGTATTATTTTATTCTTTATTTTTATATTTTTTATATGTCAACAACCCACTTTCAATTCATTGAATAAACTACAGTTTTACATTTAAAATCTGTCAGCTTTTGTTGACGTTGGCTGCTCTGCTCTGAGCGAGCAAATCAAAATATAATCTGGCATATTTGTTGCAGTTGCTGTTTGTCTTGTTGCCGCTAATGCCGCGTGGCAGGCTAGCTAAAAATGGGCATTAAATGCAAAATGAGGGTAACCACAACAGCAGCAGCAACAACAACAACAAATTTTCCACTTGACTTGAGCGTTGCATTTAGAAACAAGTGGGCAGCGCGAGGCTGGCCAAAGCATTTAGCCGCAGTGTCGCCCCGCAGGAGTCGCCCGCTTCCTTCTCTTTTTTCTCTCTTTTTCGATCTGCCCACATTTTTACCTAAAAGGCGTTCGCAGCGGCAGCGCCAAACTTGAAGCTGAACTCGAACCTGTTGCCTACTGAAATGTAAATCTTGATGGTAATTTTAATAGAAAAAGGCAACAAAACTCCGTTGCACGCGGCAATGGGCGGGCGGGTGTTTAGAGGGGAGGCGGTGCAGTGGCAACAGACAAAGGCGCTGGGCATACAAAACGTTGGCTAACTAAGCGCTGGCACGGAATAACACTCCAGCAACACGAGCAACAACAACAACAACAACAACAGCAGCATATCCCACACCCATGCGAAGCGGGCAACACCTAATGTTTATTGTGCCATATAAATGGCAGCATTTGCAGTTAAGCAATGTCCGCTGCTGAACGCATTCCTTGGCCAAAGTGGCTGCAACTCAGGTACATTGGCCCAATCCTATCTAGCCAGAGCGCTGGGCCGTCGCCCGCTGCGCGCTGCGAGCCGAGAGCGGCTGGAGCTGGACAAACCAGATATTGATAACGGCTCTTCGATGCTGTTACTTTGGAGCCGCATTGCATTGGGCCCTGGTTTGTTGCGAAGAAGCGACGCGACGCGACGCGACGCGTTTGGCTATCATGCAACATTTGTTGTACACTCGCCGAGCCACACATATATATAAGTGTGTGTGTGTTTTTTTCTTGCGCTTGGGCTGTTTGTTTTCGTATGAAATTAAACGACGCGCACAGGTGCTTGGCTCTCGAGCGAAGAAGACATTCGCTTCAGGTGCAGCTGAAGCTCTAGCTGCATTTTATTTGCAATTATTTTGTAGCGCACTTTATTCTGTTAGCCAAAGAGAAAGAGCGACAAAGAGAGAGTGAGAGAGATGGAGAGAGAGAGAGCGAAAGCCTTTATCAGCTAACTGGCCATCTTCGAGTGCGGCTTAGAAAAATTCTAATTTTACAGCGCAGCTGCGCGCCAGGCTGCACAGGGAACACCTCCTGGCCCCACACACCAATGTCTATCCAGAGCCACCTTGCCCCCATCTGCGGCAATGTCGACCTGCCTGTCGCGCTGTTGGTGGCGCTGTTGGTGTTCATTACGCAAGAGGTTAATGCACCTATCCATCGCACTTGCCCAGCTACTGCTCAGCTCGAGCTCGGCTTAGATCGGCTCTGCTCTGCCCTGCAGTCAAGGCATTAAATCAAGACGAACTTGTTCGCTAATTGGTGCCGCCGTCCAGGCAGTCCATGTATGTGCCACTTAGGGACAACAAAAGTCAGCCAGCAGCCTAGCCGCGCCAACACCAACACCACACTCATATCTTCAATTCAATTTGAATATGGCAAACGCGCAACGGCCCAGACACAACTGTACTTCAAATCTATTTCGCTGCAGACTTTTATAATTAGCAAAAATTGATTTTTGAGCGAGTAAGCAAATTTGGAGGGAAGGCTGCAGACACACAGAAAATTATCAGTGGGCTACGAGTACTACGAGTACTCCACTTTTGTCGCTTTAAGAAACTGCCTGAGTTAATGAAATCTTTGAGAAGTCTTGATATTTACACTGTTGTTCATAAAAATAATAGTGCTGAATATAAATAAAATAAAAAGTTTATTTATCCAAATGAAAATAAATAGATGCCAATTTTTTGTTTGAAATAGAATGTAAAGAAGAGAACTGTCGGAAAAAAATACGTTGGCTTTGATCAGAATTCATTTGTTTTTTTTTTTTACGATTTTAGAGAGTTGCATTGAAAGCCTGCTGTTCATAGAAATAGTAGTGCTGGATGTATGTATTAAATTGAAAAAATATAGAACAATAGTATATTTTAAAAAAAATAATAATCATATAATAAAAGAAAAAAAATTCAGTACTCTGCTAAATTAAGTTTTATGAATAATAAAAAAAATTAAAATATATTTTTTTTGTTTAAATCTTTTTTGTTGCTTTCATTAAATTGTTTTTTGTTTTTTTTTTTTAATGCTCAAAGACGTTCCGCAAATATTTGCAATCTTTTTAAATAAACTCCCATGCAATTTTGTTAACATTTGTTCATAATTAGTTTGTTTTTAACGTTAAAAAATAGCCTAAAAGCATGCAATATAAAATTAGCTTACAATTAAATGGGAAAATAAGGGTTTCACATAATTTAGACTAAAATGTGTTCTTTATTTACAGTGGTTAGTCTACTCTTACCTTTTAGGCAACTTAACCTAAACAGAATTGAGTATTAATTGGAGTGAGATGTGTAAGGTAATAAATGACTTGTTTTTATGTCAAGACCCGGTTAGGTAGGTCTTGAGGGTGGTGTCGTTTGAGTCTTCTTCTGACTCTAGCTCGTGGGTTGGCAGATCTTAGCTCTGCGGTACTTAATCTCCTAGCAAGTCTGTTAGGGTGACAATTCATTATATTCTGTAGCGATCTCCTGGATTTTGTCTCCGATTTTAGTGACCTTAAGGTCTCATGTGCCACGGAGCCCCAGTGATCTTTCTCAGCGTCTTTGCTTATAGAACACGCAGTTTGTTCAGGTGCGTTTTGGCAGCAATCCCGTATACCTGGATGGCAGAGAAGAAGCTACGAGCTAAGATACACTTGTAAATTTTAACCTTGTTGTCAAGAGACATTCTAATTAAATGAAAAAAATAAGGGTATCAAATAATGACATTACATATATAGAATATTATATAATTGCGCATCTCAGAAACGTAATTTACAAATTAATTGAATTTAATTTAAATTTTGTTCCAATTGATTTATTCCATTTTTTTTTTCAGTAAACAAAATAGTTCAAAAGACCAAAAAGTTTATTGGGTTGTTGGAAATTTTCTGACTATTGAAGCTAGAGATTAGAAACTCACATCATATGTTATCTGGTCTATTCACATCTTATAAAGTATTTAAGTTGTTTTAATACTCTTCACTGGCCGATAACAAATAGATAATATAGTTTTAAATATATATTTATATATATATAAAGAAAATATATATCTTCGCCTATTGCTGCGTGGTAAACATTTTGCTGTTTATACTCTTATTATATACTTTGAACGAGTATAGGTCAGTCAGTTGCTCTCGACGTGGCTACGTTATCTATTATATTTGTGTGTACGAAAAGTATTTTTGGACTCGCCGTTGCTATAAAAATATGTATTTATAGTTTGTTTTTTAAATTTAGTTGAGCGCAAGAAAATAAACAAAATATTTTTGCAATAACGAAATGAATTACTAATTAAATGAAATTTTGAATAATTAACTGTGCATTCACAGTTAAGCTCATAGGAAATTGAACAGCTTTCCCTTCCTTAATTTTTATATTATTTAATGGTATATAAATGATTGCTCCGGCTGCCCAGACACATTGACTTAAACATGGAGATCTTATCGCCGCAAAGCTCCACACAGAACTCGACAAAAAGGAGAATAAACCTACTCCTAATTAATTCGCCAATCAATTTAATGGTTTCTATTTTGTTAGTGTCTCGATGGCATTATTCATCTGAAAACTTCTTCAAATAAGGCGAAAGACAAAGCCGCAGAGGCAGAGCCGCGCATCTCAGCTGAAACTGTATCGCGTCATGGATTATGTAAGCACTGAAAAAACATGTTTTACCAAAAAAATAACAAAAACTTAGCAAAATACAACAACTAAATATGCAAAAACAAAGCGAAAAAATCTAAGCTTTGCGAAATAGCAAAGGTCGTCAAGCAAATCAGCAACAACAACAACAACAGCAACAATAATAAAAAAAATATACAAAAAATAAAAAAAACATTTGGCAACGATAACGAAAACGCTTTTGAAGGCTGTTCTCATGCAGCGGCCCAAACCCGAGCAAATACATTAACTAAAATACATTAATTAAATAAAACAACAGCAACAAATCGATGGCTGCAACAAATGCTGAACAAATTTATTACAATTCAAGAAGAGGAAAAAAACAGAAGAAACAAAAAGTTGGCAAAAATAAAAAGAAACGCAACGAAAAAATAAAAACTTCCGTATTTGCCAAAAGCATTATTGCCCCTTGAAAATGTGTGCGTGAAGCTGGGGTATATCGACTGTGAGGAGGCGTGTGTTTGAGGTGAAAAATGATGGAAGTTTTTTCATTCAGTTCATTAAATATTGAAATTGTCATAGAACTTGGTCTCTGTTTGTCTCCCTCTCTATCTCTCTGTCTGCCTCTTTACGTATATATTATACATATAATTGATAGCAGGCCCAGAGTTTTATAACATATCTCTTTGCTAAGGTAAGCTCAAGAAATGCCAAATTTATCATAGTTCAACATTAGAAATCAGCATAGAGAACACGACACAGCTGTCGCATCAGACAAAAGAATAGCTATAAATCTTTTCATTAAATAAAAAACATAAAATATTTATATACACACTAAAAGAAACCGGAATATTTCACCTATTCAATTTCTTTATTATATAATTTGGTTTATACACATACCTAGACTTCTTATATGTAATCAGCATTTTATGCTAAAATAATACTAAGCTAAATCAGAATTTTATGCAAAAATAATGCTAAACTGAAGAACTTTCTTTAATATTATATTCCAAGAAATTTCATAGTGAGCTGATTTCTATTTCTTCTTTTTGTATTTAATATATAGAAGTAGAGCTTACATATATATATTACATATATAAACCTAAAATATTGTTCAAAGTAAAATAATAAAATATATAAAGATGATTAATACTCCTTCTTCTTCAGGATTATAGCTATAACTACTTTTATGTTTCACTCCATGAAGCTACAACTTGTTCTATCTAGATGTAAGAAGAGCTACGCAAAATTTTAACTCTAAAATTTTATTTCGTATATAAAATCTTTTCCATTCAAATTTAGGCTTTCGTTGAAGAGGTATAGCTTTTCAAACACTTAAAAAAAATTCAAACCTATTCAGTTGACCAGCATTGTATGAGCGAAAAAGAACTAACTTACCTTTCTTGTCTTAAGCCTCTGCTCCACATATTCGCCTACAAAACTTCCCCATCCCTCGCCACATCTGTAAGGTATCTTCTCGTCGATCACACGCCAATGCAGTTGTCTTAATTTCATAGTTTTGTTGCTGCTCTATGATATTCAACTATAAATTACGCGACGACCTGTCGTGCCATTAGGTGCAGCTGGGTCGCGGGGCGGCGCAGGTGGGCAGGGCGGTGTCACGGGGCGTCCGTTGAGGGCAGCGCGCATAATTTTGGCAAAGTTAACGAAGGTCTGGCGCTCGGCAGCGGGGGCCCCCACTAGACCAGTTTTTAAATTACATGCAAAGCATTCAAAATGCAAACTAAAACATTTATTTTATTTGCTTCTGCTGCTGCTGCTGGTGCTGCTGCTGCGGCTACTGTTGTTGTTGTTGTAGGTTTTTGGCGACGTGTCTTCCTGCGTTTATGTTTTGTCTGTGTGTGTATCAAATGTTAAACAAAATGCAAACAGCGCACCAAAAAAAAAAATCAGCAACAAAACCCATACAAATAAAATAAAACAAAAGCAATCAAAAGCAACAACAACAACAAACTAAAATTTGTTTTCAAGGGCAAATGTGCGAATTTTTTTGAGTGTCTTTTTTGTTGCTTTTGTTGCCGCTGTCAACGTTGCAATGCGTCTTAGCTTCGAGATACACTGAAACTTGAAGTCATTCCGAATATGAGTATTCGATTTGTTACAGTTCGATATGTATGTAACCTTATAACTTAATACACAATAACTATAATATAATTGTTTTATATTACATTGTCTAAAAACTTTAAGAAAAAATTTAAAAAAAATTCTTTTAATTTCTTATATATTTTGTTAATTTTTTTATAATTTTTTATTTATTTTAATTATAATTAATTTAATTTTAAATAAGATAGTTTTTACTATAATATTCTTTATTAATCAAAATTTCTTACATTTTTTAGATTTACCAAAACTTTAAAGTAAAACTAAAATAATTAAATATTAAATTAAAAAATAATAAAAATTTTCTAGATTTGCACTTCTTAAATAAATTAATTTTTAAAAATTACTTTTTACATGTTTTTAAATTAGTTTATTATTTTTGTCCTGCAAATAAGATTGATTGAAAAATTAAAAAATAATAATAATTAAAGAAAATTTAATTTTTATAAAATATTTATTGTTTACTGTAAGTTCTCAGTAATTTATGAAAGATAAAAAAATTTGAAAAAAATAAAAATATATAAAAGCATCTCCACATTATATTCCAAAATTATACAAAAAAGATATAAGAGATAACAAGTATATAAAAACTAAATTTAAAAAAATTTTCAAACTTTAACTTAAAACATATTAAAGAAAAAAACTTTTGCTAAATATTTTTTATAAATTCTTCCAAAACACTAATCTAATTGTAGTGAATTCGCCAGTCGTTACTCTTATCCAGTTCCAGGCGCCATTTCCAGTTGATTTTTATAAATGGTGCGGCGCCAAGCCCGAAATGCTTTTGTTTTCTGGGTAAAAACTCAACTGAAGCGCTTTAGATTTATGCGCACAGGCAATTAAATTCATTAAACGAAATTTATGAGCAGCTCAAAATACTTGTGGGTGACATAATTGAGTGCTCCCAGGCAGCATCTCCCAGAGATCTGCACTCGGCCCAAGACGGTTCATTAGCCAGGCTGCAGGAATTCAAATGCGCGTAAACAATATCTTTATGCGGAATCGCAAATTGGGCTAAGTAAATTACGCACATTCAACTAAACCAAACAATGTGCATAAACAAAAGGCATATTGGCCGCAGGGGAGTAAGCGACTGCTCAATGCCTGTTCAGTAATTGAAAGTTGTTTCTGGTTTAGTTTTGTGTGAGTTTGCTTAGGGGTTTCTTTCAGTTATGTATTATGTATTTAAAAGATATTAACTTTATTCTATGTACCACGCCTTCTAGTAGGTGTTGCATCGAATATATATAAGTCTATCTATCTCTCATCGAATGATTTACATAATCAAAGATATATTCTTTATAGGAAATTTAAGTATGTTTCAATCTTTGATTTTACCTCAAAACTAATCTAATTACTAATCTTCTCAGAGTAAATTTTTTCTTAAGAAGAATTTTGTAAGTGGACTTGGAACTTTTCAGAGTTCAATCATTTTTTATTTAAAAATGAGAACAAAGCCTAATATGGAAAAAATTTAGAGCGATATCTCGAGCTATATAGAAAATATCCTAATGATGAGCAGTGTATATATATATATTTATCCAGCATTAACTCATTCTCTCTGCTTTCATCCACGAACTCAATCGCCCAACCCCAAACCAAATATGCCCCTTATCGCCTTGCTGGCGGGCATAAGCACTCTATAAGGCATAGGCAAGCACGCGTGTGCTCTTTCTTTGCAAGGCAAGAACCCGAAAGCGGCCGCAGCGTGTAATATTTTCGCTATAATCAAAACTGAGGCGATAAAAACCATATTGTTTTCGGCTAGGTGTGCATATGGCGCCCTACTTTCGGTTGGGTTTTCACTAGCTAATCGGCCATATATGTTATATATATACATTTTCGATATGTGCATATATGCTTGGCATTAAAGTAACACACATAAATTTTTTTTTTGCGAGAAAATTTAGGGCAGCTCCAGGCGTTTATTTGTAAAACAGGTTGTTGTTGCCGCTGCTGCTGCTAGTTGAATAAAAGAAAACACATGTGTGCAAACTTTTACCAAATGCTAAATAAATACAAAACAAAATATAAGTTAAACACTATTTGCCCAATGTGCGAATTGAAAAAGAATTTTGGCGTTAAACAAAGCAGGAGCAAGGCGCGTTACGCATACGCAGCGTGTGCCCAAGAGAGATGCGCTGCTGGGCACCCTGCGAGCGCTCAACAATAAACAATTGAGAGATTCTCAACTGCAATGAAAGCAAACAAGAAATCACTTTCGTTTTCATATGTATACAAATACATATATAAGTGTATCTATATATATTACTTTACTAACAAGGGATGGAGAGGGGGGAGAGAGGGCGAGTTCATGATTGATAGCTCAGATAAGATATGCGCAAATCGTTTTGCATTATTTATTGCTTTATCATGGCAACAGGTCAGATGATAACAAACGCCGTTTAACTGTCTTTATGCGCGCGGATATAAAAGGAGTATATTGGTTTCAGGCAAAGATTAGAGACTAGAAATTTGCAGTATATACTCGAGTAATCTCTTACAACTCAAATATGGTTGTCCTCTATGAATTGATTTGAAATTATTTATGCTTATATCCTTGGTATCTATGACAAATCTTAGTCTTAGAATTAGGACCTCCAAGTTTTCAATCAAGTATTATATATATTTATATTTTAAATATATTAAATATATTATATTATTATAAATATATTATTTACCTTCTCTAAAGATAAGCCTTGGAACATAACTAAAAGCTAGTACATATACTGAAATGTTCTTGTGCCCATAATAAGTATTATGCAGTTGGTTATAGCCGCTTGCAATATTCGAACTTGTTTACAATTTGCATGTTTAATCGTATCATTTTTAGCGATAATTAGTTAACAAGTCATTTTTATTTATACCAAAATAAATATATATAGAGGCATACATGTATGTTTGTATATATAATTTTATTATATATTTTTATATATTTATATTTAATATTATTATTATATATTATATTTTTAAATATTTATATTTGTATATTAAGCCTTTTTAAATTTACTCTTGTTAATTTTTTTTTAATGAATACAGCCCGCACTGCTATTTTTATGAACAGTCCATTTTTAATGCAACTCTCTGAAATCGTTAAAAACAAATTAACGCTTACCGAAAATAACGCGTTTTTTAGACCTTTTTTTTACATTCTATTATAAGCTAAAAATTTGCATGGTTTTTTTTTCATCGGAAAAAGTATCATATTTTTCATTTGGTTTTTGTTTTGTGCAGCGCAGGACTGATTTCGTATATGAACACAGCTGTTCATCAGGATAGCCTACATTCTCCATTAAAATGTTATATATTTGTTCAAGATATAGTCCAACATTTTTTCTTCTATCAGATTCCGTTTTATTATGCTTAAGAAATAATTAAGGTAGGTCCACTTAACTTTCAGCAAATATTTTTTTAAATTTAGAAAAAAAGCGTTTGAGAATAGATTACTAAAAATTGGTGAAAAAAATATCTTTTTTTTTTAGCATATAGGCAAAGGGTTGCCCTGAATGAAATGTGTGTTCTTTATTTACATTGGTTCAGAATTGTGTTATTAATTGGAGTAGTGTGTTATTGGAACAATAATTATTTACAATAATGAGATACAAAAAAAATATCGAAAATATATAGGACTTAAA
Organism: Drosophila pegasa; assembly: GCA_035046225.1. Classification (NCBI taxonomy): domain Eukaryota; kingdom Metazoa; phylum Arthropoda; class Insecta; order Diptera; family Drosophilidae; genus Drosophila; species Drosophila pegasa. The sequence goes on along the minus strand of JAWNOD010000398.1, from coordinate 4,816,142 downwards.
TCTTATCCAACATATTTAATAATATATTTTGTTACTAAATTAAAATTTTAATTGTATTTATTATTTGTATTTAACAACAAAAAACCTACTTCCTTTTAGCTTTCTTTCAAGCGTTAGTTTCTGGTCTATTTGAAGCACTTTAAAATATGTTTTCTTACTTTTGAACATTCCGCTAACATATCTAATATGGATTGAGTATTTTTTTAAATGAGCTACCAATTGATGGCCTCATTTCGTTTTGTTAAACTGCAATCAAGCGTCCCCTGAGCTCTTGCTTCGAAAAGTAATTTAAAAAGCAAAGGAAAAATGTGCAAGTAAAATATTTGCTAACTGAGGAGTCCAACTGCCGCCCAAGATCAAATTTGGCAGCGGCATGCCCTTTGTTTTACGACTGAGCTTCGTTGCCCTATAGATAATGAAAGAGAGAGGGTTGTTTGAATGGATGAGCGACATATGACTTCGATTAGATTGCAATTGTTGGAGTTTGTAGAGCAGAGACTGAGTCAACTTATTATAAATATTAGTATTTGAATTTATAGCTCTAGGATAGACATAAAATAAAGTTTAAAAAAAATATATTTTATTTATAAAAATATAAAAAAAAATTAACTAAATATAACAAACTAGGCTTAAGATTTGGGCCAACTTTCGCAAAGTCAAACTGAATAGTGAAGCTTGAGTTGGCTTCATTCTATTCTTTAGTTAGTTCTTTAGACATAAAATAAAGTTTAAAAAATATATTTTTTATTTATAAAAATATAAAAAAAAAAATATTTAAGTAAATATGACAAACTAGGCTTAAGATTTGGGCCAACTTTCGCAAAGTTAAACTGAATAGGGAAGCTTGAGCTAGCTTCAGTCATTTCTTTCTATAGTTACAGGGTAACTCTTGGCATGTCCAACTGTCCACTTGAGCACTCTTGTTTGCTTGTTGTAGTTGTTGGATGGCATACTCTGGCCGGGTCTGGCCTGGCCCAACTTGGAGCTCTTCGCGAGCCACACAACAAATGCAAACAGGCAAAGTTTGTTTTGTCATTCGTTCGTTCGTTCGCTCGCTCGTTCGTTTGCAGCGCCAGCAGAAGCCAAGCAAAACGTTGCCAATGATTACGACAAATGCCGAAACGACCTTGCCAATTACTGTTTGCGGCACGCCCCACCCCTCTCTCCTGCCTAGCGCCGCCCCCGAGCGCATATAGCCAAGAGCCAAAAGCTAGCCACAAAATTTCGTACGTTTCGCGTTGCGCTGTTTGCGTATGCGTGGCGAATGCTTAGCTGCGAGTGTGTGCGAGTGTGTATGAGTGTGTGTGAGTGTGTGTGTGTGTGTGTGTGAGTGTGTGTGTTTAACTAAGCAATGTTAAAGGTTAAATGCAAACCTTAAAAATTATTGACGCTACACATTGCGCGCTCTTTAAAAGCCACAAAGAGCGCCCATTCAATCAAACCAACAAAAAAACATTAATTTATAGATACTTTTTATTTAAATGTATTTCATATACATATATACATATGTGTGTGTGTGTGTGTGTGTGTGTGTGTGTGTGTGTGTTGCTTGCAAATAATTAGCGCAAATTTGACGCCAGTTGCGCAGCGCCGAGTGCGTGCGATCGCAGCGCTCGAGTACGTGTATCTATGAGATACAGCTGTGTATCTTTGCCTTTTTACATGCGCGCAAAGAGAGCGAGCGCTAGAAAAAAGTGCGAGCGAAAGAGAGAGGCAGAGGCAGAGCGAGAGAGAGACTGTGTGTGTGTGTGAGAGCAAGCGACGAGCTTAGGCGCGCAAAATTTTTGCACAAAACGTGGATAGTTGGCAAACGGGCGATCTATGCGCGCTTTTTTCTTTCTTTCTTCTTTTCTTTTTTTTTCTTTTTTTTGTTGCTGTGGCATCTTTTGTGTGTGCTTTACGCATACAGCAGCGACAGGCACTTAAGAGCTGTTGCGCACATGTGCCGCAAAGAGGGAGAGAGAGCGAGAGAGCGAGAGAGAGAGAGCTGGCAAACCGGCAAGTCAGGAAAGCGATCCCAGCCCAGAGGCACGAAGCGCACTCGGACTTTGCTTCGGACTTAGACTTAATCTAAGTCAATTCTAATGCATGCATGCAGACGCTGCTCAGAGAGCGAGACATGCGAGCAGGCACAAGAGCGAGAGTGAGAGAGAGAGAGAGCGAGAGCAATTGCAGTTTGCCAGCTTCAACATTTGCCACATGCGGCGACGCTCTCAGCTGCAACTGCTGCCACTGAGACGCTGCTGCTGTTGTTGTTGTTGTTGCTGCTGCTGAACGTGTTCTTTTTAGACTTTTAGCATTATTTGCAGCATTTGCAACGAACACTCGCTAAAAACAACTGCAACCGCAACGTTGTGGCACGCGTTTCTATCGCAGCAAGAAATAAAATAAAAAAAAAAAATAATAGAAAAAAATTAGACAACAAAACTTAGTCTTAGACTAAAAGGCCGCCAGTGGCCAAAGACTGTCAAACAAGTGCTGAAAAGAAATAATAAAACAGTGTGCAAATCGGTGCAATATATACGATATAAATATATATGAATATAAATATAAACAAACCAAGATCAACATGCAACATGTGTCGCGCAACTTTGAACTTTGAATGAGATCAGCGGCTCTTTAAGCCAGGCAAAAAAACACTCAAACACACTCAAACACACACACTCACACACTCACACACACACACTCACACACGCACACCCACTCAACCACACACCCACCCACTCCCACACTAGGCTAGCCAAGTCTGTGGGAGTTACAAAATTTTGGACTTACGCAAAAACTTCTCTAGCTTTGGCTCGCTTCGGAGAAACCAAAAAAAAAAAAAAACGTTTGCCTTGGCGCTCAGGTGCAAAGCATTTGCATACGGCGACTTCTTTGCAGGCATACTTTCGCGCTAATGTAATGCAATACATCAATAATTGAGGCGACTAATAATATTCGATGGAAAATGCAAATGTGATAACGCGGAACGAACAACAACAAAAAAAAAACAGAAAAAGCGAATGCAAATTGTGAATTTTGCGAATTGCTGCGAGTGCAGCACGCCCACAAACAGCTGACAGATCCTCCAAAGTGACTGTCAGTTCCTCTCAATCTCTAAACATGTGAGACGCACATTTCGCATTTGGTCCCAGACAATTCCAGGGAATTAAAATGATACGAGAGGGCGAAGCAAAGGCAGACAGAGACTTGTATATAGATATATAAATTTTTTGGGGGGATGATGAGAGACAAAACGAGACTTACACACACACAGGCACACACACACGAGGCAGATATAAAGCCAAAGATCGGGTACTAGGTTAGCAGGCAAAAAGAGGAATAGGAATAATAAAAAGCAAAAAAAAAAGGCATACAAAATGTGCTCTTAAGCAGACGAGCGGCTGTCGCCGAAGAAATTCGCAAATTGCTCGTTTGAAAGCGAAAACCCAGCGTCAGATACACAGACCGAGCACGGCTACAGATACAGATACAGCTCACAGATACAGGCAGATCGCTGCTGTAAGCGCCTTCAAGGGTGAGACAACAGCGGCGACTGCGACGCCGACGTCGACTGTGTGTCGTGTCCAATATGCCCTTGATCGTAGCTGTCGCAGCAGCGCAGTCAGCGGCGGCAGCGACGGCAGCAACGGCAGCGGCAAAGTATCTGTAAGCTTTGCCAGTCCCTTGCCCATGCCCGAGCCGTCCCAGCCCCGAATTTTGGCAACACAAAAAAAAAAAAAAAAAACAGCAAATATACAAACATACATACATATACATATATTATAGACACACACACACACACATACATATATATATATGAAGACAAGCATAAAGAGCGTTTGCCGTCCGCCTTTAGATACTCGCATTTTTGCTCAGTTTTTATATATATAAATTTTTTTTGCTTTTTTGCGCGTTTTAAATTATGTTATTTATTTTGTTTACTTGAGAATTGGGAATTGGCAAGGGTCTGTCGTACAGCCAGTCGGCGTTACGTGCTGCTGCGGTACGCTTTGCTTGATTTTGTTGCTGCCCCAAGAACACACACACATTACAAGCATGTGCAAAGTGTATCCGTATCCGTCAGATACACAAGTCTAAGCTACTAATTAGCCAAACAGTGCGCGCTCTACTATCTCACTCATTACCTGACGCCCTACCACACACTCTCTCTCTCCCTCTCTCACTCTCTCCCTTTAACGAATTGTGTAATAATTTTTGCCAAAATGCCAACAACAACAACAACAACAACGAATATTTCGCGTGTTCTTCACAGCTCATAAAATTTTTTAGTGCCGCTCGCGTAGGAAGTCGCACGTAGGCAAGCCCGAACGTTAGAATGCGCGTGTGTTTGCCAGATACAATAAAAAGATACAATACAACTAACTGATTGCTGCACAAATTGTAACAAATTGAACCGTTAGAAACTGCAGCTGACCAAAAAAAAAAACAAAACAAAACAAACATCAACAAATTGCAAAAGTCTCAAATAGCCAAGTCAGATACTCTTTGCCTTGTATCTCGAGCCAAGCCAAAGCGTTGCAAATGTTATAAATTAAGAGAGAAAAAAAAAACATTTCATTGACAACGTTTTTGCGGAAATGACCAGGTGCGTGCTTATGTACTTTAAATATATGATAATATATTTTATGTAAAATTTATGGGTTGAGGAAAGTATCTGAAATATTCTTAAGAAAACTACTTCTATTAATTAAATGTGAAATTAGATCAGCTCAAAGATATGTACCTAAATATAGGCATTCATATCTACATATAAATTATATAAGGGAATACATATGCATTTATTGCTATGTTCGTATATGCGTACTCAAAATGTAGTTAACTTTATGCTCTTATTAATATTATGTATATCATGACATATATTTATATTTTTATATATGCGTACTCAAAATGTATTATAAATTGATGTTCTTATTATTATTTGTATATGAAATTATTAATAGATGCATGATTTTATTTATGTATTTACAATATATTTATTTATTTGCTTTTATTTTATAAATCTTATTTTTCATTATATTTTTTTGTACTTTTTTTATTCTATTTATATTATTTATACTATTTATTTTATATATTTTTTTGTATTTATTGCAATTCTTTTATTTATTTATTTCATATTTTTGTATAAGAAAATTATAAATATTGCATATAGACTGTATACTGTACAATCGATATTATTGTATATATAGAGCTGCTTTTTATTAAAGCCTTCTCAGGGAAAATTATTTTTCCTGGTGGGAATTCCCACATCGAAATAAAATTTCATATCTTTTTATATAAACATTAAATGCTATATAAAAGGATAGATCAGCTGCATAGTACTCGATCGCTATGATAAAAACAGTTTAGTAAAGATATTTTGAAAGGTATTTACAAAAATACCTATTGGGTCGTTCACTAAGTATGCTATATACAGTTTTTTTTTAAAATAAAAGTAAATTTTAGGATATATCAACTGCATTGTACTCGATCACTAAAAAAAACAGCAATAACGGTTTAGTAAAGATATTTTAAAAGATATTTACAAATCTACCTAATCTCAAGATGAATGCTTTAATGTGTAGCTTAATGTGTAGACGATGCCAACGCTTCTCTGAGGCGTGTAAAATTGGCAAATCCTGTTGATCAGAGAGTCAGATAACCTTGATATTTTATTAATATGCAAAAGCAATCTTTATAAATATAAAAAGCTAAAAAGTGATTTGCTTTCATACCAGGAGATGATGTTGGAAGAGAAAAAAACGCAATATACTCTTTTCAGTTGGGGTAAACAACTAGAATGATCAATCTTTATGAACACTGTCTATTTTATTCAAGTAAATTCAGCTAATTAGATAGACCAATAAAATTTGATAGTATAGTATATATTTCTTTATATATTAGATATCTGATAAGTATCTATTTCAATCTTACTTAGGCAATTTGAAGTGCCGTTTTCCTATTCCCTAGCTATATTATGTCATTCACGGAAAATAAACCGATTCTGATTCCTGTTTAATAACTTCTGCCTAAACCCAAATGATCTTCAATTCAATTATTATATATATTTATAACTATTATAGCGTATATTTATATAAATATATTTTGGCATCAAATTTAGTATCAATGTCCCTTAAATTCGTTAGCCAAAGATCAACTCTTACTAGGATAGAATGACTCAGATTCTATGTTCACTCAGAAGCCCGCTGCTCACTCTTCCGTATTATAACGTATATTCATATAAATTTATTTTGTTATAGATTTTAGTATCAATAGCCCTTAAAATCTTTAGCCAACGATCAACTCTTACTAGGATAGATAGACTCCGATTCTATGATCACTTTAAAGTCCACTACCCACTGCCCTTCCGAAACTCATCTTCCAAAATGCTCTCACTAAATAATATCAATCTCTATTTAAATCTTACCAGCTCACATATTAATCAAACCAGCTAAGCTCGACTTGAACACTAATTCGCAATGCTGGTCAATTAAAGTTGCATTGGCCAACTTGGCTGGCCCGCATCTAGTTGCTAGCGCCCAGTTGGATATCAATTGAGCTCCAACTTGGGTGGGGTAGCTGGAGCTGTGCGCGCGCTGCAAGGCGTCTGCCCGCGCCCAGCTGCTGCTGCTGCTCCAAGCTGTTGCCAAATCAATTTCAATTTAGTCAAGGACAAGTTGGCTCCACAACTGGGGCTCAGAGCTGGGGCGACGTCATCCACTGCAAATAGATGGAATAGTAAACAAAAAATTAAGTATACGCAATGCTAATTGAATAATTTGAATTGTTGCACCTACAACAACTGCAGATGCTTAATATAGTTGTCGTTGTTGTTGTCGTTGTTGTTGTTGCAACAGATATTTTGACAGCTTTGGCTAAGCCGGCGTGGGCGCAGGCGTGCCAATTGCTCTTGTGGGTGGCAGCAACAGCAACAGCAACATTTTTACTTCGTTCTCTAATCAATGCAAATGCACATTTTTGGTCAACTGTGCTCGAATGTAATTTATAACATTTAACAGCATGCGAATGCCTATTTGTTTTTGTTAGTCGAAGCAAATGGCAATGCGCTAGAGCAGAAAAAATAGCAAGTGATGTCATCCTGCAGCTGGCGCGATCGCTGCCGCTGCCACTGCTACGGCTGCTGTGACAGACACCCGGGGTCAGGTTAAAGTTGAATCATTTGTTTGCCAAGCAAACACGATTTTTCTTTTAGCACACATTTTCGATATTGCCTGCTAATTAATTGAAAGCCATTTTATCGCAGACACAAAAGCCGACTGGCCATCAATTTCACACAACAACAACAACAGCAGCAGCAGCAACTGTTGCTATTATTATTACGTTATATTGCAACAATGGGCCACAATTGGGGGCAATATGCGCAGCGAAGATCGCCTCGGTGGCAGCTTCTAACTGCGCTTTTTGTTAACATTTCAAACACGCCCCCAACTCACAAAAAAAACGAGCTGAAATAACTGGCACAGGCTTCGCCCCGACAAAGTCCTCCAGCGAAACAAAAGCGAAAACAACAATAACAACAAAGGCTCAGTGATGAGTAAGAGTGTGTGACGTGGCAGATACCCTGTAATTAGGGAGGAGATATGCAAGGCGCTTGAAACAAATGATTTGACTTGATTCGTATTCATAATTGATCCGATGATTGATCAACATATAAAAAGAATGAAGGATTTGTTTCCATAAAATTATTGGAGCATCAGATATAGAATCAATCTTCTGCTGATTTATATATAATACTTTTATCAATAAAAAATATAAATCAGTAAAATATAAATTCTATATCTATTGTTCAGATAATTCTATACAAGCTAATTCTTCACACTTCTATATATATCTTTCAAAAAAATCTTTCCAAAGCTTCCTCTATCTGCTATAGACTCAATATATATAAGAATTCATTATAGATAGAATAAAGAATATGATAAAAAGAGACATCATATGTTACATATGGATAAAGCTATAGAAAATATCAATCTATCTAATATAAATATAAATGTAGATATGGCTTTATATCTTTATAGATATATTAATGATAGATATATAAACAGATAGATAGATATATGGGTAAAATGACAAATATATGGGTAGAATGACAAATAGATACATCGACAGATAGATAGATGGGTTGATAGATAGATAGATAAACAGATAAACAGATAGCTAGTAAATAGATAAATATATTAATGAAAAGATGTACAGATATATAGTATCTTATTGTAGTAGTAGTATAATGTTAACTTCACAGTGGGTAGATTTTGAAAGCTTTCTCTGATTTCTTTCTCTGATTTGATTTTGATTTTTAAAGACATTTTGATATATATTATATATGTTACGATAGTAAAACAATATAATGTTTTACAAATTAGAAGAGATATTTGACCTCTGAAAAAAATTTAGAAAATCAAATTTTTACATTGAATTTTAACAACAACGACAAATCAAATTATCGATAAATTAGTTTCTTTCACAAATTCTTCTGATTTGCCTCGATAAAGCATCTATCTTTATTTGCCAACACTCATCGATAAAAAATCCTATTATGTCCCAAAAAGTATTATAGTTATTCGATATTGCTCTGTTAAACCTCTATCTATGCCTATGACAGTCTAATAGATTCCAATATTAAGACATATGCAAATGTTGATTATATATCAGGTCTATGCTTCAAATACATATATTAAATACATGCATATAGTCTGTATAAAAAACCTTGTTCTAACTCTTCCACAGCAAGTCTCACATACCCCATTTGTCACACACATTCAATGGCTACAGGGTATTCTAAAGCCAGACAGCTTGAGATTCTCTTTCTTCGTTTTGGCATTTTCAGTTTCGTTTATATTTTTTTGTATTTTTTTTTTAGTTTTTTTTTTCTGTTGGCCATCGCCTGCTGCCTGTTTGGCTGTTTGGCTGTTTAGCTGCTGGCCATAAGGCTAGTGGCTTACAACAAATAAACTGCTTTTAACCTTGAGCTGCGCGCGTTTAGTTTGTAAGTCACGTCTAAGTCGCCATCGCCGCTCAAAGGTTTGACAGTCGCCGATGACGCTGGCAGCGACGTTGGCAGCGACGTCGGCAGCGCTCTTTTTGGCCACGAGCTGCGACGCGTCAAATTCGCTTTATTTCGGTTTTTTTTTCTTTTTCTGTTTTTTTTTTTTTTGTTGTTGCCATTTTTGCAAATTTTTGGCGTGCCTCGTTTTTACCCTTTTGCCTTGTTCTTGTTGTCAAGTGTGTGCGAGTGTGCGTGTGTGTGTGAGTGTGTATGTGTCTGTATATAAATTGTTTTTTTTTTTTGGGAACTTGTAAGCTGCGCCGCTTGACCAATTTGAGTTTTTAAGTTGAAGTTTTGCACGCCACGAAAAAGGTTAAAACATGTTTCTGAAGTAGGTTTTCCACTCGCTTCTAATGGCCTGCAACATTTAACTAGCTGCGGCACAGCGGCAGCGGCAGCTCCGAGGTGTTGGCCAGCTCAGGTATGGCTTATGTAATGCCAGGTAAACTAAAACCAACAACAACAACAACAAAATAGAAATACAAAACTAAACTGCCTATTCGTGCGAAATACATTAAAATGTCTCATATCAGGGTTAACATGATTTTTATCAAGTTGCAAAATATTATAAAGGGGCCTCTACTCGTCGTTGCGTAACGTATTTTTAGGGTACAGTTTGTGGATGTAGATGTACTTTATAGACAAATTAAATATTGCAAAATTTCGAAATGGAAAATTTAGGAATATGATATTCAGTTAATTTGTAGTCTGTGTAACAAAAGTTATAATAGGAATATTTAATGGGAAGTCTAAGTAAACTAATTCTGATATAAAGTTTTGTAATAAATATATATCATATCTATCAAATATATAGCAAATATCATATATTTTATATCTCCGACTTATAGATATCAAGTGGAAATCTTTTCTACTTCTGATATTCTCTAGTAAGATCTCTTGGCAAAACTTTCTCCGACTCATATATACCAAAAGATCTTATAAACTTTGTCTACTTTCGATACAAGATCGTGTTCCAAATACTTCTCCAACTCGAAGATACCAAGAGATCCTAATAGTTTTTTTTTGACGCTACTTTAGATATAAGAACCAACTTCTACTCTGACTCATATTCAGTGAATATTATTCAAGATTTAACTTTTTTAATGAGATTTCATATCAATATAAACTTTAAACATTTTCTTTCAAATAAGACTTCCAGATATTATAAACATTACAAAAAATATCCAATAATATACCATATGCTTACAAATTTCAAAAAAAATTTTAAACAACTTAATTAGCATAGTCTTACAACCCTCAACACATTTCATCCCAAATAAAGCTTCATATTAATATAAACTCTGAACATTTTCTTTCAAACCTTCTACACTTCTGATACAAGATCTTATTCCAATATCATTTACTGAATAAAAGATCTAACATTATTTTCTTATATCAAATATTATTTCTATATTTTCTGATACAAGATCTTATTCCAATATCATTTATTGACTCAAAGATGGTCAGAAATCTCAGGAGCTTCTCTATATAAAATTATTTTCTTATATAAACTATTATTTCTGGATTTTTCTGTAACTGTTTGAATATGAGCTATGAATACTAAGCAAGATTTCATAAATTTCTTTTTCATGTTCTGGACTTTAAAATGATTTTATTCAATAGAATTTGATGTTAAAAGCTTAAGCGAAAAGTTCTTCCAGCAAAACCCAATCCCAAACTTCTTAGAGCTTGACATTTCGTATTGCTAAAATATCTATGATATAAAAAAATTGATCAGACCCTTTCATTATGATATAGACATAATGAAAACTACGAGTCTTGAATCGGAAACTAAATAATTCAAATATAATTGAATGAAATAAAATAATTCAAATATAATTGAATGAAAAGTAAATAGTAATAATGATTTGCTTGTCAATTCAGTTTCAGAGGCACTTGAGCTCAAGTGTTTACCTATCTGAATTCTGAATTGCGCTCTCGTTCAGATAACAAATATGACGTTATAAAAAATCTGCTTGCCGTTCGCTTATCAATTGTTTAATTACAAAATATAAAAAGTTTTTTTTTTTCAATTTTTTAACGTTTACATTCGGCGAAACACGCGCGCTTCCATTTGTTTAATCCACATCATTAATCGCCTCACACACACAGGCAAACATAAAAAGCTGCCAAAAAAACGTTACACACACGCACACACACAGACACACCAGAGCGATAGCGAATCTACTATAGTGGAAGAGCAAGCAAGGAAGAGAGCAAGAGCGAGAGACAAAGACAGTGAGAGAGAGGGCGAGCTAGAGCGCGTACGAAGCGAAGCAATAAAATGTGCATTTGTATTGGTTTGGCTTTGGTAAAAATTCAACAAATACACATCAATAAAAAATTAAAAGAGCACAACAAATATAGAAACGAACAGCAGCAGCAGCAGCAGCAACAACAACGGCCAATAATAAAATTTAACAGCAAAAAATTAATATAAACATTTTGATGTAGTTGTTAGTGGCCCATGCACACACACACACACACACACGCATTGTTGCTGTTTGCTATTTCGGGTTTTTTTTAAGTGTATTCAGTTACACACAAACACACACACACACACACACGCATACAGCCTTTTGTGTGCATGTGTGTGAACTTTAAATTAGAAGAAACACGACGGCAGCAACAGCAACAACAACAGCTGCCCATGCGAGCAGACCCTAATAAATTTCGCATACTTTGCGAATTTATGCTGAGACACAACAGCAACAACAGTAAGCAGCAACGACAGTTGTTCGCTGCCGAGCAGCGACGGCGGCGGCAGCAGCCAAGCCCAAAGGCAGCAACAACAGCAAAGCCGTCGCTTCGTCTAATGGCGTCGCCGCTTACGTTGACGCTGACTGCATTTGGCAGCGTTGGCGTCGCTGCCATCGTCGCTTCGGCTGCTCATTTGGCGATTTCGGTGATCTTCTTTTGCTTCGCTTAGCATTCAAGGACAAGTGTGACTGGAGTCGCGCAGCTCTGCTGCCTGCTGCCTGCCTGCACAGTTACTGCCCCGGTTCGGAATGAATCTACTCGCTGTCTCCCTTCCTCCCCCTCTCTCGCTCACTGTCTCTGTCGCTGTCTCGCTCTCTACTCTTCGCATGTTTTCATGTTATGCTTTGTTCCAGTGTTTATGCTGAGATGAATCGGTTTTAGATGGGCTGCAGCAAATACAGTTGTATGTAAATTGCTGCCGATGTTGTTGATTTGCAAAAGCAAAGCAGTTCATTTCTCGTCATTAACTGTAAAATAAACATGATGTAATCTACACTTCGCAGTTCAAACCCACTTTTGCACTTTCTTATCAAGCGGCGCTGATTACTAAAACGCGTTAGATATGAAGAAGCATGAATGAATGACCGGAAAGTCCAATATACACAAGCACACACACACATACATACATGCTTATGTTAAGTATGTATATTTATAATAGTTAGTAAAGCCCTCTGGATCTATGTACTATATATCAATAAAATACTGCACGTATCAGAGCCAATTTGCAGTCAAAGAAATTTAGAGCCGGGCCTTAAGTATTGCATAAGCTCGACTCGCAAATACCCTGTATATTTGGCGCATGTAAGCCTCGACATATGTACGCAAAAAATACAGTTTTGCAGTCTTTTTTCATGTCTGCTTACGCTCAACCAGTTTTTACTGTTAATTGGCCTTAGCGCCATCTCGCTCTGACCTTTGCACACTCTCCACTCGCATAGGGTATGCGGCTGCAGACACTTGCAAAAAGCTGAACAATTTTGATTTCTCCTTTGCTCTTTTCTTTGGCGCGACTCTCTTCGACGACTGTCTGCCAGTCTGAGAGTGTGTTTGTTGTTTTTTTTTGTGTGTCTTTTTTTCATTTTGCTTACTTTTTTATTCGCTCTTCTTTTTTCGGTGAGCTTAATTTTTGCATGCACGTTTCGGCGCTGACCTTGAAATTTTTTCTTTTGCTTTTGCTTTTGCGTTTTGTTTGCTGCCGTTGTTGCCTTTGCTGCCGCTGTCGCTGCCGCAGCCGCTGCCACTGCTGATACGTTACTCTGCTTGTTTATTTATTTTATTTTTATGTTTTGTTTATTTAAATTGTATATTTTTTATATATTACGTTACTTCGCGCTGAAAAGGAAGCAATAATAAAAACAACAACAACAACAACAATAGCAATATTATAATTATTTATTCCACATATGCATTTCCATTTGACTTTTAATGACTGCGTCTAAAACCGGCGCTAACCAGGTGGCATTTAATCCACCAAATTGGACCAGCAATTATTTTCAAATATGTATTTTTAGAGTTGTTTGAAATTATTCTCTTTTTTTTTTTTAATTTTTATTATGATAAGTGAGACAATTTGGGGCGGGTAGTTGAGTTAGATGGGGGGATGTGGAGGAGAAAAAAATATATAAAATATATAAAAATAGTGGTTTAAAAAGTATATGAAATCTTAAATAGTTTCTATATGTGGTTTAAAAATTAGTTTAGATTAGGAAAATATTAGAAGTAAGCTCTCAAAAGTAAAAAATTTAAGGTCTTTCAAATAATTTTAATTTCAAGTTTTTCCACTTAGCATCAAACTTATTTGAAATGCCTTACATTTTTTCCACTTGGCATCAAAATTATTTGAAATGCCTTAAATTTCTTTACTATAATAATAATATTTTCTCCCAATCCCAAGCTGAGCTTGTTGACTAAGCTAGATATGATATACTAACTGAATGCAATCAAATGACAGATCTTTCAGCCCCTAGCTTCCAGTTAGTCAGAGCTTCCTGCTTTGAGTTTCGGTTCGGTTCGTTAAGTAAATTTTGCTCAAATCTTTTTTCGCATCTTTATTTAAGATTTGATTTATATTTTAACGTTCCACTTTGATATGTATGACAAGTCGTATATTAAACTTGCCTTAAAGATTAATTTAAAGATTTTACAGTGTAAAAAATATATTTTATATATAAATATTTGAAATTAATTAAATATTAGTATACAAAAATCGTTGGGTTCCATAAACAAACATAAAATATATATTTTATATGAAAAAAAAATTAAATACAATTTTTTTATGGAAAAAAAATTTTTTTTTCTTTTTTGCAAAAACATATTTTTTTATGGAACCCAAAGATTTTTGTCTAACAATATTTAATTATTTTCAAATAGTTTTCTTTTATGGAAGATTTTTGTATAAAAATATTTGGGTTGCATTTATAAATCGTAAAAAAAAAAATTATATATTTTTTTAAAGTCTTTAGACTTATTTTCAAATTTAGTTTTATATATAAAAGCCAAATATTTACATACAAAAATCTTTGTTACCTTTCTTCACTTTGATGCATTTTTTCTAGTTCAATTTTTACTATAAATTCCCCCCCCTATATCGAAGGATATATTCAGTCTGTGCAGCCCTGAAAATTTTAATTAAAAGTGCAATTTGTCAACAGCATTTTGACAGTCAGCTGGTTGGCTACTTAATTAATTTAAATGACTTTGATAATCTAACATATACATATATATACTTGTGCTATTCCTTATACATATATCTATCATAATTTCTATATGTAAAGTTGTTTTTATCGCTGCCTTTTTGCAGCTCATTAAAAATTGTCGCCAACTTTTGCACCTGTCGCTTCGCTTGCCACCTTCAAACAATTTTACTGACAATGCGGCCAAATGGCAGCTACACTCACACACACACACACACGCACATTCACACACACACACCTCTTCTGTAAATTGAAATTGAAAGTGTCAGCTTTTAGTTTTTTTGTCTTTGTAAAATTTTGTAGACAACTTTTTGCCTTTTGGCCAGCATTTAATTTAGTTTTAAATTTTCACTCATCTACGAGTGTGTTTGTGTGTGTGTGTGTGTGAGCTACACACACTTTCGTTTTGTATTTATTTTTATGCGTGCTTTCGCATTACTTGTGCACATTTCGTACACGCATTTTTTGTGGTTATTAATTTGACCCAATTTCGCTGACAGTTGAAAAGTCGGCAAAATATTGTCGTTGGTCTCAGAGACGAACGAAAAAAAACAAACAACTTTTGGGCTATCTATAACGCGAAGAGAACTAGCCTTAAGTGTATACCCTGCAGGGGGGAAAAGAAATTGGATGTATTAGTTATGAGGAGGAGAATGAGTATGAGTATGAGTATGATAATGGGTATGAGTATGAGTATGAGTTTGATTATTAATTGCTTGAAGGCAGTAAAGGGTGAAACCCTGAATCAGATGAAACTGGGAAGAGAGACATTCAAATATAAAGATGTGTGTGTATATGCATATATAATTGTTTATATAGCAAATTAACAATAATAGAATAATAATTTAAAAAATTATTATATGTATCTTAAAAAATTCATCTATATATATATATATATATAAAATTTTATTATATGGATGCGAATGCCAAAGCAAAATATTTATTTATTTTTTATTTTTATTTAAAGTCCAACTTTATTTTTCTTTGCTTTTAATTTTTTTTTAATTTGTTTAACTACTAAAAATTTTATAACTCATTAAAATTTCTTATTGACATCTTAAATATGCTGTGACACTCACTCATAGACATTTGCCTAAGATTCTTGACAAAGTCCCAAATTTCTATATTAAAACTGTATTTGAAATAATTTTTCTTTTTTATATGAATTTCTTTAACAAAGTTCCATAACTTTTTGAATTTTTTAAGGTCATAGTAATTACAATAGTTTTTCTACCAAGTTAAGATACAAATAATATTGAGGTGTTGCCTCTGTTCACTCATTGATATTTGCCTAAGCCTCTCGAAACAATTTAAAATTTCTCTAACAAAACTTTATTAAAAATAAAAATATTCCCAATATGAACTCTCTATATGAACTAGTATAAGTATATATGATATATAATATAATAATAAATATATAATAGATAGTTCTTCACTTCACCACCTATCCACAAAATAAATATTGAATTTTTGCTTCTGCTCCCTCATTAATATTTTCCCCAAATATTTCTCATTCAAAAACTTTCAAAATCTCAAAGAGAACTCCCAAATTTTCCATCCCCATCTACAGGGCATCTCAACTGCCACTCACACTGCCCATCACTTGCCCAGCAATTGTTTGATTTGTGTCGCTGCTGCTGATGCTGATGCTGTTGCTGCTGCAGTTTTGCGTAATAGTTTTGCTGCAAAGTGGCATCGAGTCAGTGCAAGGCATTTGGGCAATTTGTCAAATGCAAATGCTGAGCCCAAGCCGCTGGCCAGCTTCATTATCCTCGGTGACAGTTGTGTGACAGACGCTGTGACAGCGCTTTCCGCATTATTAGCTCGCCGAGCGACAGCTAAATAGATGCCAATTTGCAATTGGAGCGCTGCGCGCGAGATGAAAGCACTCCAAATGCAGTGCAGCTGTTAATTCTCTCAATTATGCCGCCTGTCAATTGTGTGTGAGCTGTGCGTCAATTGTTGCTAAACATGGACACGACGACTGATGTGCTAATAATTTATTTTAATTAGTCAAGAGAGAGAGGGAGTGAGAGAGATGTAGAGAGAGGGTGCAAGTTCAACTGCAATACGCTGCGTATGCTTGATATTTGCATTGCGCATACGCCGCGTAACCTGGTCAAATCTAAGCAAACAAATGGCATTTTGCCGTCGTCGTCTGCAATTACAAATTAAATACATCAGCTCAACAGCAGCAGCCTGACAGAACGAGCGCAGAAAGCGAAGGCGTTGCCCAATAGGCCGCACGTCTGCCTGCCGCCAACATGCCCCCACCTCTCCCTCTCCTCCTCCCCCTCCCCCTGCTCCCTCTTGAAATAATCGCATTTTCATCAAATGCACAACATGTTGGCCATTTAATTGCTCTGCGCTGGAGCCCACGCAACTGGCGCGCGACGCGGCCAAAGCTGCCTCCCATAAACATTCGCAAATTATGTCTTATTAAGTGTGAAGTGCGCTGGCCCCCAACTTTCTAGCCACTTGGCTGCATTTGTCATTCGCATTCGCATTCGCATTCGGCCAGTCGCCGCGAATTATGCAAAAAGTCCAAATGTAACGAGAAATTAAGTAAACACACTGCGATCACGCTGCACCGACTGGACAATGCGCGCTCATGGTGCGAGAATAACTTAATTAACTGGAATATATTTACAATTTGAGGAAAAAATGCTGAGGACTGACTATGGGGAAGTTCGACTGTGATATACTTTACCTCTTGTAGCTCTGAGGAAAAAATGCTGACTGTGGGGAAGATCGACTATGATATACCTTACCTCTTGTAGCTCTGAAGGGGTGCAAGATTGTAGTAGCTTTAAGGCTGTAAGACTTGATCTGCCACGCCTCTAATGGATGTGGATATTGAAGAAGTGTTTAGCATAGCTACTACTATTTCCACTACTATTGCTGCTACTAGTTCTCCTACTCTTTCAGCTAATAGTACTTTTACTGAGACTACTTTTACTGCTACTACTAATTTGACTGTTAGTATTTTTACTACTACTACTTTTTCTGCTACTAATTCTAATACTATTGTTACCAGTTCTACTGCAATTGCGGTTACTAATTCTCCTACTATTTCTGGTACTATTACTTTCACTGAGACTATTTCTACTGCTACTACTAATTTGACTGTTAGTATTTTTACTACTACTACTTTTTCTACTACTAATTCTACTCCCATTGCTGCAACTAATTCTACTTTTTTTCTATTCGTGAGACTACTTCTTCTGCTTCTACTAATTTGACTGTTATTATTTTTACTACTACTACTTCTACTACTACTTATTCTACTACTATTGCTGATGTTACTTGTTTTACTACTACTATTACTGATACTACTAATTGCTGATACTCTTAATACATATTACTACTAGTACTGTGCCTACTTTTTTTGCTACTACTACTTTTACAGCTACCACTACTACTGCTACTACTACATCAACTACTTTATCTGCTCTAATACTAAAAATTTTACGACTCTTATACTACTACTTTTGCTATTACTTTTATTACTATTACTACTACTCTTACTATTGCTACAACTTTTACTACGACTAGTATTACTACTTTTAATACGACTGCTATTAATACTAGTTTTACTACAACTACTATTACTGCTACTACTTTCAATAGTACTAAAACAACTACAACCTAAACTGCTCTTTTTACGACTACTACTACAACTCTCTCTAATTATTATGATAGCTTCTACTTCTACTACAATTATTATTATGATTACTACTACTTTTAGTACTATTATTATGACTACTATTACTACTACTTTTACTCCTACTACTCCCACAACAATTATTATGACTACTACTGCCTCTTCTACTGCAACTACGACGACTACTTTTACTACTATTTCTACTACAATTACTACTGTGACTACTACTATAGGCACACACAGTTCATATTCCCAGTGACAACTCTCTTGACCTTTAGCCACTCGCTTCACAAACCCAATACGCTCTCTTCCCTTCATGACCGCGCATTGAAAAACAAGTCTTGTAAAGTACGTGCACATGCATATGCAACTACACACACACACACACACACACTGTCATAGCTATATGGAGTAGTTGAAGTGTTTCGGCTGCTATTCCGAAACATTTGCTTGTTAATTGCACAGGAAGTGCCGTCATCAAATTATTATTTTGTTTATTTCTGCTGATTCTATTTTCTTTCGTTATTTTGTTTCGCTGCATTATTATTATTATTTATTTTGTTTTATGTGCGCACATTTATTTTATTCGCTTGCTCTTAATGCTTTTTGCGCTGGCCAATTAAATGCGACGGCTGCTGTTGTGTGTGGTCAAGAAATCAGATAAATATTTGAATATTACTTTATTTGCCCTGCGCGCCAGCATATAAATCTTGCACGCCCATGAATCACACACTATATATAAATATGTATATATATGGGTGTGCGTGTGTGTGGATGCGCTCAGACATTCCCCGACAACTTTGCATAATCCTCGACGTTGTCAACTTAGCGCGGCCTTTTGTGATATGCCACAGACTGGGCGTGTTTGCCTGCGTCTGGACACTTTCGTATCTAAATTAATTGAGTCATGCCCGACTATAGCCATACCATACATGCACACATACATATCTCTCTCTCTCTCTCTTTGTGTGTGACTCACTCAAGCCAAAATTGCTGCGCTTTGGTTAGCCAGCTTACAACGAGGCGTGCAACTGCAACTTGTGGCAGCCAAATTGCCAACAGCGTGAAAATGTGGCCAATGTGCGAACTGCGCGCATCAAAGTAACGCAATGCGTGCAACCGCAGCACTAAGTCGATTGGCAGCAGAAGAAGAAGAAGAAGAAGTAGAAGTTACTATTGCACGTAACCGAGGCAACAGGCTGAGCAAAGGGTTAAGTGAGAAAGTTGCTTTACTTGCGGTGCTTTACTTTAGATTTGCCAGAAACTTGGAATGATAACAAAACAACATGTGTATTCTAGGTGGCGGGGCATGACTAGAAGATACCCAGCCTACTCTAATGCAAGCTTATCGACTTATATATATGATGATAGACTAAGACTAAGCATTTCATGCTGATATGCTTCTTCTTGTTAGCAAAACTTTATGAAAAAGTATTTCTTTGATAACTTATGAGTCAAATTTATAAATTTTTTATAGATTATGAATCGAAGGGGAAATTTATAATGAAATAAGGCTCTGCTTATAGCTTTGTGTATTTTGGAAGAAAATTTTGAGGAAAGAGCTCTTATAATTTGTAAAATCCTATAAAATCTCTATAGCAAAATTAGTAGTTCTATCTCTCTCTCTCTCTCCTTCCTTCTCTCTCTCTCTCTCTCTCTCTCTCTCTCTCTCTCTCTCTCTCTCTCTCTCTCTCTCTCTTTCTCTTATAGCTTATATCATAAGGCAGTTGATTGGAATTCAAACGATTTCTTAGAAATGCATCAAGTTATCAGCAATTTAAAACAAACTCAAAACATACCAAAGGACAGTCGACATCTCTTATACCTAGTCTTATTATGGGAGAATACTGTTAAAAATATATACTTTTGTAAAATCTATATATTAAATTTGACAAATCTATTTAGCAATATCAATATCTTGCAAGAAGATCTTCTCAATTTACTGAAGTTTGTTGATAGGGATTTTCAATAATGAAAATATAAAAGCTTGTTAGTCATTTGAAAGAAATTTAAATTGCGCATGCGTTCAGCTCACCTACATCTAAATTTTTTGGCTCTCTTATACTTATACTCTTATACAAATACTTTACAATTTAAAGTGCTCAAGATCAACGCGATGCTACGTGCCCTTGAACAAAACGTTATGGTGTGCTTAAGCTCAACTCCTTAGTTAATCTTTGTGCTCTCCTATACTTCTACTCATCTATACGTCATCGTCATACTCAATCTTATACGTCATCTTATACTCGTCAAGACAACTAGAGCATACGTGCCCTGAAACAAAGAGTAATAGTGGACTCAGGCTAAAGTCATCATCAGGCTCATTTCAGTGATAATTTTTCTGCTCTCTTATACTCATAATCTTATACGCATACTTCTCAAAATCAACCAGATCTCTCATTTCTTCAAGCAAACAAGCCTATTTAACTAAGGCTCAAGGCAACAACCAATATGCCCGTTGTACTCTCATTCAATGAAATTCAAAATACAAAAAAAAAACTTCTTATAAAGCAATATCTACAAATTATACTCCCTCCATCTACACATTTACTTGCACAAAAAACTGCAATAATATATTATTGAAAGTATATATATATTATAATAGCTTAATTCAAAAGCAAATGCCCCTACTAAAACCCTAACCTAACCCAATGTTTAATACATTTTGCCCGGCCTAACACAGCAAACAAATTGGAAAAAAAAAAACAAAGTAAAATGAAATGAATAATAAAATGGCATAAAAAAGCGTTTTTGACTTTTAGTAAGCGTAATTAATGCGTCTGTAACAACAAAAACTTAGCAACATTGTTGTTTTCAAGGCTGAGCTTCTTGTAAATTGAAGAAAGCGAAAAAAAAAGCAAAAACAAATTGGAAAAAAATCCATTTCGCATGCGTCAAACAAACGAGAAACTGTAAAATGTGCCTGCCTACCTATTAGGTATTCAAATGCTTACAACGCGAACAACTTGTGACTGTATATGGCATATATAGCGCATATATTTATATTTGTATATATAGGGGCGCGGAGGGGTCCAGGGCGCGAGGAGGGGCACTCGAAGAGTTGCTACGCTACGACGAACGCCCTTTACCTTGCTGACACACATTTTATGCTAAATAGCCGACGGGCAAAAACGGACGTGATTGTTGCTATTGTTGTTGTTGTTGTCGTTGTTCAAGCTTTTGTTGTTGTTGTTGCTTTCATTTGTGCTGGTTATATCAGTGGGTCTAGTGGATCTGTTGTCTTCGACCCACTAATTTGGCAATCAACTAAACGGCGTAGAGCTGTTGTTGTTGTTGCTTTTGCTTTTCGCATTTGTTTTTAACCTTCAAAATGGCAACAACAACAACCAACACGTAGTACATTTACATGTGAGCCGGGCAACAACAACCACGAATTGAGGCGAAGGTGTAGGCATATTTACATAGCGTAGGAAAAAACACGCTAGGTTTTTTTTTTAAATGTAAAATGTAAATTAAAACATTTCTTTGTTATTAATAAACTAAAATTTGTTTATATATATGATGAAAATGCTTTTAATAATTTTTAATATTTTATATAATTTATATGTAATGTATTATATAATTTAATGTCATATTTTATCACATAATATAAGTTGGGAATAACCAGATTTAATTGTCAAGAAACAGAGAGAGAAATCTGAATGCAATTATTGTACCCTGATTTATAATTTTGAATAGGTTAAGCCAGAGTATAAAATATTTAATACATTTTAAATAAATAAATTAAATAATAAAAATTAAATATATATAATAACGAAGATTTTTACAGGGATATGAAATATAAAAAAAATTTTAAATAAATAATAAATAATTTTGTAACTTCAAAATTTACACGAATCAACAAAGAATTAAATACTAGAGTAACTAGCTAATGAATCTTCTAGAAATGTCTTTAATAGAGTTCAGTATCTTAATTTCAATGATTTATGCTGAAAGTCAAGGTCTTTGCCTTTTAATATAATGTCTTTAATAGACTTACTAATAGAGTTAAAAGTCTTAATTTCAATGACTTATGCTGAAATCCTTCGACTTTGCCTTTTAATATAATAGGATGATTCTTCTTAAAAATCAGAATTCCTTAACCTGAAACTACGATCACCAGCAGCACGATCAAGCCGATGCACATTGAAACCGAAAGAAGCATTTGAAGCATGTGAGAGAGAAAATGAATGCGTCTTTTTACAAATATAGATTTCCCATAAATCTAAATCTATTGGGCTCCTTAATTAATATGTTAAACGAAGTGCCAGTTGCTCGCCACAAAAGAATCAGTTCTTAAATATTTTCAATAATTTAGTTTAAAGCTTTGCTCATTTAAAAATATTTTAAAAAATATCAATAAATATTCTTTTATTTTATGGGCTAAAAATTTTACAATTCTGTAGCCCACAAAACGAAAAAATTGCTGAATAAAAATTTCCCTAAATATTAATTAGAACAATTGAAGAGACAAAAAAAGAAAAAAAAAAACGAAAACAAAATCAGAAGTAACAATTTTTTTGTATCATTTTCATTTCTCAGTTTCGCACCGATGTAAATAATTCTTTTTGGTGGCACGTTAAAAACCGCTTACAAGCGCCAACAAACTTGGCCCAAAACACAAAAAAAAATTGAGAATTAACTGAGACGAAGTAAAAAATTGAATTTCTGCTGATTTGTTTAAACAAAAAGCCGCAAAAAATACGGAAAAAAGTGAAGCAAACAAAAAACCCAACTTCAACTTTTGTTGACGCAGCTGCTGCAGGGGCAGGGCTAGGCGAGAGGCTGCTGTGGCGGCTAGGGCGCGGGGCGGCGCTGGGCTAAGCTGTAGAGTGGAGTCAGTTGGCTTACAATGTTGCAGCCGCTGGCGCCAAGACAGTCCCCGACGAAGGTCTACGCAAGCGCCAGCTACGTTAGCACAAAATCCAAACTGAAAACCAAATAAAAATAAAAGTAAAAAAAACAATAATAACACCAACAATAAATAATATATTTTACACTAACAATAGCAATAACAGTAGCAGCAGTGCGACGCTAAAGTGCTGTAATGCGCCGCTTAGTTCCCCATTTACAGTCAAGCACTTTTTTCAACACTTTTTGTTTCGAGCCAAAAGTGTTTTACGACTCTTGAACTGGGCATGTGTTAGGGCGCTGCAGCTCGGAATTGGCAGCTAAACATTGCAGTAGCCACTCAATGAGTCAAGGAATAGTATGGATTGAGCGACTTACAGATGTGTAGACTCGCTATGAGCTTGAAATTAAATACATATTTTCTTTAAAAGTAATTTCTTTTTTATTAAACATTTTTTATTTAAATTAATATTTATTTTAATTTTTTTAGTATTTTAAAAATTTTTTATAATAATAATAATTTATTTACAATTTTTTTAGTATTTAAAAATTTTTTCAAAACTATTTTGCTTTAATACTAATATTTTTTAACATTTATTCTTCTTTTAATAACATAATACTTTTTCATTATGATTTTTGAAATAATATTTGATATAATTTTTTTAATTTTAATTTTTTTATTATTAAAATTTTGTTTGAATATTTTTTTTAAATTAATTTTTGTTTAATATAAAAAAAATCGTTTTTTATATGAATTTTCAAAAGAACATTATTTGATAAAAGCATTTATTTTTAATTTTTTTATAATCATTTTTGTATATTTCTTTTTAAATTTTTTATTTTTCAATAATATTCAATTTAAATTCATTAAAAAAAGTTTTTGCTCTTTAAATTTTTATCTGCAACTATATTTTTTTTTTTATTCAGCAACACATATTTTACTGTCTACAGAAAGCTGTCAAGCTATCTAAAGTAGAGTAGTCAATCAAAAAGATCAATAAACTTTTATTAGGCTAAAATTCTGCTTATGTTATTAAATATCGATAGATGACTTCATATTCCTTCTCTCCATCTGCTAATACTCCTCCTGTCCATACTTCTTAAAGCTAGAGTCTTGCCATTTGATACATATAGTAAATATCAAATTTGCCGCTTGTATAACTATCCAAATTGGAGCCCCCAAAATTAGACAGCTGGCTTTCTGTTTGCCCATTATACACATAGATCCCAACACAAGTAAACCTAAAGATTCGCAGCTTTAGAGCTATGATCAGCAACATTTTAGGCTGACTAACTTGTTTTTCAAATAGTGACATAAATGACATGCCCATATGGGGCGTGTCAACTGCGACAATATTGATATTTTAATAACTTAACTGTAACGTGAACACGTATTAAGCATGCCATGCACGTTCCATGCTAACTTCCTTTAAACGCCTGCAGCCGTAATCGAACTACAGTTCCCACTCAATAAAACAGGCAAATTGCTCAGCATAGATTTATCATTCGAAAACCAACACGCCCCAGCGCTGTTTAGCATATAGAGCTTAATCAAGATATTTGGCAAACATATTTTAAATAGTTTGTAATTTGGCTAAAATCTTTTACAGTTTCTTTGTGTTTCTAGCTTTTTCGTTGTGCTTGGCAAACAAGTTTTGGATTAGATGTTTTTTTTTGCGGCGGTTGTTGTTATATGCAGCTTGACTAAGTCAAAAACTAGAAGTCGACCCGCGCTTCGGCTCGGTTACCGGATTGCCATTTGGCTGCGTTTCGGCCGCGTTGCATGCGCGTGTTCTAATGCGAAATTAATTCAGCATGTTTTTTCGAATCGTCTTTCATTTCGTTTTCTTATCTTTTCGCAAATACCCTGAATCCGTTGAGGAGTAGCCAAGGGGGCTATGATGTGCTTGTGCTTGGGTATGTAACAGGCAGAGGCACAGAAATCCTAGAAATCTTCTAGACTGAAAGTTAACAAATCCTAACTATTCCTACTCCTATCAGCATTTTTTAAATATATTTCAAATTATCGATAACTTTTTCGATGAAAATCGATTTAAATCGTTATTATGCTTGACTTATTTAAGTAAAACACAATTGCTTAAAGAACTGCAAAGATTCTTAGATATAAAATGTGTATTACTTACATTTTCTCGTTCACATCCATCCCTCCCTAACCCCATACCCAACAAAGCTCTTATCTAGGGTATCTCGCCGTCGTTCACTCACCTCTTTATATGTAAGTTTTATTGCTGTTGTTTGCGAATTAACATCCAGCAGAAAAACCAAAAAATAAAGCAATACGAAATTCTAAAAGCTAATTTTACTACTAGTTAGTTAGTTAGCTAGCTAGTCGCAGCTGCTGCTGCTGCCGCTGCAGCTAACTGGTTTTTTTACTTCTTAGCCAAATATGGCGGCATTTTTTGAGGTTTATGTCTTGTTATGCGCTCGACTGTCGTTAATGAACGAAGGTCAGTTTTCTGCCGGTTCACAACGAATACCTAAAAGAATATGTTTCTTAATGATTACGAAATTTTATATACGTATGTATGTGAATTATCTAGATAAAAACTAAATTTAAAATACATTACAAATTAGCTGGAAATATATAATAGATGGTATGCGTATAGTATATATTCATAATAAAGCTTTGAGTCATGTTTTTTGTGTGAAGTTATTAAAACTTTTCAATTTCATATCGTTTCTGAAAGTTTCTGTCATTGTCATTAGGGTTCATCTAAGGACCAATGGGTACTACCATTATCATCATTCTTGTAATTTTTCAATACCTATTTAAATCGTTGAGCCAAATTCATTTGCTGAGCTATAGCCATAACGCTGAATGCGAATTTAGCCACCTGTAGATTGAAAACGTTTCGGAGTTTCTGAGAATCCAAGTAAACTATAATCATCTACCCACCTGAATATTGCTGTTCAATGAAATGTTAAAAATCCCACCAGCTTTGAAGATAATCGGCTGTTGTAGGTTGAGCATGAAGAACTTCAGTGCGGATTTGTATTTGGGATCGGCATCAACCCAATTGGAATGACCCAAGAGATTCGATAGCTCCTCACAGTCTTTAGCCAGTAGATCACACAGATAGCAGAAAGGAAAGGTCTCCAGCAGGACAGCTGTGGCAAACATGATCGCAGAAATTGCACGAGCTAATCCAGAAAAATATATCGCATTGATCAAGGTCAGACCCAAAACAAAGCCGATCAACAAAAACTGTATGAAAATGGTGTGCGACATAACTGGACGCATTATGTTGCAGCATCTGAAATGTAGGGTCTATAATAATCAACGGATATAAAGTAAATTGACTTACTGCAGTATTAATTTATGATAAATAATATTATACACCAGATCCTCGTAGTTCTCTGCGTCTGTCTTTAGAGGGTCGGTGCGCAGCATGCGAATATGTTCCTTCAGCACATCGAGATGACCCCGAAAATTGGTTACGAACACGATCGTATATGTGTCAGCGACCAAAATGTGTGTGGCCACCAGTAGCATTACGTAGCTTTCAAAGATCGTCTGGACCCAGACGCGTCCAATACCGTTGCGCCAGTCGAAGATGGGATTGTAGAGTAGCCAGGGCGGCTGTCCATTCACTACGCCAACCATGAAGACAGACATCGTATAGATCACATAAAACTGGCCATATATGTAAAATATATAGTTAGACCTAGCCACAGATCTGTGGATCTTCCTATGATCGTTGTCGCTCTGTAGACGTTCATCCAGATTGTCTAGTATCGATCGCGTCTCATTCAGACTCTTCATATGTAGGTATACAAGAACAATCTTAACGGATCCCCCAAGTATGTTGACAGTTAGTGGCAGCAAGCTCAGAAATTCTCCAGGACTGAAGTGTTTTAAGTTCGTAATGAGACTCAGACCCATGCCAAGTGGTCCATAAATAATCGGGAAGTGGAAAATAATGCAACTCCAGAGCAAGTAGAGGTAACGTCTGATCACATCCTTTGGCGGTATCCAGCCCGAGTACTCCATAGTTCGAAACATATAGGTGCAACACTCTCTCGACCGGATGTGTACGAAAAGTGGAGCTGGATGAATTAGTCTGAATATTCCGGTCATTGCGAATGCCACTGCAGCCAAGCCGAAATGTGCTCAGCTTTTATAATGACTCAAAGATATCTATGGGATTGAAAGCAGCTGCTAAGGTGTTCACTAGGTCGCATTGGCTATATAATTATATAAAGGCGTCGCTCACACATTGAATATGCTGCACGAGTGCGTGGCCTTCTATAATGGAAGAGGGTTTGGCTAGGAAATATAGAGGACTTGCGAATTGTCAACGGATATAAGGGAAATATATAAAAGAATAGACTATATGCAGGCTGAAATCTATAAAAAGTAGATTTCAAATAGTTATAGCTTGACAAAGGGTGTCATAAGATCAGAGGAAAAAGATTCTGATAGCTAAATCTGTTGATAATACGACCGAGAGACTTTTGAAACAGCTATGGAGGGATTGGAGATTCTTGAAGGTTCTTGAAACAGCCATAGAGGGATTGGGGATTCTTGAAGATTATTGAAACAGCTATAGAGGGATTGAGGATTCTTGAAGGTTCTTGAAACAGGGGATTGGGGATTATTGAAGATTTTTGAAACAGGGGGTTTGGGATTCTTGAAGATTCTTGAAACAGCTATATTAACGATCTGATATAACCTTTTTTTTCTATTTTTATTATTATTAAAAAAATGTTTCAACAAACATAAGATTTAACATTTTTTTCTATTTGTATGATTATTTTAAAAATGTTTCAACAAACATAAGATTGAGCATTGCAAGATAGAGGACTAAAAAGTCGTAAAAAGTGAATTTCATATAATTCTCAAATAGTTATAGCTTGAGTAAGGTTGTCAAAAGATCAGAGGAAAAAGATTCTGATAGCTAAATCTCTTGATGATGAAACCGAGACTCTTCTCTTGAATGTTCTTGAAACAGCTATACTAACAACCTGCTTAATTTGATTTAAAAATTATTTTTTTATTTTTTTTTAATATTTAACTAAATTTATTCACTTTAATTTAAATGAAAAGATTAACTAGCTGCCAAGTCAGCTGTGTCACGTCTTCAAATCTTCATCAAGTAGAGCCAAACGAACGATTCATGTCTGACCACGCCCCTTCCACCACGGCCAGCTGCCCTGAGTTATGGATAGATCTATGGGCAAGTCGAAAGCTCAGCGAGCCACGCCCCACTGCGGTGCAGTGCGCCTCATGTGAAATGCAAACAGGCAATTAAATGGCGTTGCAAAAGGCGCAAAAGCTTGCAATGTGCCACAGTTGCAGTTGCAGTTCCAGTTGCACTTGCCCAGGCCAACGATCGACTATGAGTGTGTGTGTGTGTGTGTGTGTGTGTGTGCTGCGCATGCGTCCAGTTTTTACAGTTTTATTAACTGCATTTTTATCTAGCTGCAGCCAAACAACTTGCAGCGAGCTGCACGAACTGGCTCTCAGACTCGGCGCATTGAGCGGAAAAAACATAGCCCAGGTTTTTGCTGTCTGTTGTTGTTGTTGTTGTTCGTATCGCACGAAATACCCTTTTGGCCAAGAATTCGCTAGCTAAGAGGCGGGCGGCAACGGGAGGCGGAGCCGCAGAAGGAAGCTGCCGCACTTGCCACAAACCAGTTGAGCGCCAAGCAGCGTCTAACTGTTCACGACGTCGGCCAGTTGGGGCAAGTGCAGTCCGTTGCATCTCTGCTCTTCTGGCTTATTACTTATAGAATTTATTTGGCCAACAAACACGACCGACCGACTTGTCTTGGCCAACAACAAAAATAAAAAAAAAAACGAAAAATAAAATAAAATAATGATAACTGCTGAATCGTAAAAAAAAGGTTGAGCATTTTTTATATAACTACTGCCATTTGGCAATGCCCAGGAGCAGTCGACAGCGGAAATTGTTTGTCCTACTATACATAGACAGATATACATATAAATATATATATATATATAGGTATAGGTGTAGGTATGTATATCTATCGAAGTTTGTTGTTTGTTCTCGTTGCTTGTAATAGAGTTAGCTTAGCCCGAAGCACGGGCTCTGCGCTCCTTATAGGGGCAATCAGCCAACATCGACAACTTGGCTGCAATTCAGGTTGCTGCTACTGCGGCTGCTGCCGTTGCAGTTGCAGTTGCAGTTACCGTTGCAATTGCATATTTACCCAGGAATGTCAACTATTTCCTTTTAATAATTTGCCAAGACAGGTTTGGCCGGGCCGCGCCAGAGTGCACTCTGATTGATGCGCTAAACAATAAAGTTTTTCAGCTTTGGCCATTAATTAATTAGGCAAGCCAGCTGCTTAGCCACAGCTCGTTGCACACAGAGAGAGAGAGAGAGAGAGGGGGTAGAGAGAGAGAGAGATGTCTATATATATATGCTCAGCTAAAGTGCTTGGCTGCCACAAATCCGCGCTACCGTAACATTCAAACATACCAGTAGAGTGTCATTGTCATTGTCATTGTCATTGTCATTGTCATTGTCATTGTCATTGTCATTGTCATTGTCATTGTCATTGTCATTGTCATTGTCATTGTCATTGTCATTGTCATTGTCATTGTCATTGTCATTGTCATTGTCATTGTCATTGTCATTGTCATTGTCATTGTCATTGTCATTGTCATTGTCATTGTCATTGTCATTGTCATTGTCATTGTCATTGTCATTGTCATTGTCATTGTCATTGTCATTGTCATTGTCATTGTCATTGTCATTGTCATTGTCATTGTCATTGTCATTGTCATTGTCATTGTCATTGTCATTGTCATTGTCATTGTCATTGTCATTGTCATTGTCATTGTCATTGTCATTGTCATTGTCATTGTCATTGTCATTGTCATTGTCATTGTCATTGTCATTGTCATTGTCATTGTCATTGTCATTGTCATTGTCATTGTCATTGTCATTGTCATTGTCATTGTCATTGTCATTGTCATTGTCATTGTCATTGTCATTGTCATTGTCATTGTCATTGTCATTGTCATTGTCATTGTCATTGTCATTGTCATTGTCATTGTCATTGTCATTGTCATTGTCATTGTCATTGTCATTGTCATTGTCATTGTCATTGTCATTGTCATTGTCATTGTCATTGTCATTGTCATTGTCATTGTCATTGTCATTGTCATTGTCATTGTCATTGTCATTGTCATTGTCATTGTCATTGTCATTGTCATTGTCATTGTCATTGTCATTGTCATTGTCATTGTCATTGTCATTGTCATTGTCATTGTCATTGTCATTGTCATTGTCATTGTCATTGTCATTGTCATTGTCATTGTCATTGTCATTGTCATTGTCATTGTCATTGTCATTGTCATTGTCATTGTCATTGTCATTGTGGTTTTGGGATCTTATGGGGACTCCCAATATTATTACCGACATCATCATTATCATTATCATCATCATACTTATTGAAATCTTTGTGGCAAATTCATTTGCTGAACTATAGCCATAACACTGAATGCGAATTTGGCCACCTGTTCGTTGGAAACGTTTCAGCATTAACCCAAATTTATTTTCATATTAAACTATAATTATCTACCCACCTGAATATTGCTGTTCAATGAAATGCCAAAAATGCCACCAGCTTTAAAGTCTATTGGCTGTTGTAGGTTGAGCATGAAAAACTTCACTGCAGATTTGTATTTGGGCTCAGCATCGACCCAATTTGAATGACCCAAGAGATTCGATAGTTCCTCACAGTCTTCGGCCAGCAGATCGCATAGATAGCAGAAGGGAAAGGTCTCCAGCAGAACAGCTGTGGCAAATATGATTGCAGAAATCGCACGAAATAATCCAGCGAAATATAGCACGTTGATCATAGTCATGCCCAAAACGAGGCCGATCAACAGAAACTGAACAAAAATTGTGTGCGACATTACTGGTCGCATTACGTCACAGCATCTGAAGAATAGGGTTGATAATGATAAATGTGAAATGGATTAAGTTGACTTACTGCAGTATTAATTTATGATAAATAATGTTATAGACCAGATCCTCGTAATTCTCTGCCTCTGTCTTTAGAGGGTCGGTGCGCAGTTTGCGAATATGTTCCTTCAGCACATCGATATGACCTCGAAAATTGTTTATGAAAACGAGCGTATATGTGTCAGAAATCAAAACTATTGTCGTCACGAATATCATCACGATATACTCAAAGATCGTCTGCAGCCAAAGGCGACCAACACCATTGTGCCAATCGAAGAATGGATTGTAGAATAGCCAGGGCGGCACAGCGTTCGCCACGCCAACCACGAAGACAGACACGGTATAGGCTAGATAAAGTGATCCATATACAAAAAATATGTAATTAGACATAGCCACAGACTTATGGATATTCCTGTGATCACTGTCGCTTTGTAGTCGCTCATCCAGATCATCTAGTACCGATCTCGTCTCGTGCAAACGCTCCAGATATATGTACACAATGAGACTCTTGACGGATGCTCCCAATACGTTGAGGCTTAGTGGTAGCATACTCAGAAATTCTCCAGGACTAAAGTTCTTTAAATTTGATATGAGACTTAGGCCCATACCAAGCGGTCCATAAATTAATGGGAAGTGGAAAGCCAAGCAAGTCCAGAGCAGGTATACGTAACGTCTGATACCCGCCTCTGGTGGCAACCAGCCCATGAACTTCATAGTTCGAAACAAATAGGTAGAACTTTCTCTGGAACGGATGCGTACGAAAAGTGGAGCTGGATAAATTAGTCGAAATATTCTGGACATTGCGAATGCCACTAAGGTCAAACCCAAATGTCCTTAGCTTTTATAGGATTCAAAGATATGAATGGGATAGGAAGCAGCTGCTTAGGTGTCCATCACTTGACATTGGCCTTATAATTAAGAATATCGACTTGGCTAGTTAGGAATGCCAATCAGAAACAATAGGCGTTGCTCACACATTGAATATGCTGCACAAGTGCGTGGCCTTCTATTATAGTATCAGATTATTGATTACAAAGATATAGAGAGATCTGTGGTACTTAGATTAAATTTATATGCCATCAGGATAAACACATGAATATTTATTTAAGACATTAGCTATATATTATTATAATATTAGAACTTCATAAATGTCTTCAGAAGACCAGAAGAACCAAATGTTGATAGCAAAATCTGTTAATGATAAGGCTGAGAGAAATTACTGAGATTCCCTACAACAGACGCCCGATCTTCTCTGTCATAATCGTAAAAAAAAAAGAAAGAAATTTCAGTCTATCGAAACTTTACAAAACCAGTTGCCTATCAGCTATATTGTTATACACTCAACTCATTGAAAATAAAAATAATAGAAAAAGGCTTAAAGTGTATGAATTCTTATTCAAGACGTCGAATTGAGTCGATCTGGCCATGTTTGTCTAGTTGTCTGTGAGATTCTACATTTTTGTATTTTTCCCGGGTATTTTCTAGTCGGGCACTCCCGGCTAAGGCCAAGTTTTAACCCACATTGATGAATATAATATATAAACAATTCTGTGTAGATTAATAATACAAATACATTATTTATTTGTTTTGCTACAATTAAATCAGTGAAGCTTTTTAATTTATAAATCATAAATCCGTTTTCATCTGGTATTACTTGAATCTACTGGCCAGATTCATTTGCTGCACTATGGTCATAACGCTAAATGCGAACTTGGCCATCTGTAAATAACAGTTCTATATCAGAATAGAAAATCATCTAAGCATACATCTACTCACCTGTATATTGCTCTTCAGTGAGATGGGAAACACGCCGCCGGCAATAAATAGGATGGGCTGTTGGACGTGATGTATGAAAATTCTTAGGGTCGACTTGTACTTGGTGCTGGCATCGAACCAGTTCGACTGGGCCAACAGATCGGACAAGTCG
Source organism: Drosophila pegasa (assembly GCA_035046225.1). Classification (NCBI taxonomy): domain Eukaryota; kingdom Metazoa; phylum Arthropoda; class Insecta; order Diptera; family Drosophilidae; genus Drosophila; species Drosophila pegasa. The sequence continues at coordinate 4,783,237 of JAWNOD010000398.1, read as the reverse complement.
GCGCAATCGTTGGCCAGCAAATCGCAGTAGTAGCAAAAGGGAAATGTCTGAACCAAAACGGCGCCGACAAATATCACCGACGATAGGCCGCGAAAGAAGTTGGAGAAATATATGATGTTGATCAGATTTAAGCCCAGGACGATGCCAATAAACAGAAATTGGATGAAAATGAGGAGCGACATGATTGGCCTTATCAAGTTACAGCAGCTGGGGAGTAGATGCTAGAGTAGATTGAGAGAAATACTAGAGATATATATGGCCCTACTGTAGTATCGACTGATGATAGGTAACGCAGTCCACGAGCTGTTTATAGTCTTCGGCGTCTGTCCTGAGCACATCCTGTCGCAGAGCCCGCACTCGCCCCTTCAGCACATCGAGGTGAGCTCGAAAGATATTGACGAAGACAATGGTAAATGTGTCCATGGAAAGTATGGCACACGCCATCAAGCCCATGACCATCAGCTCGAGGACGGACTGTAGTAATAAGCTGCCCACGCCGTTGCGCCAATCGAAGATTGGATTGTACATTAGCCAGGCTGGCTGGCGATTTACCATTCCAGCTAGTGCATCGGAGAGCGTATAGATTAGATAGAGCTTCGAATACAACAGGAATATATTATTCGATCGGGCGACGCCCTCGTGAATCTTTTGGCGATCGCCATCGCTGTGCACCTGCTCGTCCAGGGCATCCAAGGCTGCTTTGGTCTCGTGCAAGCAGTTCAGGTACATCACCATCCCAAAGTACTTCACCGCGGCGCCAAATATATTGAAAAACATTTGCAGCACCTTCAGAAACTCGCCCGGCGTAAAGTTCTTGGCGTCAATGAAGGCGCTGAGAAACAGTCCAGTTGGCAAGTATATCGCCCCGACAGCCAAGACAAAGATCGACCAGCAGAGGTACAAATATCGCCTAAGTCCCTCCTTGGGCGGTATCCAGCCTATAGCGAACATGACGCGATACAAGTAGGTGCAACTCGCCTGAGAGCGCATACGCACCGAGAGCGGAGCCGGATGAGTTAGTTGAAATATGCCTGCCATTGCACTTGACACTGCCGAAGGTCGCAGAAGGAGCTCAGCTTTTATGCACGCCCTAAGGGCAGCTCAAGGACTGCAACAGCTGCTGAGGTCGAGTCGAGGCCTGTAATTAGGCGTGTTGAGGTGTCAATCATTGGGGAAGTTCTGGCATTCGAATTTATCTTAAAGACTAAGTTCAATTGCACGCGGGAAGACAGTTTAAAAAGCAAAAGTTAGTGTAGTATTTAGAAGACTTGGAATATGTTTATAATAATGAGTTGCCTAAGGGCGAAGAGTATCAAAAATTAGAAATTTTTTTGAGCTGTTTATTCATTACTATAATTTATACTTGCCAACAAAAATGTCTTATCTCTAGTGTTTATGTTCTTCAAGATTATGCTTTTAATACCAAATCAGAGTATTGAGTTTTCTTGGCTTAGATCTTTAGAATTATCAAGAAAATACACAAACATTTGATTAATTCTAGATTTGATCTGTTACCTTAAACTATTATCTTAAAAAAAAAAAAAATATATGTGTTTCCTCTAGAAATCTCTAAATATTCTTGGAATCCTACTCTTATATAAGAATCTTAAATGAACTTCCACTCATTGGGAGGATTATTCCCATGGTGTTTGTCCCAATTGTGATCCTGTTTTACATTAAATGCCATTCTTCAACATATTTTTACATTTTAAGCTGCCTTTTTTCTGAATCAAGTGAATATATTGAAAAATTCTAAAGCCATGAAAAATGAATTCACTTCCAAAAGGTCTGCCATTTAAAAAAGGAATGAAATACATTTACTTTACTTGAGTTAAAAAATCAACAAATTTTTCAGTTAGCTCATTGTGGGCCATCTGAACTGAGAGATCTGTAAAGTATAAGGTATTTGTTTGCAGGGCTTAATTCATATAAGCTTTCTTCTCCCATGAATAAGCATTCGATAGGTTATTAAGTGCATTTATCAAGTGCATTACCAAGTACATTGTTCTCACTTAAAAACTGTTGCGAATCAACTAAAGATTTATTGAATACCCAACCAAATAGCCTGGAGCTAGTTGCTGTTTGCATTTGCTTGACTCAACGAAATTACTTGATTTATGAAATGTATATATAAAATAATATATAAAATATACATTATACACATAATATATATTTATTATAAATATATATAAGCAATAATACATAAAATATATAAAAGCTCGTTGCATGTTGCTGTCAGCTTTGGATGCTAGCGGCTGCTGTTCGAACTGGCACAAAATAGAATTGCCAAACACTTTGTAATTTGCACAGCTTTGACACGCAACTGATAAACATGGGCGTGGTCGTCGCACCTGGTACAGTAGTCCTAATTAGTTGATGAGCCTCGTGACTGTCGAGCCAACATAAAATATACAAATAGATAACTAGAAAAGTAGCTTAGCTGTAAGTAGCTTAGCTGAAAAGCTTAAAATATAATACAAATAAAAATAATCTCTAGAGCTAATATAAGTCTGCATTGTTATTAACTAAAAAACATAATATTAATATATAAAAAATAATAATATGAAAAAAACAAGAGCATCTAACTACTTTAGTGTGACTGTACAAAGATATGCATCGAATACATTAGCTCATTATCAATATCATTTCCTTTGGTTTAATCATAAACATATTATATTTTATTCAATAGACTTTTTATTTGATTTTATTTCAAACTCTTACCACAACTTGACTAATGCAAATTTTTATCTATTTCTAGGTAAGTCCATTTGAAGTGTGAAACGTCTAGCTTAGTTGGAATGCTCTACGTATATTTAAGTACTTTTTGAATTCAGGTAAAATAATATCATTTTATTATTATTATGATTATAATTACCCATTTTTTAAGAGCGAATCAAATATCTTAACTCTTTATAATAATGTCTAAAGAGTCTTTCGATTGTCAGTTAATACTCTACGTCTGCATTGTAGGCAATTTACCAGGCAGTTTAACTGCATGAAAAAGTTGTTTTATTTGATTATGAAATATTAACATTACGTACTGTTGAAATGTTAATCGATTTTAACATAAAACACTTACGATATAAAATATTGTAAGAACTGCTATTCATTCCTTAACAGACACTTTAAACGACAGTTAAATATTTGATAGCATCTGCAGTGCTTGCATAAAACATATTAGAGAAGCTGCTGTCAAGTCTTTGAAATGACCTTTTAACTATGAGTTAAATAATTGACTACATTTAAAATCTTTGCAAATATTTATGTTTCTTCTTAAAATATAAAATAGTCATATAATAAAATAGTCAGAATCAAATATCTGATATTAACTATTTAACATGCAGTTATACTTACTGTCAAGAATAAAAATTTAGTTTGAATTTGCACTAGACCTTGGCTTGGCTTAAAGATACAACTTTAATATTACATAAATAACTGCAATTTAATGCAATCTTACAAGCCTTGAATCGCTCCACATATTTTGAATATTTTACACAAGTGAAAATGCGGAATAAACTATAAAAATTTCACACTATCAGAATTTAAGCTGCATTTCTTTTTTGGTATATTTTGAACATTCCGCTTGGTCGCTTCTTGCCCAAACATTGACCGCAACAATGAAAGGCTTAAAAAAACAAAAACAAAAACAAAGAGGGGAAGCAACAACAAGTGGCAAATAAAGCCACAAAAAATGCCACAAGAGCAGCACGCCTGAAGGCCGTGCCAGCGGCAGCTGCAGGAGCACAACATTTAACGAGGGGGAGCGGAGTGTGTGGGGGGCTCGGGGCTCGGGACTCGGGCGGCTTATAAAAAGTAAAAGCGCAAAATTGTCATAAAAATGCATAATAAAGTGGACGCCCCTGCGCTATAATTGCTGGCCAAATAATAGCTGTAATTTTGCATGCCATCAACTTTAATGTGCACAGATAAAATTTCGTTTAAGCTGCAAATGATGCGCGTGTCTTTGGGCCAAGTTGCGGGCGCTGCCGCACATTGCGTATACGTAATATTTGAAATGCATTTTTGCTTTTGCAGCTGCCGCTCGAAATGCCACTTAAAACGCGTGGGCAGCCATTCGGCTGCTAATAAAGCCATTAAACAGCTCGACTACAAATTAATTAAACAAGACAAGCGGCGAATCCGAAGACTGAAGACTCGAGGCGCACAAAGGCCATGCAAATCTGCGGAGTTGCATGATGTCAGCAGTCGAAATATATAGCTGTATAATCAGCGAGCAGACGAAACAAAGCAAGCTTGAGCATGGCAACCGAAAGATACTAATGTATCTGCACACATGCTCAGCTACATGCCAACCGAAAGATACTAATGTATCTGCACACATGCTCAGATACAAATGTATCTGCAACATGTGGGCCGTGCAGTGCGCATCTGTCAGCTACTTTTAGGCATGTTTGCGCCTCGCTGTCACCTGCTCGGCCACTGGCAGCTCTAATGGCCGTTAGCTGCCCACGATGCCAAAACTGATCGCGTTATCTGTGCAACTTGTGGCTGCAAATGCAACTGACCAAAAGAGCAAGCGAAATGTAAGCCAAGAGCCAAGGCATTAGTCATAAACGGGGCGAAAAGCCTTTGTCTAATACCCTGTAGGAGGTGAAAATGTGTAAGGAGCGGGCCGTTTGGGTGATCATATTTACTATCATTCGATAAATATCGATATGGTATTTATGGTATGGAGAGTTGAGCTATTATGGAGACTTCAAAATGGATTCTACTATAAATTGAAGCATCTTAGAAGCAGAAAATGTTTTTCTTTTGAAGTATTTATCCGTTCTTTAAGTTCGTTAAATATCGTTCAAGATAGCGATGAAAATGTTGAATACGTCCTTAATTATATCCGATATTTTTAACGATTTTTATCTATCCTTAAGAAATTATTAGATTTATTAGATTTTTATTAGATATCTATAACTTTGTTCTATTTTTGATGTTAATAAATAGTTTAAAGAATCTGACGTTGGTTTAAATTGAAGTCAATCTAGTTAAGGGGTTTTGAGCAGTTGTGAGAAGCGCAGAGAAAGGCTTTTTATGTGTATCTATAATATATATTGCATGAATAAATAAGTTAAGATATTTATTTACTTGCTTATATCTATATCTATCGATATAGCTATAATTCCACATACTTCACTTCTATAAATATTGTTAGATGTATCGATATCGTTAGATATATTACATATACGTCAGTTATATTAGATATATCGTTAGATATATCGATAAAGTATGCGACTTCCTTCTTTTTTCGATGAGGACAAGCAGTTAAGCCAATTTAGTATATATTTATATAGCATTCATCTTTAGTTAAGGCATTTGTAGCTGTTGTGAGAAGCGCAGAGAAAGGCATATATATTGATATGTATCTATATATTTCAACATATTATTATTATTACGTCTTTCTATACATGTAAAAACATGTATAGCTACAAATAAAAATCAGTTCCACCCACATATGTTGCCCAGCATTTTACAGGGTATATTTTAGTCAATCATTGCAGTCTATAGCAGCGCAACATAATGTTTTTCTTATGCTTTGGTGTCGACTTGCGTTGGCGTGCTTTTGGGTCAGCCGGCAGCTCCTTTTTGGCATTGTTCTGTCTTTGGCTTTGGCTCGTGATTCGTAATAAAGTCAAGGAGAACTTTTTGTTTTTTTTTTTTTTTTTGGGGCTGCCGGACCCGCGCTGTCGAGTCAACCGGTTGCAGTGGCATGTCTCAGTCGCGGAGCTCGTGTGGGTGTGGAGCAGGGCCCATTGTGACTCGGGTTGGCCTAAAACTAACCGCACTGACGGATTGCTTTCTAATGGCTTAGCCACTGCCGCTGCCGTCTGACCCTTTTTGCCTGAAATCGCTTGGCGTTGGCGTGACCGCAGCGAGGCCAATAAAGCCAGGCGGCACGAACAGCAGTTGCTGTTGTTGTTGTTGCTGGTGTTTGTTGCATGAAAACGGTTAAATCGCCGCAGGCGCGTAACCTGTCTTAAGACCTTTTGCGCAAGTGCAAAAATTGGCCAAAACTGGCAGTGGCGGCAGCATTTAACTGCGTCTCCAACCCGAGTCCAAAAGTCCAAGTCGAAGTCCGTAAAGTATCTGTGCCGTTTGCCTGCCACATGGCCGCAGCATGCGATCGCCATATTTGGCCAAAATAAAATATATATATATACGTGTGTGTGCGTGTGTGTGTGTGTGTGCTTGGGTATAAGCTGCATTTAGCTTGGCTAGCCAAAAAAAAAAAACAAAAAAAACACTATTGCATGCCACTTGACTTGCCGCCTGACTCGTATTTGGTTAGACGTCGCCCTAGGCCCCAAAAGCTCGAGACGCAGCCAGCATTCTCGGCTCTGCCTCGCTTCTGACTCCGGCCCAGACCCTTGCCTAAGCCGGTTTCTTCTTTTTTGCATGCCCGCCTCATAAATCCCCAAGAATTCGCATTTTGTCTGCTGCTGCTGCTGGTAATTCAAGCTCACATTTGACTTTTAACATTCGGCCAACCGAAATGTGCAACGTGGCCAAAAAAAAAAACAAAAAAAAAATCATTGGCGGCCATTTTGGTCATATGTGTGCCGAAATTGATTACAATTCGAGCCAGGTCTAAACGCATAGAGACAGAGAAATATCTCTGAGCCATCTCGGCAGCAAGCTGCATAAATACTGCTGCTACAGGCTCAGCTCTAGCCGCTGCTGTTAGCTGAAATATCTGTATCCATATTTGATCTTTCTGATATATTATTTATTATTCTACCTATCCAAGCTAAACTTAGCTTAAGTGTGATCTGGTTATGAGCTGGAATCTGTTTCTTGTAAGTCTTTCTCTCTCTTGTCTCTAGATATCCTTGCATCTGTTGTGACTTTATAGTCATTGTAGAGAAGCTCTGAATTGGCTCGTCTGCCAATCTTCACATTCTTCATGTTTTTTTAGAACATTTACTTACATGTTCTTTTTCATATAAGTGTGACTAATCACAATAATTTATTACCTATATTTCTGTGAATTATAATATTATTTCTTATAATATTTACAATGTCTTATAATATTTATTATTAATTTTAAAAAATTGTATATGTAATCCAAAATAATTGGTTGTATTTATGTTAACATTTTTTACATATTTCTGTTCAAATATTTTGTATTATTTGAATACTTTTAATTTAATTTTACAGTTAATTTTAAATGTAATTTTTATTCTTTTTTTTACTATTATTTTCTGTTTTATTTTATCGCTTTTTTGATTTTATGTGTCCAACTGTCTTTTATGAGCAGACTTTGCACATGTTGGCTAACTGAAAAATTTGTATGTCTTTAAATATAAGAAATCTATATTTATATTAACTTGTACTGAATGTATGGTCTGGGGGTATACTTCTGAGCATACTGCTGTCTGATAGACAGATAAAAATTTGGTCGCATTTTCTAGTCTCTTAGCTGTTTTTCCTGTTTTTTGACCCTTCTTCAAGGTCTTCAAAACACAGCAAAAAATGGTCTTGGCAGACCGCAACATGACTTAAGTCAAATAGTTTATATATATAATTATAAAAAAACAAGTAAGAAAACTCTAGTCGGGCGTAACCGACTAGGGTATACCCTGAGCCTCATCGAACCTGTGTTTTCCAATACATTTATATTTAGCTTAAAATTATGCAAAAATTTCAAGTTTAAAGCATTTGTGGCAAATGTAAACTAAAGCAGCAGCTAATAATTCAACAAAATTCAAACGTATTTTGCGATTCTTCGAAGCGACTAGAATGCGAGCGTTTGTATGTGTGTGCTCATGAATAGAAAAAGTGCGTTCGCTTGGCGCTGCTGCCACGTGTGTTTGTTAAGTAGCCAAACGTTTTGTTTAATAACTTTTTTGCTATTTAACGGATTTCAATGAAATTTTCGGCATATGATCAACATATTCTATGGGCATATTTGTCAGTTTAGTAAAAGTGCCAACTCATTCGCATTTTGGCTATATTTGAGACTGAACTTTAATTGGGGAAAATTTGGGGCCGGTATCCAAAATAGAATAAAATTCGAAATTGCATAAAATACATATAAAGCTAAATATAAAATTTGGTGTCTCTAGCTTAAAAGATGGGCGAGATAGAATTTTTTAACTGAATTTAGATAATGTTTTTATTCGATAACAAAAAAACGAATATATTTATCGATTATCGAAAACAAACTCGATATGCGCGCTGTATATAGGGATCTACAAAAAAAATTTCAAGTCTCTAGCTCTTCTGAGAGCTGAGATCGACGCGTTCATACATACGGACAGACGGACAGACGGACAGACGGACGGACGGACGGACGGACGGACAGACAGACGGACAGGGCCAAATCGATTTCTCTTGTCGTCCTGATCAAGAATATATATACTTTATGGGGTCTGCCACGCCTCCTTCTGCCTGTTACATACATCCAACAAAAACATTATACCCTGATTTCCCATTTTCAATGGGCTCAGGGTATAAAAATGCGATTAATATTTTATTATTTAATTGATAAAATAATAAATAAAATTCTTATTTGCGGATTCACATTTTGTTAAAGCTACTCCTTTCAAGACTTTCACTTCCACTGAAAGTCTAGGTTTGAGGCACAGCTATATGTTACTGTACAATTTGATCTGGACTTTCCTATCGAGGATCTCCTTATTGTATCTAATATTTTTTATAAAAAAATAAATAAATAATAAATTAAATAAACTTAGATTGGTGAGACCGCTAAGTAGGTATTATCAAGCACAGCTCTTAGATTTTATCAATAAATAACATAAAGCTGAATGATTCTGTTTGGACTATCTGCTGATTATATTGCCTCCTTAGTTGTCTTCCCACTCTGAATCCTATGCTCAAATCTTTAAGAAAGCGTTCTCTATATATACTCTCTATAACTTGGCTGGAAAGCTTCATAGTTTAAGTTCATATTTCATCTTCACACTCATAGCCATGCTTTATGATAATTTAAAAGTCTGAAAATTACTAAGAGTTAGCCAATTAGTATACAAAACTGCCTTAATATAATATAGAAATACCAATACAACTTTCCCTAAAACAAAATCCATATTAAACCAAAAATTATCTAACTAAATTAACAATAATATATCTGATTTCAAAAGCCCAGGAAACATAAACCCTCTGGCTGCGCCACTTAAATCAAATGCCATAAGAGAGAAGAAAAAAACAATGTTTTACTCTAATATTTAGGAAGCGCAGCGAAGTGAATCTAGACAAATCAAATTAAGGCCACACTTTAAGAACTAACGTGGCTTGTAAATATGTTTTTAACGGTGCTGAAGTAATGCGCGACGCTGAAATCGCTGCAGCGTGCCACCGACACAGCAAATGCAACTGAAAATAATAATAAATATAGAAATATATATATATATATATATATATATATATATATGTGGAAACATATATGAATACAGTAAAGCCGCGATCCGGCTGCCGCAGCAACAACAACAATGGGCCAAAACCAAAGCAAGCATATTATAAACAAACATAATCGCTGGCGCCACGACACGCTTCGTGGGTCAAAAGCGGTTGCAGTTGCAGTTGCAACAACAACAACAACAACAGCAGCAGAGACGACTTGCCCAGAGCTTAGTGGCAAAAACTGAAGCAAAACACAAACAGAAAAAAATGAAGAAAAAAAAAACAGAAAAAGTAAAGAAAAGAAACGAAACGAAATGCACATGCAACAGAATCCGTGGCAGCCACAGTGGCTGGCAGCCAGGCTAAGGGTTAGCCAGTGGCAATGGGGGAGGCAGGGCAGTCACATCTCTCTCTCTCTCCTTCTCTCCCTCTCTCACTTGTTTTTGTTGTTTTTTGCAGCTTGCAGGCACTTGGCAATCCATCAATAAAATGAGCCTCGGCGCGTGCAAAGAATCAGCCAGCAAGCCAATAAGTACGACGTGAGAGAGTCGGGACAAGAAGAGAGTGAGGAGATGAGAGGGGGGGGGGGGGGGAGAGCAGGGGGGAGATGGAGCGTATTATGGCTTGTGAGTTTTTCATGACTCTTGGCTTGGCTGCACTTGGCTGCCCGCCGATGTTTGCCGCTCATGTGAGCCACGACGGAATACCCTGTGCACACACAGGGCAGCTGCAAAGGGCTGCCTGCAGCTTAGGGTGAATGAAAGTGGGTTAGCAGGGTTGACTGAAACAGACTAAACGAAGCAATTGCAGTTGCTAGGAAATTGTACTAAATATCTTTAATAATTACAATCACACTGGGGTTACGAGCATATATTATATAAATTATATTTTATAAAAAATTACAAAAAGATGGCAAATTTAATTTAATTTAATGATATAATAATATATTATGATATTTAATGGCAACAATATATTATTCATGAGCTATAGCGATGTCGGTACGCAGAGCGAAGTTATTTAATTGCAAATATATTCTAAGAGACACATTCTTACAAAATATACATAGAGAACAGTCTTAAATAACACAACCTTCTCTCACAGTTCCTGCTATCATAGTCCTGCTTGAACAACTGTATCTATTATAAATTAATTTAATTAAAATATTTTATTCTAATACTTTATTAACATTAAAATTTTTAGGTTTTTTAAATTCTTATTCATTTTCATACTTTATTAACATTAAAATTTGCAAGATTTATAAATTCTTATTAATTTTCCTATAAATATTAAATATATTTTTGACAACGTAAAAAAAATTGCTGAAGCCTAACATTGATATACAAATTGAAAGTTTTATTTTTAACATTTTAACAAAATTTCTTTATAAAAAAAATTTTATAAATTTACAATATTAATAAAATTTGAAATGTATAAAAAATATGTATAATGTTATAGGATGTGTGTTTTTCCTTTTTAGCAACAAAAATAAAATGTATTTAGGAAAAACACATTTCCTATGACATTATATATATTTTTTATATATTTTAAATTTTTTTAACGTTGTTGTTTATAAAATGAAAGACAAAACTTTAAATTTTGATATATGAAAAAAAATAAAAATAAAAAATAATTAAACATTTTTATAATATTAAAAAAAAATCATCATATAAAAAAAAACTAAATTCTTTATTTTCTGTATTTTTTTTTATTTCTATATATAAAAGTGAATCTTCTTAGCTTTTTTATCAAGTAGAATGCAGCTTAATTGATATTCTTTTTTAAAAATATATAGAGAGAATTAAAAAAACTCCAGTCGGAGACTCTTAACTTCAATTGGAATGAAGTAGATCCTGAAATTTCGTTACATTTTTAGTGCATTTAACTTTCATTTCCTTTTAAAACAATATAAATGCCAATCTATATAGTTAGCTCTGCTTTCTTTGCCAGCTGCAGAGCATTAGCTAGTCGCGCACTCCCCACTCCCCACACCCCACTCCCCACTCCACATGTCTACTTGGCAGTACTTTGCGTTCATTATGATCATGATTATGATTATTTGGTAGCAGACGTTTTGCTGTACCTTCGTCCCTTCAGTTGGCTACAGCTGCTGCTCACCTGCTTGCCGCCTCACCTGTTCGTCTGCTGCTAATGTGGCGCACTCATTCAATCAGTGGCAAGCAGCGACAACAACAACAGTAACAACAGTTTGGCGGCTGCAATCAGCGCGCGCATCAACGTTGCATATTTCACATTGCCACGCTTCAACATCTGCCTGCCACGCCCCTCCGTCCGCCCCGCTCGACTACCTTTCGATTGTTGTTCTTTGTCTGTCTTCTTTTTTTTCTCTTCTTTTTTTGTTTTTTGTGTTCCTTCCACACGTCTTCGCACTGCTTTTTGTGCCGTGCAGCCACTTAACGGTTTTTCAGTATGCAGCCACAGTTAATTCCCGAGTAATTGGCTAAGCGTTTCGCTTGCGTTCAGTTTGTGCATCGTCTGCCACAAATGGTCAGCCACATGATGTGGCAATAATTTCAGTCTTAAGTGATATATCGGCTAAAAGGAAATAGTGGTTGGTTACTGCGAACTGTTAATGCGGGGATATTGAGAGGCATTGCTGAACGAGGAGTTTAAAGTAGGCAGAAAGATTTGCTGTAAGAGTTAGTCGGGAGTGATTGACTAGGAGATACCCGGGTAGGCTATGCAGTTGCGTAGGTTTATATTGTTTCGACATTATAAGCATCCTCAGCTGCAGTCTGGGATACAAGCTACTCTATTGAGTAGTCGATGTTATTACATCAGCTCAATGTTAAGAACTTAATTATGATATTGAGATATTTGTAAATATCTGGCAAAGTCTCAGTTGGCTTTTCTTCTAATTTTAAAGCCAACCAGAGAAGATTATTTAAAATATAGTATATTTCTTATCGATAATAAAGTTAAAAAATCAGTATACATATACCTATTGCCTCAATCAACTATATATATTAGACGAGATTTAATATTATATTTTCTGCTAAGCTAAAAATTTGTGAAGTCACTTTCGCTTGTGCATATCACTTGGGTTGTCTCGCAGTTTGAATTTAAGATTTGGATATATTTTAAGTGCTCTTTAAAAAGCAATTTCATATGACAATAAAACTGATAAAACTATAAAACTGATCATACTCAATAATTAATGAATGAAAGTAAGAAAGTAAGCTAGAAATTTCTGTGCTCGATCTTCATCTTAGTTCATATAGTTGCTGTGACATATGCTGCCCTCATAGAGTCATGGGTTCAACTCCCACAAGTGAATAATTTTAGAAATGCAATTGAATCTTAGAAATAATAAAATGCTAACAAAAATCTAAACAAAAAATCTACATTGTATAAAAAATATAAAAAAAAAATAGTAAATAATGAGTAATAAACAATGAGCATAAAATAATGACAAATTAATAATAAATAATGAAAGAGTAATATCAATTTATATAAATTCAACTCTGTAACTCTCTGTGTTTGTATTTCACATAAATTACCCTAGTTCCCAAATCTAAATTGAACTTTACTCTGCATCGTTTCGAGTTTCATTCTATAATTACCGTAACTTCCATATAGTTATTGTTTATGCTAAGGATTTTATTAGCAAGTGTGTAATTAAACTACGGCCAGCTGGCAGCCGTTAGCAAATAATTAATTTCGACTGCGCTTAATTGAACGAGTCGAGCAACTAATTAGGGCTGAACTCTGCCCTCAGCCCTGGTAGAAATAATTTCGACTCATTTAGCCAGCCAATTAGATATTTATCAACACGTCGCGTCGACTGAGCCATTTTCTCTTGTCCATTTTTGTCAGCAGTTTAAGCCAAACAAAGCCAACAAAATAATTTAGCTGTAAATTGTGGCTATAACTGAATGAGCTCTTGTATCTAAATTGTGTTGCTGCCGTTGTTGTCGTTGTTGTTGTTGTTGCTGTTGCTGGCACGTGTTCCAGCACATCATCATTCATAAAGTGCAACAACAGATAACAACAGCAACAACAACGACGACGACCTGGGTGCAAAAGATGCAGCAAAAAATAAACAGAGCAGCAGCAGCAGTAGCAACAATAACAGCAACCAGCCAGCAGCTTGCAAAGGAAACCCATTCAAGTTGTTCAACTTGAAATAAGTATAAGACTTGCATATACCCTGTAAAATGTTTTTTTTTGTGAATTTTGCTTATGTCTTTGATTGCGGCATATAAATATATGACAGCTTATGCAACTTAACATAACTCCAATTTTTTTTTATCTTAACTTTAGTTATGACTAGGGAAACGATTTCAATATACCACGCGTATATATGCTCTGCAGTTTTTTCGGCTTCTTTAGATTTCCTTGCCTAAAATGTGAAGCAACTTCATGTGGATCTTTTAAAGGCCAATATTTTACAAAACTTTTTTTTTAAATTTGTTTTAAAAATATTTCCAGAAATGATTTGGAACCCTACTCTATATTATTTTAAGAAAAATAAAACAGATTCCAAGAAATCAAAAAGACTATAGCTCGAAAAGTATGGAAATATATTCAGCATTATCAAAGATTGTCAATGAGCATGTCTGTTTCTAAGCGCAAATTGCAAAAACTAATGGGAACAATATTTTTAATACGTAATTTTACTATATAAAAAATGTATTTTTCGACAAAGAAAAGAAAAAAAAAAAAAAAGAAAAATATGAAGGGTTTTTTTATGTATATTTTCTTTTATAATAAAAAAAATATATATATATTTTTTAATATATAAAAAAATGTCAACCTTTTTTCGACTTTTTTGTCAAAATTCAAATATTAAAATAAACAAAATAAAAAATATTTCAACCTTTTTTCTGTTTCTATGTCAAAAAATCAAATATTAAAATAAAAAAATAAATAAAAATATTTTAATATAAAAAATATTTCAACCTTTTTTTCTGTTTCTATGTCAAAAAATCAAATATTCAAATAAAAAATAAATAAAAATATTTTAATATAACAAAATAACCTTCTTTTCTGTTTCTTTGTCAAAAAATCAAATATTAAATAAATAAAACAGATAAAATGTAGGCTAACAATATTTTACAGAGAGTTGTATTTCGATCTAAAATATTGTAACTAGAAAAAAATTAAAAATTTGTATTTTATATACATATATATATTTTATAATATAGTTTTATTAGAGTAGCAAAGATATATATTTTAAGTTTTATGAATATATTTTCATAGTGAATTTGAATCAAAGCTATTCACTTCAATATACTACAAGATATCTGCGTGTCGAGTTACCTTCCACATCAGCCGTGTTACACATTGTTAGGTAAATATGTGCCAGGGGCAAAAGGATCGCAGAGCGATGTTAGCTTGGCTAATTGGCTGCCGACAGCTACATAATTAAGTGCAACAAGTTGCTGAGGACGGGGCATCAGAGGAAGTCGGAGGAAGTCGGGCGAAGTGCAGCCACAAGCAACAGCAACAACAGTTGCGAGACACCGTCAAGCGCGGAGCGTGTGCCAAAAGCAGTTCCGTTGCCTGCTGCAACGGCTCTTGGCTGTTGGCTGTTGGCTGTCTGTCAAAGCAGACAGTTAACCCGCTCACGACCGAAGGTCGCTGCGCAGCAGCAGCCAAACTGATTCACGTTTCGCTCAATTGCTCAGCGGCTGCCCCCGTTTATCGCCCAGCAAGAGAAACGCTTTCTCACTCACTCAATCACTCATAGCTGGCTCATTCAGTTAGTCAATTCATCAATTTCGCACTCTCTCATAGCTCGCTTTTTCAGTTAGTCAATTCATCAATTTCGCACTCTCTTTCAGCTGGCCAGCTGGGGTCAAGGTAGCGTCGTCACTTGGCACTGATTACGTATACGTCGCGTGGGCTGCAGCTGGCTCAAGACACTTGTGGGTCAGATATTAGCGCCTTCTGGGTAGAAGTTACAAAAGTTGGGGGCTTCAAAAAAAAAAGAAGAGTAATAATAAGAGCGAAAAACAGATATGTTTGGCATTTTTTGCTTGTGCTCGCGCGTTGACGTTGTTTAATTTCACAGTTCAGTGCGTTGCGCGGCTTAGACGCGCCCATCTGCCCATATACATATGACTGTAGCTGTACCTAAATACGACCGTAGCTGTAGTTGTATCTCTATCTGTACCTCTGTCTATATATGCTACATCTTTGTTTCTTTTTTTGTTTGTTCACTTTCACATTTACAAGCTGCACGCAGCCATTTGGTTAGACAGCCGTCGACAGCCTCAATTTTGGCTGTTTTTTTTTTTTTTTTTTTTTTTTGCCAAAAAACAAAAGGCAACTACAAACACGTTTCAATGCTGGCCAAAATGCAACCTTGGCTTTTGGCTTTAAACAGCGGAAGTTCAATGCGGTAACGCTTTAGCTTTTTGCTTTTGTTTTCCATGTTCGCATTTGTTGTTTGTTTGCTTCGGTTTTATATCATTTTTAGCTGCGCTTTACACGCACATATATTTATATATACAAAAATATATATAAATATAAAATATAAAAAATATATGTATGCATTGTTTATAATAAAAATTTTGAAGTCTTTGCTGCAACTTAAAATTTAACTATAAAATCAAAATACTATAATAAATTTATATTTATTACAATAATATCTGATATGCTCAAAATTGTCAAGAAAATATAATTGATCATAAAATATTATAAATATTATGGGAAAATGTATTTAATGAACTTGTATACTTTTTCATGATAAATTGTTGGTGCTTTGAGCAAATGAAAATATTTTTGAATTTATTTATTTTTTTTTTAAGTTGGAGTTCTTGTTGTAATTTTAAATTATTATTTTTTTAGCATTGAAGGATTTTTAAAGTTGGAGTTCTTGATGTTATTTTAAATTATTATTTTGTTTTTACATTGAAGTCTTTTTTTTTAGTTGAAGTTCTTGTTGAAATTTTAAATATGTATAAAATTTGTCCAATGTATGCAAACAATTTTTAATTTTATTTTTTAATTTATTATTTATTATATACCTTTTCAATTACCTTACTGTAAGTCCTAAAAAAAATTGTGAAGAAGTTTAAGTCTCTTTATTAAGCAAAATAGATTTTTTTTTATCCCTTACTTCTCATCCTTATTCTTTTACTGCCATGTAAAATGTTTTAAAATTTTTAATGAATACGAAAATAAAAATAAATAAAATAAAAAATATGTTTATATATTTGCTTTGTAAAATATAGAAATAATTGTAAAAATTGGTTTTGCATATTTAGAAACTTAAACAAAATAATATAAAATAATACAAAATATTTTGTTTGAGTTTCTAAATATGCAAAACCAATTTTCACAATTATTTCTACATTTCACAAAGCAAATATATAAACATATTTTTTATTTTATTTATTTATTAAAACTTATATACATTTTTAACGCGTTTTAAAAATCTTCCTCGGTAAATATACATGTATTAAAATTATTTAAAGTTCCCAAGCGAGAATTTTCATAGATTAAAAGAATCAAATATAAATCGGAGCATTCAGCAAAAAAATGTGCAATCTGGAAAGCTGCATCTCAACCAAAGCGTATCCCAATTGAATATGTTTTTTCATATAGAGTAGATATATGTATATGTATATATCTATATAGAAGCGTTAATAAATCGTGGCTAGAGCTCATAATGATATGCATACGGTAATAAAATTACATTGACAGCCTCTGACATATAGCTTTATTGCACTTATTTATGGCATTTACTTTTTATTCATTACAATATTTTTCTGTATTTTTTAATCAATGTTTTTATTTTGTTTGTTTGTTTGTTTGTTTTGCGCTCTTGTTTTTGCCACAGAAATTGAAATGCTATTAAAGTCAATTACAACTTTTTGTTGTGCGGGTTGTGGGGTCTGCGAATTGTACATAAATAATAAAGGATTTTCATATGGGACAAATGGAAAAGCTCTGGCATTGGATTGAATCGAATGTCAGGATATTTAAGCTCGCAGACAGACAGACTGGCAGCAGGCACTGTGGCCACTCGTATACCCTTTTGCACGCTGATAGTGTGGTTATGTAGACATAGATCGCACCTACCTCTATCAATCTCTATCTCATTTGTCAATCATCTAGATAGACATACTATATCCTCTTGCTGCCCAAGTATCTACTGACTAAAGCGACCATTTTAGCTTCTGAATAAACAACTTTTTTCTATCTGCAACTACTCAGCTCTAATTTGACACATGTTAGAGTCCCCAAAATCAATTTACTGATAGCTTAAGTCTTATTTATAACTCAAAAGTATATCTTTAACTGTAATACCCACAATTGATCAACAAATATCAACTTGTTTTTCTAGCCTTCAAAATGTGTGTATTAAAAGCTCGTATATAGTTTCTATATAGAATTGGTTTTCATATATAAGATCTATATAAGCATCGTATCATCAGGATTGCGCAGCTCTAAATCGCTGACAGCAAAAATTAAACTAGATCGTAGAGCCATTATATATTTTCTTTACTCTTTAACCTTCAACTTTTATTAATTAGAAAATATTTTCATACAGATCTTTAGAGTCTATAGATATAATACCATACAGTGAGCATAGATTTAATCACTTGGTAATTTTAGCTTTTCTTTATAATTATTGTTCATCTTCTTCAAAACAAGTCAATGAAGCTTCAATATGCTCCTAACCCAACTTGAATATCACATTAAGATCATTTCTATGCTTCAGTTGGAAGTGTTCTATTATATATTTATTATATATATATTATTATAATAACATAATATATCTCTCTCATATCTAAAATGATTTCTTTTCCCATGCTCTTAAATGTTATATCAGGCTTTACTCATTTTTCGTATTCATTATTCATTATTCATTCATCCAAAAAATAAAAAATAAATACTATTTGATCTCTTTAATGTATTTGTGTGATTTACATCTCTACTTCATTTAAAAGAACTCAATGAACAACTCAGCTGAGCTCTTCTACTATATCATATATCTATATCATACTATTATATCTTTTCCTATCCTATCTCATAATTTCTTATCCTTTCTCTATCTAAAATAATTTCCAACACATCGTCTCTAAGGATTATATCACTCTTCCAGAATAATATCAATAAAATCATATCATATGCAAGTCCTTCGATGTACTTAAAATACTTCTTACCTTCATTTCATAAATTTCTATTGATTCCTAAGGAAAGTCTTCCGGAATAAAATCATGTAATATGATATATATAAAGTTCTTTTAAGATGCCTGCTATTTCTCTGACTCATCTTGTATAATGGTATTTTTGTTTCATCACATCTCAAACCATTCATTGACATCTCCTCCCCACAGAAAGGGTATTCAATCTTCTTACTTATTTCATATTTTTTCCCCCCCTTTTTATTGCTCGCCTCTGTCACTTGGCTCGTTCAGCATTGGCAACTGCTTGTTGACAGCTTCCCGTGGCCATTGTGTTGGTTACACAGATTTACAGCCACAGCTGGCAGTGCCTACAGACACGCCCCTACCAGCCCCCCTCCCTCCCCCTTGGCGCGCTGTTGGCCTGGACGAACTCTTAATTACGCCATAATTTCGCTGTCGGCCGGGCCATAGCCAAACCGCGTCCGTTTCGCCCATTGTTTTTTAATTATTTGCCCAACTTTTGTGGAGTTGTAAAAGAAGCCTCTGTCGCCGCCGCCTCACAGCTCCTCAGCTGCCTCCGCATCTGTCTCCGCATCTGCATCTGCCTCTGTGGCTGTTAATGAGCCAACATTGTTGTGTTAATTTGCCTTGCTGGACACACTGTGCCACACAGTGGGGCGCAACCCCATCTCGGCTCCCCTCTGGGCCCCTCCATTCGCCAGTTATTAAATTGACATTCGCGCGCTGATGACGCGTTGATTGCAATTCCCCCGGCAGAAGGACATGTAATTTTTATGGCCGTCGCCAGTTTTTTGCCGAAATTCAATTTGTCATTTAATTGATTTTAATGCGAGCTCCGGCTATACCGCACGCCTATTTGCATTTGTCCAAATGCAAATGCCTCCAATCGACAGTGAGCAAAGCAAAAAAAAAAGGAAGAGGATTCCCAAAAATGATATACCACATATATGTGCCCAGGTGGGATAGACAGAAGTGGGCTAGTGGACTAGGCGATGCCCTATACATATGGGCTATATAAGATTATGATCTTTAGATTGGTTTTTATTCCCTATTTTAAGAGTGCATGGGATGATATGGCTTAGTCGCATCTGTATTTTATAAGTTAAGCTCATCAAGCATACGAGATATGCTTCAATAACTAAAGTTTAATATCGATTTTTATCGATTTCATGGGAAAATTTATCGATAATGCACATCATATCAGATTTATTTCTCTAGGTAGAGGAACGTAAGTGTACTGCCAGACTAGCAGACTGACGAACTGATAGATTGACAGATTGACCAAAAAGCAGGTAGACTGATAGATTGATAAACTGATGGACAGATTGACTGACAGACAGACAATCTGATGAACAGACAGATGGAAAAACTGCCAAATAGACTGAAAGGCTGATTGACTGATTAACAGATTGATAGATTGATAGGTTGATAGATTGACCGATTGACAGCTTTAAAGATTTGCAGAATGAAAAATTGACAGATTAAAATATAGACAGATTGAAAGATTGATAGATTGATAGATTAATAGATTGACAGGATAATAGATTTATTGATTGACTGAGAAACTAATAGACTGATAGATTGACAAATTGACAGATAGAACGAAAAACTGATAAGTCGATAGATGATGGACAGGTTGATAGATTGAGAGGTTGATAGATCGAAAGGTTGATAGATTGATAGATTGTTGATTGAAAGGTTGATTGATTGACAGGCTAATGACTAACTGAGAGACTAATAGACTGATAAATTGACAAATTGACAGATAGAGTGATAAACTGATAGATGAATGGAAGTTTGATTGATTGACAGATTGAATGATTGACTGATAGACAGATAGCCAGACTGACAGGCTAACAAATGATAGATTGTGAAGATTTAAATACTGATAGACTGATGGACAGATAGATAGATTGAATGATTGAATGATTAAGAATTGAATTGACTAACAGACAAACTAACAAACAGCTAGCCTGACAGACAGTCTCCCAGATAGACAGAGCTAGTTCGACTGATCCCAATCCAGGAACTGGTATACTCTATATAATCAGCCCATAGAGTCAGCCCTTTACACACACATTTTAGACAACGAGCCAATATGCCCCTCCTTGTCCACTCGCAATATATTCAGGACACTATATAGGTACATTCACTATATGTGATATAATCAAAAAGAGAGTAGCGCAGCAGCTGATAATGTTTTATGCATATTTTGCGGACATTAAAAATTAAATTAAGCAAGCAAATGCCAAATATGCACACATTTATTTTATTTCATTTTATTTATTGCTTTTTACACAAGTTTTTTTTTTGTCGTCGTTGCTGCCCTCGAGGGAGGCGCCGCAGCCGAAAAATATTTGCGACCATATAGTAGAAATATATACATATATATAAATATATATATATATATATATATATATATATATATATATATATATATATATATATATATATATATATATTATATATATATATATGTATAGGACGTGTATACATATTGTCATTTACATATCTACTCAGAGAACACAAAACATTTATCAAAGAGTCCCAATTGCGTTGCGCCGTGAAATATATATATATATATATATATATACAGTGCCTGCTTTTATTCTGTGCACACTCAAATTATTGATATTCCTGTAAAGGTTTTTACAAAGGTATCAAAAAAATCTATATATACACCGATTACTTGATTAATATTTCAGGTAGACTGTTGTAAAAATTTACAATGACCTAAGGCAGTTCGTGCAGTTCCTTTGTCTCTGTTTCTCTCTCTCTCTCTCACACTCTCTCTCACTCACTCTCTCACACTCTCTCTCACTCACTCTCTCTCTCACTCACTCTCCCTTTATTACATTGTAAAAGCCCTAGTTAATAAATAATTTAGTTTTACACAAATATTAATACTCGTTCAAATTATGAACAGAGCATATTAGTTTTGGGCAGATATACATCTAATTGGGCATATATACTCGTGTTCAGTTACCGCAGATGGTACATACTGAGCAGCTTAGCCTAAAAAAAATCCATGCCCACAATTTGTGAAATTGTAAAATTTCTTACCAGGGCGTATACTTGATATTAATGGGAAATATTAAAAGAAAGGCATACTAAAATCAAAAAAGATTATAAAAAAAGTTTCTTTGACAATTTAGTTTATGTCATTTTGCCTTAAATAGTTTTAGGAACTTCTTCTTTTTTTTTGATGAGCTCTAGAGTAAAGTAAAAATGTTGAAAAAATTATGTTCAGATATATAATTATATATAAATAAAAATTATTATAATTATTTAGGAATTTAGGAAGTTCATAACTTGACGGATAGTATTAATATTTAGTTATTTTTGAATTATGAATAAATCGTGATTCATTCCCTGTGTTTCACAAGAGTTCTTTTCTTAAAGACTATAAAACTCAATGGAATATATTTATATTTTCTACAGGCTTATATAATTTTGAATATATTCCGCTTTCGTTACAGTTTATAGCTCTGAAAATTGTGATTTATTAGAGTAGAGCTAATAGCTTATGCTTATCGGCTTGTTCATCATCATAATATATAAATATTTACTACAATATATATAAATACTGCATCGTTTATACTATAAACACTATGTCTATAATGTAAATAATTTGCTAAGGTTTAGCTTCTGAATGTTTCGGCAGAGAGAGCTCTATAAATCGCTTCGAGCCATTCGAGTCAACATTTTATGGCTGTTTGTTGGCCAAATGAGCGGGACTTAAATTAAATATTTATTGTAATTTATATAGTGTGGCACCAGGTGTAGGTGTGCGTGTGTGTGTGCGTGTGTGTGTGTGTGTGTGTGTGTGTAAACAAACACACTGTTTGACAATAAATAATTGTGCTCTGAGTTAATTACAAATTGCACTCGGCGCAGCATTTTGTTTAGCTTATTAGCAAATTGCATAGGCTTCGCTCACTCTCACTCTCTCGCTCACACTCTCTCTGCCTCGCTCGCTCTGATTTGGGCATATGCTAGCTGATTTAGCCAAATTGTTAGTGCAAATACACGCAAGTAACTGAGTTCATTCAGCTCTTTTGCTTTTGGCCCACATCGAAAAATACAAGAAAAAAAAAGACGATTCATAATTAAAGAAAACTTAAGTAAAACGTAGGGGAAGACAGAGAAGAGTGCACGACTAGCAGATACCCCTTAGGCAGAAGTCAGTCATTAAACAGCAACTTTTGGAGTCGAATCTAAATTAAGCCAACAACTAAACTCGATTTACAATTAATTAGCTGAATATTCTCGCTCTCAAAGCTCCATAGAAAATTGAAAGTTTTTAACTCTCATAAGATTATAAAGTATCGATAAATCCAAATATTTTGCAAATAAAATATGTATGAATTTATCAACATTTATCGATTTTCTGTAGTCATTTATTTTGAGCTTAGAGTCTCTCATACGAATAATGTTTAAAAAGTCCTATCGATATTTATCGATATTTCTGTAGGTCCCTGCAGCTAATTTTTATTCTGACTTTGGGTCTCATGACTCGCTTAATTTGAGCCTGCATACCTAGCTTTAAGTCTCTCGTACATTTCGGGTCATGTTTGAAAAGTCTCAGCTTAAAGTTAATATATATCGATATTATAGAAAAGTCTTTGCTAATAGTCAATATTTATTGATATTCTAGAAATGTCAATAGTGTGCATTCGAGTTGCTTCAATAAATAAAATAAAGTGGTTAAAATGGTTCAATGAATATGAAATATTTATACAACTTTAAGCCTTTAATTGCTGTAAAACTTAAGTTATATTCGAAATCGATTTTGTTATCGATATGCTATTGTGTCTTTCAAACTGCATAAATAAAATATTTAAGCTAAAGTGATTCGTAAAGCAGTTTAAGGCATATGATATACCAAGTGTGTGTATATCGAAAGCTCTAAGCTAAAAATCGATATTTATCGTTTTTAAACAAATGCCTGAAGTTTTTGCTTACCAACAGAAGCTGCTCATTATTACATTAGATGCTCTCTTTAGGCTCTGCTTATGCTCCAAATATTTAAGCTGCAAATCGATATTTATCGATAGCATTTTCACAGTTTGATTCGAATTATTTTGTAAGCTTCCATAAACGAAATATAGTAAATATTTTACATATAATATTACAATTTAAATAAAGTAAATATTATACAAATAATATTACAATATAAATATATTATATATTATATTTATGCTCCAAATATTTAGGCTGCAAATCGATATATATCGATAACATGGAAATACTCTGATTTTAATTATGTTGTTTTTATCTTACCTAAACTAAATATATTATACAATTTAAATAAATTATTATTATTATGTATTGCAATATTTTTAGTTTATTCCGTATACCTCTAACCGATATGCCCCATTTAGCCATTTACAGGGTATTTATACTCAATGAGCTCGCCGCATTGTGCTGATAGCTTAACATTTTCACGCTGGCGCCAGTCAGACTGAGCAAAAAATACTTTTCTTCACCTTTACACAGACACGACTCTACTATATACATTTTGTTTTTTCAGATTCAGATTCTTATTATATATACTATATATAAATATTTCATATACATTACTTATCTGCTCTAGCTGTGCTACGTGCAGCTTTCACGCATTTCTTTTCTACATTTTTCCATGCATTACATAGAGGTGTCAACCCTGCACCCCCCCCCCCCCCCCACCCCCCCATCCCCATCGACAACTACCCGCTGATGCTCAGCTACCATTTATGGCGTACGTGAACTTTGCGCGCCAACTGTATCTAGAGAAAGATACAGAAGTGTGTGCGCATGTGTGTGTGTGTGTGTAAGATATTTATAAGATATAGATATATCTATCCATAGCAGTTTCTCACGCTCACAATGTGCAGGTAAAATGGCAAGCCAGATTTTAGCCATTTTTGGGCGCCAGAAGGTTTCGCGGCGCCCGTTTGGGCCTTTTTGCCGGCAACAATGTTGCGGTTGCGCTTTGGGCGAGTGGGTCAAGGCGAGTCACTGTCGGGCTGAACTAACCGATTCGGCAGCCTTTTATGGCCATTTCGCTATTTGGTTTTCATATTTGCGGCGTCGCAGCGCCACAGCTCCCAATTAATGGGCGCTAATAGAGCTTTAATTAACTCATCTGATCAACAGTCACGGCCAAGTGGAGAGTCTCGTGATAGCAGCCCAAACACACAATTTAAAGTTAACTAAAACTTGCCAAAAATCAAATTCACATCTGCAATCCTGCAACATGTTGCGGAACACTTGTGCGCAACATCTGCTGCTTTATTCTGCTCTTTGTTATTATCCTAATTCGCTGCCAAACGCAGGCGCAGCGTTAGCATTGCTATACAACACTCACACACACACACACACACTCACACGTTGCTTCGCGTCGCGTCACACTGCCGACTAAGCGCAGAGATCGAACGAAGAGCGAGAAAACGCTCTTATTTAGCGTGCGCTGCTTCTCTTTATTGCCTGCGACGCAAATACCGTTCTTTTCAGCGTTGTTTTTTTTTTCTGCTATATTTCGCATAACTTTTTTCAGTGTGTGCGTGCGCGTGCGTTTTTATTTAATAATTTGTTGTTGTTGGTCGCTGCCGCCGCTGCCGCTGCCACTGCTTGATTATGTGAGCGCGACGCCGCAGTCAACAATATTGCGTGTTCAGTTCTTTTCTAAGCGGCATGCCGTGTAATTCCTCTTCTAATCGCTTCGAATTTTTACAGTGCGCTCGGCTCGCTCTCGCGATTTTTGTTGTAAGAACAAAAAAAAACTAAAGAACTTTCGTAGCGTCCGTGTGCGTGTGTGTGTTTGTGTGTGTGTGAATGAGTAACTGTGCTGAAAGTGAAGTTTTTGTTGTCATCGTTAGTTTGCTGATTGGCGTATGTGTGTGTGTCAGTGTGTACGTGTGTGTGTCAGTGTGTGGCTCCTTGTAATAATTGCAAGCCCCAATTGACGTTCATGTGAAATTCAACCGTGCCAATGCGATAATATTGCGTATTTATAGACGTCGTCTAATCACTCGTGATTGATAATCGTGCTGTCAATCGTCACCATATGAGCGCACACGCGCATACATGCATGCATTGTAACTGTGTGTGTGTGTGCAAGTGTGTGTCTGTGTGTGTCTGTGTGTGTGTGCATGCATTGTATTATGAGCCGCAGCCAACACTGCGCCCTTTTACAACACTGGCCAGCAAAATAGTGCCCAAAAATCTGCATTGTTGGAATACGAAAACAAATTATTATTATTGAAAATGGAAAAATCGAGGAATTATTTAAAACGTATAAATTCTTAAAATAAAATTTGAAAAAAAATGGTCTCTATTTTTTTTTTTAATTTTTATTTCTATTCTTTTTTTATTATTAAATTTTTTACTATTCGATTGACTATTTTAATAAATAAAAAAAAAAATAGAAATAAAAATTAAAAAAAGTAGAGAAAATTTTATTTTCACAATTTTGTTTTAGGACATTTATTTACTGGCATTTAAAAATAATAGAAAAAATGTCCATTTTCAAAAACTATTTTTGGACATAGTATTTTTTGGCATTAATGCTCAAGAAATTTTTTGAATTATTAAATTATTACACATTTTTTAGGAATTTTATATGAGGAAAATCTAAAGTTTTTTTTCCAACATTTTGAAATTATCTGTATTGAAAAAAAAATTATTTTTCGAAAATTTGAGGAATTTTTATAAAGTAAAATTAAAAAAAAAATAGAAGTAAAACTAAAAAAAAATAGGAAAAATTGTAATTTCCAAATTTTATTTTGGCATTTAAAAACAAAAGTAGAAAAAATTAAAATTTCAAAATATTATTTTTGGACATAGTAATATTTTGACATTTAAAATATTTAAAAAAAAAATATTATTTTAAATATTTCAAGCTCAAGATTTTTTAATACGAATTATAAGAATCAAAAAGAATTATTACAATTTTTTTTAGGAATTTTCTTACAGAAAAGGAAATTAAAGGAATTTCATATGAGGAAAACTTAAAATTTTTCCCGCAATTTTGAAATTACTTAAATAATTTCAGGTATTATCACAAAAAATTGTTTTTTAAAAAATGTGTTAAAAGTTAGATATTTTATATTTTTATTCTCGATTCATTAAATGTAAATAGATATAATATATACGCATAATTTCAAGCCGAATGGAATGAATGGAAAGCGAAAGCATAGTTTAATTGATAACCAATTTTTTTTATAGATAATAATATTTAATCTTTAGGGAGTTGTTATCGGTACTTTGATACTTTATGTGATATTCATTCATAAAAAAAATTTAAACAGTTTTTTTTATTTGCCTGGACGAAATGGATTCTAGGAAAAAGCCGCGCACTAAGGTCACTTCGCATTGTCAGCCAAGCATACAAATAGAGCACGCACACACGCACACACACACATACACACCCTTGTCCATGCATGTATTTGTAACTTGTGGCAATAAATAAAAAAAAAAGAAACCAACAATTAAAAATACTCAAACGGAACGAGCCCAGCAGCGGTTTTTGATTATATAAATGCAAAAAAAAAATAAATAAATAAAATCAAAAAAAAAATTGCAAAAATTCTAAATTTATAAAAAGGCAACAACAAAGCTCCATATACATGTATATGATCATGCATATGCGCGTGTGTGTGTGTGTGTCTTTTATACGCTACAACAAATTGGGCAGCTCGTTTAAGTGTGTGTGTGTGTGTGTGATCAAGGCAGTCGGCGCAGCAGCAGCGACGCAAGCAGCGGCCGTTAAAAAGGCAGCGGACCCTACACGCGCATGTAAAGTTACCCGAGCACACACACACACACACACACAAAGGCACACAGGCAAATGCGAGCGCAGAACCAAAAAGCCGAATGTGCCAAAAATAAAGCAAAAACAAAAATAAAACAACAACAAAAACTATGGCAGCGTCAACGACAACGCTGGCAGCGACTGCGACGGCGACAGCAACGCAACTAACGCCAAGTAAAACTGGCGGCAGCAACAAATTTTGCGCTTATGGGTCGTAAAGTTGACCTTCAAAACACGAACACACACACATACACACTCACACACACAACAAAAATTGGCCAAAAAATTGCAGGTTTTTTTTTCTGTTCGTTGGCTATGCTGCGCCCAGTTGAAGCTTTTTCAAAAGCCAACAGCGCCCGACGATGACGCTATGTGCATGCCATTGTCGACGTCGTTATTGTTGTTGTTGTTGTTGCTTGTGTCTCATAAATGTGTGTGCGGCGGCAGCGGCAGCGGCAAAATCTAATTTTGTGAGCGCATTTTACAAAGAGAGCCAGTTGATCAGATCGCTGCTCAAAGCGGGGGCGAGGACGCTGCACATGCTGCTGCGGCTGCTGCTGCTGCTGCTGCCGCGGCCTCTGCCTTCTTTTTTTTTCGTTACTTTTGCGCGGCATTTTTTTGTTTTTGCACACTTTGCTCTCTTACTCTTTGCGCTGCTCTTTCGCTGTGGTCCGTCTGCGCTCTTATTGTGCGCAACTGTGCTATTTGTGTTGTTGTTGCTGCCGTTGCCTTTTGCGATTTTCATACCCTGCTCGCCAGGCGACAATGGGAGTATGTGTCAAATGTAATGAGCATATTTATTTGAATTATATAAAAAAAAAAACAAGAAGAGGGAGAAGGAGAGAAGATGCAGCCAACAAGTTTGAGGTTTGCATGTCGTAGCTTGTCTCTGCTTCGGGAGAGCACATTTTTTTTGCGAGCTTCACGTCTTATGCTCTCAATGGGTATTCGGCAGTCGTGAACTGACGCTGACGCACACTAACTTGTTGCGAATGTTCGTGCTCGTTGCGTGTGTGTTTGTGTGTGTGTGCGACGCGATCGGTATCAAGGTTTTTGGCAATTTGGTTTGTGCTGCCGCTTCAGTCGGTTGGTAGGTCGCGTCGTCAACGCCGGCGTTGCTGCTGTTGTTCTGCTGCTGCCGCTGTCGCTGTCGCTGCCGTTGTTAACTGCGCTGCTTGCTGCGGTTGCGCCTTTTTCTAGCTGGCGGCTCGCTCGCTTTTTTTATGTATAAAACTTTTTTTGCAAATTGCCAATGCAGAGATCAACATAGTCGCGTCGCTCGTGTGCTCCGCTCGCGTGCGCGTTTAGTTTGCTGTTTTGTTTTTGGTTTTTGAGACGGTGACGGTGACGGCGACGTAGACGTTGACGCTGACGGCGACGGCGCGGTCAGCGGCAGCGCCAACGCCAACGCAGTTGCCGCTGCGCGACACTCTTAACCTATTTTCTCGCGAGCCGAACATTAGTTACAATTTTGTTGTGATGTTGCGTGGCAGATACGCGTCGGACACGGACGCTGCTTGCGCGGATTCTAAGCACGCACAATTACACTAGCACACATACATACACATACGTACCGACCCATACACACACACACGTACACATACACGCGCGCACACGCATAGCCTAGCCTACACACACATACAAATGCAAATTTGCCAATAAGATCTAGTAAAAAAAAAGAGGAAAAAAAGAAATCAAATCAAATAATAAATAAAAGAACAATATTTGTTCTAGAATTTCGCAAAAAGTGCAAATTATATGCATATACACAAGCATATATTGATCAAAGTGCTTCAATTACAGTGCCTTACAATAATAATCGGCTGCACACGCAGTGTGGAATCTGTTTACAATCCATGAAAATGCGGTGCCTTGGTACAATCTTAAAGTTTTATGCATGAATTCGAGTCGAAAAAGTGCTAAAAAGTGAACAAAACAAAACAAAACAAAAAAATAAAGCAAAAAATTAATAATAATCATCAAGTCCCGTTAGCGGATGAACTATATTTGCTCGGCCCCAACTGTACCTTTGATAAAGAACAACGCATCAAATTGGATTACACAAACTTCTGGCTGCTGCAGTCCCTCTCTGAAAGGTTAGTACGCGCATCAAGTATACGTCGCGTTAGCCGAGCCGCTCGATCGCACAAATGATGAATGGGTTTGCGCCTGTCCGAACGAAAGCAAAAGTGTTTAAGTGCCGTTCCACTAAATACATATATATACAGCTATATATATACAGTCGGACTAGATAATATATATAGTACGCGACAAGTGCTGATAAGGCTGACTTTTTATTTTGCTTTCCTGGAAATTTCAGGCCGGTTCTACAGAACTTGAGCCCGGCCATAACTGGGGGAATGTCGGTTAATTATTTGAAGAGTTCATAAATTTGACATATATTACGTGCAGGTTATGTCATAGCAAGTGCAAATGCTATGGGATTTCGAGATTTGGATCGAAAAATTTATTTATTCTGAGAAAATACCCTTTGGTTAAGAAAATACAAAATCCCAAAGTAACCAAAAAAAAAACTTTTTTTTAAATTTAATAAAAATGAAAAAAAAAAAAAATAAATAAAAATTTTACATAATTGAATAAGGGCTTCTTCGTACATTTATCTCTCTTTCTCTCTCTCTGAACTGACATTTAAGTTCTATTACTATGAGAATAGTATGAAAAATTGCAAAAAAAATGTAGAAAGATATTAAAAATATCTGTAAAAAAAACATAACGCTGTAAGATATTCAAGTTAGCAACATTTAATTATTTTATTAAAATAAAATAAGAATAAATAAACAAAAACTCGTTAAAAAATAGAATAAAAAAGTATTTCCCATAATTTTAATTTTTTCAGTCAAAGCAACTTTTTAGTTTGAACAGAAAAAAAAATTATTAGTATTTTTAAAAAAAAGTTTTAAGTCAAACCAAAAGTATAAAGAAATAAAAAATATTAAAAAAAAATATTTCTCATAATAATAATTTTTTCAGTTAAAACAACTTTTTAGTTAAAACAAATTATAAAAATAAAATTATTGCCATTTTCTTTTCACTTTTTTTAAGTCAAACCAAAAATATATTTCTTGTTTTTAATAAAAAAAAGTTGTTAATGTAAGAATTGCTTTCCCTTTTTTAAATATTTAAATATTGTTTTTTTTTAATATTTAACTTAATATATTTAAAAAATGAAGATAAAAATCTTTGTTGCTATCAAAAAACATTGAAGAATTCCGTTTTTTTGCAATATTAATCTATTATTGTTTTTTTTATCTTCATCTTTTTTTTTACAAAAAAGAAATGACCTTCATTTCTGCCAAATATAAATTGGAAATATATTTTTTTTTTGTGTTTCCATTTCTTCATTTTTAATTGCAATTCGAAACTTGGAATTCGTCTGCTTTGGCACAAAAGTTAGATAACAATAGAAGCATTTATGAACTTGTTTGGGGATGAGTTCGGAGCTGTTCGGAGCAAACTAGTTTATGATTCGGTTTTTTACTGTCCTGCCCAGTGTAAACTGGTTATTCCGCAGTTTTTTACTTGCTTTCTTTACATTTTTGATTTTATTTTCATTCGGCAGTTATCTTACCTGTGTAAGGGATGTTCCTTTATGAAAGACATTTAAAGATATCACATTTAAAAAGAGAGAATAAAAAAATGGAATTTTTGAGTTCTTTTTTTTTTTTTAATAGAACTTGATTTTAGATTAATTTAAAGTGAAGTTTCGTATGAATATAAACGAAAATATGTGTTCCTAATAAAAATAGTGTGGATTTAAATATTAAATAAATAAAAATTATATTATATTATATATAAATGTATCTACCTATTTATACCTGCATTTATTGAACTTATGCAAGCGTTTGCCCTGCTCGACCTCTCCCACTTTTTTTTTTTGGGGGTAATACCAAGTCATGCGTAAAATTATTTATAAATACTATAAAAATACTATATAGGAAAATACTGCACGAACCGACAGATGCGCGGCACCAAACACCTAAAACATGCGAAAATTATCTATAAATTAAAATTTTTACAATCTGTGTGCGATTATACAAAGCAACAACAACAACAATAACAATAAATGCTGCCTAAAAAAGCTTTGAGCTGACGTCAAACGGCAACGCAGGCAGCGACGTCGGCAGCGCCAATTTATTTTACACAATTAAGGGTGTGCGCCGCTGTGCGAAAGAGATAGCCAAAAGGCGGAGGGTATGTGTGAGGGTGATGGGCAGAGAGACAGAGAGAGAGAGAGAGTGAGATAGGGAGGGATAGACATGGCGGGCAAAGATATATATACATATATATATATATAATGTATTTATATATATAAACATATGTAAGACACGGGCGATCACACACACACACACAGAGAGAGACAGCATGATGTGAAATAAGCATTACTATGCGCCAATTTAGATTAAAGCAACGCGTGACCACGCCCCAGCCTCTGAAAGGCCCAGCTAACTGTCAAACGAACACGAGAAACACTTTGAGCTCAAAACATAGATACCCTGTAGTTGGCGAAAAAATAAGTTTAGATTAAAGAGATGTTATATACACTATAAACACCCTTCATTTTCTCCATTAATATTTTCTATATCGTTCTAATTTTTTTTCCCTAATGGACTTTGTTTTATTCTTGTTAAAGTGAAAAAAGACAGAAAACGTTTGCCAAAAGCTGGTCATCAGGATAGCGCATTCAAATTCAATTGTTGATATCTCGCTCATTTTGGCAACTAGAGTTACTAAATTTTTTTTGTAGGTCATAAATAGGATGTTTGTTGAGAACAAGTTGAAATTAGGAAGAATTATACTTTAGTTTTTTAAGGAAAAATCAAAGATTGAAACATACTTTGATTGTTCACTCTTTTGAACAGTCAATTTCTAATCTCCATCTCTCTAAAGTCCATAAATAATTAATTCTGTCAAAAAAAAAGGGAATCTTTTTTTGTTATTATCTTCTTTACAATCTATTCTAAATAAAAACTGTGCATCTTTTAAATTTGAATCCGAAAAAGTATTTTTTAATTGGTTTTATGATAGTGTAATGTGTAATGCTAATTTTCTTGTTTTCTATAATCAACTTGTGCTTTAAATCTTAAAGAAATATATTTAAAATATTCTCAGTTACCTGTCGCTGCCCATCACACCCCATTTATTGTCGCTTCTGTAGGGTATTTAAAATATATACAATTTGCTGCGCGCGTTTTAAAATAATAAAAGCAAAGAACGCTTCACAGCGCACAGAGCGCTGTCATTGTTGTTACCAAAAATTTGTTGCTGCTTTTTTTTTGCATATTTATTTAGTTGTATATTTATGCAATATTTATTATTATTTCATATGTATTTATTTTTTTGATATATATTTTATACGAATTATTTCTTTGAGCAGCATTTGCGAGGCATTTTTTTTTTTTTTTTTGGTTCGCAACAACTGTGCAAATATTGGGCGCTTTTCTGTGAGTGTTTGAGTGAATGGGAGAGTGTGAAAGTGTGTGTGTGAGTGTGTGAGTGAGTGTGAGTGTGAATGTAAGAGTGTGTGCGTGTAGTCAGTAGAGTCTCTTCCTCTTACCCTCTCTCATTCTCTCTCTCACTGTCTCTCGCTCTCTGACTGTGTGCGCCCATCAGCCGCAAGCCCTGGGCCCAGCCACACACACACACACTTACACACACACACACACCTATTTGTGGATCATTTTTGCGCATAGAATAGATCCACTGGCAAAATACCAGCAGAAATTGGGGATCTATGTCAGCCTCGCAGCCCAACCACCCAACCCAAGCAGCCAGCCAGCCACCCACCCACCTACCGCACACCTTGTGCTGCTTACGTACTTTGGGAGCAGCTGTCTGTGTTGTGCGTGTGTGTGTGTGTGTAAGTGTGTGTCTGTGCCCATTACGCCTCATTTCGTCTAGCTTGTTGTTGTTGTTGTTGTTGTTGTTGTTGTTCTTATTGTTGCTTGTTCCCTTTGCAGATGCGCAAATCGTTTGTTTAGCTTGTTTCATACCCTAACAAAAGGCGAACGTAAATGGATTTTGATGGATATCAGAGAGAATAAGAGCGCATATATACGATATATACATATATACGCATAAATAATCTTGATTACTAGATTTATTGCTCTTACGAGAGCTCTATATCTAACGAGATCTCTTCCATCTAACTCATTTTAACTTGGCTGGAAGCTAGTTCCAATGCAAACTATGATTATTTTATGCAAATAAATTGTTTTACTATATTGCAAAACTGATCCATAATATATTTACATAAGACATTGTAAACTCGCATATATATATATGGGGTATATATACCCTATAAGACAAGGGTTCTATAAGTTTTCAAGCTTCAACTACTTTAGTTCAAGTAAAAATCTTTTTATATATATTTCATATATATATCTATATATCTATATACATCTCTCTACATATATCTACATATATTACCCTCCACTTCAAAGTGTATTTGCGCTTCGTTTTGAAATATTTCTTAACAAATTTTCTATTTGGTTCTCGCAGCTTATAAATACATTTTTGCCAGCAACAACAGCGAAAAATGTTTAATATTATTTTTGATACATAGCCTTTGGCTTGGCCGCCGCGCCGTGTGTTCCTGTTGCCAAAAAACTATTTGCAAACAAAAACATATATTCATCTCGTGCTCGCATATATTTAGACGCATATTAATAAATGGATAAATGCCGCTACCAAAGACTCGACTTTATTTATACATCAGCGGCAACGGCAGCCGCAGTTGGCATAATAAAAACATGCTTGTTAAATGTTACGAAATGTTTTTACTGCTTATGCAGTTTGCATAGGTATATATATAGGTATATATACGCTATATATCGGCCAATTTAATTCCTTTTGCTGAAACAGTCAAATTAATTCTAGCAGTTGCCTAGATTCAAATTTAAAATTTGTCAACTCGTCTCTTCTTATAGTCATATTAAATATCATTATCTTATTATTGGTATTAAATATCATTGGCGCTGCGCATCGAATGTTTTTAGATTCTTCATAAGTTTTGCTAATTTCCCTTTTCTGTAGAGCAATATTTCCCTCTACACACTAAAATCAACAAAATATTGAACTTGCAATTAATTTCAAATCATTAAAATATGATATAAATTACATTTCATGTTAGGAGATTGACATTTGTATTATTTATATTGTGGGCTCAGGTTTAAGGACTAAAACATTCATCAGTCCTATGGTGTTATTATTTATTGTCAAATCGACAGATTGTAATTAAATAAATAAACGAAAAAAAAAGTTCTTTAAATATAACAAAATTCAAAATTGCATATAAAGCTGAATATAAAACTTGGTGTCTCTAGCTTAAAAGATAGGCGAGATATAATTTTTTAACTAAATTTCGATTTTGTTTTTAATCGATAACAATTAATTGGGGATAGTTATCGATTTTTTTAAATACACACGGACCTCCAGAAAAAGATTGCAAGTCTCTAACATTTACTTCTGACCAAAAGTAAGGCATTTTTTACATTATAGTCTAAGCAAAAAATTTAACTCCCTTTAATTTCCAGTGGAAAAAGAATTTTTTTTCTTGGTTTATGTTTTGTCTAGTGCGGCACTACTATTTTTATGAACAGCAATATTTAGTTAATAATATATATAATAATAATTACAATATACATACATATATATCTATAAAAAATATATAAACTTCAACTAGCCTTTATCTCTGTTTAGCTTATCAAATCAATTTTCTCTGACGTAGTTTCTTTAACACTCAAAAATGTGCTGGTGCAACTGAACTGAGTTTGTGTTTGATAATAAATTAAAAAAAAAAAATATTGTTTGTCATGATATTTTATAGTTGTTTTCTATTTCATTATTCAACGAAAACAAAGTGGAGCAAAGTTATCCATGAAATTTAGGAACCTTTATGCTACTAGTTGTAGCTATCTTTAATGCAATAAACTTAATATGTATTTAGCTTCTTCTGCTCTCAAATACTCTTACTCTTACTCTTATATCATTAATAATAATATTCTTTGTTTATTTTCTTCA
This sequence comes from Drosophila pegasa, assembly GCA_035046225.1. Taxonomy (NCBI): domain Eukaryota; kingdom Metazoa; phylum Arthropoda; class Insecta; order Diptera; family Drosophilidae; genus Drosophila; species Drosophila pegasa. The sequence continues at coordinate 4,747,906 of JAWNOD010000398.1, read as the reverse complement.
CGTATGTGAAACAAAATCTTATCAGACTACAATATCTTTCCCATATATATATATTTTTATATATATATTGTTCAAAACTGTTGCTTTCTCTGCTCCAGCATATTACTCAGTTTCAGAATATATATATATATAAAGTCTTACTTATCAGTAAAGTGTTTTATTATGTAATTTCTTTTCACAATTATATAATATTATTTGCAGCTTTTCTTTCATTTTTTACAATACTGAATCACGTGTCGTATGATTAATATTTATTTTTATATCAATTAATAGCTAAATATTAATAGTTTAGCTATGATTTGTATTATGCAATGCATAGTAGTAGTAATATTTGACTTAAAACCCATGTTTTTTGTCCTAATCATGCATACAAATTGGATTTACTTGCGGCTCTTAGCTCTAACTTAGTTGGCTTGATTTTTGTGTGCTTTGTACCTTAGGCGTTTCCTGCCTGCCACAGACACATAATTGCGATCGTTGATCGTTGCTGCTCGTTCGTTTGCATGAATTAGGGCCACATGTTGGCGATTCACTCTCCAACAACAACAGCAACAACAACAACAGCAACTACAAAGCGCACTCTGACTCTGCCTCTGCTTCTGCCCACGCAATGCGCGCGCAAAAATTTACGCGATTTGTCAGCCAGTCGAATATGTTTTTTTTTCGCTTTGCTTTTTCCTAGATTTTTTTCTTGCTGCTATTTATTGTGTGCTTACATTTCGCTTGTTGGTTCTTTGAAATGCTTGAGGTTGCTTTCGGCAGGGTTTAAGTGGGCCTACACACAGCAACACAAACAGACACACAGACGGACAGACAAACTGTTTGCTTTTGATACACTGTCTTTGTAAAGTGAAAAGGAGTTGAACTCAGTTTTTGGACGTTAAGAAATTCTAGAGAGATGCAAATATAGTGTTGTTAAATATTATAAATAGCGTGCAAAATTATATGTTTAAAAGTTATTGTTAAAATGAACCAATCTATAGAACCCTATTAGATGCAAATAAAAAGTATTTGAATTAATTTAAAATGTCTAAAAAATTCTAAAAAAAATTAAATTTAAATACTAAAATCTAAAAATACTAAAAAAAATCTGTTAAATAATATTATTATATAAATAAAAAAAATTAAACAAATTAATTTAAAAATATTTACAATAAAAATGTTTTTAACAAATTTTAAATTAAAAAAAATACATTTTTTTTCAAAGCCCAATAGTTACAAAATTACAAAAAAAATATAAAAAAATCTTTTAAATAATAATATTAAATAAATAAAAAATAAAAAAACATTTTTAAACAAATTAATTAATTTAACTCTTTTTTAAATATTAAAAAAAATATATATTTTGAATATAAAAAATCGAAATGAGTTAAAAAATTAATACATTAATAAAATAGATGCATAGGAAGTTCGTAAATTCTTTTTTTTTTGTCATTTGAAAGTCTATTGCTCTCATATTTTTTGGTCCACAAGCATATAGCACACTGCTGAAAATCGCGCAGTTTAATTCTAGACAAAGCTAATCACTCACCTGCCAAAAATCAAACTCATTTCTGCTAAAGTAAACAGGGCATTAGGCAGTCAGTTTAAATTTAGCTGCAATGTCCGTCCCTCACTTGTTTGTGCTGTGTACTTAGTGATATCGAAGTAGTTGTTGTTATTGCTGTCATTGCTGCTGCTTTCGTTGTTGTTGTTGCTGCCGTTGTTTGTAGACAATTTCTAAGTGTGTTCAAATTTGGGTCAGCTCTTCTACGCACTGTCGCTGCTGACGCTGCTGGCTGTCAGAGTGTCATTGTAATTGCAAATATCGCAGCCAAGCAGCGACACTCACTCACTCAAAAAATATCACTCATACGCCAGCGTGTGCATTCGCGCACTGCCCACGCGCTGCCTAAGCCAAAGCGACAAAAAAAAAAAAAAAGAAAAGAAAAATAGACGAAAACAGAAAAATAGAGATGGAAAAACGAAGCAAACGCAAATTGTCATCATTTTCATTTCGGGGGCCCCAAAAGTGCCCGATGCAAAACTATAAATGAAAATTAGCGCATTTAATTGCCCAAAATGTGTCTGCCAACAGCAACAGACGCAACACGACTCGAATGCAACAACAACAACAGCAGCACCATTTGCTACGTCTGCAATAAGGCGCTTGACGTAATTGCCCAGACAAGTTTTCTGCCTTGCACTTCTCGCATTGCGCACTTTTGACAGACCCCAACGCAAAGGCGTCTACAAATTTATTTTACAGCATTGTTCATATATATAAAAACATTCATATGTATAATATTTTATTGCACCTGTATTAAATATTATTACACCAGATATTTAGCTGCCAGAGTCTTGCGCAGGCTGCGGGCAGTTCTTTTAAATTTATATTTCAACTGCTTAGGCAGGGAAGAGATGGAATTTTATTTGGATAGGTTAGGCCTAGAAAGATGTAGTAGTGCTTGACTAAAATTTATAGGTATATTTAGGTGTCTTTTAGAGTCGATTAAGGCACTAGATTGTGTACTAATACTTATACTAATACTTATAATATATAGTTCTACTTCTACTTCTACTTCTACTTCTACTTCTACTTCTACTTCTACTTCTACTTCTACTTCTACTTCTACTTCTACTTCTACTTCTACTTCTACTTCTACTTCTACTTCTACTTCTACTTCTACTTCTACTTCTACTTCTACTTCTACTTCTACTTCTACTTCTACTTATACTTCTACTTCCACTTCTACTTCTACTTCTACTTCTACTTCTACTTCTAATTATACTTCTACTTCTACTTCTACTTCTACTTCTAATTATACTTCTACTTCTACTTCTACTTCTACTTATACTTATACTTATACTTATACTTATACTTATACTTATACTTATACTTATACTTATACTTATACTTATACTTATACTTATACTTATACTTATACTTATACTTATACTTATACTTATACTTATACTTATACTTATACTTATACTTATACTTATACTTATACTTATACTTATACTTATACTTATACTTATACTTATACTTATACTTATACTTATACTTATACTTATACTTATACTTATACTTATACTTATACTTATACTTATACTTATACTTATACTTATACTTATACTTATACTTATACTTATACTTATACTTATACTTATACTTATACTTATACTTATACTTATACTTATACTTATACTTATACTTATACTTATACTTATACTTATGCGGCTGCCGTGACGTATGCGTAATTTTCGATACGAAAGCATTGAGTATACGCCCAGTTGTGGGTACAATAAACAACGCGTGATGTTGCCAAAATTTGATTATTTAGCAGCTCATAAAGGCAACAGCTGCTGCAAAAATCCCTTTCGTGTCAGCCCTTATGGCGCCCTAATTAATGCTAATTCCGCATTGACTACCTTTCCTTCGTGTCTCTTTTCGGCGCTCAATTAACATTGCGTTAATGGCCAACACAATATTTGCCACTGTCAACAGACACAGAGAGAGAGACAGAGAAAGAGAGTGAGAGAGAGAGAGACATGCTCTTTGACAGTTGGAGAGCTGCTTAAGATCGAGTTGAGTTGGTCACCGAGTGCCTGACAAGCTGCCAAAAGGGAGTCTCGACTCGAGTCGAGCTTCAAGCCGCAGCCTCAATTGTTGTAAAGATTCATACAACAAATTGTTGTTGTTGCTGTTGTTGTTGCTGCTGTTGTTGTGGAACAGCCCACGGCCAAATTCGCAAACAACAATCATCGAGTATCGAGCATCGAACCAACGACCATCGCTGTATGTCGCTGCCTTTTCAAGTGCTAACAAGTTGTTCCGCCCCCCTGCCGCGCCCCCTGCCCCGCCTCATGGCTAAATGTGTTAACCGCAAACAACAACAAAACAACAGCAGCAGCAGCAACAAGTTCAGCTTCACTCCATGCTGTCGGATTATGGCATTTGGCACCCACGACAACAGCGCAGCGACATAACTGTAATAATTACAGACAAACTCCTAAACCTAACCCTGCCTAACCCCTGCCCACCCTCCCTCGCAGCCCATTGGCTCAGCTGAGTCAGAGGGCTCGAGCTTTCGCCATTGGACAGCATATTTGTTGCTCCCGTTCGACCAATAGGAGCCAGCCTTTCATCTACCACGCGTCCCCCCACATGTGTGCATGGATGCCAGCTTAGATAAGCGTGTGTTAAAGGGGGGAGACTACAAATAACATTTTAGCTGTGTCACTATGTTTCAGTACATTAAATATATTTATATATATTATTATATTATAGTATATTATTATATTAAATATATTTATATAAAATGTTAAATATTATATAAGGAAATGTATTTTAAATTTGTATTCGTTTTTAGTGGTAGTTGATGAGAACAAGAGTTTATATGAGTTGTATGAGTATATAAACTCATATGTAAGGTAAAAATTGCTAGAGCAGCGCTCACAAAACAAGGATGTAAGTCGAAGAAGACCTCTTCAGATTTCGATTCTAATTGTAACTATTTAAGTCTCAAATTTCAAGCAATAGAGCGTAATCAATTTTTGACATTTGAAAGGCTTAGGTTTGCTTACATTTCTATATATTTATTTTAAAATAATTTATTTACAGTATATATTTTTAAAAAATATATTATATATATTTTTCTTATATTCATATATATAAAAAAATATTTATAAAAAATAGATTTGATATTTGCATTGCCTTTGGAATTTTTAACTGCATCGAAATGATATAGTATATCGGTTAGCATAGAGATCTTTCAATTCCTACAAGGAATGCAGTGCATATGAGAACAGCGATCAATTCTGCATATAGATGTTTGTTTCTTGAGGGGCTATCAATCTTTAGAACCATCTACATTTTCATACTTGAATATATATATTGAAAAATACATATATTTTAGATGCTCTTGATTTAATACTTTATTTTATTTCATTAATTTTTTTTTGTTTTGAAATAGTATTTTATTTTATTCCATTTTTTTTTTAAGTTTTAACCTCTGATTTTTTTGCAACACTATTAAGTTTATTCATTTAAAATCGAATTTAAAAAACTGAAAAATTTTTATAAAAATTACTATTTGGCTTAAGTACTTTATTTGATACAGAAGTCGAATTTGGAAATATTCCCACCGCAAAAGCTTTCTTAACAGCAAAGTTTGTCTTTCCTTCAGTTTGTCTTTTCTTTCATTCTTTCCAGCAACAATCATCAGGTCGGTCAATCAATCAGTTAGTTATCAATATATGTACATTATATTCTTGTAAATAAATTCTTCAAGTTTTAATATGATGGAATCTATTCAAAAATGTCTAAAAGAGTTCAGCTACTTAAATATTCTTGCTGCTAAAATTGTAGTTAGCTGCTCAGTAAGTGCCTCAGGCATTCAGTCATTTATTCACTCGGTCTTAGTTTAATGTACAGCAATTTTTATCTTTTATGAGCGCAGCCCAATGCGTTGCCAACAAATTGCAATTGTCGCACTTTTACACAATTTCGCACTTTGCAGTAAATTTCATATTTTATTTTATTTTATTTTATTTCATTTTTCTTGACTCGTTTTTCTTTTCTTTTTTTTTTTGGTTTCTATGCGTACGCCCACACGAGGCGCGGCACTAATTTTTTTGCAGGCGCCCATTCAGCCTCATTTTGCGAATCACATTGCCCCCCTCGCCCCGCCCGGCCCCCCTCTGGCAGTGTGTAAACAGTTGCGTGTGGGCGTTCTATTCCTGGCGCACGCATCGCCAGCGCAATTAACACATTTGTATCTGACAAATGCAATCTGTGCGCTCGTATCTCAGCAGCGTTTTCACTTGCACTTTTCAGATACTTTTGCTGTTGTTGTTGCTGTTGTTGCTGCTTTACACTGGGTGCCTAATAAAGTGCATTGTGCGCTTGTTAATATTTGCGAGACAACTGAAATTTATAAGTGCCAAATGAAAATAAATTCAAACAAATGGCGCAAATTAAATGCGAATTCAGATTTGCCTACTCACCGAGAATTGTCCAAGTCATAGAGAGAAGAGTTATATATAAATATATACATATATATATATCTTTCTGATTAGTTTATTAATGCTAAGTTGACTCGTTGCTCAAGTGTTTCGTGCTGTTGTCCGAAGTCTGTGGTGCAAATTGGCATAGGTTCAAAATTTAAATGAAGATAGCACATATCAGCTAGAAATATTTATATGTATATTTATTTTTTATTATTTATTATTATTTATTATTTAATCTTTAATATTTATTATATATTATATATTATTTATGATTTTTTTTTATTTATTATTTTTTATTAATTATTTATCTCATGTATTTATTTAGTTTTTTATTTAATGTTTAAGTGATGTTTTAAATATTATCTTACCTCCCTTTTCATAACAAAACTCTTAACAATATAGGGTTTACTAGCACACTGTAGACCTATTAGAATACTCTGTTTATTAGACTCCTCTGACGTCTTAAGGTTTCGCTTAAAGCAGCCTAAAATGTATTCAATTCACATAATCATAAAGCTTTATCAAACAATTTGGTTTTTATAACTGAATAGAGAGTGGAGTTAACTGGAATTGTAGCCAGATGTGCCTGTTCTTATATAATATTTGGGAAATTATTAGCCTCATATAATATTTTAAAATCTTATAAAAGCACTTTAGAAAAATTTAAATCTGATTTATTTAGTTCCTGAATTATTTAGTTCGCACACTATTTGAAAGTGTAATGCGAATATTGAAGAAATAGTTAGGACTCATTTCTTATCTCATTTATTTATTGGAAACTGGGACACGTACCTGAGCTGCTTGGTTTTGATATGATATATTATATTGATATATTCAAATATTTCAAAATCTTACGAAACTGGGACTCTAGTCTAGGGTGACCACATGGACCTCAGGCCATGACAATCTTTTAATTGAAACAGTAGAAAACCGGGATAATTTCGTGTCAGGTCGGAACACCACGGAAATTAGCTCCTAAAGCGGCACATGTCCCGGAATTCCAGGACGGATGACAACCCTACTCTAGTCTGATACGCATATAATATTTGCAAATGTGATGAAATATCTTAAGAGCAAGTTAGCTGAGACTTGAATACTTGTATAATACCTCAAAATTTTACGAAAATTCTTTTACTGAAAATAATTTACTGGGATTTGAACCTGCGTCTGGCTGTCATAAAATATAAAGAGTTCAGACCTAAAAAAGTTTTTATATATTATTGTAATTTTAAGACTTAAATTTGAACTTTTTGACAATGCTAATTGGGATCTATGTAGAATCTATCATAGATACCTGTACAGAATCGATCAGCTAAGGCTAGAGAAACTAAATCTTTAAATATTTTAAGAGTACTTTCTGCTCTTTGATATAAGTATTAAAAAAACTTTATAAGAAAATGATATGAAAATGTTGATTAAATTATGGTTTTATTCGTATTTTGCTTCTTTGATTCAAAAAATAAATTAACTTTAGAATCCAATTGCTCAAAATGTCATATAACTAGCTCAAGCTATCTGCTTATCCAACATTCATCTACCATTTTCATTAGCCATTCTGCCTTAGTGACCCACATTTTAGCGTTCAGTCGACTTCACCCATTAACCTTTTGCCATTTGACCTTGCTGGCCGAGCTGGCCAAACCCGCGAACCAAAGTCAATAGCTGAAATCAGCAAATATATATATATATATATATTATAACTGCCTAACTGCTTAATCAATCATGGTTTGCCAAGTAACTATAACTTGTAGCTCCCTCTCTCTCTATCTCTCCTTCGCTCCCTCTATATATAGATATATATTTGTATCTGTAACTGCTGACCTTCATCTTTTACAATTTACTGCGCCTGATGCTGGGGCCAAACCTATTTGCTACTCGCTTTATTCAAATGATTTGTTGCTCCGTTGTTGTTGTTGTTGCTCCGTTGTTGTTGCTGTTGTTGTTGCCTTTCGGCTGATTCATTTGCCCGTTTTGAGGCATTTTGCACATTTGACCATTGAGCCAAGGTGAACTTCAAACGCTAATCTTGATCTCGTTTGCCTTCTGCACAGATCATAGATCTATATGCGCATATATACACACACAAATATATATATATATTTATTATATATATATTTTATTTAATTTTTTTATATTTTTTTTTGTATATTTTTTCTCTTATCTCATTTGGCGCATCTTTTTGGCAATTCGCAATTGATTTGTGCCGTTGCTTATGGCATTGAAGGGCAAATCTTGGAAATAAAAATGAAAATAAAACAAGTTTGTGATCCATTTTGTTGTGCGGGTGTGTGTGAGTGTTATAGATTGATTGATTTGCTTAGCGGCTGTCATGTGGGCATGTGCTTAGTTTTGTAACGCTCACGCGCGTGTTCAGCCGCCGCCGTCGCCGTTCAATGAACTCAACGGTAAATTTACAACGCCAACAAAAGCAAAAAAAAAAACATTAATAATAAAGTAAAACAACAACAGCAACAGCAACAACAACTGTTGCCGCTGCTGCTGCCAACGTCGAGCGCTGAAAACCTACACCAACATGTAAAGTTCTAATGCCAAAGATAAACAAAGGCAAAAGCAAAAGCAGAAAAAAAATTCAAAAATGAGCAAAGAGCAACAACAGCAACAGCAACAACAAATATCAACAAACTACTTTGTATTTACAATTATTATCGGTTCGCACAGCACTTCAAGTGCTCGTGTCTCTCTCTCTCAACCTGCGCTGCCGCTCCCCATCTCCCTCCCACTCCCACTCTCCCCCTCTCTCTCTCTTAGCTATTTAGAACGTGTAAATTGAAAAACTATTTGGCTGTTACAGCAGCGCAGCGCGCGTCGCTGCCGGCGTCGCTGCTGCGCACGATAAGGCGCAGCTAGCTAAAAGTTGAAGGCCATTACTGATACGCCGCGTGGGACGCGTGTGTTGGCAATTGTAGCTGCGTATCCATGTGTGTAAGGGTGTGTGCGTGTGTGTGTGTGTGTGTATTGTTAGCATTGATTATCTAACTAGACATACCTACACACATCTACACACACCTATACACATGTATTTCTGGGCAACAGGCACGTGACACTGGGCGTGTGCTGTCCCCAGCTCTATTTGCATCTGCATTAGAGTTGGCTATCTGCCCCAAAAATTACTCTGCGCGAATTGTTAATTACTTATTTATTTTTGACAATTTTTTTACACTATTAATTAACGTATAAATCATATAAAAACAAAGGATTGTTTTTAAAAAAATGCTAAAAAAAAACATGTTATATTTATTATGATTTTTTTTAGACATTTATTTATAAGCTAAAAAAAAGTTTTAATTTCGAATGTATTTTTAAAGTAATGCTAAAAATATATGTGCCATTTTCTAAACATATTTTATAGATATATTTTTTAAGATTTTAGATTAAAAATGTTTAAAAACAGTTTGAATTTTTTTTTTGAGTTTCAAAAAAAAAAACAAAAAATTGTCTTATAATTATTATTATTCTTTTATTATTTTTTTTTTATTTATTTTTTTTTATTTTATTTATTTTTTATTATTATTTTAAGTTTATAAAATGCTAAACAAAATTATATCATATTGTTTTTAACATTTACTGCAAAATTAAAAATGTTTAAAAACTTTTTCAAATGTTTTGGAGCTTCATATTCTTAAAAAAAAAAAAAACAAAAGTTGTATTTTAATTATTATTTTATTTTAATTAATATTTTTTTATTATTATTATTTATTTTTTAATTTTTTATTCAATTTTTGTACTTTATTTTTAATATTATTATTTTAAGTTGATAAAACGCTAAAAAAAATATATCATATTGTTTTCAACATCTACTGCAAAATTAAAAATGTTTAAACATATTTGCTTCAAATCATTCCTTTTAATAATTCCCAATTTTATTTTATTTTTTGCATAACAACAAAATTTGACTTATAACAAATTGTTGTTCTTTGAAAATAATTTTTGTAAATTTATTAGGAATTCAGATAAGCTTTAAAGCGCCTCAAAAGCTAGGCCTTACAGCAAAAGTTTAATTTGGTAATAAAATTGATTTTCTATTATTTATGTATATTACCGAAATACCCGTATAATAACAATTAAAAATATATATCGATAAGAAATAAATCTGCATTATGCAGCAGAGAGATAAGTAAGGTTCAGGCTATCAAGAGAATATTATTCAGTTAAGAGGCGGCTTAACTGTGCGTATCTATTACAGCATCGCGCTTTGCTAAGCAAACAGCGCACGGATAATGCGGGCACTTATATACATATAGATTTAACATATTGCGCAATTTGCTGATCGCTCAACTCGACCCTCCCCGAAAAAGAAAAAAACTCTCTTTACTTTTGTTTTTGTTTGTATTCTGTTTGTATTCTCAAGTGTTTTTTTTTCCAACGCTCGCGCTACGTCTGCCTGCAACGCTGATAAGCATACACAATATATACATATCATATATATGTATATAAGTCTATATAATATATATATATTCTTAAACAACTTGACGTAAGCAGCTGAAAGTAAAAGTTTTGCTACTGGCATTGCACCCATTAATTAAACAAGTTGCGGGGGCTTTCGGTGGCGGGCGCCAGGGGGCGTGGCGCTTGAAAAGTGCAAGTGAAAATGAAAATGAGAACTGCAAATTGTGAATCACTTTATAAACTGCAATTCGCGTCAATGGAAACGAAAGCGAAACAGCAAATAAAAATGCATTTAAATATTTACAAATTTTTTCGTTCTTCTTTATGAGCTCTGCTGGCGCCATAAATCTTAATTAACTTATTGTTATTTATTCATTAATATTTTAAATAATTAACAAGCTAGTTTAATTGTTCAAGTGATTTATGCAAGTAAATATTGTAGAAGAGTTCTAATGTGGGCGTGCACGACTAGCAGATACCCTGAGCGCTATGATTGTTAATAAGGAAATGGCTGGTTGAGTTATTGCCAAATGATAAACTGATAAGCTATGTTATACTAGAATAAACCTACAAAATTTCTAATCTCTTACTTTTGTGGCTTACGAGATCGCTAAAAGTATACGAACTGACGGATGAACATGACTAGATTGACTCGACTCTTATAGTGTTTAGTCACGCCTTCTTGCATATAGTTTCTTCACCCTGCATTTTTTATGGGGGTATTGATAGTTAGTTGAGTTTTTTAAGGTATTTAAATCAGTCTGTCTATCTTTTTATGGGGCTTTACATATGAATCATGCGAGGTAGATGAAGAGGTTGATGAGGTTTTGCTAAAAGTAATTACAGCAAAGTATTTTATTCCATTTCACAAAGATATAGCGGATATAGCTACGCCTATCTCATCTACCTGTATCTCCCATATGCTTACAGTGAGAAATTTTAAGTTACTGTTGACCTTCTGATACATACTTATTGGGGGCGTGGCGTGAATGAGTATTCTGCGCCCGAATTTCAAGTTTCTTAGTCTCTTAATAGAATTTTGTTGGCATCTAGACCATGATCGTAAGCAGACGTAATATCTGTTATATACAAATGTATTTTTTTTATTATTTTTTATTCTCTTCAGATTATGTAAAATATATAAATTTATAAAATTTTGGCAATAACTAATATTAATATTAATTTAAATAAATTATTAATATTAAATTAAATATATTATTTAGAATTCAAATGCTCAAAAGACTTCATGTGTCTATAAGTATATTGCTGATATTGAGCTGAACTAAATGTAGTTTAGGTAATGCTAAACTTAATTCAACTATATTAGTAAATCCATAGGCTCTTATACATATTTATATACACACATACATACCTAAATATATCTACATTATAAATAAAATCCCAAGAATTCCTCTGAAAATATACCTTATATCTGTATGTACTTATATAAACGGAGATCTATTAATACATTCCATTGTTTCCCTGATCTGATCTTATGATTACATATTACTCATTTTCCAAATCCATATCAAATCCATTCTCAATTTCAATTCCACTTTCTCATAAACTGTTATTCAAGCATTTGCTGGCAACTTTACCTGCTGATTTTACGTTGTTCCACGATTTGCTAACCTTACACTATCAGCGTGAGCATTATGTAATGCGCGGCAAACAGAGAAATTTCCATCGGGGCATATATTTTCCCTTTGTGTTATATGCTCGAATTCAGAGACCGAATTCAATCAGAGCGAATTAGCATAGAATTTGCTGTAAAATCTGTGCGAGAGATATGATAATATGATATATTTCCATATGTATGAAAATGAAATTGTAATAACAAATGAAAGCCGCGTGATCTGCAAATTCAGAACGTTTGCAAAAAGCAAAGAAACAAAGTCAAATAAATAAATAAAATGCGAGCGAAATTAACAGCAAAAGTTATTGCAAAAGTTTTCTCAGCTGAAAGCGAAAGTTCTCTGCGAGAGATAGTTTAATGCCCGTTGTATATATTTGCGTGCGTGTGTGTGTGTGTGTGTATTGTTGCTTGTGCTATTAAATTTTATAAGCCACACAAACACAGCGGAGAGAATAAAATAATAATAAAAATGAAAAAGCAAAAACAAAAACAAAGAAATACATTGCGGGCGTCGCAGTCGGCGCCGCAAATAAAAAATCGCTTACGACAGCGCCGGGCCCCATGGCGCACACGCACACACGAAGCTTGTAGTTGTAATTGTTATTATTGTTATTGTTACTGCTCACACACACACACACACATATACTCAGCCACACATTCCCGCGATCGTCCAGCTCAGTCGCACACCCTCGTCGTGCGGCGCTAGCGCTTGCTCGCTCGCACACATTTGCGAAAAAGTTCTTTGACGTTTTGTTTATTTATTTTGTTAAGCTGCGCGCGCGTCGCCGTCGACAGAGGCAGCAGCCGCGCAGCAGCAACAACAACAACAACAACGGCACTCATCTGCTCTCTTATTAAAAAGCTTTCTGCCAAGCGCTCTCACGCGCGCTCTCTTCTGCTACGCTCTCTCTCTCTCTCTGCATTTGAAACGTATACAAAGCGCAAAGAAAAGCAAAAGTACTTCTTATCAGCTCTGCCGCTGCCCCGCCTCTGCTGCCGTTCGCTGCATTAGAACTTTGCCCAAAAGCAGTTAAGATTAGCGCGCGCTGTAAAAAAAAAAAAAAACACGACTTACATATGCCAAGGCGTGTGCATAAATAGTGTCAGCGAGGGTGGCCATCACAATTCGGGGTATGTGGGGCAACATAAATTAGCATTAGCTTATCTATGCCAATTACAATTGGCCGCAAAACATAAGCCCAGGCGCCTAGACCCTTGCTCGAGCCATTAACAGTTAGCCAGCAGCCCGTTATCGGCTAACGGAAATGCAATTAATAATGTTGGGCCCGCCAACCGCACACAACTTCCGCTTAATGGGGGTGGGGGAGGAAAAAGCGTGTTTGATGACAAATTACAATTTGTTTGTTTGCGCCTACAAATCGATAGGCTGTGATAGCGAGATATCGGAGCTAAAAATAAATAAGAACTAAAAAATGGGAGCCGCTTCCGCTTCCTCTTCCCATCTGATAACGGGCGAAAGTTGTCATTGACTGGAGCAACTCCCAAAAAAGAAAAAGAGTTCTACTTCCGTTCGATAAGACAACACAAATTGTACAGTTGTCGAACTCTATTTGTTTAAGTGCGAATGTGGGCCATCAAACAGCGCTATAAAAGGGAACCACCTGCTCTACAAACCAACCAAATGTCAATAGATATACGCAAAATTAACATCAGTTCTCGCGCAAATTCTCGGGTAATTATGGCTATACTTTTTGGATCACGAGCTGCAGATGTTCTTTTTTTTTCTAAACTGGCTTGTAAAAGTGTTAATAGACTAAATATTAACAACATTTTCGAAACTTTGCTGCCTCTCGCCCCCCTCTAAGCTGATAAGAGCTGCTATATTTTTCTGTATTGCTCTATCTAAGTTGATTAAGTTTCGGACATTTGTAGCTGGGATCGAAAGAACCGAAATGATATTTATTGAGATTCGATGGTGCAGGAAGTTGAAATGATGTGAGCGATATGTGAGGGGAAGTTTTGTGTTTATCTTTATTCAGTTAAGGTTTCACTTCGGAAGGGGGACTCGTGTAGCTTGTTAGAGAGCTGTTGTTATAGAGTATTCGCAGTTTTAACTCGATCGAATCGATTTGGAAATCAATTGGGGAAAAAGTTAAGAAATGTTGTGAGATATATAGAATATATTAAAAATTATTATAAAAAGAAAATAATATTATGAAATATATATATAATATGTATTGATAATAAATAATAAAATAGATTATTACAATTATATATCTTGGGTATAAAAAAGAAAAAGTGAAGTATATATATCATTTATATATAAAAAAAATATTTTGATATATATTATAAACTATTTTATATTTTATACATAAAATGAAAAAAAAAAAAGAAGAAATATTATGAATTATATATGATATTATATTTATATAAACTATATTTTATATCTTATATATATAAAAAATCTGATATATATATAATATTATAAACTATCATATATTACTTACAATTCATTCATTTTCCAGCTGAAAATGTAAAGTCTTTTCTATCTATCTCTATATTATTTTCCATTTTATATTAAGTAAAACCCTTATATCATTTATTATAATACCCTTTCCGTACCCAATTAACGTAACTCCCATTGTTTTTATCAGGTACAACACTGAACAAGGAGCTATGGACCAGCAATTCTGTTTACGCTGGAACAATCATCCCACAAATTTGACCGGGGTGCTGACCTCGCTGCTGCAGCGCGAGGCGCTCTGCGATGTCACCCTCGCCTGTGAGGGTGAAACAGTCAAGGTACGAACTGAAGAGTCTTACGAATAGAATATGGCAGCTATAACTTTTGCATTACTTTGGCAGGCACATCAAACCATACTGTCAGCCTGCAGTCCATATTTCGAGACGATTTTCCTGCAGAATCAGCATCCACATCCCATCATATACCTGAAGGATGTGCGATACTCAGAGATGCGCTCCCTGCTGGACTTCATGTACAAGGGCGAGGTCAACGTGGGCCAGAGCTCGCTGCCGATGTTCCTGAAGACGGCCGAGAGCCTGCAGGTGCGTTAGCCAAATGTCCTTAAAGGATCTCTATTAATCGGGGGGTTTTCTTCGTGGCCTTGCAGGTGCGCGGCCTCACAGACAACAACAATCTGAACTATCGCTCCGACTGCGACAAGCTGCGCGACTCGGCTGCCAGCTCGCCCACTGGACGCGGCCCCAGCTATGGCGGCATGGGCGCCGACATACGCGATCCACGCGACTCCCTGCGCTCCCGCTGCGAACGCGATCTGCGCGACGATCTGCAGCGCAGCAGCAGCAGCCTCAGCCTGAGCGAGCGCAGCTCGGCCGCGGCGGCGGCCGCTGCGGCTGCCGCTGCCGCTGTGGCAGCGGCCGGTGGCAATGTGAACGCCGCCGCCGCCGCTCTCGGCCTGACGACCAGCGCCGGCGAACGATCTCCCAGCGTGGGCAGCGCCAGTGCCGCGGCGGCTGCCATGGCGGCGGCCGTTGCTGCCGCCGCGAATCGCAGCGCCAGCGCCGATGCGCTCAACAGTCGCGGCGACGCGGGCAGCGATCGGGGCAGTGAGCGGGGCACGCTGGAGCGGGCCGATAGTCGGGATGAGCTGTTGCAGCTGGACTACAGTACCAAGGATAACAATAATACTAACAGCAGCAGCAACAACAACAATAACAACAACAACAACAATAGCAGCAGTAGCAGCAGCAACAATAACAACAACAACAACAACAGCAGCAGCAACAACAACAACAACAACAATCGAGAGCGCAACGATAGCAGAGACAGAGATCGGGACAGAGAGCTGTCGACGACGCCCGTCGATCAGCTGTGTAGCAGTAAGCGCAGACGTAAGAACTCATCATCCAACTGTGATAATTCGTTGTCCTCGAGCCATCATGCGAATGCGGCCCACATACAGGACAGACACTACGCGCAGGACTCTCAGGTGAGTGGGGGTGATCGTTGGATTGAGAATGGGAGAGAGAGAGAGAAAGGGAGTGAGAGTGAGAGATGGGAGTTGATTGTTGAGAGAGACAAATTGAATTACTCATCTATGTATAATATATATATGGATTATAATATTGGGTGTTTCTATATATAGGTATATCTATATTTATATGGAATCTATGAATTGAATAACTGATCTATAGACGAGTTGAGATATATACACAGATATATGGATATATCTACAACTGTTCGTCCTTGGAGCTCTCATTTGTTGAAGCTCTCCTGAAAGCATTTTAAGTGCACTTTTACTTCGGTCTACATTATATCGCAGCATATCATATTGTATTACTATTCAAAAGCAAAGATCTGGCATATTATAAAATATATCTATATATGCTGCATCAAAATCAACAGCCAAGTTGATGTAGACCTCTATCCGTTTGTTCTTTGAACCATCAGAAAAAATTTGATATATATTTTTAGTTTCTTTTCACAAGCCAATAAATTTGTTCAATTCTCAGAAATCGATTAGAGTCGAAACAAACAAACATTATATTTTTAACTTTATCTCCCAAGTCATATTCATCTATATTTGGTATATAAAGATTAGATTCTGCTCGAGTATTGAGCTAAAAAATAAAGTAAAATGACCGATTTGTATCCAGGAAAGAACTCGAATGAGTTATCGATAAAAAAAGATAAATTGTAAATAATATAGTGAGTTTGGTATACAGAAGTATAAATATATTGTAAATACAATATATATTTCTGAGTTTGGTATACAGAACTTAAAATATATATTTCTATTTGAATTCTTTAGCTTTTGTGGTTTTCGAGAACGCTAAGCTCATAGGGACGAACAAGCTGATAGATGATCATGACTAGATCAATTCAGTTCGTCGTTGTGAGCTGTAATGTATATACTTTATGGGATGTGGCACGCCTCCTTATGTCTGCTGAATAAATTTTATTAAAAGCAATATACCCTAAATTCCCATTTTCAATTGGTAAAAATAAAACCAAATTTTCGAAGGATACAACATAGCGTGCAGAGTATCTTCAAGTCAATCACTCCTTTTTTTTGAATACGTTTTTTATTGAATCTAATTTTGAGCACTTTCTAAATTCGGTCAACAATTCCAACTCTATTGAAACTGATCGAACAGATTCATGCTCTGCACTACCGTAACGACGCTGAATGCGAGCTTAGCAACCTGTAAATGGTATAAAATTGATGTTACTTATATATCTCCCTTGATATCATAGCATAGCTAGACCAACCTTTATATTACTATTCACCGATATCATTATAATGCCGAAGCCGATAAACACGATGGGCTGGTGCACCTGATACATGAAAATCCTTAAGGTGGATTTGTATTTGCGCTCAGCGTCGATCCAGTGCGATTGACCCAGAATGTTGATCAGATCGTGGCTATCTTCGACTAGGGAATCGCAGAGGAAACAGAACGGAAATGTCTGCAACAGCAGAGCCACAACAAATATAATCGAAGATATCTTGAAAAAGATGTCCGAGGAATACAGCAAGCCCATCATGGTCAGGCCGAGCACAGCGCCAATCAGCATAAACTGTATAGAAATCGTGCGGGACATAATGGGACGCATCAGGGCACAGCATCTGGAAGGAATTCAAACGAATGATGATGACTAAGCAGATATAGATAGATATGTAGATATAGATATGATGGAGAGGTAGGAACTTGAGGATATATATAATAATATATAGATAAAGATACCTATCTATTTAGATGGATATAGGTTGATATAGGAGATGTGTATAGATAAAGAGATATAAAAAATATCTAAACTTAGAAAGATGTAGATAGATAGATATGTTGATCGACACATATATAGACATATATAGAAAGATAGATTGATATATTTGGATAAAGATGGATATATTTGGATGGATATTAATATATATATATATGGTTACCAATAGATTTATGGAAAAAGATGGATGTTGGGAGATGGATAGATGTATGTACATAGAAGGATATAGAAGAATATAGCTTCAAATGGATATATGGGCATCGAAAAGATAGAATGACCTATAGATATACATAAAATTATACAGATGGATACTGATAAATAGAAAAATATATGGATAGATAAATAGAGTTAGATCTTGATAGATACAGATGGATGTGGATACATATAAATGGATATAGATGGATGTTGATTGAAACAGATAGATGGATAGGCGGAAAAATATGGGTATAAATGGAAATAGATTGATATTAGGATAGAGATTGATGCATCGATCGATCTTACCTAACGATCAGTTTGTAGTACTTGATGCACTGCACCAGCTCTTGATAGTTCTCAGCTTCAGTCTTGCTCGGATCGGTGCGCAGGGTGCGTATGTGATCCTTTAAAATGTCGACGTGAGCGCGAAATATAATCATACAAATGATGGGGCAGGTGTCCAAGACCAGATTCATGATCACAGCGACGAATAGAGATGAAAACTCAAAGAGAGTTTGCAGGCAGAGCTGAATGGTTCCGTCCCGCCAGTCGAAGAGCGGATTATAGATGAGCCACGGAGGCTGAGCGTTTATTATGGGAGTCAGTAGCATGGACACGGTGTAGCCCACGTAGGATGCGCCGTAGACCACAAAGACGTAGCTGGCGTTGGCTACAGCCTTGTGAATCTTCCTGCGATCGCTGTCGCCCTGCAAGTGCTCGTCCATCGCATCGAGCACCGACCTTGTCTCCTCCAGATGCGAAAATATCAGGCGCATTATCAAGGCTTTGAACGTAAGGCCGTACACGTTGAGCATGATTTGGATAATGCTCAGAATCTCGCCCGAGCCAAGTTTTGCAAAGTCCAAAGCGAGGCTGAGACCAAGGCCAAGGGGCAAGTAAATGATCGACAAAGCGTTCACCACGAAGGACCAGGCCAGATACAGATAGCGCTGTGAGTCCTGCCCGGGCGTCAGCCAGCCCACGAATCTAATAGCTCGAAACAAATAGATGCAGGAGTCTCGCGACCTCATGCGCACCATCAGTGGCGCTGGCTTTATGAGCTTGAATATGCCGGCCATGGCAATGGGAACGCAACGATTGAATAGAACGAAATCTGGATCGAAACTGACGCGAGGCATGGAAAATTCTTAATGCATTTTCGTGGAATGCCAGCTGCCGTTCGATTCACTCACATCATTCTTGAAGTGTCGACCACGCCCAACAATTTGCACGGCCTATAATTAAGTGGGCTTGGGATAGACTTGGATAAAATATGTATATCTCTCTATATATATAAATTCTTATGGGAATGCAAATCTAGCTAAAATTTGGAATATTTCAGTTCATGTTGTGGACTAATTTGTTAGACTTGTTAGACTTGTTAGACTTATGCTGGCTCTGAAAGGAAAAGGAATATATTGGATTTAAGGCAATGTTAGTGATATGTGACTCAAAGTGTGGATCATAAATTGATTTGAGTATTGAGTTTTTCCTGCGGTTACAGCGACTCAGAGTTTTAGAAATCAGGAATTACCATATTTTATGGAAAATAGACTAAGTTATTTATGATATATAGACTGGAGACAGAGAAACTGGGCTAAAAAAGGAGAGAGAGAGAGAGCTACACAGAGAAGGAAAATATGAAGAGTTTGGAAGAGACAGAAAGAGGCAGGGAACAAAAAGAAGAGACAGAGAGGCTGAAAACGATAAAGTAAGAGAGAGATTGAGTTAAAGAGAGGTACAGAGAGGGAGTGATCGAGAGATATATAAAGATAACAATAGAGATAGATAGAAAGAAAGAGATATAGCAGGAGCGAAAGAGGTTTAACCAGTAAGTATACCCTACCGAGATGTGAAGACTTCAATTATCTATGCCAGTTGGGAACTCGGTACATCAAAAAAGGATAAAAAAGCTTTGTAGAGAAATTTATGGAGTACCTCTAGATAGATCGATCAATTGTATTGTAATTGTGTTATAGCATATATAACATAACGAAGCAGTGGAACTTCTCGGTATTCTTCAATTAGACAATTCGATTGGTAAAGCTGCAGTTCGCCAGCTTAGAATTGTGAGAAGTTGTTGATCAGGCTGAGAATGCAATCGATCAGTAAATGTTTACATAGAGTTGATTGGGCTAAAATAAACAAGTAAGAAAACTCTAGTCGAGCGTGACCTACTAGGGGATACCCTGAGCCCCGTCGAATCTGTGTTTTTCATAGAATTTGAAGGAAATTGGGGCCGGTATCCAAAAAATAACAAAATACAAAATTGCATAAAATACATATAAAGCTAAATATAAAATTTTGTGTCTCTAGCTTAAAATATAGGCGAGATATAATTTTTTCGATAGTGCTTTTAATCGATAACAATTAATTGGGAATAGTTATCGAATTTTTAAAACAAACTCGATCTGCGCGTGCTATACACGGACCTACAAAAAAATTACAAGTCTCTAGCTCTTATGGGGGCTGAAATCGGCGCGTTCAAACATACGGACAGATTTCTCTTGATCAAGAATATATATACTTTATGGGGTCTGCGACGCCTCCTTCTGCCTGTTACATACATCCAACAAAAACATTATATCCTGATTTCCCAATTTCATGGGCTCAGGGTATAAAAAAAACACATGTTTATATAACATGAAATAAAGTCAAGTGATCAACGCGATTCCCGTAATCTTCAATAATGATTGAGTACTTCTAATTGATAGTGAATCTCGATAATCGATCAACGCTTCACAAGCTATCGAATAGCGATAATCTGACTATGATAACCATGAATGTAAGGGTATTATATTCATGCACAGCTAGTGGTCATCGTCAGTAATCGATTGCTAAACTTGAAAGGAATCGTCTAACACTATCGATAGCGCTTATCCGCTTATCTTATCGAAATGTGAAAGCAATCGTCATTAGTCACCGGAAATGTGATATAGGGAGTGTGTGCATATAGCGTATCTGGCATACGTATATAGCACATAAATTATAGACTTTTCCTTATCAACGTCCGTTCGAATGTGAATAAACAACATTTATGTTTGGCTGGTGCGATAGACCCATGTTAGACGAGCCCCAACTGTCGGGCCTATCAGCCAGCCTACAGATCTCTCATGAGTGCGAGTGTGTGTGTGTGTGGAGGTCTGACTTATCGCCTGGCACGTGCCGCTCTCGCAACGCCCAATTATGTTTATCAGATATTTATAGACGAGTAGAGCATGCTAATTCGTTGTCTCCCTCTTGCAGGCCAGCAATTTCAAGTCGAGTCCGGTGCCAAAGACGGGCGGCAGCACCTCCGAGTCGGAGGACGCGGGCGGCGGCAGCGGCGGCGGCGGTGGTGGCTGTCGGCGCGACTCACCGCTCTCGATGACGCTCGGCCACTTGGGCGGCGGCAATGTGGGCGCGGCCAGTGCGCTGAGCGGCCTCAGCCAGTCGCTAAGTATTAAGCAGGAGCAAATGGATGCACAGCAGCAGCAGCAGCAGCAACATCGCGAGCATCACGTCGGCCTGCCACCCGAATACTTGCCGGTAAGCCACGATCCATCGACCCACTCCACCATTGCCATTTCTGTCCCCCAAACGTAGTTGGCTAAGTTAATTGTTAAGGTTTTTTCTTTGGACCGGTGCGAAGGTTCCAATTTCTGTTCTAAACCAAAAAAAAAAAAAACCAAAAAAAAAAGCAGCTTCATTTTTTTTTTAAATATTTTTTGTACATATATACATATTTATATATTTGCATAATTTAAGCCAATTGCAAAATGCTTCAAGCGAAAACCAAAAGCTGCTCACAAATTGTTCCCATTGTTGTTGTTTTTGTTGTAGTAAAATTTAAGAAAAAATCGCGTAAAGCAAAGGGCGATCGAAGGATTGGTTGTTTGGCTCGTTGACTGAAAACACATTTTAGATATCTCGAAATGGAATATCGGCCAAGAAAAAGAAAAAATCTCAACAATTTATTGTTAAAGTAATGAAAGAAAAAAAAAAGATTTTAAAAAAAAAAACAGCGTCAAATCCTTCCTTCTACCAGTAGATTGTTTTGCCAATTTTTTCTTAAGTTGTATTTTTGTTTTCCATTTGTTTTTCTTTTGGCGCCCTTTTTGGTTGGTGTTGTTCGTTGTATTGTTCGGTTGCGGTTGCGGTTGCGGTTGCCGCAGCCCAAAGCCACTGAGCACAAGGCAGAGACTGCCATGCATCAGCTGCTGCTGCAGCATGCGGTGGAGGCGCAGTTCAAGACGCTGCAGCTGCAGTACCAGCAGGAGACGCTGGACAGCACAGTGCAGCGACTGCTGCAGCAACAGCAGCAGCAACAGCAGCAGCAGCAGGTGCAACAACAACAGCAACAGCAACAACAGCGTCTGCCAGATCCCAAGAAACTGCTGGGTCCGCCGGCAAGCAGCGCGGGCACCTCGTCCCGCAAGAGCGGACGCTTTCGGGCCAATTGGCTCTATCAGTTCGACTGGCTGCAGTACGACGAGCTGGCCAACTCGATGTACTGCAAGCACTGCCGCAAGTGGAGCAACGAGCTGGCCGACATACGCACCTCCTTCGTGGAGGGCAATTGCAACTTTCGCCTGGAGATTGTCAACCATCACAACAAGTGCAAGTCGCATCGGCTGTGCTACGAGCGCGAGCTGCAGGAGCAGGCGAATCTGGCCAGGATTAGCAGTGGCAGTGCTGGCAGCACAGCCAAGCGTGCGGCGCCGCCAGACATAATAACGATCAATGTGGGCGAGGACAGCGCTTAGCACATACACACACCCATACACACACACACACACACATGTTGCACTTGCTCAGGTTTAGTAGTAGTTTAGCTTTTGTAATTAATTTAAGCAGCTTGAAGCATTTTGCAATTGATCAAAAATAAATCTAAACGAGTATAAACCATGACAATTTTTTGTGCACAAATCTACAAACTCTTCTCTCTCTCTTTCTCTTGCCCTCTATCCCTCTGTCTCTGTCTCTCTCTCTCGCACTTAGAGCGCCACTCTTAAAATGCACCCCGAGGACATGTCGACGCTGCTGACCCAGCACGCGCTGCAGGCCGCCAACGCGGGGGAGGAGCACAACGATGCCAAACAGATGCCACTCGATCAGACGGACAACATTGACGGTGAGTAGCGCACACAACTCTACACACATATATATATATATATGTATATAACTCTCTCATATATATATATAGTATATATATGTTTCGTTTCTATCTGTGCTTTGAAGCTAATGCACTCGAAACTAAGCGATATCAGCCACTGATATCTAGAGCAAAACTTGTACAATTTTTCAATTAGTTTTTGATTTCTGTAAAAAATAAAAACAAAAACCTTTTTTTTTTTGTTAATTATTCCATTGAGTCTGAAGGAAAATTTGTAGATTAAAAAAAAAAAAAAAAACAACTGTAAATCCGTAGTTCTTAGCTTAATTTGTTTTCGCATAACCCGCTCCTAACTATCCCAGCGTAGACAACAACTTTTCTAATTGCTTGCGACTGGCTGTAGGCAGCCACCTCGTAGCGCATACATATATATATATATATATATATGTAGTTATCCTGCATGCACTTGATCGTATATATATATATATAAATTACTATCCAAAGCGAATCGAAACCGACCCGAAACCAACTCAAGGGCCTTTCACACCTTTCTCCACCCTCACCCAGCCCCTCTACCCCCAACACACACACTAGACCACTCTTATCGCTATATAGTATATAGTATGTATATCAAGTTCTTACTTTTTATGCTTTTGTATTTATGTATTTATCTATTTCTACCCATATGTATAACTCCCTCTATTATTATTATTATTCTTTTTTATTGGCGTTCTGAATGATAGCTCTTAAGCGAACAAAAAAAAAAGAAAATAAAAGTTAAATCGAGAAGGAAATGCCACTTGCTAGAGCAACAGATCAACACCTCTCCTACCAACTAGTCTATGCCATATACATACATATATATATATGTATACCTCTATATATATATGCGTGTATATCTGTAGTATATGAAATATTTTGTTGTTTTGTCGTATCGTATTTTGTTTTAAACGTAACTCTTAGGCGCAAAAACTATATTAGCTGACTTATCGTAAACGTAATCGTAATCGTAATCGTTATCGGTTTAGTATCCTTTGTATGTTGACGCATGTTGCATGTTTTAGATGACGCATACACACACGCCCACTATTATTATTATTTTATTTATATATCAATATAGTTAATATATAAAATATATATTATTTTTGATTTTTGCCTCGAAATTTTTGTTTACTTTAAATCTAAGTTAAACCTTATATAGGAAATGCCTCCGCTGACATCCATTCAATTTACGTTCAGTTTAAGCAAATTGGCTCACAAAATAATAACATGATAAAATAAATATTACAAAAAGAAAAACACGCACTTAATATGAAAAATAAAAAATATATATCATAAAGGACACTCACACACACTCAGACGCACACACACACACACACCCAGCTGCTCAAATAATACTTGAAAAATTTTATTTGAAATCTTTTCTCTATCTCTCTCCACATTAACTAACTGCTTTTTATTATTATTTAATTTTTTTTTTAATTAAATCAAATTTTTTTATGTGAATTTTGTTTTGTATTTTTTTTTTTAATTTCTGTTTTTTTTTTTTTTTGCCTTAACTCTATTCATAACTGTGCTATAAACTCTTTAAAAAAAAATACCTCAAATTTTTCAACTCTATTTTCGTCTTTAATGTTGCAACTTATTGTCTAAGAAAATCGAATACCAAAATAATTCTTTCGGTAAGAAAAAAAACAAAACAAGAAAAAATATATATATAAAACAAAAAGTTTTTATTCTTTCAAATAACAATACAAATATAAACAAATAACAGTAAAAAAAAAACAAAGAACAACAACAAAAGAAACGCCACTGCTTCAAAATTCATTCAGTTTCTCTATATATATATATATAATTTTTCTGTTCAATATTTACACTAACCTAACTTGCTGCATATATAATTTAATGTGAGCTCAATTTATTTGCCACCACTGTTTAACGAGATGTAAATGATTGTCTGTTTAAATGTAATTGGTTGTTCACTAAATGTGTGTGTTTTTTTTTTACTTTCCGTCTCTCTTTCTCTCTCTCTCTCTCTCTCTCTCTGTTTATGCATATACTATATTTATGTGTATGTGTACGTGTGTGTGTGTATGCTGAGTCTGTGTGTGTGTGTGTGTGTGTGTGAATTTAGTCTTACGGTCTTTACAAAGCTAAGCGAAGGATCAGCCAAGCACATTGGTTACGAATTGCGCAAAAATTGAAAGAAACCATAAACGTACCTTATCTAACACAAAAAATCCCCCCCTAGGCCTTGAACAATACAAAAAGAACTGGAATTTGCACCAAAGAAAAAGAAAAAGAAAAAGAAATGAATATAAAATAAAATTAAGTATTATAAAGTATTTATATATCGTTTATTGCTGAAACATTTGTTGCAACATTGAAGTACTAAAATGAAAGATCGAACTGAATCAACAACGAAAATTGTATTATATTATGTAAATGTCCACAAATGACACACAAACATATAGAGATTAATTAACTTTTGATTTGTTCTCCTTATATATATATATGCAATATATACACACACATCAACAAATACAATTTATATATATAGCTGAATTGTTTAGAGCCTGAAATTACCAAAAACCAAAAACCCGCCGAAACCAAAAAACATTTTTCTTAGCTTTAAGTTACAGTTTTTAATTTGTGTTTAATTCTTAGTTTAATTATTACAAATTGTTGTTATTCACATATTATGTATTTCTCTATAAATATGTTTTCCTACGTTTTTCGATATGATTTGACATCCCAAAGCTACTTAAGCCAGCCAGCTTCACTCCTCCAGCTCCACTTTGTTCTCAATGCATTTTACGTTTTCTTTTAAATGCCAATACAAAAAAAAAAACACCTACAATATATACACACGCATACGATCTGAATTGAAATGTAATGAAAAACCAAAAAAAAAAACAAAGAAAATGAAAAGCAAAAAAAAAACACTAAAGAATTATTCTTGTAGCTGTTTCAATTCGTTTGCTTAACCAACAGAATATGAATCCAAATCAACATATATATCTACATACTTATATATCTACCTATACCATATCTACCATATATATACATACATATATACAATATGCAATCCTTATACGGCCTGCCTTATTCCAATTACCAATTGGCCAGAGCCCACTGTGCGCATGGAATGTAAACGAGAGCGCATCCCCCCATTTGGCCCCCAGGCATTGCATTCCACGCACTCGGCAAATCCTGCTAAAAAACAAAAAACAAAAACAAAAACAAAATCAAAATAAAAACAAAAACCTATCGCCACAGTGATAACGCATTATACGAAACGCAAATGTTTGCAGGTCGCGTTAAATGTTTTAACAGTGCCCGCAAGCACGAAGCGGACGACGATGTCGAGGTCGATGTGGCCGTGGCCGTCGTCCAGGACGTGGATGTCGATGAGGAGGCGGAGGCGGAGGTGGAGGCAGAGGCGGAGGCGGCTGCAGCGGCAGCGGCTGCCTTGGCCTATCATCATGCCACGCCCAAATATAGACGCGCCATCATCTATGCGCCGCACGACGAGGATTTGCCCGCCACGGAGCTGTACATGGACAGCGGCTACAACTGCGAGTACAAGTGCAAGGAGCGCAATATGCGCGCCATACGCTGCAATCGTCAGCAACATCATCCGCATCCTCATCCGCATCAGTTGGCGACGGCGCCGCAAACGGCGCTGAATCTGGGCCGGCACAGCAGCGCCATTGTGGCAGCGACGGCGGCGGAAACGCTCTGTGGCGCCGAGGCCGCAGCGGCCTACTCGCCCACGCCCACCTCCAGCAGCAGCGGCTATCGCGAGCAGCACCAGCAGCAATCGCACCTGAGCTACGCGCTGCAGCAGTCGCCCAATGGAGCACAGCAGCTGGAGCTGGCGCACAGCTATGCGCATCATGGACATCATGCGGCGCCGCCTCCACCGCCGCCGCCGTCGTCGTCAGCCACGTCGCAGCAGTCACACAGCTCGCCGCATTATCAGCCCGCCCTCGGATCGCTGTCGCCGCAGCCCAGCTCCTCGTCATCCTCCACCTCAGCAGCGGCAGCGGCTGCAGCAGCGGCGGCAGCAGCAGCAGCGAATCGCCGGGATCACAACATAGACTATTCAACGCTGTTCGTTCAGCTGTCGGGCACGCTGCCCACGCTCTATCGCTGCGTCAGCTGCAACAAGATCGTGTCGAACCGCTGGCACCACGCCAACATCCACCGGCCGCAGAGCCACGAGTGCCCCGTCTGCGGCCAGAAGTTCACGCGCCGCGACAACATGAAGGCCCATTGCAAGATCAAGCACGCGGATATCAAGGATCGCTTCTTCAGCCATTATGTACATATGTGATCACTTCTCTAGATAGCCACGATATGCGAAACCCACGGCCGTCTGCACCAGAGTTAAACACTATTTATTACGTAGAGCCCTAAGAATTTCCGAGAGTTTCCTCACGCAATTTTAATCTTACTCGAAAGACAGCAAAGTCTAACAAATCAAATCAAATCAAATCGTATCGTATCGAATAAAAGGTTTTCAATCTATAAAACTTAATAGGCCCCCATACGTAATATTATAATACTAAATGAACTTAAGATATATATATATATATATATCCAGCTATGATATCAAAGAAATATGTATTCTACTCTCGTAGTTGATTCAAAAGACTTTTTATTAATTGTTACTTAAATAACCTTTAGATGCTTTTTTACATCGATTCAATTGTTATTATTATTATTATGATTATGATTATGATTATTATTATTGTGAACCGCGGCCAGTACTTAAGAGCAAACTTTATAAAGTATTACATTAGAATTCCACGACGTTATGCTTCCAGTCTTGATTTTCTTTATTTATTTATGGATTATATATTATAAAAAAACAAAAATAATATTTAACATGTGCTGTAGTGAGTTTTTTGACTAATACTATTTTGTGTGCCATATTATCTAGTACTTAATGAAACAATCAAATAGTTAAACAACAAATAACACCAATTTTATCAACAAAATGCAACGAGTGAGGCATGCAACAACGAGACTAATTCAGTAGCTGAAAGCAACTATGGAAAAGCAAAGAGCAAAAAGCAAAAGCAAAAAGCAAACAAAAGCAATAAAAATCAAAATACAAAACACAATTTCCTCAACAATAAAGAAAAACAACAAATATTTTAAATATATTATTAAATGTTATAAGAAAAAACTAAGAAAACGATTGCGCCCGATTTCAAACATTGCAAATGAGCCCCCTAACTAGGATTTGGTATTATATTATCTAATAGTTTGAATCATAAAACTCTGATTTGGTATTATATCAACTAAGAGTATCAATTATAAAACTCTTATTTCAAAATATCTTACAGCTCTATCAATATCTCTCTTTGAGATATTTACTCAAGTCTAAGAAATGATATTATAAAAACGTCCTTTCTCACTTTTACATGACATGATATTAACTGACGTCGAAGATCTGATATATATATGCTTTATACATATTTAGATACAAAATCTCATTCAGATCATTCAGATGAAATATTTGATATACCTGCGTGGAGTATATATCCATGTCTATATCATATCTAAAGTCGTTGATATCATATCAGTGCAATACTCTGAGCATATATCACAATTCTAATGCTTCCACAATCTTTGAGAGTATATATTACTCTAATTTTTCATTCTCCTAAAGATATATATCATAAATTTGATATGGTATCACTGGAATGGATTTAAATCAAGTCTTTGATTCGATATATCTACTTAAAGCATACATACATGCTAATGAAATGTCATTGGATCTTGAATTTAATGTCTTATATGATTGGTATGCGATCATCCTTATCTTTTCTTTGAGAGTATATATAACAACTTCGATATTCAATTATATCACTAAGTATACTCCTGTTGTCCACATATAATGTCACTTCTGAAGATCAAGTATTTATTTGATTTGATCAGTCAATGATATAATATATGTCTGATATGATATATCTTTGATCTCTAGAATGTTGTAGCATCACTTCGAAGAGTTTCATATTATATCATCTCACATATACCCTCAATGATTCCACATCTCTGATAAGATATAATGCCAATCCTTTTAGGTATTTGCATTGAAATTGGGCGCTTGTTAGCTTTCTATATACCGCAAACTCTATATGTTTCTCGTATCTTTGGCAAAACACCCACCGAATTCGATAAGTTGCATAATTACT
Source organism: Drosophila pegasa (assembly GCA_035046225.1). Lineage (NCBI taxonomy): Eukaryota > Metazoa > Arthropoda > Insecta > Diptera > Drosophilidae > Drosophila > Drosophila pegasa. The sequence goes on along the minus strand of JAWNOD010000398.1, from coordinate 4,718,642 downwards.
CAAACAATTTATTTAAATAACAACAAACAATATATATAATAAATAAATCAATATATATATTTGAAAGTGGTTTTTGCTAAAGTTACACCAATTCTCTTTCACACTCTAAGCTCAGCAATAAACAAATGTATTTGAAAAGCAAAAATAGTCGTAGTTTAAACAAAGCAAATCCAATTATGCAAATCAAAGCAAAGCAAAAGCAAAAACAAAAACAAAATATCAAAACAGCAAATATTACTTAACGTCTTTAACTTTACTTAATAAAACTCTTTCAAATCAAATTCCAGTTCTTTTCAATTCAAAAAAGAAATCAGCCCTTAGGTACTCAAACTAACCAAGAACAGATCAATCAATCAACTTAATACCAGTTTCTTATATATATACCTTATATATATGTATGAGGAAATACCGTTATCGATTTCGATTAATCCAAACAGAATTAATAATAATAATAATAATAATAAATAAAAAACTACAAGCGCACTCTCTCTACCTACGGTAAGTTTCCATTTTCTAAGCTCTAACCAAATAAATCTAAGTTGACTTAAATATGTTAAATTAAATTTTAAAGCATAAAGTCTTAAGTTACGTATTGTTTTATGTATGTGTTCTCTTTTACCTAAAACGAAAAGCTAAATTTAAAATTCTTATAAAAATTACTGGACGAAAAAAAAAACAGGAATTGGCCAAAACAATTGAAAATGTTTACTCTCAATCTCTCTCTCTATATATATAATATTTCTAAAATGTTTTTTTAAACACTTGCTCTCTTACTCACTCACTTTCTACTCTATTACGTCTCTCTCTCTCACACACACACTCTCTCTCTATTTCTCTTACGCTGTTACTGTCTTACTCTGTGTCTTTGAAAAGGATTCTTATTTTTTTCTGTCGTTATTTGAGCTCTCTTACTATATAGATATATATGTTTTGTATGCAGCAGGCAGGAGGGGTGTTGAAAATATATTTTCGTCTCTGCCACAATGTCGAATGTCGCTTAAATATATCATTTTTTTATATACATTTTTTACAAATTTCTTTTGAGTCTTATATTCTGGCCCCTTCTGATTTAACCCTCTGTACATTCACATTAGCATTTCCCTTTAAAATGATGAAACAAAAAAAAAACAACTGCCCTCAACACCCGTACAATATTTTTTGAAACTAATACGGTTTCGGCTTAAAAAAAAAAAAAACAGAAATAGAAATAGAAATATAATAAATTATAATAAAAGGCAAATTTATATAATATTAACAGTCGAACAAAACATCCAACCAAAACACACACACTCATCAGCTACTTAAACCATATAACAAACAAATTATATATTATAAAACTACAAAACTACAAAATTGATATATCCCAAACAAAAACACAGCTCTCATTGCCTATATATATATAATATTATATTATATATATATTATTTATAAACGTTATTTGGTTTGGGTTTCTTCAAAAAGTCGTTCGTTTATTGTAAATAATAATTTAAGCAACAATTTTTCATTTTTGTCAACAATATATATATTTTTTTTTTGAATTGGTTCTTCAGTTTCTATTCCCAATTGAAAATATTTTACAAAATTAATCATGATTTTTTATTAAATATTTTGTTTTTGTTTTGGGTGTAACAAAATTTTGCGTGTAAATCAAATTTGAAATTCGAATTGAAATTGAAATTGCGAAATAAAACTTAACTTAACTCGTTGAAGCCCACTCCCCCCAACCACCCAGCCCATACACCTTTCATGGTTTTCTCCCCGCTCCCCCCAAATACATATATATATACATATATCTTACTAAAATCCAGACAAGACGTCGTTCGCACGTCTTAACACATATATATATAGTTAATAAATTACTGCAAACTCTTCATTGGCTACAAAAAAAAAATATTCAAATATAAATAAAAGCAAGGGCAACAGTTAAAAAAAAAACAATACAGCTTAAGAATAATTATAAAAATAATAATTTTTCTGTTTCTGTGAATCACCAACAACAACATTGTTTTTCTCTTCTTTTTTCTTTACGCGTTTGAACGAAAAAACCAAACCAAACCAAACCAAAAAAAAAAAACCAAACCAAAAAAAAAAAACCAAAACCAAATATAAAACTAAATTAAATATTTGAACAAAATCTAAAAACCTATTTAAAAATTAAATGAAAAAATATATAAAATAATAAAAATAATATGAAATACGCATCGAGCAGGCTCGAAGGCCTGGCACATGCGGCTCACCTTCGAGCGGCTATCCGGCGGCTGCAACCTGCATCGCTGCAAGCTGTGCGGCAAGGTCGTGACGCACATACGCAACCATTACCACGTCCACTTCCCCGGGCGGTTCGAGTGCCCGCTGTGCCGCGCCACCTACACGCGCAGCGACAACCTGCGCACCCACTGCAAGTTCAAGCATCCCATGTACAATCCGGACACGCGCAAGTTCGACAACCTAATGTCCGCCACGGCGACGGCGGTGGGCGGTGGTGCGGCCACGCCTACGGCCACACAGCTGGCGGCCGCATCGCAGGCAGCAATGGCAGCGGCGGCAGCAGCAGCGTTTACAGCCGCGCAGCAACAACAGCAGCAGCAACAGCAACAACAGCAGCAGCAACAACAGCAGCAGCAACAGCAGCAGCAGCAACAGTCACAGCAACAACAGTTGCAGCAACATGCACACGCCTTGGCGCAGCAGCACATGCTGCATCAGCAGCTGCAGCCGCAGCATCATCAGCAGCAGCAACACAATGCGACAAGCGAATGATATAGCCAGTACCTGGCCTGGAACTATGCTGCATGGAGCCCAGACGAGTCGACCATGAAACAGCCGCCGCACTTTGCCAGCAACTATCAACACCAGCAGCAGCAACAGCAGCAGCAGCAGCAGCAACATCTACTACGCCGGGCACAGCCCCTCAATTTCTATGCACGCAACTACTATCAACAACATTTTGAGGCCAAGCAATACAGCAGCAACATGCGTGTGCAGCAGCAGCAACGCCAACAACAGCAACATCGTCAGCAGCAGCAGCAGCAGCAGCAACAGCAGCCGCCGCCGACACAAACGATTGTCATTGATGAGAGCGATGACAATGAGCTGGAGGAGGAGCCGGGCGGCATGGCCAGCTGCATGCGACGCAGCTTCAATCATTATATGGAGCAGCTGAAGCAGTTGGCGCCGTGTGCAGCAGCTGCTGCTGCTGCTGCCCAAGATGTTGCTGCTGTCAACAGGTGCAATAGCGACAGCAACAATTCAACAAATGCCAATCAAATGGAAGCTAATACAAATACAACAGCCACAACTACTAATAGTAATGCTAATGCTAATGCTAATGCTAATGCTAATCATAATAATTGTAATCCTAGAAACTTCAGCCGGCAGCTGCCACCATAAGCATTGGCAACAGCAACAACACAACAACAACAACAACAACGGCAGCAACATTGATACTCAGACCTAAGCATATATAAAAGATATATATATATACATATTCCGATATCTATATATATATATGCGTGTAATTGAATTCTTAAATGTTGACCATGCATTGCAAAATATTATGGTAAGCCAAATTTATTTGTCAATTATATAGAGAAAGCAAGCGAAGATCGAGAAGTGGATAAAGTTTGGAATCAAATGCTGATCCTTGCACGATTCATGGTTTCAACAGGATTCAAATATAGAGAAAAGAAAAAAAAACTTAACAATAGTTAGTAAAAAAAGGGTTTCCAAGGCAGCCAACAGAGAACTTTCAACGAGATTGTGCATTATAATATTTATATAAAAATATATTTACCTAAAGTCGAGTAAAAATTTGATCAGCACCTTAAAACTAACTTTTTTGGCAGCCCTGACAACCCTGTTCTGCTGTCAACTCTAGAGCAAATCATGTGCCAAACTGTTTGCACCTGTTTTTGTTGTTGCATTTAACACGCTTACAGCAAATCTTAACAGATCTATATATATATATACGCACTTAGAACTCACCTTAAACATAAAAAAAAAAAAAAACAAAAATTAACAGAGATTTTCTTCTTCAGATAAAGGCACAAAGACATTGTTAAGCTCGAGATTTTCTGTGTGTGCAGCTAATTCAAATCTATATATGTGTAGTAATCATGTTATATAAACCCAAAACTGTAAAATATGATAAAAAAAAAAAAACAACATCTCTATACTTATACAGTTAAACAGCATCTATATCTATATATATAGTAAATAATCGAAATTGTAGATGAAGAAAAATATTTATTATATGTGCGTTTTAATGTTAAACCTGGAAGACATATGCATACGATGCCCTATTAGTATACAATTATTAATTAATTAATTAATTAACAAGATCGAAAATGTTAATTTATTTATATATATATATATATCTATATATATATAACACGTGTGTGTGCGAGAGTGAATGCAGAACAAAAATAAACAAAATGAAAAATGAAAAATAAATTTAAAAAAAAAATGCCCTCGCCCCAGTCAGTCTTTACCCTGCTCCAACCCAACCCCAACCCTTTGTATTATATCAGCAATAACCCTCGAGATATATATATATATATCTGATAACTGATAAATGCATGTGAGTGCCGGGCGCGTTTTGTTAACCAGTCTCTATACAATTTAGTTGATATCTAATATTAAAAACATAATTTTTGCAGCATTTTTTCAATAAGCCACTGTACATATGTCCCCCCAAATATATATATATATAAAATCAGAATATATATATATATATTTTTTTTTAACATATCTTTTTCACTAAGTAGTTTTGTACATTTATTTTTGGTGCGCACAAAAATTGCCTAAAAAATAAAGGAAATTGAGGTGTTAAAACATAAAAGATTATTTAATTAAATACTATTTATTTGTTCTAATTTGTAACATTGAAATTGTTTAGTGATTAATGCTACATCAAATACTGCCCCGACTTAATAATTGTTTTATTTTTTTTAATATATATTTTATTCTAATTTTTTTGATATCATTTTTTGAACTTTTTCGCTTTTGTTACATGAACAACATGAAATTTATCTATATATATATTATATATACGATGTGATAACTATAGTTAAACTTAAACACACACACACACAAACACATTACAAAATGAAATTATGTTAATTATAAATGGAAGAGCTGGAAGAGATGTCTATATGATATATATATACATGTATGTATATATATATATTGATGTATATATGTCGAATTTGTGGTATGCAAAATGGTGCTAAATCCAAATATATACTTTAAATGAGAAAGCAAACCCTAGCTGAGCCCCCCTCGCCCCTCGCCCTGCGCCCCACGCCCCCCTTGAATCGTAGACAGCTTTTCAACTTATGTATGTGCAATATGACTAGTTTTTTTGATGTTCTCTTAAGTGCAAAGTGGATTGTGGAATATTTAATAATAATTACAAATAAAAACTAAAAATAATAAGTAAAAAAATAATTAGTGTGGGAGCGAAAGTTGTTTGAATAGAAATAATTAAATAGCTAAACATTTAAAGCGAATGTTAACATATCAAATAAATTATGAATATGAATATGAATGTTGTATTTGTAACTGAACAATTGGTACTATATATACATATATAGATATAGATAATACAGTTAGCAACATTTCTGTGTCTATTTTCAATATTTCAAATGTCATAAACTAACATTAAAATAGAAAAAACAAAAACCCAACAACAACATAAGTAGCCAATTAAGATCTGCCCTCCGCCCCGCCCCCGTCGCCCCGCCTACTACATATTTATTAACAACAACAACAACAAGACACCCAACAAATTTATTATGTTTATTATGTTAATTTTTTCTTAATTAAATTTAACAGCCGAGCATTTGTTTGCAGTTCGAAAAAAAAATTAATAATAATAAAAAATAAAAATAAAATAAAGAAAGTTCTATACTTTTTTATTTTTTAACTAGTTTCAATGTAATCTTACCACTTAAGCATTAACTTTAACTTGTATTAATAATAAAACGCAATACAAATAATTTTAGTTTTATTTATATAAAAAACAAAAAAAAAATGATTAAAAATTAAACAAAAAAATTTAAGCAAATTTGCAGCATTTGTTAAAATCTTTTTTATATATATATAAATGATTAAATATATATTTTAAAATATTTTTAATAAACATTCTATCCATAAAGCCAGCGTTATATTTCAATTGAGTGCAAAACGAACTAAAAAAAATAATAATAATAATAATAATAAAATTAATAATAATAATCATCATATTAATAACCCGAACTGAACCACAGGCTACAAATCAAACGACAAATTGCAAATAAAATTGAAATTTTATGGAATCAACAAAAAAAAACAAAAAAAAAATGGTGATCACGTTTTTTCTTTCTTTCCTTCTGAGTTGTTCGCTTTGAATTGTGCTACCAAAGAGTTTTTAGGGGCTGCCCATTAGGAACTTATCATGCATATATATTTATATATATATATTTAAACATATATATACACACCCACACACACATACATACATAAACGCGCTCAGAGTTATACATGTGTCAAATTTTATATATATTTTTTACCTCGGCCCAATTTCCTGTTTTTTTTTTGATCCTTTAACTTTTATAATTATTTATTTATTATATAATATCGATAAATATATAATATGTGCTCTTTTTGGTTTTTTTTAGTTTTCGCTTAGTTTAAAAATAATAATAAATAAAATGGAAACATCAGAAAAATGATGCGACGCACAAATGAGTTACACCCAAGACAAAGAACAAATGTTTACATCTACATATAAATAATATACTATATATATAATTAAATTTTATGTTAATTACACACACACACATACACTTATGCAGCTATATATATATACTACATATCTTGTACTTGCCATACAGCTCAATTGTGTTGCCCATTTGTGCTCAAAAAAACCTTTTATATATACTATATATGTATATACCTGACTTGTGACTAATTTTATAAATATATATATATACTTATATATATATTTAATTTTTAAAAAAATCTCAACGGAGGCATTTTTTTATAAATTCCTTCAACAGCTATATGTAACAGATCCTAGCTATATATACATACATACATTACGTTTATAGATTTAGTTTTAGTTTTAACAAAAACCAAAAAGTGAGCTGAAATTTTATACAACTTGCACGCTTGAATGTGAAGGGCATCGAGATTCTTAAGCTAAAAGAACATAGATTTTTTTTTTTCTCTTGTTTTTTACAATCAATTTTGTATTTTTAGTTTTTTATATTTTTCTTTTTTGTTATAGTTTTTTTTTTTTAAATATTATTTCCTTTTGTTTTTCGAACTATTTTTTGTATTTGATGCGCGTTATGTTGATTAAGTTGCTTGAACGTAGTTAGCCACAAATCTATATATACATACACACATACATACATGTGTGTGTGTGTGTTTGTATTTATATATATTTTGTTTTTTGTTTCAATTAATTTGTTACGCCAAATTTTTAGTTTGTATTTGCCTATGACAACAATATTATTTTGCTCACAACAAAAACAAAACTCTCTCTCTCTCTCTCTCTCTCTCTGTTTTACCATATGTCTATCATACTCTCTCTTTCTAACTCTCTCTCTATCTATCTCTCTCTCTCTCTGTCTGTCACGCTCCCACTATCCTTATCAAATCAAAAAAAAAAATTACCGAAAATTTTATACCAAATTCAAAAATCAAAAAAAAAAACCAAAAACAAATACGATCTATTTCTCTGGGCTGATTTTCGTCCCGCTCGACGGGCTGTTGTGTGTCTGTTCTTCTCTTTCTCGTTCTCGACAACAGGCCTCGCCGCTCGTCACCATCTCTCGACACCGCTCTCGACCTCGTCGTCGGCCTCGCCCCCGCCACCGCCGTTCGGCATGCAGCTGTCGGCCGCCCTGAAGAGCGAATACCATCATCCGTTGCACTATATACGCGCTGCTGGCAATGGCCATAATACCGCCGGCGGCACGCCACCCGCCCACGGCTACAATCCCGGCCAGTCGGCGGCGCTGGGCGGCGGCGCCAGCACGCCCACCAGCACCGGCCACAACTCGCATCACACCATGTCGTATCACAATATGTTTACGCCGTCGCGCGATCCGGGCACCATGTGGCGCTGTCGCTCCTGCGGCAAGGAGGTGACCAATCGCTGGCACCACTTCCACTCCCACACCGCCCAGCGCTCGATGTGTCCCTATTGCCCGGCCACGTACAGTCGCATCGATACGCTGCGATCGCATCTGCGGGTCAAGCATCCGGATCGGCTGCTCAAGCTCAACTCATCGATGTAAGAAGGCGGGGCGGGCGCTACAGCACACAGCACACAGCGGACAACATTTAGCAACAACTACAACAACAACCACTACTACAACAACAACAACATGTAAATTGATTTGTCGCGTCTTTTCCTACTAACGTTTAAGTGTCTTTCATTCGACTCGGAGTTCAGCCTATCAAATAGTTATATGTATAACAGTTGTATGACAGTTGTATAACAGTTGTATAACAGTTGTATAACAGTTGTATAACAGTTGTATAACACTTGTATAACAGTTTCCTTTTCACAACTGTTATAACCTGCATTTAGTCGCTTTGTACATTTCACTCTGCCACGCAAGCGGAGCCCAAAAAACAAAATTTGAAAGCCTCAATCAGCAATAACCCAAAATATATAGAACCGAAGATGCTAAAAGATAAACAAGAAGACGAAGAAGAGGAAGAAAAGAAAGGAACTAAAAAAAAAACCTACTATATAAAGTATGCAAAGAAGATGGAGATGAGGAGAAATCACTGGAGTTTTTCTCTTCCTATAAAGATTCTATAACGGTTTCGGTTGCTTGCACTCGAGTAGCCCCTGCGAACCGGGCACTACTAAACTAAATTTAAGTCGATAACTAGCGCGTATTTAGCATTGATGTAAACTCTTTACTAAAAAAGAAAAACAAAAAAAAAACTTTAAAGGTTTCTGCGTGTTGTTTCCTAATACACATATATACATATATATATATATGCATATATAAATAAAAAATAAATGTTAAAGTAAAAAAAAAGAAAAGAAAATGTAAAACAAGGGACGCTCCAAGGTCCGGCCACTAAGGCGCTCACAGTCACCTACTCGTATACTACTCATATATATTATCACATTAGACTTTAGTTGGCATACACACACACGCATATATATATATGCATTTTACTATACACACACACACATATATATATATATATGATTTTTGCAGAGTACATTGCTTACTCAAAGAACTACGAAGAAATTTTGATATACCTCAAATGCATTTCAGTTTTATTGTTGATTGATTGCTTAATTTTAATAATTTTAACTATATATTAGCAAACTATTTTAATTACAAAGAAACAACAACAACAACCACAACAATTGTGTTTTGTTAGCTGCGTTAATTTAATTCAACTTTTGTATGGTTAAAGTTTTTTTTTATGTTTTGTTAGACTAAATGCGAACCACTTGAACCACCTCACAATTTTGTTAAACATTTATGTTAAGCTTAAATATATATATATACATATACACATATAAATAAATAAATAAAAAAATATATAAAAATAAAAAATATATTAAATTTGAAATAATTCATATCAGCAACTGTTAAGTAAACTAAATTTAATAACTATCTAAGTAAATGCTTCGATTAGAACTCATTGGATTTTTCTTCTTAAACGTAAATTAAAAACAAAAAAATTAAAACTACAAAAAAAAAATAATTAAAAAATATGAAATAGCAATTTTGATTAATTTTAAACATTTTGTGATAAGCAAAATTTATGGTTTGGCACTTATTGAAATTAATAATGGCAAAAAAAAAAGAAAAAACATAATTAAAATTTAAAAATTTAAAAAATCAATGTGATATTTTCGGCACAAAAAAACTTTACATAAACAAAATTATGACTAAAAGTGAATGAAGGAAAATAAAATAATAATAATTAGGGAAAGGCAACATGGAGAATAAATAATAAAATTATGTTGCTTGCCTTATTTTTTTATTTTTATTTTTGTTAGCTATGTAAATGTTTTTATTAATTATTATTTGTTTAAAGCAAAATTTATTATATTTCGGTCCAAAGCACAAAATGTATAAAATAAAACAAAAAATTCAACATTTCTTAGCTTATAATTTACCAATTATTTTTACCTCCTAAGTTATGTATATATATATATGCATATAAATATATATACATATATAATAATTATTATTTTATTTAGTTTTAAAAACTCTTCAACAAATATTGCAGCAACAACATTTACAACAACAACAACACACAGATTTATGTACCAAAAATGTAATAAATATGAAATTATATTAAAAAAAAAAAAAAAAAACAAAAACATATACTATATACTAAACAGATATACTAAACTCTATACTAAAACAGATCTAGTTTGGGATTAACTCAAAGCGAAAAAGGGGCGAGCGCAACTCTTTCGAGCGTATTTTTATATATATACAAATCGAAATATATATATATATAAATATATAGGGCTCTGCTAACTGATGAATAAAATAAAAAATAGCAAAATAATAATAATAATAAATAATAATAATAATAATGAAATATCTCGCACCACACTTAACCAGAATTTTAATGTAATTATTTTTTCACTCTGCACTCGACAATTTTATATTAATAACAATTAACAAAAAACCCAAAAAAAAAAAAATACAAAACATGCTCAAATATACGCAAATACGAATATATATATATATATATATATATATATATATATATATATATATATATATATGTCCTTTATTATTATTAACTCAAAAAAAATTTTTTCGTCGTCTAATCAATACGAGTATCTGCATTATATATGTATATAAATATATTTATATATATATTGCAAATTTATTCCAATTAAATAAAAATATAAAATCAAAATATACATCCCTAGCAGCATTTGAATGTCGAAAAAAATAAAACAAAAACCAAATAAAATTTATGATTATTATTATTAATAAACATTTAGTTTCATATAGTCTTAGTACAAAGTCCTCTCAGTTGGAAGCACAATTCAAAGCGTTAGGTTTTGGTGGGGTGGATTGTTGGTCGTTTCTTTCCCTTTTCAGGCAAACTAAATAAAGTAAGTATATAAATTATAGATTGTTTATAGACATGTGAATAAGTATATGCTAAAGTAAGTATAGATGAATTCAAGCTGAGCCACAAGATATATAAGACTCAGACTGATGAGATTCATCAAAACACTGCTAAAGTCCAAAAAACTAACTCTCTAATGAAGCCAAATAATGTGTCTAATCAATCATTTAGCGTCTATTTATACAAAATATTCACAAATAAAAATACATTTTCCATTGATCTTGCTTTAAGATTAAAAAAAATATATATTAAAAAACTGAATATGTGAATGTAATTTACTACGGCTGATTCTCAGAGGCCTAAGAAAACCAAACTCACAAAAATTCACTTTCATATTATCAGTTATAACTCTGCAAAATTTAAATCGAAATTTAAATTGCCTCGCAAAACCCATTTCGCGCCAAATATTCAAATTGTTATTCATACATGCAGCCACTCTCTGCTTAAAGCGCTGCCAACTCGTCGCAAAACACTACTTGCCATTTGACAACCTTCATGCTCGGAATTTTTAGTATTTTAGCATTTGGTATTTTGTATGTTGTCATTGCGGTCACACAGATGCCGTGGTGCGCAGTTTTGGGATTTTTAACAGGATTTGTGTGCCCATGTTTGCAGTGTGTGAAAATATCAATGTAAAAATACGAAAATTAAAAATACAGACGCACAGATAAAAGAAAACTGTATAGAAGCAGAAGACGCGGGAATATTTTCATAAATAAACACATTATCGCAACAAATTAAAAGAAAAACGGCGTAAGTACTAAGCACAAGAAGCAAATTGTGCAGGCAGTGCAAAATTCGCGCGGTGCGCTGAAAATTTTGCATAAATTCGTGAAATATTTGTGTATGTGTGCGTGCGTGTGTGTGTATGTCAGGCTAAAGAGTGTGTGCGCCCGAGTGTGTGTGTGTGCGTGTTTTTGTATGAGTGTGTGTATTGAAAAAATCCATCTCTTCGCTACGCATTTCACCCCTCAGAGCTGGTGTTGCTGCTGACGCTGACGCTGCTGCTGCCGTTGCTGCTGCTGCGCTTGCCACTGGCCATTTATATGACATCTTCAGGGTCATTGCTGAGCAGAATTGCTGCAGTTGCAGCGCTGCTGCTGCGACACTGCAGCGCCCCCTCGCCTCGTTTCGCCCCGCGTCGCACATCCTACGGCTGCTGCCGTGAGCACCCCTAATGTGACGCCCACGTAATGCAACTCTTGCCTACCGCAAACCACCGTCGCTGACCCGTTTTTTGCGCACTCATTGATCTTCGTGCCGCTTCTTGTGTATCTGTTGTCTGTGTACAGGTTAAACCGGCTAAGCGGAATGTTAACGACCCTTAAAAATCACTGTTTATTATTGCAACTTATTATTTTATTTTTTGCCAGTGTTATGCAATTGAGCAAAAAAAAAAAATATAGAAAAAAAAACGATGCTCATCTGGTAATAATGAGTTTTTCTTATCAGTTCGTTTCGTCAGGTCTCACTGTGGGTCATATTTATTTTCTTCTGCCTCTGTTGCGCTCTCTTTCGCGCTTTTTATTCTTTGTTTATATTTTGCATACACTTTGTTGTGCTTTTGTATATTGTTTTTGGCTCTAAGCTGCGTGTGATAAACGCATAAATAATTTACGATAATTTTTCAATGCACATATCTATTATATATATAAATACCCAGAGTACTACATTCACTTGGCTGAAAGCTTTTTTGATTCATTAATCAAAGCCGTTTCATAGACGCACGCCCACGGCGCACTCGCCATAGCGTAAATAACTTTTTAGAGTGTAAATAGAATTTCTTTAGAAACGAATTTTCCATTTTCGATGCCATAGTTCATAAATCGTTAAACGAAAATGTGTCTGTGCATGTGTCGGGTGTGTGTGTGTGTTTACAGTGATGATTGCTTAAAGGAGAAGGAATATGCATGCTCTTTTTTCAGTGTGCATAAATTTAATGCTAGGCGAGGGTAGTTAAAAGGATTTTAGTATCAAATTAAAAATACAATTTTTAATAAATACATTAATTTAAATTATAAAATATAAAATAAAAATTTAAAAAAAATTAAAAACAATAAAAAAATGATACAAAAAATATAAATAATAAAAAAAAATATAAAAAACTTAAATTATAAATGTAATTAAATTATTTGAAATTTTAATTCATTAATAATATATTATAAATTATAAATGCATTTATTATATATATATAATAAACTACAATTTATTTAATTTATTAAAAAAAAATAATTTCTTAAATACATATTAAAAATGTATTAATTTTTTAATATATTATATTCACATCAAGCCTTCATACCACCCTCGCCTAGCTCTACTTTGTTATTTTAGCATAGTTTTTACCCCTTTCTGCAAGGGATTTGTTCGTCTCTGCTCAGCTTTCACTGTAAACCAAAAATACTTCTATTGAATCCCTAGCGCACTCTTTCCAAATATTGTGGTTCTTGCCCAAGAGAAATTTTAGTTTTGTGTGTGTTTTTTTGCTGTGTGTGGAGCAGTTGAATTTTGGCGGCCGCACCGATCGCATCTACAGAGCTCTCCGGCGGAAAATGCTGTGTGGCGGCAGTGCGTGGATTTATTTATAGCATTTGTGCTGATTTTTGATCGCTCGAGCACGAGTAACTAAAGCAAATTTCCAATTAACTGCACATAAAACGAAATAGTTTGTCGATTTTATTATACCCAGCAAGCGCAGGAGACGTGAGAACTGAGCTATATTGGCCAGAGTTATATAACTATGTAATTGGATTCGGGCACGGGCAGACATGTCGAGCAAATTTCAGCGCAGCTCACCCCAGATGCTGGGCGTGGAGGCCTCGACCGCCTCGTCGACGGCCAGCAATCAGCCGCGGAAGCGCGTGAAGCGCTGCTGCCGGAACTTCGTTACCTTCATGTGCACACAGGTGGGCGTGGGTGCGCTCATCGTCTTCTATGCCATCTGCGGCGCGCTGGCCTTTATGAACATCGAGCGCAAGTATGTGGACGAGACGGCCAAGATGGTGATCAGCCTGCGCTTCAATTGCTCGCAGCGCCTCTGGAACATCACCGAGGAGCTCAATCTGATCGATAAGAAGCTGTGGGTGAACGAGACGAATGCGGTGCTGCAGGCCTATCAGGTGCAAATAGCGGCGATCATCAAGAACGGCTATGTGGGCCGCAGTCCGGCGCAGATCTGGAGCTTTCCGGCGGCGCTGATGTTCTGCCTGTCGGTGATCACCATGATTGGCTACGGCAACATGGTGCCGCGGACGCCGTGGGGCAAGGGCTTCACTGTCATCTACGCCACCTTCGGCATACCCCTCTACATCCTCTACTTCCTCAACATGGGTCGCGTGCTGGCGCGCTCGTTTAAGTTTCTCTATCGCTCCATGCACGACTGCACCCAGGAGCGCAACTATGACGCCCGCATGGAGGCGCTCGAGAACGGGAGTCTGGGCGCCCTGACGCTGCGCAAGAAGATCATCGTGCCGTCGACAGCCTGCCTGTGGGTCATCATCTTCTATGTGCTGACGGGCACCATTATGTTTGCCAACTGGGAGAAGTGGAGCTTCCTGAATAGCTTCTACTTCTGCATGACATCGCTGTGCAAGATCGGCTTCGGTGACTTTGTGCCGGGCGCCTCGCTGACCACGGCGGCCGATGTGGATGCGGCCACGCAGAAGCTGCGCGAAGATATCTCCGCCGATCCCAACGAGGTGTCCGACCTGCAGCGCATCACCGATCAGCACTCCAAGCTGGCCATCAACTTCATCTACATGCTGCTGGGCATGGGTCTGGTGGCCATGTGTCGCAACCTGATGCGCGAGGAGGTGCGCATGAAGCTCAAGGAGATGAAGGAGGATGCCAAGCTGTGTGTGGAGGATACGCGACATCGTTTCGTTGGCTGCTGTGGCGATCCTCGTGATTTCTATGAGAATGATTATTACTAGGCGTGCGTGTGTGTGTGTGTATGTGTGAGGGTGTGTGTGCGTGTGTTGTGTGTGTATTGTGCTGGCTGTTCTGGATGCCTCTCTCATGGTGTGATTCTCATTCCCCATATTCAGCTCACCATTGATCAATTTCTGCAACTACAAGAGCGGATACGAAACTTCGAGGGCATGCTTGGCGGCAGCAGCGGGGAGCGTTTATGCACGCCAAGCACTTCGGCCGGTCCATTTCGTATATTCTCCGTGGCCGGTTTTCCGAACCGCGCCAACGACATTGTCTACTGCCCGCCAATCGTGCGCCAGCAGTCGCAGCATGTCGACGACTCCAAGGCAATTATCTACTTTGGCGGCGATGTGCAGGACTTTCCGGAGAGCATGGAAACGAACCGGGACAGTCGCGGCTACATGAAGTACAATCTGGAGAACTCTGCGATATTGCTGCGCGAGGCCTTTCCGCGCTCCCACATTATAGTCATACGGCCGGTTCGGTAAGTCACCCAGATATCGCATCATGAGCTCAACTAATTTCAATTTTACTTTTAGCATGGAATTCAAGACCTTCAGTTGCTTCGATAATTTCGTACGTGGCAATAATGCTGGTGTGCCGGATCATACGCCCATGAACCATGCGCTGCAACATTTAGAAAAGTGAGTTGGCCAAAAGGCACGGAATCAGCGATGATGTATATCATATATCGGCTAAGAGTTTTGATAGACTTTGGATATTTAGTTGATTATGTTATAGGAAGGAATGAATGTAAAGATAGTATATGATATATACCATATATACTATATTAGATAGACTTAGATATTTATATGATATTTCATAAGGTCTTATATATAGAGTGCATGTAAAGATCATATATGATGTATATCATAGATTAACTAATAGCTTTGATTGCATTAGATATTTAATTGATTTTTCATGAGGTCTTATAATATAAAGTGAATGTAAAGATCGTATATGATAGATTTTGATATTTAGTTGATAATTCATGAGGTCTTTTATATAGACTGAATGTAGAATTCGTATTTTTTGATATATTCACTCTCTTAGCTTAACGTTCTCTCTTGTTAATTATTCCCAATTCGACTTAGGATTGATGTTGCAATTTAATATATTATATTAGTATTGAATTCAGTATAGTCTACATAGACCTAATGCTGTTATCAATATATATATATATATATATAAATGTATATATCTGTAGATATACCTAGGTAAATCTAAGAAAGCAACCAACAATTAGCTTTCATTTAACTCATATTTTGATCATCTAATAATATACACCTCTATTATTATCTCACATTTAATATATCTCCTTCATCTCCTTTCCCCACCCAACAGACTGCTACAGAATCTATCGCAACGCCTGATCTCAATACCCGAGAACGAGATACTCGACCAGGCAGCACAGGCGGCGGCCGCAGCTGCTGCCGTTGCTGCTGCCGCCGCAGCGGCCGCCATGACGCTCTCAAATGCCACTGTGAACTCAGAGTCCGGCTCGGCCTCGGTGGCAGCAGCAGCGGCGGCGGCGGCGGCAGCAGCAGCGGCGAACGACAGCAGTCAGGAAATGGATATTGACATACTGCAGGTGCAGGAGAATGTTACAGTGGACGCCGATGGTGCCGTGATCTTTCCCATAGTCTCTGCTGGCAGCACGGAGACGAGCCCAGTCACCAATAACGGTGACAATGTCAACAATACCAACAACAAGGATGCTGTGCTCAACAATCATCAAGAGTCGAACAACCAGCAGCAGCAACAGCAGCAGCAACAACAACAACAGCAGCAGCAGCCGCAACAGACCGTTGTCAAGGCAGCGTCAACGCCAATGAACAATGTGGATCACTACAACAACACGACAAACAGCAGCAACGATTGCACCGCCGATCGGCAGCCGTCGCTGCCGACGCAACCGCAACAGCCGCGTCCGGCGACGCCGACGTCCGAGAACAATCCACTGTGGTGGCGGGAGAATCTAAATTTGGACAAGTCCAAGCTGGTGCTGATAGGCTTCAGCAAGGGCTGCGTCGTGCTCAATCAAGTGAGTCACATTTGGTGTAAAAATCGCTAACAAATTTTAACTACGTTATCAATCTGGTCTTACGAATCTCCCACCTCAACGTTTCATGTATTTATTGATGCGCGTTTGCTTGCAGTTCATCTATGAGTTCCATTATCTGAAAACGTTGACGCCGGACGACAGCAGCATGTGCCGGCTGCTCTCGCGCATCACGGACATGTATTGGCTAGACGGCGGCCATGGCGGCCAGAAGAACACATGGATCACATCACGGAGTCTGCTGGAGACGCTAACGCGAATGGGTATGCCCTTCTACTGCTCTGCTAAGCTCCAAAACTTATAGAAGTTCACATTTCAGGCATGAACATACATGTGCACCTCACACCTTACCAGGTGCAGGACGATCGGCGGCCCTGGATACGCAAGGAGGAGAAGCTGTTCACGGAGATGTTGCGGCGCTTGAATGCGCCCATTACACGACACTTGCACTACGATAATCAGCCGGCGAATCTGATGACGCACTTCGAGGTGCTGCAGGCGTTCTGTCAGCACGTCCATTCCCTCAACCAGCAGCAGCAGTTGCAGCAGCAGCCCGGCCTTGAGCAGCCCATCGTGGCCACCAACAACGGCTCGAGCAGTGCTAGCAACAATCTGATGGATGCCAGCGATGAGGCGAAGTGACAGCTTCAATTGCATCCACATCATCATAGGCGGCGTCTGCATGCGATGCGCAAGGGCGCCGCCGCTGCTAAGCGACTGCAGCTGCAGCAGCTGCGGCAACAACAGCAACTGTTGCTATCAACGGATGCCGCCTCGTCATCGGCGTCCTCTCGCTTGGCCGCGGCACTGATTTCCTCGGCAGTGGCTCTCAGTGCCGTCTCGACTTCAGCCACGGCTTGCACGGCGAGCATTGTAAATAATCATCATCAAAGCCATACACAACAACAGCAACAGCAGCAGCAGCAACAACAGCAGCAGCAACAACAACAGCAACACACTACAACACGCTCACACTATCAGCAACAGGCACATTCGCATCAGCACTCTCACAGACATCATCATCACCATCACCATCATCATCATCACCACCATCATCACCAGCAGCCAAATCATTCGCACAACCATCATCAATGTCGCACGAAACGCAAACTGCAAAAATTGTATTATACGCTTTGCCGTTAGACTTGTACACCTAATTATAAACTATCTATACATAAATACATTTTATGCAACTAATTTTTGGCTTAAGCGTAGCCTAAGTTATCCCCTCAACTCAACTTTCTCTCTTTTTATAGCAATTATGTAAAGCTAGGGTCGCGTCAATTGTTGTGCTGAAACAGATTCTAATTGTATATTTGTTTTCTATAATTTATGTCTATTGTCCAAAAATATTTATTTATTTTTTTATAATTCTTTCTCCCCTTTTTTATACTATCAGACTTAGGAAAAACAAAAAAGAAGAAGAAAATCTCGTCAGTGCAATAATACATCTTTCTTACTTTTATACTTTCCCCCTATATCCTATATATGCAAATCTTTCCACTTCCAAAAAAGCCCCATTCTAAATGCCTACGCATTTAAATTATATTTAAAGATTTCGATCAACAGGAATTTATATCAAAAATCAAATTTATTCACACAAACATAGAGCCGCAAGTATCCAAACAATATTCAATAAAAAAAGAAAAAGCAAAACAAAAATAAAAAAAATTAAAATGAAAAACTCTGATTAAGTATTACTTAGCGTTAAGTAAGTATAATTTAAGTTCCACAACCTTAAAAAATATAGGCTTACACAATCAATTAATCTTAATAGTAATGCCTTTATTGTACTTTATTTAATGATTTGTAAGATTACAAAACAGAAAACGATTTTGCTCTATGTATTGTGTACGTAGTTCAACGTTGTGCTACGAAATTCTAAGTAGACCATCTCAATGAAAATAAAACAAGAATAATAATAAAAGAAGATGAAATCAATATTTGAATTACAAAAACGTTCCTTAATATAACAAGCCAGCAAAGCCCGACTTAACAACTATATAAATGCAGCAGAGCCTCCTAAAGGAATTGCAAGACTTTACTTAAAAGATATTGCTAAAAAATCTATAAAAACAAAACAGTTTCGTACCTTTTAGAATTTGCAGTTCAAAATTGTCAGTAAAAATTGTACGACTTGAGAGTAAAGTAAAAATAAGTCGGAAAGGCAGAGATAACAAATTGAATGATGTCTTCATTATAAAAACAAAAAAACAAAGAGTTCTATGTAAAACAGGCTTCTGATTCTATCGTGTCTAGTAATAAATGAAATTAAGCATAAAAGGGAATTTATTGGGGGTGCAAAGCAGAAGAAAAGATTTTCTATGGGAAGTACCAAAAGGTTAGTTTTGAAATAAAATTTTTAAAAAATTTAAAACATTTTAAAAATACATTTTAAATTTTAAAGATGAAAAAAAAGTTTCCTTTTTATGAATTACGTATTTTTATTCGATCTACTTAAAAGTAATGCTTGGTTTCCTTTTTTCTTTTTTTTTCTTTTTAAATAAATTACACATTTATCGTAAAATATTCTACAAAAAATATCATTTGTGATGCAGTTTTAGCTACTAAATGGAGTAATCTTTGAGATGCGAATGAGATAGCTGTCGAGTCGCTTTGCTTTGTTTCTTTGTCTCTTATTTTTTTTTTGGGTGTTCTGCTAAGCGGATCCCCTCGAGACACACACAAAGCTACGCACAATGATTTTGGCAGTTGGCAGTTGTCGTCCACTCGTCGCTGCCGTCGCAGCAATCACATACGTTGTCGTTCACCCGGGACGCCCAGACCCAGACGTCCAGGCCGCGCCCCGTGATATGTCTTTTTTGGTATTTGCAATAGAAGCGGCCATTGGAACAGGCGTTCGTGCTCGGCTCGTCGCTGCCATCGCTAACACAGTCGCAGTAGTTGTCATTCAGATGGTCGAACGGTATCTCCCGACTGCCATCCAGACACTTGAAGTTGCCCTTGTAGTTGGGCTTGTACGCATCGTAGTCGAAGAGGCGAATGCCCCTGCAAACGGTAGACGTGGCCTTTGTTAAATATCATTCATAATATTTATATTCACCTGCCAACATACCTTATAATCTTGATGGCATCTGCGTCTTGTGTCGCCGGCACAGCCAGAACGTCATCCTTGGCAGGACGAACGCCGCCACCGCCGCCGCCGCCATCGAAGTCATCGACGTCCAGCTGTTTGCTGCCCAGGGACTGCATCATTTGTTTGTGCTTGCGTCGCAGCTGCTGCACGCTGGGCAACTGATTCAGCGAGAAGGCCTATTATTAACTTATCCATATATTAATAAACGCGCAAAAAAAAAAAAAACACGAAAGCGTTTTCCCACCTGATAGGCAATGAACGAGATTCCAACCAGAAATATTAGGAGCAGAAACATTTTCGATTTATCCTTGTAGAAGGGCTTGTAATATATGTTTTCTCGTTTCACCCATGTTTTGCGCATTGCCAATCTGTTCAATATTTGTTCTAATTAGTAAACAGCTTCAAATCTTGTTTATTTGTTATTGGGCCGTCAGCGTCTGCGTCAGCGATGTGGCCAAATAATGTGAATAAAAACAAACCTTAACCCTTATGCTGCGCAGCTAACGGTCTGACTTTCTCTGATATAAAACCTATTTATGTAAATGCTTTTTGATTTCTGTCTAAACATAGGCATAAAAAATAGACAAACGCGTGCTTTTACTCAAATTGGTAACTAATTTAAATGTTTATTTAGTAATCGTCATACGTTCAATGGACATTTATTATCAAGCTGTGCACACATTGCGTTTAAGCCAATCAGCTGTTTTGTCTCTCAGCTGCTTTGCTGCACAGTGTTGTAAAAAGTATGCAGCTCACAATTTCACGTTTTCCAACACCAATAAACATAAAAACATAAAGAAAAAAAATATTCATGCAACACAAATATAAATATGTGTATATGTGTATATATGTGCATATGTATATATAATAAACAATTACAATTACAATAAAGGTCAAACGGCTATCATTAAAACCTTATCCACCAATTGGATTGCGCGCAAGCAATCAGCTGTTTTGTCTCTCAGCTGCTTTGCAGCACAGTGCTGTAAAAGCTGTGTGCATTTCGCAAGTGCACGTTGCCCAACACTTCAAAACATAAAAACCTAAGGAAAAAAAATATTCATGCAACACAAATATATATATATAGATATCTCTGTATATATAATATGGAATTGGATCAATAAAGGTCGAACGGCTATCATTAAAACTATCCACTAATTGGATTGCGCGCAAGCAACGAGGTGACGGGAAACGCTCTGCTGTGCGGAAGTCAGAAATAAACTGGCAAACGTGAAGAAACAAATTTACAGGCAAAACGAAAACATTAAAATGAAATCGACGGCAGCAGCAAAAACGCGGCTAACCAGCCTGACCGAGGACATATCCATAATACCCGAGGATGCGCCCTATCGCAGCCGCCTCCACTACCTGTTCGCCCAGATCGAGAAGGAGTTCGAGCAGCTCTACCTGGAGAACCTCCAACGTGAGTATTTGGAATTCCTTGAAAGAAAAAAACGTAAAACCCGAATCCTTGGCCAATTGCAGTTCAGGAGAAGCTGGAAAATGCCACCGCAATTACCAAAGATTCGCTGACGCCGTACGATCAGCGCTCCACGGCGGGCGGAGCGCTGGCTGCCACGGGCAGCGGGGGCGCCTCGCTGGCAGCCACTCCTGCCACGCCCTCCGCACCGCTGGGCGACGAAATTGGCGCCAGCTTGCTAGCAGCTGCCTCCAGCACACACAAGAGTCTCAAGGCCAAGCTAAGCAGCGCCACAGGTGGCAGCAAGGTGAAGGCCAGCAACAAAATCAAAGCCCAGACCAGCCGCATCGTCTCCAGCTTCAAGGCACAGACGGTGGTCAGCTCGGTGGTGCGCGAGTTCGGCGGCCACAAGGACGGCATTTGGCAGGTGGCCGCCAAAGTGGGTCAGCCCATCATAGGCACGGCGTCCGCCGATCACACCGCCTGCATCTGGGGCATAGAGAGTGGCCGCTGCCTGCTGCAGTACCAAGGACACGCTGGCTCCGTCAACTCCATTAAGTTCCATCAGTGTCGCGATCTGGTGCTGACGGGCAGTGGCGACGGGACGGCGCACATCTGGCAAGCAGCCGTCAACTGGGAAGTGCCCAAGTAAGAGAAGAGAAATACAGGAATATTCCAATACCTAACTCCTTCAATTTCAGAAAGGGACACTCTTCCGAGGAGGAGCTTGACGACAGTGATGGGCAGCAGGAGGATCGCGACCGTGTGGACTCCTTGCGCACGCCGCTCTGTGAATTCACTGGGCCCGGTGGACATCTGTCCGTTGTGGTCGCTGCGGATTGGCTCTCGAGCATGGATCAGATCATCACGGGCAGTTGGGATCGCACGGCCATACTCTGGGATGTGGAGACGGCACAGCCGCTGCAACCGCTTACCGGCCACGATCACGAGCTCACCCACGTCTCGGCCCACCCCACACAGCGCCTAGTTGTGACCGCTTCACGTGACACCACCTTCCGTCTATGGGACTTCCGCGATCCGATACCCGCCGTATCCGTCTTCCAGGGCCACACCGAGACGGTCACCTCGAGCGTGTTTGCGCGCAACGACAAAGTCGTCTCCGGCTCTGACGATCGCACAATCAAGGTGTGGGAATTGCGCAATATGCGCTCAGCCCTGGCCACCATCCGAACAGATTCGTCCGTAAATCGCTTGGCCGTGTCCAGTGGCGGCATCATAGCCATACCCCACGACAACCGCCAGATCCGTCTCTTCGACCTGAATGGACAGCGGGTGGCGCGTCTGCCGCGCACCAGTCGCCAGGGCCACAGGCGAATGGTCTCCTCGGTGGCCTGGTCGGAGGAGCCGCTGCTGAATTGTGATCTGTTCTCCTGCGGCTTCGATCGACGCGTCTTTGGCTGGTCCATAGTGTTACCAAAGGACAATTGATTGCAGACAAAAAAATATATATAAATAACATATATATATATATAAAGCTTTTACTTAATTGTTCTTATGAAAGCGAATATCTCTCGAACACATCATTTTGTTATCTCAAGCGCGACTCGTCTATATATATATATGTATATCAAGTATTATGCTAATGTGAACAACTATTTTTTAGATGCGTTCTTATCCATGTAGCATACACTTTGTTTTATGCCAAATAATCGCGATATATATATATATAAATATATATAAAATTATTGTTATCCTATTATATATACTATTTGTAAAATGTGTGTAGATAACTCGAATTCGGATAACCTCCATGACTTTATTATTAATATCGCTCCATATACGATTTACATTATCTTAACTCTATATGTCTAAGACGTGGCTTTAACATGAATGTTAGAATGTTAGACAAAATAAAATACTTAATCAAACTCCATATATCCACTACGAATCTTTGGAACCAACTGAGGCGCCTCACAGGTGGGCAAACTTCAGGATCAGCAGGCCAATGAGTATGGCCACTTCTAAGATTATGATTAATATTAGAACAATCCTGTTGTATATGACTTCGCGGCCCAGTTTGCGTAGAATAATGCGAGATTTGGATAATTCCTGATCCGCGTTCTCCAGGCGGCGCGTGGTGCGCAGTAGAGATTCACGTTGTTCGCCCAGCTCGCCGAGGACCTGCAGATGGAAGCATTTCATAAATATTCATTAAATATATTTGCTCAGCGCTGGCCTGGTCGCCCACTCCCCATCTCACCTCGGCGCCCATATTTTCCGTTTCGATGGCCACCTGATTGGAGCGCTGGATGCTTTCGGTGGTGCGCTGCAGCACATCGTATGTGTTGGCTATCACCTGCTGCTGTCGTCGGTCGTGGTCAGTGCTGCCGCTGGGCAGCTGGGTGTAGCCTGCATGGGACATGCTACGGTCTTTGCAATTGAATTAAATTAAATTAAATTAAATTAAATAAAAATTTGCTAAACAATCTTGAACAGCTGTAAACAAAGAAACCTATCGAACAGTTAGCAAAACAAATATATCGGCCAGCCGCCACAGCAGCTGTTTTGGCCTTGGCAGCCCTGGTTGCACATATTTGAAATTAACGTATTTTGTTGCTAAGACTCGTATTTATTTTAGCATTGGGTTAATATTAAGAACGATTTATAAGACTGACACAATCAATATGAAGCGGCTTATCGAGCCCTGGGAATTACTATGTTAAGACGTTGTTAATTATAATTGATAGTGTCCCCTGTCTTTTTTGTAGAACATACGCAATTGCACAGTCACACAAACAACGCAAACATATATCACTTGAGAGAGCTTGGACTTTTGTATTTCGATTTCTGATAAGAGAAAAAAAACTTGATCAGACATATTTATATGCGACAATGCCTGTATGTGTATGCGTGTGTGTGCGTGTGTGTGTCATGCTTGGCGGCCGCCACGATACTCAGAGATACTTCTCAAAGTAGAGTCAGCCAGAGGGAGAGAGAGAGCGAGCGAGAATTAGTGAGAGTGCGTGTGTGTGAGTGTGAGTTCACTGCTGTCGGCTACACGCTCGCTTCAGCTGAATACTTAACACCACAAGCAACTGAACGCTGGTATAGACCAGACGTGTGCTACTCTGGCTGCGTCGAGATCGTTTTTAATAACCTATACAAAGGCAGGCGCTACGGGCTAAACAAGTTCTAAATTTAACGCACGTACGCTTGGGGAATCTTAAATATTTTGTATAAAAAAAAAAACAGTCTCAAAACTGCAAAGGTAAGCAAGCCATAAACAAAGATAAAAGCGACAAATAAAATATCGTACAAGTACATATGGATGTGTGTATGTATTTTGTATTGTTTTATACTGTGCACAAATCAATTCGCGTGTGACTTCAAGGTGATCTTCTGCTTAACAAAAAAAGTGAAAAGCTAGACAGACGAATGTTAACATTAAATAGTAAATTAATTACAAATTCAGCAGTTACACTGGCAGCACGTGAGCTGCGTGCAGTGCAGCTGCGACTTGTCATGAGACTTGTGTGTAAATGCCGCGCCACCTGTCTACAGCGAGCGTAACTAAGTGCTAACTGTAGTTGTGCCGAGTATCTGCTTGTGTGTGTGTGTATCGGTGTGTATCTCTCACGCATGTTAGTCAGCAGTTGGCTCGCATGTGTGTGTATGTGTGGCGCTACAGAGCTGAGTTTTATGCAATCCCGCAGATCATGTGACCTGCATTTTACCCAGAGAAGAACATCTTTTGCATGCGTGTTTGAAACTCATTCAGACAAGTCTCAAGTAGCTCTTGGCATTAGAATATCATATCGAATGCAATTGAATTATGATTTATAGACCGATCATAAAACTTCAGCCCAAGCACCTCAATCAATCATTCTGATTAGAGCTGCGGCGGATCGTTCTCAATATATTTGCCTGCACACACAATGGAAGTCTATAAAAGCTTTAGAGATTAGAGATTCCGATATTTGAAGTATTGCACTTATTCAGTGTATTAAGCGCTTGCGAGGCACTCCAGCTGAATTCCCCACTTATGTAACGTTCGCTCCGGTTATCAATGTCTGGGCGAGGCTTTTAAATATTTTCTATTTTACATTTCCTTTATACATACATATTTATCAACTCCCCTTATCGCTTGCATAACAATTCATGATATGCTTGCCAATTCTTAACGTAAAACGCCTGATCCTCATTAATAATAGCGCCGCATAACTGTCATAAGATACTAGAAAAAAATTTACCAAATTAAACGACACACACACACACACATACACATATATACACACTCGCGCGCTAAAGTGAGCTCACGAAAAGAGCAAGTATGCATGAGAGCGAAAAACAAACAAAACACAAAATAAAATTTAACGAAACTTCGTCGTCGTAGAGATATTAACTGCGCCCAGCATGGGCGTTGTTTGACGGGGGTCGTCAGCGCCATTGGCGTGAAGCACGAATTGCTGTTGCTTCGTTAAAATGTGATTAAGACTCACCCGTTGCTTGCGCTTGCTGTCGCGCCCGCACACACACACACTAACACACTGGCAATTACATACTGTACGTATTGCAAACAGAGACAGCAACTACCAACACCCACACATTGCACGCTCATAGTCCGACTTACTCACGAAAATGACCAGCGAAAAGCAAACGCTAACTGCCAGACCAACAACAGACCCTGGCGCGGCTAGGCGGCGAGAGCTAGAGCGAGAGCATTTGAACGGACGGCAACGGTGTGTTTAGTTGTTTTGAAGTTGAACTGGTTTACAGTTGTGCGTGAACAAAAAAAATTTATTTGTATATTTTTGTGTGGTTAGCCGAAAAACTCTCGCACACAATAACTGTATATATGTATATGTATAAATACTGAATTGAAAGCGCATTTCGTGTTTTGCAAGGCAAGTTGAAATTTAGCCTGTAAACGTTTCAAATTAATTGAAGCTTTAATTAAAAACGATACCCGCCCGTGTGTGTGTGTGTATGTGTGAGTGCGACAAAGCTGCTGACGGCGCTGTAAAATAAAGTTGCACACATGCATAAAGCTAGCTGTACATATTTGTATGTGTGTGTGTGTGTGTATGTAAATTTGTGTAAATGAATTAGCAATGTCGAGCGGGCAGCAGAAATTGTTAAGAATTTATGAGTCCTTCATTTTATTGATGGGAATGTTCTAGTTGAACTGTTATACACCCCAAGTGTTATACCTTAGAATGCTCTGCCTTAGCATTACTCTGCATATTAAATGTTTATTGTGAGTGGAAGTTTTATAGGTTGGCTTCCGTTGGGCTACCTTATCTTTTGAGGAATTGCAAACTCGCCGATAAATTAGCCACATTCATTAATGTTCAGGCTAGCCAACTAACGTATAGCCAAAGTACAGTCTAATCAGCAGCCATTGATAGGCGCCATTGAGGCAATATAAGACGAGACTTCCGTTGCAAACAGTTATCCATTGTGAATTACTTATTAAAGGCGTGCGCGACATTTCTATATATAGACTTCCAAGAATTCTGATAAAATTTTATTATACAATGCAAAAACAAGAAAGAAACAAACAAACACCGCAAACTAATCAAAAGTTTAAAATAACAGCTAATATTTATGGCGTTGATTCCGACATTTCCAGATAATGTTGTAATATAATATATGCCCTATATGCTATAGTATATTTGTATAATTATACACACACATATAGATATATATACATATTTTTTTTTGTCTTTCTATATATACAAGTTGTTCTTTGATTATTGATAAGATTTTACTATTTACTCAAGCTATCTTTTAAAAAAATATTTAATGCTTTTCCTCAAAAAATGGTTGTTATGTCAGTCTGTCATATGACTATCCTATATGATCTATATACTATACAATATGAAGACCATGCCTAAAAGTTGCATAACTAAGTAAATAATCAAAAAAGCTAAATTTCTTAAAAACAGTTGTCGACTAATTAGTAGTAGGTATACCAAATATATAAATATATATTTGTATATATATATACGTATATAAAAGTTTAAAATAACAGCTATATTTATGATGTTGATTCTGATATTTCCAGATAATGTTGTAATATAATATAAACGGTATATCATATTGTATATTTATATAATTTTTTAAAAATTTTTTTCTTATTTTTTTTAAATTTTTTTATTTTTTATTTTTTTTTTTATTTTTTTATATTTTTTATTTTTTTTTTTTATAAAAGTGTATATACCCTATGTAAGGGTATCGCAGTACTTGTGGCATTCCTCAAGCAACAGCCGCAATGAGCAACAGGCTTGATAAAGAAATGTGCAAGTGCTGCAATTGAAAGTAATTTGAATTCAGTTACAAATTGGAATTGTTGCTTCAATTATATAGCTATATATATATACATTTAGTGTTATATATACTCTGGGAAAGCTTTAACTATGCTGCTGGTTGGCAGGCAAGAAGCCAGCATAAGTTGATTGCAAAAGTCCGGCAGATGGCGCACTACAAAAAAAAAAAGAAAAGATTTTTAACGAGCATTCAATGTGCGCGTGTGTGTGTGCGTGTGTTCGCACATTTATCATCATTTCTGCTATGTACAAACATATTTATGTATGTATGTGCATGTTTGTTAGGGTGTGTATGTGGCTATGTACATAAGCTAAAGCTAATTCTCTCCTGGCCAGGCCATTAAAGTTCGATAATGTGCGACGCGTCGTCCGTGTCGTTGACTGCCCGCCCGAGTCTGATGATGTCACAGTGAACCTTGGCGTGTCGCGACTGTTTGTACATTTTATTTGTTCTAGTTCATTTTGTTTTTTGTCGCCTTTTTTCGCTTTTGCTTTTTAGCCAGCACAGCGAGCAGCAGGCGCAGCAGCAGCTGTGTTGCTGAGTGCACTTTCATTTCCAATTAAATCAAATGAAAAAAAAAAAAAACATTAATCACACTCATTATCTGCTAGTGTCGACAAATTTCTTTGGTCACAGTTAATATGTGTATGTAGAAATATTTTAATATGTCGCATTCTGATAAAGCAGACATTTATCAGTTAATATGATTAATCGACTTTGCTAACTTTCTAATATTATGCCAGTTAAAAAGAAAAATGGGTTACATAAAGGGGGGGAAAAAACTAGACATTATTAATGTTGAGAATAAATACACTGAAAAAAAGTATATAAATTAATATGCATATATGTATATATATAAATTATTCCTGATAAAAGTTTTTTGCAAAAGTTTTCTAAAGATGTATTAAACAAAACATTTATGAGTCTAAAAAATCATAAAAATGCTGAACAAAATATATATAACAATTATAAAAATTTATATACAAACATAAAAATATATATACAGAACTTTTTTTATAAGAATCTTATCTTTTTGATCAATAAATATATATATATACATATATATATATTCTCTAAAAATATATGAGTTTATGACTCTTTGATTTGTGTTTAGATAATGTACTTTAGAAATGTTGTTCATTAATTATTTAAATAGGTTAAAAAAATACTAAATATGTATTTTTATATTGGTATATATTTGTATAATAATTATATATATTTTTTACATTTTAATTTATTTTTTAATATTTTATAATATTCATATATTTTGCATATTTTTATATTTATATATAGAATCATTTCCTTCCGCCTTGTTTTGTATATTTTTATATGGTATATATAGAATCATATCGTTACATAATTAGAAACAATGTAGAAATATCTTTATAATAGCTCAATTCCCTGGAATAGACATTCATTTACTCAGCTATTCACATATTGGCTAGAGTAATGATTGAAACGATTTAGTCCGGCCAACGTAATAGTATGAATTATGGCCATGCCGACGGGGTACAGCAATGTGCACAAGTAATTACCTCTAAACACATTCTGCATAAATAATAAGCATAAACAAATGAAAGGAAAAATCAAAATACTATGCACAACAAATAGAAAATCCGCTCGCCGTTCGGAGCAGCGCCAATAAAAATTTCCTCGGTCTTTTGACTACATTTTAATGGCAGACCAGGCGCATGCAGCATATGTTCCACGAGCACAGTGAACGCACCAATGACGTACAGTGGTGGCAATAATGCCTATAATTACTAAAATACATTTTCATTATTATGAGAAAATTCGAAAAGTCAATTTCTGATTTAAATGGGTTATCTGTATTATCAGGTCTTCTCTGTATTTTGATCATAAATTGATCTGTCAAGAATTTTAAAAATATAGACTTGATTAAAAACCAGTTTATTAACCTGATGCAGGTAAAGATATAATATAAATATGTATATATATATATATTATATATATAATATATATACGAACGGGCAGTAGAATTACAGTTTATTCCTATATGTTTAAGTATCTTGGGAATGCATTTTTAGAGGAAGAAAAATGAGCTTAGAAAATATTCAAAAGAAATTTTTTAAAAACTTTAACTAAAATTAGAGAAAAATATCTAAAAAAAATTTTTTTTTCTTAAATTAAAAAAATGTTTTAGATCAGTGTTATTATTTCTTTCGTCCTATTATACCATCTATTATAAACTATTATATAATCTTTGAGTTAACTCAGGATCTTAATGATAAGTAGCAAAATGTATAAACTTGATCAATTCGTTCGATTGAGTCTCACCTGTATAGCGTATAGTATACGTTAGACAAAAGAAGCCATTGGCTGTGGCTGTCATCATGGTTAGACCAAAACAAAAATACAAAAACAATTCAAATCATTTGCCAAACGGCGACGTCTTCGTCTGGCCGATGATTTTTGTTTTTCCCATTTGAATTTTAATTGCATGTCTGTGGAATGTTCCAACCAACCTGCCCCCTCCAATCACTCCTGCTCACTCTCTCATTCACTCTCTCTCTCTTTTGCTCTTGCAGGGAACGTAAAGCGTCGCCAAGATGGGGGATATGTTCCGCAGTGAGCAAATGGCATTATGCCAGATGTTTATACAACCAGAGGCCGCGTACACCTCCGTCTCGGAGCTGGGTGAAACCGGCTGTGTGCAGTTTCGCGATGTAAGTGAGACGCACGATTTGTATGAATGGCGGCATCTCTAATCCCCGTTTGACATTCCACAGCTGAACGTGCAGGTGAATGTCTTCCAACGCAAGTTCGTGACGGAGGTGCGTCGTTGTGATGAGCTGGAGCGCAAGATTCGCTACATCGAGACGGAGATTAAGAAGGACGGCATTGCGCTGCCGGACATCCAGGATGATATTCCACGCGCGCCCAATCCGCGCGAGATCATCGATCTGGAGGCGCACCTGGAGAAGACCGAAACCGAGATGATCGAGCTGGCCCAGAACGAGGTCAACATGAAGTCCAACTACTTGGAGCTGACCGAGCTGCGCAAGGTGCTGGAGAATACCCAGGGCTTCTTCTCCGACCAGGAGGTCCTCAATCTGGACACGAGCAATCGCGGCGGCGCTGGCGGCGATGAGGCCGTCACCCAGCATCGCGGACGTCTTGGATTCGTGGCGGGCGTCATCAATCGCGAGCGTGTCTTTGGCTTCGAGCGCATGCTGTGGCGCATCTCGCGCGGCAATGTGTTCCTTAAGCGTTCCGACTTGGATGATCCGCTGAATGATCCAGCCACCGGTCATCCCATCTATAAGACCGTCTTCGTGGCCTTCTTCCAGGGCGAGCAGCTGAAGAATCGCATCAAGAAGGTGTGCACCGGCTTCCACGCCTCGCTGTATCCCTGTCCCAGCTCGCACAACGAGCGCGAGGAGATGGTCAAGAACGTGCGTACTCGCCTCGAGGATCTGAAGCTGGTGCTTAGCCAGACCGAGGATCATCGCAGCCGTGTGCTTGCCACGGTCTCCAAGAATCTGCCCTCGTGGTCGATCATGGTCAAGAAGATGAAGGCCATCTACCATACGCTCAATCTGTTCAACATGGATGTGACCAAGAAGTGCCTCATCGGCGAGTGCTGGGTCCCCACCAAGGACTTGCACGTCGTGCAAAAGGCCCTCTCCGACGGCTCAGCTGCTGTGGGCAGCACCATTCCATCGTTCCTCAACGTCATCGACACGAACGAGCAGCCGCCGACTTTCAATCGCACCAACAAGTTCACGCGCGGCTTCCAGAACCTGATCGATGCCTACGGCATCGCCTCGTACCGCGAGTGCAATCCGGCTCTGTACACTTGCATAACATTCCCCTTCCTGTTCGCCGTGATGTTTGGCGATTTGGGACACGGCCTGATCCTGCTGCTCTTCGGCGCCTGGATGGTGCTCAGCGAGAACAAGCTGAACCGCATCAAGAACGGCGGCGAAATCTGGAACATCTTCTTCGGCGGTCGCTACATCATTCTGCTCATGGGTCTGTTCTCCTGCTACACGGGCATCATCTACAACGACATATTCTCCAAGTCCATGAACTTGTTCGGCTCGAATTGGGTGAACAACTACAATACGTCGACGGTGCTGAGCAATCCGCATCTGCAGATGTCGCCAAATTCGTCCGCCCGAGGCGTCTATCCGCTGGGCCTGGATCCCATCTGGCAGCTGGCCGACAACAAGATCATCTTTCTCAACAGCTTCAAGATGAAGCTGTCCATCATCATCGGCGTACTGCACATGATGTTCGGCGTCAGCATGTCTGTTTTCAACTTTGTGCATTTCAAGCGCTACTCCTCCATCCTGCTGGAGTTCCTGCCTCAAATTCTGTTCCTGATGCTGCTCTTCGGCTACATGTGCTTCATGATGTAAGTGAATTGCTAGACTATATTTCGGCATATATATTTATATATTTACATTTCCTGCACAGGTTCTTCAAGTGGTTCAAGTACAACGGCGTCACCGACTACCAGCCCGAGACACCTGGCTGTGCTCCGTCCGTGCTGATCATGTTCATCAACATGATGTTGTTCAAAAACACACCGCCCCTCAGTGGCTGCAAGGAGTTCATGTTTGAGTCTCAGCCCGAGGTGCAGAAGACCTTCGTCATCATTGGCCTCATTTGTGTGCCATGGATGCTGCTGGGCAAGCCGCTGTACATCAAAATGACTCGCCGCAACAAATTCAATCACGTAAGAGGAGCGAAGGGTGACATGAAGCAGCTAGAGTTTACTGGGATTCGTTTCTCTTTCAGGTCAAGCACAATGGCCAATTGACTGGCAACATGGAGCTGGCCGAGGGCGAGACACCATTGCCCACTGGCTCCTCCGGCAGTGAGAACGCTGGCGGTGCGCACGGCCACGAGGACGAGCCCATGAGCGAAATCTACATTCATCAAGCCATTCACACTATCGAATATGTGCTCAGTACCATCTCGCATACGGCTTCCTATTTGCGTCTCTGGGCTCTGTCCTTGGCTCACGCCCGTAAGTGCCAAAGCAAATCTTCAGCTGGCATTCTGTATTAATACTCATCTTTGTTATTTACAGAGCTGTCCGAGGTGCTGTGGAACATGGTGCTGTCGATGGGTCTGAAAATGCCGCCCTATACCGGCGCCATTGGCCTGTACATCATCTTCGGCGCCTGGTGCCTGTTCACTTTGGCCATCTTGGTCATGATGGAGGGCCTGTCCGCCTTCCTGCACACCCTGCGTCTGCACTGGGTGGAGTTCATGAGCAAGTTCTACGAGGGCTTGGGCTATGCCTTCCAGCCCTTCAGCTTCAAGGCAATCATCGATGGCGAGGAGGAGGAGTAATCGAGCCACAACAGCAATAGCCACTACTATATGAATATCATATATATACCGATATATATATTATTTTGTTTTGTTTGATATTTTTTGTTCTCTCAATACTGTCAGTATTGTGGTACTCTTCCCACATGTTTCCTCAGTTAATGTATTCCATCCGTTTTCACCTGTTTTTTTGTTATGTATTCTCAGCGAAAAGAAACCGTTTTAAGCAATAATTTGATATTCGTTGTTAAACAAATTTATTAACGAACAAATCAGTTCAGTTAATGCCTGTTTAAAATTTATCCTGATGATATTTGTGCGCCTTGCGATATCCTTACTATAAATTTTAATCATTTAGTTAACTAAATTGATAATAAAATAAAGCAAGAAGAGAAAAGCAAAATGATGGACTTTCTATTTAAATTTATCTGTTACCTATTTGGGTTCTAAACTTGACAAAAAAATTATTAAAAATTTTATATATACACGAGTGTAGATATACGTTTATGATATGTTCTTATATATATGTTTTGCTGCCTTACTTTGCGATTCTCATGTGTGGCAGCAAATTCTGTAAGCTTTTAAGCTCTTCTTATATAATGAGTTGATTGCAATACGATTAATGTGATGCATGTATGTAAGGGTTATGTATATGTATACAATGTATGTATATATGTTATGTATATATATACAATATATGTATGCACATGTATACATGCATGCCTATACATATATATGTACATATTTGTGAATGAATACATATACATACATATGCTTATTCATTTATAGTACACCTTAAGCTGTGTTCAGAAAAATAGTAGTGCAACTGGCTGAGCCTCAAATGTTGAACAACAAAATATAGTGGGAAGCACAATTTTTTGAAAACTATTTAAAATATAATATTTTCGTCAGCTTACCATAAATGATCTTGCTTTTCAGGCGATGTACATAGATAACAAAGGGAAACTTTTAAGTTTAAATATATGTCGCAATTATTGAACTCATATTCATTGAGCTATTTACATAAATATTACACAAATTTCATATAAATAACTCAACTCATTATATTCTATTAACAACTATCTGTAGACTTCTTTCACTGCCAAACGTTTCACAACTGAAGTGAAGAACTAAATTATATCTCCAAGAACCCACTGGAAATTGATTTCTAATTGAGTTCCGATTGGTTTTTAATGCCCACGATATCAGACCTTAGACAGATAAGAGACCATGACTCTTCCGTCACATTGACAGATGGCTCAAATATGCATCAGCTAGCTCTTGTCACCTTGTGGAATAGTTTATCCACGCCATGTGCCGCCGAGATAAGCCTGGAAAGTTGTACATAATTAGTGTCCAAGCCCAAAGCTTCGTTGTCGAAGTCACTTGACCACGGCGAGCAGTTCACCTGCCGTGTTTGAAGCGCGTGGAGGTGTGCCGAATTCGAAAGTAATTAAAAATGTGCACCAAAATTAAGGAGTTTCTGTGCGGCTCCTGTCCGCAGGACAGCATTTTCCGGAGCGAGAAGATGTCCTTGGGGCAGATGTTTCTGCAGCCCGAGGCGGCCTACGAGACCATCGCGCAGTTGGGCGAGATGGGCTGTGTGCAGTTCCGTGATGTAAGATTCGGAGTTGAATTATAATTAAAAAGGAAATTCTAATTATCCTGCGCCTGCAGATGAACGAGGGCGTCACGGCGTCACAGAGGAAGTTCGTCAACGAGGTGCGTCGCTGCGATGAGCTGGAGCGCAAGATACGCTATGCGACAGCGGAGCTGGCCAAGGATGGCCTGAAGGTCGTGGATTTGATCGAGGACTTTCCGCCCGCACCCAAGCCCAAGGAGATCATCGAGCTGGAGTCGCTGCTGGAGAAGACAGAGACGGAGATCATCGAGCTGTCGGCGAACAATGTGCGTTTGCAGACGAACTTTTTGGAGTTGACCGAAATGATTGAAGTGCTGGAGCGAACGGATACGTTCTTCTCCAACCAGGAGTCGCACAACTTCGATGTGAACAAGCGTGGCACGCACAGGGATCCGGAGCATTGCGACGGCAGCCTGGGCTTTGTGGCGGGCGTCATACGCCGAGAGCGAATGGTGCGCAGGATATCCTGATCATTATCCTTATGTTATATAATTTAATTATAAATCTTTTTAGTTCGGCTTTGAGCGTATGCTCTGGCGCATCTCGCGCGGCAACGTGCTGGTGCGCAGCTGTGACATGGAGGTGCCTGTCAAGGATCCCAAGACGGGCGAGATGGTCTACAAGACGATCTTCGTCGTCTTCTTCCAGGGCGACCAGCTGCATGGGCGCATACGCAAGGTGTGCACCGGCTTCCATGCCACCATGTATCCGTGTCCCAGCTCGCACCAGGAGCGCATGGACATGATCAAGAGCGTGCGCGTGCGGTTGGATGATCTGAAGATCATCATCAGCCAGACGGAGGATCACCGCTCCTGTGTGCTGAAGGCGATCAGGAAGCAGCTGCCCAACTGGACGGCCATGGTCAAGAAGATGAAGGCCATCTACCACACGCTGAACATGTTCAACGTGGATCTGGGCAGCAAGTGCATGATCGGCGAGTGCTGGGTGCCGCAGCGCGAGCTCGAGGAGGTGGAGACGGTGCTGTCGGAGGCGTCGCTCGCCCTGGGCAGCACGGTGCCCACCATTTTCAACATACTCGAGACGAAGAAGGAGCCGCCGACCTATTTCCGCACCAACAAGTTCACCTATGGCTTCCAGGTGCTGATCGATGCCTACGGCGTGGCGCAGTACCGTGAGGTGAATCCGGGCCTTTATACGTGTATAACGTTTCCCTTCCTGTTCGCCGTCATGTTCGGCGACATGGGCCACGGATTCCTGGTCTTCCTGCTCGGCCTGTGGATGGTGGTGGACGAGAAGCGGCTGAGCAAGCAGCGCGCTGGCGAGATTTGGAAGATCCTTTTCGGCGGTCGGTACATCATAATGCTGATGGGCATGTTTGCCGTCTACACGGGCTTCATGTATAACGACTGCTTCTCCAAGTCCTTCAACGTCTTCGGCACCCACTGGGCCGTGCAGTACAACCGGACGACGGTGCTCACGAATCCCGCGCTGCAGCTGAACCCGACGACAGATCAGCGGGGCACCTACCCCATGGGTGTCGATCCCATTTGGCAGTCGGCGACTAATAAGATCATCTTCCTCAACACCTACAAGATGAAGCTCTCCATCATCTTCGGCGTGCTGCACATGGTCTTTGGCGTCTGTCTCTCCGTGGAGAATTTCGTGCACCAGAAGAAATATTCCTACATCTTTCTGCAGTTTGTGCCGCAAGTGATCTTCCTCCTCATGCTCTTCGGCTACATGGTCTTCATGATGTTCTACAAGTGGATACAGTACTCGCCCAGCAGCAAGAACATTGCCGACTCCCCGGGCTGTGCTCCCTCCGTGCTGATCATGTTCATCGACATGATTCTGATGAAGACCGAGGTGCCCGCCGCGGGCTGTATGCCGACCATGTTCCCCGTCCAGCGAGAGCTGGAGACCATCCTGTTTGTCATCGCCATCATATGCATACCCTGGATTCTGTTGGGCGTGCCCATCTGGACGATCATCAAGCGCAAGTTATCGGTAAGCAAAAACTGACGAGATTTGGATGTGGATTTGATCTTTTAATCTCCTTTTTGTAGCGCAACAAGTTTGAATATGCGGGCGATACCATCATGGAGACCATTGAGATCTCCGGCAAGGAGGTGATCATAACAGAAGTGGAGCCTCACCAGTTGGCCATTGGAGGCAAGGAGGAGCATGACGAGGAGGAGGAGGAGCCGATGAGCGAAATCTGGATACACCAGGCTATACACACGGTGGAGTATATATTGAGTACCATCTCCCACACAGCCTCCTACCTGCGTCTCTGGGCCTTGTCGCTGGCTCATGCGGGTGAGTTCATCAGCCTAAAATTTCCTTGTATGTACTCTAAGCTCCCATCTCTTCTAGAACTGTCGGAGGTCTTGTGGACCATGGTGCTGTCGGAGGCCTTGCAGATGGGCGGCTGGGTCGGCTGCATTGCCATCTTCCTAATCTTCGCCGTTTGGGTCTTCTTCACCATCGCCATCATGGTCATGATGGAGGGTCTGTCGGCCTTCCTGCACACACTGCGTCTGCACTGGGTCGAGTTCATGAGCAAGTTCTACAGCGGCTCCGGCTACGAGTTCCAGCCGCTGAGCTTCAAGGCCATGCTGACAGAAGAAGACGAGGGCTAGCGGCCTTTTATGTAATCTTAGTGGGTTACCCCCATTAATAAACCGAATAGCATACCAAAACTGCGGGGGGCGTAAGGTTTTTTATACCCTGAGCCCATTAAAAATGGGAACTCAGGGTATAATGTTTTTGTTGGATGTATGTAACAGGCAGAAGGAGGCGTGGCAGACCCCATAAGGTGAATATATTCTTGATCAGGACGACAAGAGAAATCGATTGGGCCATGTCCGTCTGTCCGTCCGTCCGTCTGTCCGTATGTATGAACGCGTCGATCTCAGCTCTCAGAAGAGCTAGAGATTTGAAATTTTTTTGTAAGTCCGTGTATAGCACGCGCAGATCAAGTTTATTTTAAAAAGTCGATAACTATCCCCAATTAATTGTTATCGATTAAAAAACAAAATCGAAATTCAGCTAAAAAATTAAATCGCGCCCATCTTTTTATCTAGAGACACCAAATTTTAAATTTAGCTTTATATGTATTTTATGCAATTCTGAATCTTGTTATATTTTGGATACCGGCCCCGAATCCCCCCAAATTCTATGAAAAACACTGATTTGATGGGGCTCAGGGTATCCCCTAGTCGGTCACGCCCACCTAGAGTTTTCTTACTTGTTCTTCTTTGTTTCTCTTGCTGGTCTTGCCATGTGGGTTGGCCCACATACGCGACGTGTGATCGTCGCCGAAAGCGTGGAAAAAGGTCATTGCATTGAGGGCAGCGCTCAGCGAAAATTCTTGCCAATTGCAGCAGATTTCGCTGGAACTGAGCTGCTCTGGAATTCAAGACTCTAGGCTGCGCAGCTTATTAGCTTCTCCCATTGGCCGGCGTTGGGTCAGTTGCTTAGCCAACGAGCTACGGTGAAGTCATCTGTTGCACATGCAAATAATGTTGTGGCCATCGCTATCGCTGCTCGCCCTGCTGGCCGTGTGCCAGGCGGACACCTTGGTCCAGCTGCATGTGAATCGTCCGTTCAACGATATCAGCGAGAAGTTCATTAGCTTCGCCGTCCGTCCGGAGGATCTGTACGATGCCCTGGACGGCAAGAACCGCAAGGCCGTCACCTGCATGGCCGCCCTGCTGGGCGATGCCTACGTCAAGTTCGTGGGCGACTTCTACTTCGCGAGCAATGCGCCGCAGCGCCTACGCAATCCCACCAAGATCATATGGAAGGGCTTCAATCGCTGGACACGGTAAGTGACGGGAGTGTGTACACTGTGGAGGAGATGCCTCAATTTTTCCATCGCCAGCGCCGTGAACTGGACCATGATCATACCCGTGCCGTATGCGCCCGACGACTGGGACTCGATGCACACGCTGAAGATACTGAATACCTCCTACATGGTGGGCATCACGGACTGCATCTGGCAGCTGGGCACGGACTTTGGCACGTCGCGCGCACGGGACTACGTCCAGGAGCTGAACACCCTGAAGCTGATGACGGACACGTTCAATCCCTATGTGGACAGCTGGCGGGTGATGGGCGCGGATATCTCGGCGGGCAGCAGTGTGGAGGAGACGCGCAAATATGTGAACATGTCCAAGGATGTGAATGCCGCCTTCGGCTGGACGCAGTGAGTGAAGGAGTGGAGCGGGGAGAGTAAAAGATTATCCCATTACATATATTTCCTCTGCATCCGTAGACCCCCCAACATGCTGCCCTCCAGCAGCCTGGGCAGCTACATTTACGACTCCGATCCAGCGCTGAAGGCGTTGCAGCAACAGCGCGTTCCACTGTGGCTAACGCTGCCCGATGAGCGCAAGGGACCGGAGTCGATCAACAATCGTCTGCTGGGCGACGAGACGACGGATGCGCTGCGCTGGGCCCAGACCTTGGGCGATGCGGCCAGCGGCGGCTTCGATGTGGTCTTCAAGCGCATGTCTCTCGAGGACTTCGAGCGGCCGAACTTCAGCTACTACGTCACGGCCATCTTCAAGAAGGTGATGGGCTCGCGCGTCTTTCCGGCGCGTCCTCTGAATGCCTTTGCGCCCACGAACAAGCTCTACACGCACTGTGCCAACGCTGTCTCGGGGGGATTGGCATTCATGGTGGTCAACACGGAGGAGCAGCCCACCACGATCACCGTGCGCAGCACGAGTCGCCTCTCCAACAGCGACATCTGGCAATATGTCCTGACCTCCGAGAACGGACGCATGCGCCTGAACAATGTGAAGCTCAGCTTCAACTCCACGCTGCGGCCGCAGATCATTCTGAAGGATTCGAGCAAGCCGCTGCAGCTGGTCACGCCCAGCATGTCGGTGGGCTTCTGGGTGCTGCCCAGCGTCAATCTGGAGCACTGCCAGTACTCCGAGGTCGAGGCGGACAACGTGAGCTCCGAGAGCTCCACGGATAGTCGACGTGACAACGGCTACAGCTCCGCGGATCGCCTGCTGCAGCGCCTGATCGAGGAGACGGCCGTCTCGCGCGGCTCGCTCCAGAGCACACTCAATCGCCATCGACGCTTTGTGCTGGACAATCCGGAGTTGGAGGTGCCGGAGACGTTGCTGGGCCGGCTGCTGCAGCCGTTCAACCGATTGGCGCAGCAGCAGCCTGCGGCAGCGGCTCCCGTCAAGCGGCAGGTGAAGATCGAGGCGAAGCCCAGGGCGCAGGCCGTGGGTCCATTCGAGGCGCTCAACTGGCTGAGGAATGTCATGGATCAGAGCCGGGATGCACTGCGTCATCGGCGCAGCCGACGCAGTCCCAGCGACTACGTCGGACCCTACTTCTACAATCGGCAGGGCAAGAAGACGACGTTGACCAAGAAAATAACGGAGATACGCAAGCCGGAGCGCAAGGTGAAGCCGCTCTTCGACCTGGCCGAGTTCGACGAGGAGGAGTTCTTCAAGAAAATAGGCGAGCAGCCCGAGCCGCCGCCATACAGCCGCCTGCCCGAGGGCGACGTCCACCTGAAGCACATCGAAAGTCCCGACGGCGAGGAGAGCGAGATGCAACCCGATCCCGAGCCGATTAAGTACAAGAAGCGCCCAAGGAAGCCCAAGCAGTTGAAGATCTTGCAGCGCTCTCGCGAGGAGGAGAATGTCGAGGACTTGACCGAAGCCCCCCAGCCGCAGGAGCGTCAAAAGCTGCGCCTGCTCCCGACGGAGTTCTTCGAGGCTTTGCCGGCGCCGGTGCCCAAGCAGACGAAACGCTTGAATCTAGGCGCCACCTTGAACTCGCTGCTCTTTCCCGAACCCTTCTCCAACAAGGGCTCCGTGAGCAAGAGTCAAGACAAAAACCAGAGCAAGGAGGAACCCGACCCGGATGTGGACAGCATCGAGGGTGATGGCAACAGAAAG
Source organism: Drosophila pegasa (assembly GCA_035046225.1). Lineage (NCBI taxonomy): Eukaryota > Metazoa > Arthropoda > Insecta > Diptera > Drosophilidae > Drosophila > Drosophila pegasa. The sequence goes on along the minus strand of JAWNOD010000398.1, from coordinate 4,677,869 downwards.
CGCTCGACCAAGACCGGAAATGCCGCCAGCGACTTCCTGCAGGCGCAGCGCGAGCTCGGCAAGCACTTCCTCAGCCACATCCACGAGCACAATGAGCACGAGCAGCAGTATCCCATGAGGGAGCAGTCGGACGACCCGGGCAGGGAGGTGGAGCCACGGAAGGACTCAAAGCTGCTACCAGTCAATGACAACGAGGAGGATTTCTTCAGTGCCAAGGCAGGACATCCCGTGCCAGCGCCGAAGCGACTGAAGAAGCTTGCCGATGACACCATCACCGCCTGGTGGGATATGCCGGCATTTAGACACCGCCGTGCCCTGCCCCAGCCGCTGAACTATGCCGACGCCGCGCTGAGCTCGAACGTGATACACAAGGACGACCAGCAGGAGCTGATGCCACTGGGACGCTACTCGGCCTACGAGTACAAAGTGGATCTGCCCACGGTGACGCCGGCCAGCGAGCCAGAGAAGCCCGACTCCACGATCATGAAGATCAGCAACCCAAAGGCCCCGGGCCCCAACTGCCGCAAGACCACGCTCTCCGACAACATTGTGACCACCGTCAAGTCCAAGGTCTCCAAGTTTATGAGCATTATCTCGCGGCACATGAACGAGTGGTACAACACCCTGGCCAAGCACCTGGACAGCGAGCCAGCACACGCCCCCGCAGCCTCCGAGCGCGACGAGAATGCCATAGACAAATGAAAGAATCTCTTAGCTTAAAGACATTAATTTGGGTTTTTGATTGAAAAAATCTGCGTAACTTGATGTAAATATGTATGTACATACAATGCGAGGTTGGCCTGAACAGTTTCCATGCTAATAAAAAATATATGATATATTAATTTAAATAAATGAATTTTTCTTTTTATATTAATATTAAAGAAATATATATTAATTTATATAAATTATTTTTTATTTTTATTTATCCTCAATTTTGTTCAAGCTTCAAATTGAAGCTTGAATATTATTTGGGCGACCCTCGTACAATATTATTTTTATAAACATTATCAAATTATTCTATTATTTATTAAAATAATATGAAGATAATTTGCATTTTGTTTTCTATCATAATAAATATAGTAATATATTTAAATGTATAAAGTTTATATTTTAAATATTGTTTTCAATTTATATTTTTTTTTAGAGAAATTTAAAAACCTGTAAGATTTTAACAATGTATTTAATGTTTTTAATGTGAAATCAGTTTAGAAAAAAAAGGAAAAAAAAAAACAAAAATATTAAAACGAATTCTTCTAGATTGCAAAGAGAAATATTTATTGAAAATGTGAATGAAAAACATAAAACTTATTTTTGGGTCAAGTTTTTTCAGAAGTCGCTAATCAAATCACACAAATTTTTATATCTGTGTCAAAACTGAATCAACTTTCATGGTCGCAACTTATGGTAATAATAATTACTTTGTATACAAATATTTTTTTAAAAAATAAATATTTTTAAAAATTGCATAGAACAATTAATTTCAAAATTTAATAAAAAAATTAAATATACAATGATTAAATAATGTATTTTAATGAATATTTGCTTTTTAGAAATTTACTAACAAGTTTTTATTCATTTTAAGACAAAAATCCCACAATCTTTATGGCTCAATTAAAAATCTAAGTGTGTCTGGTTACCAAATGTAATATCCAAATAAACTACGCTGTGTTGGTGATACGAAGTTTTATAAAATTCTATACAAGAAGACACAGAAAAAAAGTGAGCTTTCAAAACTTTAAAACTCTCTTCCAGAGACGAGCTACTTTGTGAAATGTAAATAAGATTTTTATGATCGTAACCCGTTTCTTAATATATTCACTGCTAAAGCATTGTGTATCATTGGCTATTCAACTAATAAATTAATTTTTAGAGGAATAAAATTACTATCCAAATGCATTAAATGCCATAAGCAAGCTCAAATAATTTAACAATGTTTTTATTATATAAGGCAGTTTAAAAGCTTTCGCTCTATGTAGTGAACATACAATCAGAGAGCTTTGGAAAAGTTTCTTTTCTGTGCGACACTTTCCCTCTCGCTCTCTCCGCCTTATGCTCTATGCAACCAGCTAGCGAAAGACGAAAGCAAAGAAAAGTCAACGAAGAAAAAAAGCCCAGCAGACGCTCCATCTCTCTCTCTCTTACTCTCATTCCGAGCTCTCTTCGACGACAGCGCCCGAGCTCAGCTTCAACTTGTTTTGCCGGCCAGCCATAAGCGAAGCAACAACAACAGCTATAAATAACAACTATTGCGGCTATTTGACAATAGCAACGCTCGTCGCAGCTTCGATCGCGAGACGCTTTCAGTCGCGAGCCTCTTCAGCCAGTCGCAGAGCAATCGTTCAAGGCGAAGGTTGTGATTGAGTCAAGTCGAGTCGAGTTTTGGTTCCAGCTAGTTCAAAGTACAAATCTACAGCGTTTGCAATAATATAATATATTTATACATATATTAATATATAGCTCTGACAGGTGAGTGGCTGACTAAGCACTTTTTATGGCATTTTTTTCTTGCCAAAAACGGCAGCAAAACAAAATCGGGTCAATTCTAGCTGGAAGAAGTTGCAGTCAGGGATAGGCATAGAAGCGTAACCAGTTAGCCGAACGTACCCAAGTCAGGCAACTTTTTTTAGTGACGTGGACAGTGAAAAAAACACAAGAAGAGACAGAGAAGAGGAAGCAACAATAATAACAACAACAACAACAACAGCTACCAATTTGTGGCTTTCTTTTGCCTACCTGTGCAACGGCAATGAACTTTGCTTTGCTTTGCTTTGCTTTGGCCTCGACGGGCGCTTCAGAAATCCGTTTCATAATGCAACAGTTTATCGGGCTCATATGAAAAGTGAAAGTATAAAATTTCCATTATTAAATATTGATTTTGAGTTTTGTGCAATTTCGTTAATGATTTCGTTTTGGCAAGTGCAAGAAATTGACCAAATCTCCATCCATCCATCCATCGTCTTCATTCGCTGTCTTTGTTCGATGTTGAGGCCAAACGTGTTTCGCATTTCACAGACGAATCGAAATCAATGTATTATATAAACTAATTTGCATACACATGTACACATACATATATAATATACGTAATACTGTTCACAATATTATTTATAGGCATGGGCTTCGTCTTGGCCTGGTTGCCAAGCGATCATTATGTCCGCGATATATGCATCATGACGCTCGCAGCGGCCTTTGTGGCCACCGTGCTGAGCATTCGATTCTATTTACGCATTACGGCGGGACGTTGTTTCACTGAGGTAAACACACACCCAGCCCACTAGCCTCTTCCCCAATTAAAATACCCATCCGAATTCGAACTTCCGCCTAGTGCCATAGATATAAGATCGTGATCTTTAGCCAGCTGACTGCGATTACAAATATAATTAGCTAAGCTGGAGAGTTTTGCAATTGTAATACTTAATAAGGCTTAAAGCAATGTAATTAAAGCTAACAAAAGATCAATTTTCTTGAATGAATTACTTAAGTAAAGATCAATTGTTGTAGATGAGATTTGTAAGGAATTTTTAGAGTCGATTTAGTTTATATCCGGATATATCTGTCTATATCATTCTGCATTCAAGATTATATAGACAAAGGTATGGTCACTAAGAGCTGAGAGCTCGATAGAAAACAAAAGAGGATAGAATTATATAAAAATTTTAATACTATATGCATGGTTGCAGACTATAATTCTTAAAGCCGATATATATGTGCATATCGTTCTACATTTCAATATTATATACACGAAGGAATGTTCTCTATAAGTTTAGAGCTAGATAGAAGATAATAGCAGACAGAAAAGTGTTAATACTATATACATATATTAAAATATGGTAGCAGTTCCAGTTAATAATTCTTAGAGTCGATATGTACATATGTGTTTATATCATTATATATTTTAAAATTAATTTGACTAAGGAAAGATAATAAAGAGATGAGAGAGAGAGAGAGAGAGAGAGAGAGAGAGAGAGAGAGAGACAGAGAAGAATATAGATATATAGAAAAATATTTATACTATGTATAATACTATATAAAATAATAATATTATATAAAAATATTACTATTATTTTATAATATATAAAATGTTCCTCCTAGTAAATTTATAAATTTTATATTAGCTCAGAGTTTTTTCCCAGCTACCTCATATATCATAATAGTTGTCATGGGCAAGCTGTATAACACCTCGTCTTTATTTTTCACGATATCTATATTTTATATTATATTTTATATTTATTGAGTTCAATCTTAAGATCATAAAACAACAAGTAAGAAAGCTCTAGTCGGGCGTGACCGACTAGGGGATACCCTGAGCCCTGTCGAATCTGAATTTGGGGCCGGTATCCAAAATATAACAAAATTCGAAATTGCATAAAATACATATAAAGCTAAATATAAAATTTGGTGTCTCCAGCTTAAAAGATGGGCGAGATAGAATTTTTTAACTAAATTTCGATAATGTTTTTATTCGATAACAAAAAAACGAATATATTTATCGATTATCGAAAATAAACTTGATATGCGCGCTGTATATAGGGATCTACAAAAAAAATGTCAAGTCTCTAGCTCTTCTGAGAGCTGAAATCGACGCGTTCATACATACGGACAGACGGACAGACGGACGGACGGACAGACGGACAGACGGACGGACGGACGGACAGACAGACAGGCGGACAGGGCCAAATCGATTTCTCTTGTCGTCCTGATCAAGAATATATATACTTTATGGGGTCTGCCACGCCTCCTTCTGCCTGTTACATACATCCAACAAAAACATTATACCCTGATTTCCCATTTTCAATGGGCTCAGGGTATAAAAAATAAAAGCTTAACTGAGCTTTTAAATGAGCTTTTGTATAACAAGTCTTTGTCTTTGGAGCATCAATCTTTACGAATTAGTGTCAATATTTACTAAAAAGATGCATAAAAACTATGTCAAATAAGAGTAGAGGTCATGTATATTAAGTACCATATCAACTCTTAGACTTAAATAACATTTATAGTAATATATATAGTGCTCTTTATAGAGAGTATTTTGAGTGGTTCGCCAAGCCGTGACGTAGACTTAATTAGCTGCAGCAACTAGCCGAGTCGACTCTATTACGGTATTTGTATTACACTCGAAGCGAGATCGCTTACCTTTAAAATTAGAAAAACAAAGCCGAGCTGGGCTTTTTTATGGGATTCCACGGGGCGCGGCAATTAAACCCGCCGTTGATGACCATGAAGGAAAAAAACTGAGATTCGTTTGATGACGATCTGAACACTGTCATTATACTAGCTACAAATTTTAATTAGTATGGGGCACTAACGTCCACTAAACAGCCAACTAACTATGTAACTATATTTCAGACTAAAATGGAGGGAAAAACTGTTATCATCACCGGCGCCAACAGCGGCATTGGCAAGGAAACCGCAAAGGATCTGGCGGGACGTGGCGCCAGGATCATCATGGCGTGCAGAAATCTGGAAACAGCTAATGCTGTCAAGGGTAGATAAATAGATGAACTGTAATAAATAACTCTTTACAATGTAATTCTCTTCCCAGATGAGATCGTCAAGGAGACCAACAACAGCAAAATTCTGGTCAAGAAGCTCGACTTGGGCTCACAGAAATCGGTGCGCGAATTCGCGGCTGATATTGTTAAGACTGAGCCAAAGATCGACGTACTCATCCACAATGCCGGCATGGCGCTGGCCTTCCGCGGCCAGACCAGCGAGGACGGCGTCGAGCTGACCATGGCCACCAATCACTATGGTCCCTTCTTGCTGACGCACTTGCTCATCGATGTGCTGAAGAAGAGCGCACCATCGCGCATTGTCATCGTCGCCTCGGAGCTGTACCGCCTGGCGTCGGTCAATGTGAACAAGCTGAACCCCATCGGCACCTTCCCGGCCGCCTACCTCTACTACGTCTCGAAGTTCGCCAACATCTACTTTGCCCGCGAGCTGGCCAAGCGCATGGAGGGCACCAATGTCACGGTCAACTACTTGCATCCGGGCATGATCGATTCGGGCATTTGGCGCAACGTGCCCTTCCCCCTCAACCTGCCCATGATGGCCATCACGAAGGGTTTCTTCAAGACCACCAAGGCGGGCGCCCAGACCACCATCTACCTGGCCACGTCGGATGAGGTTGCCAACGTGTCGGGCAAGTACTTCATGGACTGCAAGGAGGCGACGCTGAATGCGGCCGCCATGGATATGGAGAAGGCACGTCAAATATGGGAGGAATCCGTGAAGATTGTCAAGCTGACGCCACAGGATCCCAAGATCTAAGACGGACTCATTAAAGGCCTAAAAAACTCTAACAACATTTTGATTACTTATGTAAAACGTAATTCGGGGGAGCATATCATAAGCTTAAGTTTTTTCACGTAAATAAATAAACAAATATATACATTTTATAAAATTAAGTGTTTGAAATTTAAATTTAATTTATTTAAAAGTGAATTTAAATTTTAACATTAAGAAAATTGATCCAAAGCTGCTTCTTAACAGCGCTGCTGTTAGTAACAGTGCAGCGGTTATCGTCCACTGTTATTAACAGTTTTGGTATTTATTTGAGCTAGTATTGGCTAAGAACTAGTTCCATAGCTGCGCTTTCTTTTCAAAAATGAACTTTTGCTGTTACTTTTTGGCTCTTGCCTGATTTCCTCACGGCGGAGTTTCAATGCCAGTTCATGAGAATTAATAAAAACGACAAATCACAGCGTCAATGGGAAACTCGATATGCCCAAAGAGTAATCACAAAAACAAAAGAAGAGGAGAAGGAAAAAAAAATGAAGATTCTCACACAATGTGCGTGCAGTTCTCACCTGTTGAGCGGGCGGGAGAGAGGAAAAGGATATGCACGCTCAGCACTCAGGGGACACACGGGATGGCGCTGCGCTGAGGGTCCTTAATCTGATAAAATTGCGAGCGCATCTCTGGCCGGCTCGACCGCAGAGGGGTGGCCTCGGCGCGATTATTATCGGCGGCTGGTTGACACGTGACTTCTGTATTAGCCCGGCGCCAATGATGCCGATAATGATAATGATGGCCCGCTAATAACATGTTAACGGCTATAATTGAAATTTAATATTTATCCAAAGGCTTACAGGATAATCATTTGCGGTTTTTGCGGCAAAACGGTGGCCACTCGCCACTAGGATAATTGCCCATGAATAGAAATTCCCCCTCCATAAAGGACATAGAACCGTGTCCTCCCCGCTGCGTGAAATTGTCATCGGCCCATTTGTTTGCGGAAGTGATTCTCTAATAAAAAATAAACAACGTAAAACAGTAGCCGGCAACGAGACATTTTATTGCTACATTGGCTGCTAGCTGCCACGCCCGCCCTCCCCTGTCCCGCCTCCACCCTGGAACTTCAGCCAACTGATAAGGGAGGTGAAAACCCTCTGGAAAGTATCAGCTTACATTTTTAATTTGGCGCGCTTCACTCAAGTGTACTCGCCCGCAGTATCCACAAACATATTTCGGAGTTCCACTTCTGACTGTAATTCAAGTCGTCCGCTGGGGCGGACCTCATGTCCTGGACAGGACAGTTGCTCAAACTGTCGCCTGTCGGTTAGCAATAAGTCGCAGTTTAATAAGCTGGCTTAGGTTTTTAATAAGAACTGCACTATGAGCTCCTCCAGCTGTCAGCCAACTACTCTGCGTCCCGACTCCTCCAACTGTCATGCCGGACATCGATACTTTATCCAGCCGGAGTGACGTGCGCTGCACTAGTCGCTGCCTGACAGTTGTTCAAAATTCATTTTCAAATGTATTTCAAGTAAACAAAGTACTTTATATACTTTATATATATACGAATATATATGTAGATGAGCATATTGCCAACTTTGCACGTGCAAAATGAAGTCGTAGATAGGTTTTCACTCTATTTGTTGGAGAAGCCCAGCTGAAAATAGTGAAGTTTATTTAAAAATCTTGTTAGTGCTCTCTAGCGTTGCCTAGGAACTTTAGCTCTATGAATGGCATACTCTATGCTCAAAATTATAATAGGAGTATATTGGCTTTCAGCATTTTGCGTCGCTTTGCCTGCTTTTAATGTGCTAGATTAGAGAACTGACCTTAACAAATTTTGCTGTAGATCATATTGCAAATTTTATATTTAATACCTTTTTAATGTAAATTTTGAAATGTTGAATTTATTTGTTTTCAAGTATATGTTGAAAAAGTATAAAATAAAAATATTTAAAATATATAAAGAAATATTTTCAATATTGTTATTTTTTAGTGGAAACAAAAATTTTTTTCCTTTTCTTTAAAATCTATATATATTTTACTTCAATTTACAATATAGCTTCAAAAATTTCATAAAAAAAAGATAATATTATATATAGAAATAATTTTCTCTATTTGATCTATATTGAATAGAGAAAAAATTGTTTTGTCTTTTCTATTAAAACTATATATATTTTACTTCAATTTACAATAAAGTTTCCAAATTTTCATAAAAAAATATATTTATATTTATAGAAATACCTTTTTCTGTTTGATCTATATTAAGGAGAGATAAAATTGTCTTTTCTTTTCATTTCTATAAAAACTATTTTACTTCAATTTGCAAAATAGTTTCAAAAATGTTATGGAAAAAATTATATTAATATATATAGAAATAATTGTTTCTATTTGATCTATAATGAGGTTATAACTGGCTTTTAAATGCCGCTGACAGTAAAAAATATTTAACTCAAATAATTAAATTTCATTTAATGCAGAATCAATAAATAATTTAAAAAAAAAATCCTATAAAAAAATCTTCAACTTATTTATAAATTTAAAATATCAGTTAACATAGTCTTAAAGAAATCAAGCGTTGCAAAAATAAATTAAAGCACATTATGTGCGGTACACATGATTTCAAAGAGCCTATCAATTAGCCAGCCAAATTACAAATATAATAATAATAAAATAATTATAATTATTCGCAAATTAATTTCGTTAAAGCTCAACATAATTAGACCAAAAGTGAGTTGGCATTTCGATTAGGATGCGTAAGAAATATTGTGAGATTCAACATGTTAACTGACTTCGAGTGCCCGACACATTAGCGCAAAGGCAAAGCGTAGCCAGCGCTTGGGAAGCCCCAAGAGTGCCACCCGAAAAGTATTTCATTGATTTTTGAAGCCCCGCCCAAACGCACAGAGCGCACAGAGAATAAGAATACCGAATGCACAGAGCTCGACGCAAATGAAACGAAATGCCTGACTGAATTTGCATGGCAGGAGAGGGCAGGGGCGGGCAGGGGCGGGCAGGGGCGGGCATTGCGGCAACAGCGGGACGACCACAGCCAGGACGAACGGCACGCAAAGACCTTAATCAAATAGTGACCGAGGCTGAGCTCTGAGCAAACAAACATTCACGTGCCACACAGGCCAATTGATAGTGATGCGACTGGTGTGATAACAGGTACAAGCTGATGTCTGATGATGATGATGTTGTTGGTGGTGGTGGTTCGAATGTTTGCACACTTACTTAATAATACTACATGTAACAAATCGCAGTCGGGCCAAATAAATTGCAAGATTTTTGTGGTTAATTAGGCGTTGCTGGGCTTGAGCAACTCGAATGCCGCTTAGGGGCGGGCGCGAGCAGGTATGCACAGCTGACACCTGAGCACACTTGCCAGACCTAAGTGATCATTTCTAATCATCGTAAACAAGTCGAAATTGTTATTGATACCCGGTCACCTAGTCGACAGTCAGCTACCAGGCTCAGCTCAGCTCAGCTCAGCTCCAATGCTTCGTAATCCTGAGCCTAATGCGTTCTGACAATCGGCAGCAAAACATGGCTCACAGCGAGCGCTCCAGCTCGGCTCAGGTCCTGGACAAGTTGAAACTGATCGCCCTTGTAGCCAAGTATAACAAGAAGGAGCGGGCATGTGCGCAAGTCGAGGACGGAATACTCTTAGAGTTCATTTTGATACGAATGGGTAAGATACCTTTTTTTCTTATGGGGTCTTATGCATCAGCTATATGATTTCATTGTCTTTATTCTGAACTCAACATATCATCTGTCTATTAATAAATTAAATAAATAATTTGTAAGGCAACTCTCACTACCCGTTGCATATTCAATGACAAAACTAAGATATCCCCTATCAAGCGCTGAAAAACAGGATTCACTCAGGCATTGATTATGTTGCTCGAAACTTTTAACACACACGACGTTGCTGCAGGCTCGCTGTGAGCTGCAAATTCCCACCAATATCGTAAAATGATATGATGTCCACACACACACACACGCATAGTCCATCGCCAGCAATCACTGAAAGCCTTTACACTTAACTGATTTAATTAATTCGAAAATTCTGTTTTATGATCGTTTACTAACATAGAGCGTGTCATATATACCAGCTTTTTTCCGCCATAGCTACCAGCTTTTGTCCGCCATAATTCGCAAATTCTGTTTTATGATCGTTTACTAACATATAGCGTGTCATATCTAACAGCTTTTTTCCGCCATAGCTATCAGTTTTTGTCCGCCATAATTCGCAAACTCTGTTTTATGATCATTTACTAACATATAGCTATCATAGCTGCCAGCTTCTGTCCACCATATAGCAGGTCATAGCTGCCAGCTTTTGCCCACCATATAGCGTGGCATATCTGCCAGTTTTAGTCCGTTACATATACAGGCTCACCTTCAATCAATGTCTTTAAATCTAAATGCACATCGTTAGGTGATCATCAGATGATACATAGCGGACAAAAGCTGGCAGCTATGATACGAAATATTCATAGTAAGCAGCAATGTCATAGCTGCCAGCTTTTGTCCACCATATAGCTGCTGTCATAGCGGCCAGCTGGAGTCCATTACATACATGTTTATCTTAAATTAATGTCTTTAAGCCTTCGTTAAATGATCAAAGCGCCCTCAGCCCCTGATATCGTCTTATATAGTGTCATAGCTGCTTGCTTTAGACTGTTACTCAAGTTTTTGCCTTATATCACTGCCGTAATAACTGAGTTCGCATCGTTTGCTGTCCAAAGGCCCCATTCACTGAGTGCCATAGCTGCTATAGCTTAAACCTAAATTCACATCGTTAGATGATGTGATTCACACATCGAATCATATAGAGTTTCATAGATCTCTTATGATTACCTAATATTCACATAATAAGAAGTAAACAGAGATGATCAAAGGAGCTCTTCTCACTCATTCAATATCATAGAGTGTCATAGCTGTCTGCTTTGGTCTGTTATAGATGCTTAGCTATGATTCTTGAGATTAACGTAAATCTTACGATCAATCAGATTTCCATAAAAAGAACAAATATTTTAGCATGTTGAAACATTTTTATAATCTCGTAAGTCTTACCATATTTAAGGATTAGATATTAAATGAAGATATATATGGCGATCTTCTCTAAAAAAACAACAAACAATTTGACGTAAATTGGGGAAATGGAAAGCTGCAGTTGATGCAAAAGATTCTGTTGCTAGGCCTAGACCGGGCTCGAGCGATGACAACGACGCGCTGTGAAAATAATAATGTTTCATAATTTTTTTTTATTATTAGCTTTCTGTAATGAAAACACAACCACAAAGCGAAATATCGAATGACAAAAACTTATTCACAATTGTCGGGTTGACTGTAACTATGCGAAAGAGCAACGATCGATGGATTTGTAGTCGAGATTCAATTGTCATTGGTCGCTAGAAATGCGAGAGATACAAGGGCTGAAGAGTGAGTGAGAGAGAGGGAGCAAGTGAGCGAGTGAGATAGCCTGACTGATGAACTGTCACAGTGGCAGAGGCAGAGGCAAACATGTTTAACCACAAAGAATGGAACGAAGGAAGCAGCAGACGATCAATGGTCGCCCTGCCCTCAGACCTGGCTGCAACCGGCTCCCTTTTTGTATCTGGTGTCCAACTGTAAAGATATTGGGTGACAAATAAAAACTACTGAAAAACTGCTGCTGCTGCCGCCGCTGCTGTCGCCGCTGCTGTTGCTGCTGCTGCTACGTATGAATGAGCGTTGTTGAATGGAGCAAGGGGGTTGCAAGACGTCAGCGTCGACGTCGAGCGGAGCGCATTGGTTGGCTAACTGACTGACTGACGACCAGCCTGACGACCTGCCTGACTGTTGTACAGTCTGTGTTGCTGTTGCTGGTTGTGGTGGTTGCTGCTGTGAGGGGGGTGTCAACAGCAGCAACAACAACAACAAGAGGCGGCTGTAAGGGTCTCTCACACATGTGGATTGTATGCCAAGTAGTTGGGCACTTTGTGTCATTGTAGCTGCTCCGCGCGTGTGTGTGTGTGTGTGTGTGTATTGTTTGACGTTGTCTTTTGCGCCCTTTTGTCGCTTGTTTGTAATTAAGTGAGCATTTTTTTTTCTGTGGTTGTCGCTTTGACGCTGACGCCTCTGACGGTATCGTCGCCAATATCGGCCGAGAGACTTCGAACCGAAACTGACAATTAGTCGCCTTCTTATGCTCGTCGTCGTTAGTCGCTAGTCGATACTAGCCCGCCCCCCACAACCGTTAGCTTAACAGTGCAAAGGCTAAACACAAGAAACAATCCAGCAATCGAGTGAATTCAGCAATCAAGCCTAATTTAAAAGTTATAAAATTTAGTGTTTCATTTGCCAAGAGATCGATCAATTAAATCCTATATTCAGTGCTGTGTCTTGGATCATGAGACATGTTTACTTAACCACAAGGTGCGATTTGGTATTTCGAAAATTTTGTATATAAAATGTGATTTATTTCCGACTTGGATTCAAACTTCAAACTTGCATTCAAATGGATACACTTAATGGATATAAAAAATACCCAAAAAAATACAAAAAAGTCAACATTTTTAAACCAAAATTTAATAATTTAAATAAAACATAATCTAAAAATATAAAAATATATAAATAAAAAACAAAACATAAAAAGCTACTTAAATTTTAATATATTTTTTTAATAATGTGAATAAAATATATAAATACATAACACTTAAAAATATTTTAATTTATTTTTATTTAAATATATTTTTTTAATAATGCAAATAATATATATAAATACATAACAAAACGTTTAAAAATTATTTATTTAAACTGTAAAGCTTGAAATATTTTTTCAATAAAATTTAAATTAAAATATATATGTATATCTAAAATATATAGTAAATATATATATTAAAAAAGTATAACTCTTTGTATAATTATAAAAATGTTTATATTTCTTTAAAAAAAATATTTAAAGCATTTACGTCTATATTTTTCACATTTTCTTTGTTTTTCTGGAATATATATACTGAAATTATATATTTTAAGCCTCAGCTTACTCTATAAATATAAAAATGTTTAGTTTTCTTACAAAAATATTTTTTAAGGCATTTCCGTCTACATTTCTGGCTTTCTTTTTGTTTTCCTTGAATATACTCTATTAAACTTCTTTAAATGTACCGAGTTTTGAAAATTAACGCATTTAAACTTATTTAATGGAATAAACTTTGATTATAGAAATTTATAGTCTTGATATAATGATGAGATTATAAGTTTTATATAACATATTTGAAGTTATAATTGAATTAATTTTCTTCTTTTACTTTTACACGCATTGAATAATGCTTATAGTGTTTTATTTTATAATGTACGTTTTTTTTGTGTAGCTAGATTTTAATTTGGTGGAAAAGCAGTCTAAATATATTTTAGCTTTTTACCTAATTGACTACTATATTATACTTAATTGACTAATATATTGAATATATCTTTTTTTTTTAACAATTTTCCATTTCAAATAAAAAGGCAAAACTGTTTTTTGGAAAATAGAATGGATTTTAGACCTAAAACTTTTTTAAAATATTATTTATGAGAAAGAAAAAAAAGTTTATTAATTTTAGCAAGTCATATCCATGCCAAAATGGCTGCTGACCTAATAGAGAGTTTCTATTTTGTCTTGAAATCAGCGAAATCCTTTGAAAAGGTGTACCCTGACTCTAAGCTAATAATTAAAAAAAAAAAAAATAGACAACAATAACTAATACAATAATAGAAAATTTAAAGATATATATACAAATACAATAGAACAAATCTAATCATTAAGCCTTTATTTTTAATGCGCCATTTCGTATTTCACCTTATATTCCAAAACGTGCACAAATGACTTTGTATTAGTTCTACCTCACATAGATATTTTTTTTATTATATTTTAAATAATTTATCTAAATGATATATATCTGAATTACGTCCAATTATCATGGTAAATAAGTGATTTGTAATTTGTGTTCCCCTCTTGCAGCTGGCAATGGCAATTGATGCGACAAAATGAAACGTAGAAAAACGAGAAATAAAACGCAAAAATCAGCTGGAGTCATGTCATGGGATTGTTATTTAAAGGTTCCAAACTCTTGAACATAATTCTGGGTAAGTTTTGAGCTGAGATTTGAGCGAGCACATAGAAGTGAGTGAGTGAGTGAGAGAGAGAGAGAGGGTGAGCGAGACGGAGAGGGAGCGAGCAGAGAGCATAGGCAAAGAGCAAAGCAAATGGCGTCGCGTGCGCTTATTTGCTCATGTCTGTTGTGTCTGTGTGTGTGTGTGTGTGTGTGTGTCTGTGTGTGCACTGTGTTTAGGGGCGGAGTTTAGCGCGCCGCACAGTGGGCCGCAACTAGTTGGTAACTGTGTGAAATGCATGGGCTTTGCTTGCGGACATCATCATTCCAGTGATGCTAACCGATTTGCTCTCCTGCGCAGATTCCCTGGAAGATCAAGAGGGTGGAGCTATGTACATATCGTGCGATGTCTCAAACGGAGGTCCTGTGGAACCAGAAACGGGCTATGTGCCCAATAATCCATTATTCGGCCTGGCGCTGGACAGTCCGCAGGTACATTGACGCACGTCGCAATCCATTCATTCACCTGGTCGCGGCGCTCGAATCGAGTTTTTTGATTTCAATTTCGTTTTTCGTTCTCCTCCCACTGCTCGGCTCGCTGCAGCAAGAGTGCGCTGCATCCTGCGTCGGCTGCTTATCCTGCCAAGGCAACACCGCCCTGCCCATCTCCTCGCTGACCAGCAGCGACTTCGATTGCGGCGGCTGCTTCGATCCAACGATTGGCGTGCTGAGCAGCCAGATCAACACGACGCCGCCGGCCAGCAACAACAACAGCAACAGCAACAACAACAACATCGTCGCCTCGCTGACCGGCAACGGCAGCTACTGGAGCACCGACGAGATGGCCTCCACGTTTCCCGGCCTGCCGCCGCTGGACATCGATCCGCTGCCCAGCCTCTTCCCGTTCTCGCCCTGCGGCGCGTCCTACAACTTCGCCAGCAATCCGCACCAGGCGTCGCTCTCCTACACCGTGCATCCGCACCAGATGCTCATCTCACCCACGGGCAGTCAGCAGCAGTTCCAGCAGCAGCAGCAGCAGCAACAGCAACAGCAGCAGCACCAGCAGCACACCCAGTCGTCCAGCCACGCCCATCAGCTGCAGTCGCAGCACCTGCAGCAGGCATCGCACGGTGGTAACGGGCTCCACGGCCACGGCGCCAGCATTGGCAACGGGCCGCTCGTCGGAGGCGGCGGCGGCGCGGGCTCGGGCAGCGGCTGCTACTACGAGGCCGCCGGCAGTGCCGCCGCCCCGCCCCTGTATCCCAGCATGAGTGTCAACGTGAGCATGAACATGACCATGCATCATGGCTATGGGGCCGATGCGGGCGCCGTGCCCATGCCGTGCTCCCAGATGAACTGGACGCCGCCCAACAGCTCCTCGGCGGCCGTCAATGTGCTCTACCCGCCGCTGCTGAGTCCCACGCACTATCCGGCCTCGGCCACCTACTCCTTCACGGCGGACTTTCGCGCGCCGCCGCCCAGTGCGCTCAGCGCGCTGCCCTCGCTGGCCGACAAGGAGTCGACGCCGTCGCCGCCCGCCTCCAGCACGGCCGCGGCACTGGGCTACTATGCGACGGGCGGCGGCCAGAGCTATACGCCGCCCCACAAGAGTCCCAGCTACCAGGCGGCGGCGCTGAGCCTGGGCCTGTCGGCCTTCGAGGACGAGGAGGAGAGCATCGAGGATGGCGATGCGGATGGCGAGGGCAGCGCCGGCGGCGACATGAAGCCGAACCTGTGCCGGCTGTGTGGCAAGACGTACGCGCGCCCGAGCACCCTGAAGACGCACCTGCGCACGCACTCGGGCGAGCGGCCGTACCGCTGTCCGGACTGCAACAAGAGCTTCTCCCAGGCCGCCAACCTGACGGCCCACGTACGCACACACACCGGACAGAAGCCGTTCCGCTGTCCCATTTGTGATAGACGCTTCTCGCAGAGCTCCAGCGTCACCACGCACATGCGAACGCACTCCGGCGAGCGGCCCTACCGCTGCTCCTCCTGCAAGAAGTCCTTCTCGGACAGCTCCACGCTGACCAAGCATCTGCGCATCCACAGCGGCGAGAAGCCCTACCAGTGCAAGCTCTGTTTGCTCAGGTGAGTAGCCCAGCCACTGGAAATCCCCCGAGATAATAACTGGAACTAACCCCAATTTCATCCTACAAATATATATTTAGATTCTCGCAGTCGGGCAATCTGAATCGGCACATGCGCGTTCACGGCAACAACTCGAATGGCAGCAGCAGTGGTGGCGGTGGTGGTGGCGGTGTCAGTGGTGGCAATGGTGGCTCGGGCGGCATTGGCGGTGCTCTGCTCACATGACAAAAGCCGCGCAGTGCAGGCGGTTTCCAGCATTATCACCCTCCGCACACGCACTCTCACTCTCACACACACATGCATCACGCCCACGCCCACGCCCACGCCCACGCCCACGCCCACGCGCACGCACACTTGGCGAACTATGAGTACGGGAATTACAGCATCGGCGACTACACTCCACCCACACAAAACTATTCAGGGTATTATTTCTGCGCACTCAACAAGCCGCCCAAATTCGAGCGTTTCTACTGAAGTCGCCAAAGCCTCCAGGATAAGACAGTTCCAGCTAAAGCCCTTCCACAAGATATTTCCAATCGTAAATGCTCAAAGTTTAATTGAAATTAAAAAAAAAAAGAGAAAGATATAAAAACTAATTGAGGCCTAAGTGTCCAAGTGTAAATATTAAAAGGAAAAACTCATTTTGTATTTATTACTCACCTAGCATATAATTATCTATAGATTAACGCATCGATGTATTAGCTTAGAGTAACGTATTTGTGTATGTATATGGTAGTTGAAAAACACGCATAAATCTATCCAAAATTAGCCAACGATTAGCATTATAACCTTAAGTCAACCACAAACCTAGGCAATGTAACAATGAATATGAAGTTTAGTCTACGAAAATCAATTCAAAACTTGACAAATATTTAAAAAGTCAACAAATTTCTAAATGTTTTCTAATGATGAAAAATATATATGTTTTTGAAAAATAATTTTTTTGAATACATATTTTCATTATATTTTTCAAAAATATTTTTTTTTAAATTTTTTTTTAAAATTTTTTTTTTAAATTTTTTTTTTTTTTAATATTTTAAACATTCCTTAATTATATTAAAAACCTCTTTCCTTCATTTAAATATATTTTTTCCACATTTTCATATTGAATTATGATTTCGTAGCTTCATATTCTTGACTACGCTTATGTCGTTCCCACACAGCACCCAGATATAAATATATATTTATATATTTAAGACATTGTATATTTAATTGTAGTTGTATCCTTAGCCATATAATATGTAAGTCAGGTGCTTTGATCTAAGCCAATTTTGCGAATACTGAAATTAAAATGCATAAAATATATTTAAAACATTTAATTTTAATTACTCAGATGACAAAGAAAAAACTCTTTGCAACCCAATGCAGTCGACATTTCAGATGATATTAAATGGCGATTGCATTGGATTCATGTGTGTCCAAAAAGGGTATACAGAGTATAAGGGTATATATAAGTCGGTATAAAAATACCCAAGCTAAGTGTATTCCAAGCAAAGCTCAAAAATATTCTATTGATGTGATTTAAAGCACTCAAAATAGGATAGACCCCGATTTAAAGAAGTCAAATATGGAATAAATATTCGTACATCTGGTGAACAATTTCAGAGATATAATAATACAAACAAAAGGAATTGCTTAAGGTTTAAAAAAACGTTTAAGCACATGTTAAATTATAATACTTCAATCATGTAGCATTGAAATTTTTGGAATCTAGTTGGAGTCTCTGAATTAAGATGTATCTAAAAAAGTTTTAGTAACTTAAAGCAATAATTTCTAGTTGAAGTTTTGCTAACATTTTCTGAAGAAGGTGATGACCTTAGGCCATTAGATCATCAATTATCAGTTACAAATTATCATAAGAGTCATAAGTGATCAGTTTAGCAGTTCTGCAGTTCATCACTTCAACAGTCAGCAGTCCATCAGCTATCAGTCAACAGCTTATCAGCTCATCAGCCATCAGATATCAATTCATCAGTAATGGATCCGTCAACCTAATTGTACTCTTAATAATGTGGGAAGATTCAATTTCCTCCAATGAGATATTATTTGCAATGTGAACTTAGATTACTGGAATAGATCGTGGGATTTGCGAACCCAAAATGCAAAGGAATCCATTGATGTATGTTAGGAATCCATTCTATAAATATAATAACCAATCCAAGGAATGTCTATCTGGTCGATAAAAAGAGGCAAACACAAATTTCTTAAGAATAGCAGAGTAGAAATGTATTTTAAAATAAAATAGAAATATAAATGCAAACATCCTCAAACATCGTTAACAATATAGACGGCCTCTGAGTCGCTGCCACAGATCATTCTGGAGCCGTGGATATCGAATGAGTTGATTGCCTTGCGTATGTTGGTCAGCACGCCGTCGACATTGACCAGGGCACGCAGTCGGTCGCCGGATAGCCAGGCACTGCTACTATCATTCTGGCTGGCATCGATGAGCTGCTTCTTCTCCGACCACATCCACACTTCACCGCCCTCCGCTGCGCTGAACAGCTTGGAGGGATCTTGCCGATGAAATCCGATGTCCGTAATGGGCGTATTGTGGGCACTCAAGTAGGAAGCCGGATAGCTAAGATTGCGCAAATCCCAGACTGTAATGGAGCCCTCCTCACTGCCGCAGATGAGTATGTGCTGTTGCATGGGATGCGTGACCATGGCAGAGACGAAATTCGAGCTTTTCGTGTCCTGGCAGGCGGCCATAAACGAGACCTTTGGCTGTCCATCCGCCGTGCGCACGTCGAACATGCGAATGACGCCCATTCGATTGGAAGTCACAACCTGGTGCTGGTTGACATAGGAGACGGCCAGCAGGCTCATGCTGTCCGCCTCGACTGTGCGCTTCACCTGATTCAGATTGTTGGCACTCAGCACATTGAGGCGCCCATCCTCGCCCACGGTAGCGATGTCCGTGCCGTACACAGTGATCGCCGTGCAGGGCGCACTTGCTTGGCTGCATTTGAATTCGTGCAGACATTCGCTGTGTGCTGTTCGCCGGATTTGATCCTCCTCGACGGCTCGCTGCACGTTAAACAAGCTAAGACGGCCTGAGGGCAGAAATAAATGATATTTAGGATAATCCACTATATCTTCATCTACCATCGCTTACCATCCGAGCAGCCCACGGCGAAAATGTCATCGTTGACAAACTCCAAGCCCGTCACGTCGCCCTCAATGGCCACCTTGTCGTTGCAGCGTGGCGTGTGCTCCACACTCTCCGCATAGGGATTCAAATGGAGACGCCACACGCGCACAAAGTTGTTCTCCATGTCCCAGGTGCCGGTCACGAAGCGCTCGCTCTGCGTCAGCCTCTCCGGCAGCCAGCGCACTTTGGATATTTTCTCCGATATGTAATGGGCACCCACTGTCGTAGACATCTTGGAGCTCTCTTTAATTCCAGTTTTTACAATTAAAATAAATGAAACAATGCCGGTCTGTGCGCCAAAACATATGTTTTTAGCAACTGTAAACTTAACATTTAGCCGCACTGTTAGTAAACAGCGCCTATATGAGCATAACAGCTGCTAAAATCCGATATCGATATGGCTGTCGTTATAGAGCACATTTGATACTAGCTATCGATTATTTAGCAAGCAAGTGAAATAGAATTAAAAATCAAGTTTTGTAACATTGTAAAAATAATTTAATTATCAAAATTATACTAAAAATAGGTGTGATGTGTGGTCAAAAAATGTAGTAATCTAAATTATACGAAAATTAGGTGTGCTGTTTAATTTTATATATATGAATATATTCAGCTGCAATTAGTGTTACTTGCTGCTCCTCCAACGATGAGCAACTATCGCTATGGCTAAGAATGAGTCTAACACAATGTTTACTCCACGCGCTTTACAACACTGTAAACTATTTTGGCGCCAAATTATAGTAAACAAAATTTCTGTAAAGGGCATGGATAAATATTTAATAAAAATGCCTATAAAAGCAAAAAATAATGTTGAGCCAGAAGAAGTATGTAGCAAATAACAAGAGATAAAAGTAAAGCCTACTAATCAAGTTTTTTTTTTATTAAAGAAAAAACCTGTCAAGGAGGAGAAGCCGAAGCCAAAGAAAGTCGCCAAGGAACAAAGTGCAATTGTTAATAAACGAAAGAATTTAGATACGCCCGAAATAGTAATTAAATGGTTGACTATATAGTAAGTTAATATAACTAAGGTATATTAATTTATTATAGGTCAAAGATAAAGAAAACGCCGAGGTTGAGAATCCGCCCAAGCGCCGCAGCACTCGAGTGACGCGCAGCACACGCTCCATGGCAGATGAGGGAACGCCTTCGCCGGAGAAGGAAAAACCAGAGAAGTTGCCGTTTATCAAGTATAAAGGGGCCATCAAATATTACACCGAGAGCCAAGAGATTGCCGCCTCGGCAGATGAAGTCATGTAAGGATTGTGTAGGATTTGGAAGATTTTTATATTTATATATTAATATATTTTAATTTTTAGGCAGTGGGTGGACCAACAAACCCAGACAGAAGTTGTGCCCATGGCCTTTGACATGGAGTGGCCCTTCTCTTTCCAAACGGGACCCGGCAAGTCGTCCGTCATACAAATCTGCGTGGACGAGCGCTGCTGCTATGTCTATCAGCTGAGCAACCTAAAGAAGATTCCAGCTGCGCTGGTCGCGCTCATCAATCATCCCAAGGTACGGCTGCACGGCGTGAACATAAAGGCGTAAGTGGAGGCTACAATATATACAGGAGAAAAGGCGGGGGATTCAGGCAAGGGTCGGGATTCAAGGGGATCAGTCAATCCTCGCTCTGCCCATGCATGCATTCCTTCACTAATATATATATCTTAATCCAAATCGAATCTTCCAGTGATTTCCGCAAATTGGCGCGCGATTTCCCGGAGGTAGCAGCGGAGCCGCTGATCGAGAAGTGCGTGGATCTGGGCGTGTGGTGCAATGAGGTGTGCTCGACGGGCGGCAGGTGGAGCCTGGAGCGACTGGCCAACTTTATAGCCAAGAAGGCCATGGACAAGAGCAAAAAGGTGCGCATGAGCAAGTGGCATGTGATTCCGCTCGACGAGAACCAACTGATGTACGCGGCCATAGATGTCTACGTGAGTGTTGTGGAGGCAATTCAAGAAGTTCTCCATATTAATTGCCCTCGGCAAATCCCTTACAGATTGGTCAAGTCATCTACAGGGAGCTAGAGCAGCGCGAGCAGACAAAGCTGAAGAACGAGGCCGAGTTCAAGGAGCAAAACGGCGAGACTGCATTCAAGGCTGTGAAGGCGCTGGGCGAGACCTTCCTGAGCAAGATGGGCGAGGTGACGCTCTAGACACCAAATGGTTTCTCCATACTTTCAATTTTATTTCAAATTAAATTAAGTTACTCTCATATTTTTATACATTTACATTAGGGATTTTTAAACGCTGCAACAAGCTCCGATACGCACACACACACACATATTTATATCTATTTCTACAACAGGCATTAACTTGCATTAAATTTTAATTTGGTAAATTCGCTTTAAACATTTCTAAAATTATAATATTTGGTTTATGCAGAGTTAACAACGGTTTGGATGGGTGAGCTCACTTGAATATGGGCCGGCGCGAGCCGACGGCCTCCAGCTTGCGCTTGAGCACATCGTTGTCCAGGTCGATCTGGCGCTGGTACTTCTTGCGGTTCACCGCGGCGCTCGTCCGGCGAGCAACAGGCGGCGCTTGGTTCTGCAGAGGATATATATATATTATAAAAATTTATATTTATATATTTATCTATTATAGATCTCCGCCCACCTTGGCTTGTAAATTGGTATTGGATTTGACTGCATTGATAGTTGGCTTTATTGTCGGCTTCACGTTCATCATCTTCTTCAGCAAGATGTTGTTCTGTCGCTCGATCTCGCGCACCTGCGGATTGGTGAAGCTGAAGCTCTTGCGGCCCAGATTCTTGTAGCTGCAAGGCAAGACATTTGGGCTAAATCTCAGCTAGCTTGTAGAGGGATTAGGCACTTACTTGACCTCCGACGAGGCAACTGAGCGTGGACGTCGCACATCCACATGATAGCTGTTCTCGCTGTGCAGACAGCTGGGCGTGGAGCTGAGCATGCGTGCCGACTGTGTCTGCTGCGCATAGCGCAGGAGGCCGTCGCCCTGGCCGCACTCATCCGTCAGGAACTCGCTGCCCGTGTCGTGCTGGGTGACGTCCGTGTTCGAGGGACAGCGGCAGCTGCGACGGCTCAGCTTCTCGGAGCGCACTGTGGTCGGCGTTGCCGTGGAGCCCAAGGACTCCATGGAGGGCACTTCCTCCACAGCGTCGCTTTCGGACAACCTTGATTTGCCGTGTTTCTTCATCAGCTTGGTGGCCAGGGCCAGTTGCTCCAGGGCGCTGTTGTCGGCGGAGCCGCCGCTCAGGCGAAACGTCTTCATGATCATCTCCGACATTTGGGTCATTTGCTGCTCCAGGAACTTGACGTTGAGCGGATCACCCGGAGCAGGTGAATCACCGTCTAGCTTGTACACCTCATCCCCATTGTCATCGTAGATGTTCTCCAGCTTGGGCATCAAGGGTATATCAGCGTCGACAAGTGGTTTGCGTGGCAAGTTCGGATGGTACTGGCTACTACGCTTTATATTTGTGAAGCTCGGATTGCGCATCATGGAGACATCATCGTCTTCCATGTCCGTGGTGCGTGAGGAGTTCAGCTCGCTGTCGTCGCCGTCGACTCTATCGAACAAATCCCCGTTGAGTTGCATGCCATTTACATCCAGATCGAACTTATCCTCATCTTCAACTTCAGCTTCATCGTCGTCCTCGGCTTCCTCTTCCTCCTCTCCCTGCTCATCCTCCATCTCCTCTTCACCCAGTTGACTTGATGCAATGTCATCTTCCTTGTCCTCGTTGCATATCTCCGTAGGCAGCTCGGTGCCTCCGTATTCAGCATCAGTTGCAATCCCCTGCTCAGCGCCTATTTCGTATTCCAGCTCGTCCTCCACCTCGGTTAGATCATTATCGGATTCGTCCTTGACGCTATTTGGCATCAATGTGCGCACCGATATGGACTCATCGTCGGTCTGCTCCGGCTGCAGCGTCACCTCGGCCACCGTCTTGCTGATGACGACGCGCTCCTCGTCCTCCGACGAGGAGGTGTCATACTTCACATTGGTTTGGCGGGCGAATCCGCTGCCGCCGCCGGAGCGCTTGGCAAAGATCTGTTGACGGCGTGCATGGGGCTGTGGGGGCAGTTGGTTGCTGTAGTTGAGGCTAAACTCTTTGATGGTCAGCTCCTGCAGTTGGAGCTGACCAGTTGTTGGTGTTGTTGTCTTTGCACTTACATTGCCACGCAGATACTCAGCCTCGACGTCCGTGTCGCTCTCGGAATCGCTTTCCTCCTCCTCTTCCTGTTCCTCCTCTACCTCGGAGGGCAATTCCTCGTCGAACGGCTCCTCCATGTAAAACTCCTCCTCGGAGTTGACCGGCGGCTCAGTCATATTTTTTTTTTTTTAATATTACTCGTAACTGTTGTTCTGTTTCGATAGATGCCTATATAGTGTTATCCAGCGTGATCCAGGATTTATTTTTTTTGTTTAGAAAATAAGAGTTACGAATATTTCTATATATGTCTTTATCCAATTGTATTATGGAGAGTAGTTGCGAGCTACTGAAATTTTTCATGAACTCATCCCGTAGGGGGGACACTTCGTTCACCGATTGCTGGGTTCACTGAGTTTGATTTCTCGCTACGCTTTCGACACTTCACTGAGATGTGGGACACCGACGACTGCTTGGCCCACAGGTGCACTGAACCCATTGCGCCCACTGCTTTTCGGCGAGGTGTGCTGAGGCAGGTGCTCTGTTGCGATAGTTGCGAATAATACGCTCCTTCGTGCTAATTTCCTCACGCCCGTCGCATTGTCTTGGCTCATAGTTCTTTAACACCTGAAGTTTCGCTTGCGAGTGTCTTGACGAGGCGCTGCCAACCGTCGACGACTCCTTGACAGGTGGAACTTTGCCTGTTTATTAGGATGTCGTAGCCCTTGCGGCCTGAACGTTGCCGTGGACAACAGAGCAGGCGCACGAAGTTTGTTGACTGTCATAGCCCGCCAGCCGAAGGCCACTAATGAATGAAGCCTATTTACCTGAAGTCGTGCAGCAATAAATACT
This sequence comes from Drosophila pegasa, assembly GCA_035046225.1. Classification (NCBI taxonomy): domain Eukaryota; kingdom Metazoa; phylum Arthropoda; class Insecta; order Diptera; family Drosophilidae; genus Drosophila; species Drosophila pegasa. The sequence continues at coordinate 4,653,317 of JAWNOD010000398.1, read as the reverse complement.
ATAAATAAATATATAAATAATAAATAAAAATAATAAATATTTAAGAAAAAAATAATTATAAAATTATAAAAATAATAAATATTTAAGAAAAAAATAATTATAAAATTATTCTTAAAGAACACTTCAATCACACAATATTAAAAAAATATTTAATTATTTTAATATATGGGATAAAACATTGTTTTTTCCATTATTATTTGGCCTAATAATCTAGCTACTGCTAGATATTCATAATATTGCTTGTCCCGCTCTTGTGCATTATTGCTTGCCTGTTGAATATCTACATAAATGTATATACATACTTACATACGTACACATAATATACGCCATTTTGTCAGCTGTTAGCATAAGTTGCATACACTTTGCCATCCTGCTTACTCCCATTCTCCCAACTTGAGCCTAACATTCATACATATGCATATTTAACAGGCATCTGTGCTATTAGTGGCATAAACATACATACATATGTACAGCCAATGACATCTTCTCAACTCTCTGTTATTCTGGTGCTTACTCTCTACTACAAATCTGTCACTTAGATCTTGCCAAATGCAAATATTAGTTGTCTCACTTACACACGCGTCGTTCTAGGACTATGCAAGCTTGCATACTACTTGTCTCGCTCACACGTGCATAACAAAGTTAACAGCTTGGCTATCAATGTAAAGTAAACGCCATTTTGCAAGTTAAATTGCTGTCTCCCTTACACTTAAGGATCACTATTACCATTGTTGGCAACTCTTGATCGACGGCCAGAAGAGCGCAGACTTAACTGAAAGTATTTGTCTGTCATTGGTCAGCAACAATTGTCCGTGGCGATGTCTTCTATATAAGTCTGTGAACGACCCTTTGGAAAGCATCTTTGACGGCGCCACTGCAGCCAAAAGCTTTCTTACGCACTCTCCCACAGTCGGAAAGTTGAATGAATGCTATCCGGCGGCAACTTCAGGCGCCGCCAACTGCCGCCGCGCGTCAACTTCATATGTAAATATTGGCCGAGCGCCGAGCAGCCGAATAGCCGAGAGCGCCAGGCGCCGCTGTGCGCCGCCGCAGAGAGCGAACGACGGAGAGCCGGAGAGAGCAATCCACATCTAAACACCCTGTCGCGGCGCCACGTGCGAGCGGAGAGCACGCCGTAGCATAGCATGGCAGAGGCAATCTGGCCAGCGGGCAATACATTTGACCAAGTTGCTTAGTCGCGTGCGGGCGTGTTGTCGAGCCGGAAAATGCGCGCGTAAACTGATAAAAAGAAAGCAAGAAAAAAAGTAGCATATAATTACAGTCGAAGCGAATACAAAGTGCACAGAAACTGAGCAAATAAAATCGCAGTGGAGCCAGCCGCCATGCTGGCCCGGAGCAAAGTGTCTATGAAGTGAGTGAACGGGCTCGAAGTGAAAGTGTGGCCAAAAAGGCCAGTGGCTAGTGAGCACAGTGCAAGCGTATTGTTTGGCCGGGCCCCCACCAAAATTAATTAATAATATGCAACAGCTGCGAGTGCTCGGCAAATTGAGTTAACACCAACGCACACACACACAGACAAACACACCCAGATAGATAGGGACTTGGACAGCTCAGAGATTGCTGCGGTTAGCCCGCTTTGTTTGGCTGCATCAGCTTGTTAAATCAATAGAAAAAGCCACGTTACGCGCTGTGTGCGTGGCTTTAACCAACCGTGCGACGCGACAATATTCTAGGACGTGGCGTGGCGTGGCTTGGCTTGGCTTGTCTTGACTTGGCTCGACTAAGTAATTGCGTGGCATGACTTTTGGTTAGCAAGTTCACGAGTTGTGCTGTGTGGGGCCAACTGCAGGCGCTGCTCGCGCAATTTGGCTAAAAGCCGTCGCTATCGCTGCTGTCGCGCTCCTCTAGGTAGGTCAAAAGGCGATGCCACAGCCAGCCGCACAGCAACAGTCAAGAACGATAAACAACTATGGCATAAGCAGTCGAAAGTCAAATTCATTAGGCATTAGGCGTAGGTGTGGGCGTGGCCGCCAATGGAGGCGTCGCAAAGGAGTAAACACGCCAAGCCGCCGACGTTCGCTTCATTCATCTTGTCCGCCTCCACAACTATAATAGCCCAGCAGCTAAATATATATACATACATACATATGTATATATATGTGTGTATGTATGTATTTTCTCTTTTTTTTTTTATATGTATATACATACATATTTTGCGCCATTTATCGATTTTTGACACTTGACTTGAGCGGGCCAAAACGCTGCGCCGGCTAATAATGCTTAGTGGGTCAGCGTTTAGACGCAACAGCGGCCAGCGGCAATAAAAGGCAAAAGCCTGAAAACCTGAAATGCTAAAACTGGCACAGCACCAGTTGGAGCCTTAGTTGGAGCCGCAGCTGGAGCAAGCCTTAAGTTGTGACATATAAAAATAGCAGAGGCCTCCCCCCCTCACACACACACGCACACCCACTTGCAGACGCATTGTAAACTTCAAACGCGCTTGGCCTACTTTTTGTGTAATGGTCTGGGATGGCATAGTCCACGCCATCGTCCTGGCCATGGCAGTTGCTGCGGCGCCCCCCGCCGTCAGGCCGTCGCAATTGCGTGCTCGTCAACCGCAGCCAAGTTAAATGAAGCACATAGCGGGGCGGTGGTGCGGTGGGGCCAGCGCGGCTCTGCAAACAAATGACCGAAAGCGTGCGCGCGTTAATCATACGCCCCGTGCGCCGTACGGCGTACAGCAATCCGTGCTTTGTTGAACGCAAAGTCAATCAGCGCTGAATTGACAGCTGCAGTCGATGGCAAAAACGGTGCAGCGCAGCATAAAAACCAGAAGTGATGGCATCACGCCACCGTCCAGCTGCAGCTCATTAGCCGCCCCCCTAGAGATGAGCCCCACCAGACCCGACGAAAATGCGCCAAAAAGCGCGCAAAGTACTGCAGTTAGTTGGCGTGTCCATGGCCTGTGGTGCGACTGCAAATTAGTTGCATTTTTTATTTGCTTTATTTATGTTGAGTTTGTATTGGATTTATAAGGGAATATTTATTTAAGAGCTTTAAATGTGTGAAAGTAGAAAAAATTAAGGAAGTGCAGGCTTGAAGATGGAAATTTATTTTTATAGAAAATATAGCTTAGGATAAACTTTAAATTATTTGTTTTTTGCATACTAAATTATTTATATTGTTTATTATATTCAAAATTGAATTTATAGTGAATATTTATTTAAGAGCTTTAAATGTTTGGGAGTATAAGAAAATTAAGGCATGAAGATGGAAATTGATTTTATAGAAATGATAGCTTAGGATGAACTTTAAATTATTTATCCATACAAAATTATATATTTTATTTATTATATACAAAATTTAATATTTAGTCAATATTTCTAGACAATTTTTAAATAATAATGCTGTAGGTGGCAATCAATGACTGCTTAAACCTTGTTCAAAGTTAAGAAATAGTTCAGTAATTTTTATAAATATCAAGATGGAATCTGCAGCAACTTCACTGTCAAATTTTTAATCTTTAGAATATAGACTTTTATTCCAATTCGTAGCTATATGTAATATAATATATAGTGTTGGCTTGGCTTGTTTTCATGCTTTTATATGGCAAATTTAAAGTCTCTTGTAGCTTAAAGAATATTGTTACTTTGCTATAGCAGCTATAGTATTTCCCGTTAAGCCACGTTCCCCATGGATATTTGTGAACAAACTTAACAGATTTTTAGAGAAGTGTGCCAATGAGTATATATTCTAAGTTTCAAGTTTCAAGGGAGATGTACAGACAGACAGACAGCAAGGCAAACGTTTGACAAGGCCAATATACTCTCGCACCTTATGCAGGAGTCTTAAAAAGCCAACTTGCTCTCTTACTTCATACAGGAGTCTTAAAAAGTTAAAATACTCTCTCAATTCTTAAAGGAGTAATTATAAGCTAATCTACTCTCTCAGTTCATGAAAAAGTATTAAAAAGCTTATATATCTCTCTCATGAAAGTGTGTTAAAAAGCCAATATACTTGTCACGTCATGAACGAGTATAGAAATTAGAAATGTATTCGACTAACAAAACAATTCTCACAAAGTTTCAAGTTATAATTTTAAAATTCATCAGAATTTATATATACAAAACAAATATACATTCACACATAGATTTAAAGTTTGTGAAAATGAATAAAAAATAACAATTTTGTCTTATAAAAAAAATTAGAAAATTCTTAAATGAAAACAAAAACTTACTTCCCATTCAGTCAGTTCATTAATGCTAAAATCGAGCTCAACACCATATTTTATTTATTGATAATTTAAAGAAAGAGGATTACTTAATATTTAATATTTTTATTGATAATGTAAAATGTGGAAAATTTCGTATTTTCTTATTCGATTTGTTATTTTTGTTAATATAAAAAGAGAATTTTTTTTATTTCACATTTTTTTGTATATTATTGAATATATAAAAAAGAATACGAATTTCTTATTATTTGTTTACGCGGCATACAACTTTTTTAGAACTTTTTTATCAGCGCAGCAATTGACGTTCAGCTGAAAGTTTGCATAAAAATTCGGTTGCCGCGCTTTACCCATTTTCCCAGTTGCCCACTTTCCTTCCCGTTTTCATGTCATTTAATGCAAAAAAGTTAACGTTATCAATAAAAAAGTAAAATTGTATTTTCGATGAAAAAAGCAAGGAATTTATAAAACAAATTGTTTTCAGTTCCAATTGCCTTGAGGCACAGCGACATTTACTGTATAAATATTTGCTAGACTGATGAGAGGGGGGATTTGTAGATGAATAAATGTGATGTATGGTATATATATGTTTATATGTATGTTTATATGTACATATATGCATAAACATATGATACGATATGATATGTATGGAGAACAGCTGTCGATCGCCAATTACAGAATTGCTCCAGGACAACAACTTTTTAAGATATTAAATTAAAACCAATGAAAAATGTTCTTGAGCCTCTTGAGCGGAGTCTTAAGTTGCTTTGCCACCTAGCTCGGCCATTTCTTGTCCGATTTCGCAAAGCAACGGCTTTGAAGGAAATCTAGCCCTTCTTCGATCTGGCACATAATATTTATTTCGACAATTTTTCGATTTTGGACACCCTACGTAGGGCAACCCATTGCCTATATGCTAAAAATCGAGCCGAGGGCATTATTTATCAACTTTGACAAGCTCTTACTGGAGTAATTTTTGTCCGTATCCTTTCCAAACCTATTTAATTTAAATCGTATAAAAAAAAAAAATATTTATGTATATATATATATATATTTAATATATATATTTCATTTAAATCGTATGGAAAAAAAAATATATATATATACATATATATATATTTTTTATATATATATGTGTGTATATTTATGTTTATTTATTTTTGAATACATTTTAATTATTTATTTGTGCCTTATTTCCCTCACATATTTTTTACAATCACATAAAGCTTTTTATAGAAATTTAATATTTACAGAGTTTAGCTATTGACTTTCAACTGAGATATTTGCAATTTTTGTTAGTTAGGAATTTTCTGTGTGTTTTTACAAAAATTTGGATTATTTATTTTAGATTTATTCGTACAAACTTTAAATTTGTATATAATGTATTATCTGTTTATGTGTATATATATATATATATATATATATATACACCTGCTTATCTACCTGTTTGTATATCTAACTGTTAAGTAGCTGCTCAAATTTGTAACGCTTAATCATCAGCTCATCTCTAGACGTGTCGCAGCATTTGCAAAAAAAAAAATAAACCGCAACCAAGTCGTTATGCTGAGGCAGCAACAGCCCCTTCTTTCCCCCACACTCACCCCCATTTATTGGTTGCTTATTCGAGTTATCGCTTGGCTGCAATTTGTGCCTTGTGCGTGCGTCGCGGCGGCACATTGTGCCACAGAGTTGCTCGCATTAAGCGCAGCAAACTAGTCGCGTGGGGAGCGAAAGGTTTTTGCTCATGCTCGAAATTAATTGCCGGCGAGTGGGTGGCGTTGGGTGGCGCTGGGTGGCGTTGGCTGGTGGCGCCGCAGCTGAAGTGAATGTGTGCGGCATGCGTGGCACGTGAACGGCAGGCAAAAAGCATTTGCTGACTCTGAGTGTGCGTGGGTGTGTGTGCGAGTGTGTGTGCGTGTGTGCGAGCGTGCGTGTGTGTGCATGTAAATTACGAAATCGTGCAAAAAAGGTGCCATTAAAAAGGGGCGCTCGCCACACGCGGCAAATGAAAAATAAACTAAATACGTGAAAAAAAAGGCAAAGAAACGAAACGAACGAACGAAATGCGAGTGCAGCTGCTGCTGACGCGGCGTATACGCAATCAACTCTATCTCACTCTCACTCTCCCTTTCTCTGTCTCTCGTTAGGCAGCTGGTGGCGGTGCGTGCGGCGGTTGTCGTTAAATGTGCGTGGCGTCGACGGTGCCAGGCGCCGTTGCCCGGCGGCAAAGGTGAATAATGCGAAATGCAATAACAATAACTGCGACAGCGAGAAATAAATACGAAAGTGAAAGCGAATCAAGAACAAACCAACAACAACCACAGCAACAACAACCACAGCAACAACAACAACAGTAATAGCAACAACAACAGCGCATTGCCTACAGCACCACCAGCGGTCATGTTAGCAGCCAGCCTGAGCCGCCGCACCACCACAGTCAAGCGTTCAACACTTCACGTAGAGCAACAATTGGAGCAGCAGCAGCAGCAGCAGCAGCAGCAGCAGCGCGATGGTACTGAGCACCGAGTGGTCGCAGGTGGAGGTGATTGATCTGGTGAACGATGGCAACGGGCTGGGCTTCATCTTGGTGGGCGGGCGCAGCACGGGCGTGGTCATCAAGGCGCTGACGCCGGGCGGCGTGGCCGAGCGCGATCAGCGGCTGCAGCTGGGCGATCATCTGCTGCAGATCGGCGAGGTGAATCTGCGCGGCTTCAGCTCGGAGCAAGTGGCCACAGTTCTTCGTCAGACCGGAGCTCAGGTGCGTCTGATTGTGGCACGGCCCATCGAGCCGACAGCCATCGACTACCACACGCTGGCCAGTCATGCGCCCATTATACCAACTAAGCTCCTCTCCGACCCGGAAGAACTGTCGCGGCATCTCTTTCACAATCCGAGCTTGGCCACCGCGACGACGCCCCTCGACGTGGGCAGTCTGGTTGGCCTGGTCACGGGCGCCCCCGCCGGCGACACGGCTGACCAGGGCAACGTGCCACTGCCACTCCCACTGCCCCTGTCTCTGCCCCTGCCCCTGCCCCTGCCACTGCCGCTGCCCCTGAGCTTGCCCCTGCCCTTGCCCCCCATTGCCCCGGCGCCGGACACAGAGCTGGCCGATCTGCCGCTGCCACCGATACCCGCCAACCTGGCCAGCAGCAGCAGCTCCTGCCTGCAGGATCTCGACATCGTGCCCTACTCCATACTGTCGCCGCCGCCCACGACGGCGCTGCGACAGTCGCTCCAGCTGCCACTGGGCCAGCGCTGGCGCAATGACGACGACGACGACGACGACGAGGATGAGGATGAGGATGTGGATGGGGATGGGAATGGGGAGGAGCATAAGGATGAGTATGGAAAGCAGCATGTGATAGCCGGCAAGAGGTTGGCGAACGACGGCGACTGTTGCTCCGTGGACTCGGAGTCGCCCTCGACGTACGTCGACTCGCCGGAGACGGAGACGTACGTCGTGGAGCTGCACAAGAACGTGTACGGGCTGGGCATCACGGTGGCCGGGTACGTGTGCGAGGAGGAGGATCTGTCGGGCATCTTCGTGAAGAGCATCATCGAGGGCAGCGCCGCCGAGATGAGCCGCCAGATCCAGATCAACGATCGCATCGTCGCCGTCGACGGTCGCACCCTGGCGGGCGTCACCAATCACCAGGCGGTGGAGCTGCTGCGCAACACGGACATCGTGGTGCACCTGACGCTGGAGCGTTTCCTGCGCGGCCGCAAGTTCGAGCACCTGCAGGTGGCCCTCACCGAGATGAAGGTCGCCGGCGCCGGCGGCAGCAGCGGCGCCAGTGGCAATGCCAACGACGGCGATGCCCAGTCGCAGCTGTCGATGCCCGCCTCGCCCTCGATAGCGACGCTCAGCTGGCTGCCGCCCAAGTCCGCCGACGCGGACTCCATTGTCACCGACGCCGGCGACGGCCAGCTGCTGCCGGACTACCCAGAGCTGCCCTCGCGCGACACCGTCGACTCGAATCTGTCGCACATGCTCGACCGCAGCGACCACAGTGCGCCGCCGCTCACCAACGGCAACGGCAACGGCAGGGGCCTCGGCCACGAGCAGGACAGTGGCAACGACACCGACGAGCAGTGTCCAGAGCCGGAGGCGCTAGTGAAGCTGCTGCCGCCGCCCAAGTCAAAGTCAGCGACCGAGTCGATGGCGGCTGCAGCCGTCGCCGAGCTGCCGGAGCATGGCAAGACGCCCACCAATGAGCCGGAGCTGTTGGCATTTAAGATTGCCGACACGGCCACGCCTACGGCCACGCCTACGGGCACGCCCATGGCGACGCCCATGGTCGCGAAAGTGGCCAGCCCGAGCGCCGGCTCGCTGCGGGTGGCCTGGAAAAGTGAGTTTCCCGAAAGTGAAATTTTAGTTGCCGAAATAAATAAACTTTCAGGTCTAGGGATCAGCCTGGAGGGCACCGTCGACGTCGAGTGCGGCATTGAGAAGCGTCCGCATCATTACATACGCTCGATACTCGAAGACGGGCCCGTCGGCAAACAGGGCATCCTGCGGCCGGGCGACGAGCTGCTCCAGGTCAACGAGCACAAGCTGCAGGGCCTGCGCCACGTCGACGTGGTCAAGATACTCAAGGAGCTGCCGGCCAGCGTGAAGCTGGTCTGTGCACGCGGCACACGCACGCCCTCGATAATCAATACCTCCCAGAATCCGGAGGCCTTCGAGACGCGCAGCCTGCTGCCCGGCGGCCACCAGAGCCTGCAGAATCTGCTGAGCAAGGCGCAGTCGGAGAGCTCCCTCTACACGTCCAGCACGGCGACGCTGACGGAGTCGGCGACGGCAGCGGGCGTCGCGGCCGCCGCAACGGCGCAGCGCTCCAAGTCGCTGGACAACATGTCGGGGCTGGCGCTCTGGAGCAGCGAGGTGACAGTGGTGTACATCGATAAGTCGGAGCAGGGCTTCGGCTTCTCCATACTCGACTACCAGGATCCGCTCGACGCGGAGGGCAGTGTGATTGTGATACGTGGCCTGATACGCGGTGGTGCTGCGGAGGCAACCAACGAGATCTATCCGGGCGACCGGCTCATCAGCGTCGGCGAGCACTCGCTCCAGGGCCTCGAGCTCGACGAGGCGGTGGCCATCCTCAAGGCCATGCCGCCGGGCCGCACGCGCCTCGGCATCTGCCGGCCCCTCTCCACCTCGGACAGCAACAGCAACATCGCCTCGCCGCTCGCCGACTCGGCGAGCACATAGTGCCGGGCGGAACTACTACCCTCTCAGCGGCGGCAGCTCGTGATGCGTGAGTATTGGAGCTTATTTTTAACAACTATAAAGAATCACATTTTATATAAATATTTTGCAATTGAAATATCAAATATATTGAGGAATATAAACAACTTAAAAGCGGGAATCTTAAGAGAATTCCAAGAAAATAATTGTGGATCAGGAGTATTTAGTTTCTTTTGTATTTATTTAAATTATTTTATTATATTTATATTTATTTATTATTTTTCTTTTCATGTGATCGGTATATATTTTGATTTTTTATATATACAATATTATTTTTTTTTATATTTTTGTTATATTTATTTTTCTTTTTAATTGAATTGTTTATTATTTTGTATTTAATTTATTTTTTACTTATTTTTTCTTTAAACTTATTTTTAAAGTATTTTTTATTTTCAATAATATTTGATGTTCTTTTAAAAAATTTGCATTTTTTATTTGCAAATTTTATATAATATCATTTTTTTTATCTTATTGATTTTGAATTTATTTATTATTTATGATTATTAATTATATTAACATTTTATTTAATTGTTTTTTCTTCATTTAATTTTTATTATTCTTATGTTATATTAATTTTATTTTTATTTTATTTATTTAATATTTATATTAGAGTTATTTTACTTTATTTGCTTTTTTTTTGTTTATATATATTTTTAAATATTTTTTATTAATAATTTCATTTATTTTCTTTTAATTTTTATTTTTGTATTTATTACATGAGATATGTCTGCCTAGTCGAAGTCTTACTCATTTGCAATCTCCTTGTCTATTGCTCAGCCCAGTCAAAGTGTCTTGGGCAGCATTTTGTTATTTTAACTTTGTCAATCAATCGAATATGCATCAGCATGTTCTTGAGCAGCAGCAGCAGCAGCAGCAGCTTGTTCAAGTACCAAGACATATATACCCTGTATTTATGCAAATTGATTAAAGGGTATGATGACCTTGGGCACTTTGGCACAGAACAGGCAAAGCCTTTTAGGTTCTCTCACATAAAATACATTTCTAATAACTTTATAAGTAAGCCTCACAAACCAAACACTTAAAGATATATATGATAGACTATCTTTCTATAAATACAAAAATCTGCAGATAAATTCCCAAATTTCCCAAACACAAAAGTAAATGACTTTTCTAATCACTGACAGACAGCAATATCTGCCCAGTTCTTCTCTCATACGCAACAACATCTGTGCAGGGTATAATCTGAGTGCGCTTCAAAGTGAGCCAACACAATGGCAATGCCGTTTCAAAAGGTGTGTCGCACCTGTTGCCGTTATAATATGAATTCGATTGCCATTGCCATTTCCATTGGCTATGCGGATTGCCAGGGCTATAATTGAATCATCTTTTGAGGCAGCTGTCGCCAGTTTCCTGACGACTTTACCTTTCGTTGCTCGCGTCGAGTGTGAAGGGGCCATATTGGTTTGCGAATAAGTTTACTAAAGAGTTGGGATTTTTTATAGATTATCAAAAATTGGGCAGTTATTTCAAAGATTATAGCCTAGATTAGAGGTAATTTAATATACATAATATAATGAGCCTGCATTACACAGTCGCTTATGCCCGTCCGCCACATGCTCACTTCCTCTTTATTATATTCGTTTCTTTTTCCCTTCGAGTTTCGCTTTTGGTGAGCCCCAACGTCTGGCAGTGACAAATGCTGCCACTTCACTTGGCTCTGCTTTAATGCTGTTCCTTTGCCACGCCCCACACACAGCCGCCTCCCGCCCTTTCACTCTTTTTGGCTTTGTCGTGCGCTTTTCGAGCCTTTATTTAATTGCTGGCCGCAGCAACGCCCCCTTAACACGCCCCCCACACACACTCTTTTGGCCAAACAAAAACTCTGTCAAATTTATAGCACTTATACCCTGTAAAAAAGGCGGAGGAGAAGGGGAGGGGAAAAACAATGACTGTGGGGCAGGCAGTCTCCAGTGCTCGAGTGCCTCGTGTTCATCCATATGCTGACAACAACTCTTTGGGCCGCCTTTTGTCAGCCACTTGTTGTCCTCTAATTCGTCCTTTGATTGCCCACATTCAGCCGTGTGGAGCCGTGTGGAGCGCTCGCCGCTCCGCTCAGGTGTGCAAAACTTTTCTCAAAGAATCTTTGACGCAATCCGCAAAAGTTTCCATTGCACACTTTAGTTCTGATACACTCTGCAACAGTTCTGATAGCATCGCATTGCCGGGGGGGAGTGGGGCTGGCCGTGCGGGTCTGCTTTGCCATATCATTTGTGTTTTTTTTTAAACTTTTTTTTATAAATTCAAATTTCTTTTTTCTCAAATGTATTTTACATTCAGTTATTCACTCAAGTCTCCAGTCTCTTGGGCAGACATTTGTTATGTGAGCTTTTTGCTTTTGATGTGGTCATTCTTTTGACCGAAGTGGGATACTCTTTCAAAGAGAGAGAAAGAGCTGAAATGTTTTAATGAAAATGACAGCTGATAACGCTTGAAGGAGCAGCAAGAGTTTCTAAAGTGGTTAGCAATGCGGAAATGAATTTGATTCACTTCTGTCTTAAGCATCAATTTGCATTTATCTCAACAGCTTCTACTTAGCTTAATTCATTTTCACTTTGAGCGATTCTTCAATTCGTGTTCCCAATTGCACATAAGAAGTAGTACTCGGATGTAGTGCGCGAGAGAGAGAGAGAGAGAGAGAGAAAGAGAGAAAGAGAGAGTGAGTGAGAGAGCTTGATACATTAGTTATAGATGCGGGTCAATCATGATGGCCACCTACTGACTTCGTCAAGTGAACAGCGGGAGAGCATTTGACTATTTACAAGCATCCCAATAGTCAAACCATCGAGTTTAAAGACAAAGTAAAGAGCTTGCGCCCTAAGCTCCAATTACACGCTGTGGAAACCATGGCAATAGATATAAGAGAGGAATATATATATATATATATATATAGATATAATATAGCCAGACGCAGACAGTCGACTTTTGAGCGACTCTTTTTACTGTTTACAGAGATGAATTCTGAGCCCAGGAGCTGAAGCCGAGGTTAGGATTCAGTATATAATATATTTATATATATACTCTTATAGTAAGAATTCTTAAAGAAAGGACTATTTCTGTGAAGCTCCAATCATTGCAATACAAGATATTGTAGGACACTTCGAATTGCTTTCAGTATGCTCCAGCAAAGGTGAGCTTTTTAAGATAGTACAGCCAAAGCTGCTGTGTATTAAACAGATATCATTAAGCATTTCAGAAAAATTTATAAAAATAATTATAAATATGAATAGAAACATAATCTAGTAATATAAATAAAGATATAAATAGAGTACGTTTGCCTTTAGAGCATATAAACTATTGTTTAGCTCATCAATAATTAGCATTAGGAAAAGTCAGCGTTGGGTTTCGCTTCATCCATACTCGACTATCACGATGCACTCGATGTGGAGAGCAGTCTACCTCTGATACTTGCCCCAAGATGCATTGTTGCAGCAGAGGCATTTAACGAGATGATTTCTGCTGAAATCAAGGAAATCAAGGGCAGCAGTCGCTCCAAGGCTTCCAAGACTTGATAAGGCGGTGGTCATACATAAGGCCATGCCGGCAGCCAACATTATGAACATTTTATAGTTCATAAATTCATAAAAGCATTTTAATGCTGCCTTTTAGTATTTTTTTTTTCTAAATGAAATATTTATTAGTAGAAAATAGAAAACTTTAGGCTGGAAAGACTGGAGCATGATTTTTTTTTATAAAATGTTATTGCAACTATAAAAGGGATCTGCTTAAGCATCGTAAATATGTATCTCTGACTATTTCTATTTCTCTATCTATCTCTCCATCTTTATTTCTATCTATCTATCCCTCTCTCTATCTTGCTATTTCTCTCTATCTGTCTATCTTTATGTCTAGATCTTGCTCTAGCCCTCATAAAACTGCGAAATGCCAGACAAAAAAATTGCTTCAACTATTATTATCCTTTATCATATCTTATCTTCTATCAACTTCTACAACTTCTCTACCATCAACTGCTCTCGTCTCTCAAGGGTATTTTCTCTTCGTCATCGTCAGCATCGGCCGTTTCCTGTCGCAATTCTTTCAAATTGTGCTGCAAACGCAACAGCTTTAAGAGTTGTGGCAGTCGGAGTCATCGGGACTTTTCAAATGCCTTTTGAGTGGGCTGCGCAAAAGTTTTAATACACCTACTGCTCGGATGGGTGTTTTAACACCTAGCACCTAACGCACAGCACTGGGTTCGGGCACATTAGGCAACCAAGTTGCGTCCAACTGGCTTTTGTCCTGCCATAAATAATTCATGCATAGAAATAAATACGAAACTTTGACAGAAGTTTTAAGATGCGAAGCTGTTGTTGCCCGTGCCCGCCTGGGCCTGGGCCTGGGCCTGGGCCTGGGTCCGTGGCTGAAGGGACGAACTCGGCCGAGCACCGACGCCAATTTGCTGGTAATCCTAGGGGGGTCAACAAGTTGTGCCTTAAGCACTTCACACACATCTGAGTGTGTGTGTGTGTGTATCTCAAAATCCCATAAATAGTAATTTTATTAATTGAGTGTGTTATGCTCCTGCTCCTGCTCCCAGCGGCAGCTTGTTTTCATTTATTCATTCATAATTTACGACACGTTTGACATTTGTTTAAAAAATCATAATTCGCAATTGTTAAAGGCATAAATAACGAGCTACAAGCTTTCATCTCGGCACTCGCATATTAATGCCCACATGATTTATGTATGGCCGACGATAGATATGTTTTATTATTGTTTTTCTTCTGTTTTTCCTCCCTCTCCCTCGCTCTCTCTCGCTCTCTCTCTCTCTGTTTCCAACTGGATCATGAAAAATGAAGTCCATTGTCCGGCAGCTGCCCTAGAAATAATAAAGCCTCGCAGCGGCAAATTATAAAAAATTGTTTGCCCAGAAATTTTCCCAGACGTGTGCACACACACACACACACAGTAACACACACACACACACATATATACATTGCTACCTATATGTAACTGTTGTTGTTTTGGCCATTTAATTAATTGGCTATTAAAAGTGTTGAAAATTGAAAACAACATTTTTCGCCATTGCACGACGCGCGGCGCTCCACAAGAAAAAAAAAATTAAAATTCTTGCCCAGCGCCAGCGGCCGCAGCAGCTGTGGCATGTGCCCCCTGGCCAGACCGACTGACGGTCCGGCATTTAGACTCGTGTGCTTTCCATATACTATATATAAGATATGAGTATATAGCAGAGCAGCTGATATATATACAGATGAAAGTGTTATAGTTGATATGGCAGATACCCTGTAAAAAGGGCGTCGTCGATTTGTATTATATATCTACATTTTTGATATCAACTATCAAATGAAAATATAGCTAAAAATAAATTAATATATAATTTATTAGTCATCTACCATAGACATTCTAGCATAATAATGCTGACCATACCTCCACATCTTGCCAGGTTTGGCAAAATGTGAATTAGTGCTCGATTGGCCGTCATGCTAAGCGAGCTTTAGCATTCTAAAAGTATTTAGCTACCTTTGTCTAGAAGAGTTAATGAAGCTGAAAGGCAATTTAATCACTTTGCGATCTGATTTGAAGTAATTAGAAATGTCTGCTTAACAGTTGAGTATGTTTGATGACAAATTGATAAATTGTTTACCAAGGCGTATACTTGATATTATTAATACTATCAGATCTTACTAAATAATTATAAATAAATTAAAAAAATATATAAAAAAAAAATTAAATGAAAATAAATTATAAAAATTTAATTTAGCTAAAAACTGATTTTTTTATTATAACAAAATGTATTGAATTTAAATAATAATGGATAAAATATATATAAATAAATTAAAATTATAAAAAGTAAATATAAATATTCAGTTTACTGACTAGAAACTTTTCTATTTAAGAACTGATTAATTGAAACTTAATAAATATAAATAAACTAAAATAATAAACATATAAATTATCATAATAAAATATAAAAATTAAATCCCTGCTAAAAGCATACTTCCCCATATACCCAATCAACATTATACCTCTTATGCCCCACTTTATTCGCACAGGGTATTTTGAAATTAAGCTGCTGTGCAGCAGCTAAAAAAATGAATTTAATTTAACCATTTAATGAGTAGAAACATGTGTATATTAAATAAATCTATCTATAATGCCGAGTACTTAACTTTTTATGGGCTAAAAACTTTATAGTTATATAAGTAGGGTACGCCATCGACACATATATATACATATATATTGGTCATATCATGCGGCAAGCTCTTCAATTAATAATCGATTTGTCTCTTAACACAGCAATTATACATAACACCCAGCCATTAAAATGGCTAATGCCCAATGCCTGATGCCCGTGGGCCATAAATAGTTTGATGGCCTTTCAATTACAGCCATAATTGTGTGCGGAGCTTAATTAAAATCCCTGAAAATAAACGCAACAAAAAATCAGCATAAACAAATTTGTGCGGTTGCCTTTACTGGTTCAATATTAATTAGATTTTAATGAGATTTATTTATAATTCTATAATAGCGCGCAGCCCCTCGAACGGCGCGATGCCAGCCGAGCGCTTGGAAAATTTTCAGCGAATTGATATTTAAGACCAAATCAATATGGGGCAGCAGCAGCTTGCATTAAGTACATTTAAGAATGGGAACATATTTTATTTATAGATAGTTTATTCTTGGCAAAAGTCAAATGAGGGCTTGGCCATTTGAATTCAGTAACAGATTTAGTTAAATGAATTTTGTTACTTAAAGTTGTTAGACACATTAGTGGATTCATAAAAGCTGGAGAAACAAATGGGAATTTTGTTGATAGCTGCAAATCTCTACTGATAGATAATTAGATAGATTATCTTTAGCTACTTAGATATAATAGATAGTTATGCAAATATGGATATTTGTAGATTATCCACGAGCTAACTTATAGCTCACTCTGTAACAGAGCATTCGCAGTGTGACAGCTATTATATATAGCTTTATAGCTGAGATCTAACTTTCTACGTTTTACCCCTGCTCCAAAGGGCACATGTTGACATGATGAAATGTTGCAAGAGTCACGTTAACAGGTAGAGTGATGTATTGAAGCACAACAATCAACGTGACTTTGTGCTTTCATCATTCTTACTGCTGCTCCTTATGAATGTATTCATTCGACACTCAGTTGTCTTCTGACGACGAGTTAGAGCAGACCTCTATATAAAACTTAAAACAGAACAAAACAGTTAAGAGCAGATTACTCCTTTCAGTATTAACTGAAACATTATTTTATTATTAAAAATAATTTTTTTAATAGCAATAATTTTTATATATTTTAGGTAATTGTATCTTTCTTCTTATATTATACGAGGTATGCTCAATAAGTAATTTCTGTGAGCTATGTACATATGCCTCAGCAAAAAAGCGCAGCCCAGGAAAGTGCATACTTCATACAGTAAAAAATCAATTATTTCTTTTGTTATAATTTTGTCTTCCTACTCATGCTTCACATGCCCTCACTTATGGCATTTAGCTCCGTAATGTTTAATTTTTGGTTAATTTTTGGCAACTGTTTTATCGCTTCTACATTTTTTGCCTACGCCTCTGCTTGAAACATTGAATTGTGGTCCAAAAGCAGTCGACTAATGTTGCCACAGCTACAGCATACTCCAGATCTGATGCTCTGCAACTTTTTCTTTTTGTCGAAACAGACAATGAAAGGCACATGAAAGGACCATGATTGAGAGAGATAAAGACTTCTATAATGTTGTCTTTGTCTCCTCCATCTAATCAAGATCAAAAAGCAAATTATTATTAAAAAAATGTTGGCACGAGTGCCTGACTGACGATGGAGATTATTTGAAGCAGACAAAAGAGAAATTCATAAATAATAAATATAAATAAATCATTCTTAAACAAACACAAAATGTGCGAAAATGTTGTATAAGACTCCACATATTTAACTAGCAACAATTGTGGCATAAATAACACCTTTAATATTGTTAACAATATATTTTTATAATATACGAGCTTCGGCTTTGTCATGTGTCCAAAAGGTGTGTATGAATTTCCGTTGTAATCTGTCTATGGAGCAGGTCAATAGCAGCTACGTTATGACAGCTTGAACTTGGATAGATATATATGACATATTTTTATATTATTTACTTCCCATGGCCATTGGGGACATATCTAGAAAACTATATACTTTCTAAGACTTGGCTACTTATTAGTTTATCTCCAAAATGTCAACTCGCTGTCCTCAAAAGCGTTCAAATGATTTACAGTTCATGCTCGCAGACAAACAAACCAATAAATTCTTTACTTTATGAATTTCTCTACTCCTTATCTTTATGAATAAATAGAAATTAATTTGTTCGCTATGAAATATGTAATATATTTGTACATAAATTACTTCTGACTTGGCCTCAGTGGCAAACGAAAGTTGAGCCACAAAAGTGAGCAGAGTAATGCAAGTTTTATTTGTTTGTTATGCAAGAGGCAGCTCCTTATATAAATACATATTTATACAGTATAAATATAACATATATATGTGCACATGTCCAAAACACGCCAAGTTCCAATTGAATGTTTGGGGGGGTAAGGGCGAAAAGTTGTTGGCATTCGCTGACATGGCTGACGTGAAACGTTGATTTGGGCGCCGATGTCGTTGGATTTAATAACATTTTAATTAAGAAAACATCCGATGCGCTTCATAAATCAACAAAATGCCCAAATTGTTTACACCAGCTGCCTGTCTGCGGCAAGTGGGCGTGGCAGTGGTGGAGGGCGGGGAGAGGGGGTTGGCTCCCACTATTGTGCAAGCTTTGCATTTTAAATCAAATGCAATTTGTTGTCAAATTAATGTAAACATTCGCATAATTGACTGCCAGCCAGAGGGGGGGGGGAGAGGGTGAGAGAGGGGGCGGCAAATTGCATAATACATTTCTGCCACTACTAATGTGGACAGCATTGTGCTTTGGCCCAAATGCAAATCCCACAATGTAAATACCCAAAATAGCAACAACATAATCTAACCAAGCTTTGCTCTATCTGTGTGTGTGTGGGTGTGTGTGTGAGTGTATTTGGGTGTGTGTGTGGGTGTGATTAATGCATTTGGCTTTTGTTGTGCAACATTCGGATTTTCTGTGTTGCATTTTACGATGCATTTTCATTCTGGCCTCTCCTCGCATTGCATAAAATAATTATTACGATTAAACACATTTCTGCAATTTGTACCGCATATATTAGCTGGAAACGAGCAGATATTTCCTTTCATAAATACCAGCTTAGCTACAAAGCAGATCACTTTGCGGTTAGAGTCTTAAATAGATTTGATACAGAAATTATATATAGTTCAATGGATTCTTATAAGTTAAGACTTTGCTAATTGGAAATAATATAATAATTTCGTTTTGAAATTCTGCTTTTGATACTATGAAAAAAGGTCGATACTCGTTCATAAAGTGAATGTGTGTGTATTTGTTTAGCTTAATGCTCGTTATGTGATATATATAGTATATACACATTTATGTACACTCATTTGTAGCTTCTTTGGACTATCTCCACTGTGGGCATGATATATTTGAAATTTTTATATTAAATTTCATATATATCAAAAATAGTAAGATTTAAACTGCCAAAACATTATTGGACATTAATCCAAAACGGATAAGAATTTCATTCACATACCTATTCATAGTAAAAACTATATATTTCATAGATATTTAGCTTAAATTTCATTCACATATAATAAATTACTGTTGACCTATATAGGTCAAACATCATATATATATATATATATATATAAGCTTTTTGGCAAAAACAAAAGACGCTGCTTGGCAAATATATCCACGTTTGCACTTAAATTATTGTTAACTTCCTGTGCACATAGACCCAAGCATTTATATGGGCCGTACACAGGTCACATGGCATTTAAGTTAACACGCGCTAGACAAAAAGCTTTGCTCAAGCTCCTGGACCGGATGCCGCGACAACAAAATCACAGACGACATTCGACATTCGATTGCCAATGTGGGGCTAGTGTCTGCACGTGGCGCCAAGTTAGCGAGCCTCAGGTCTGCGAACCGGCAATAATGAGCTCTGCTAGGCTGGGTATTAATGAGAAGTGTTAAGCTCATAGTCTGAGCTACGAATGCTCACATGAGCTTGGTCAATAAAAGAGGCTAAGAATTAATAATTATTGAATAGTCGATACGCTAGTTTAGCTAAAACTAAGAGACTAAAAAACTAAATAAATTTCTACAAAAATAAAAAAAATCTATAAAACTAAATATAACAAAATATATATATATATAATTTCACGTATTGCAATTTTATAACATTTTTTGTTTGACTTATTGAATTTGATTTATCAGGAGTTTTTGGCTGGACAATATATACATATTTCAAATTTTTGCTTTTGTGCACACAAGATAATTAGGACTTTGGTTAGGTATTGTTCAGCGACTCTACCACACTTTAAAGTTATACAACTTTGCCTTTGGGTAAACACAGAAGAAGTGGAAGTTGCAACCAGAAAATTTACATCTCACAAATTGTTACAGCTTAATAAGACTGGCAAGCTGAAAGAGAAGCAGTTGCCAGACTTTGCTGATGCTAAAACCAAGAGGCTAATAAAATAGCTATACGGATAACCTACTTACACTTTGTATCTTAAACCTCATTAATTTGTTAATTAGCTATAAAAAAACAAATCCATTGCCAAAATGCTGTAAATGTGCGAATTTTACTATCCATCAGCAGCGACTATAAAAATTTAACTTGGTTGACTATGTTTGTGACAGTTTGATGAGAGCTCGAAGAGATTTAGAATTTTTGTAAGTAATAAGAAACGCAACTGAACTTAAACAGAAAATTCAAAATATAAACATATATATTTTATTTATATAATATAATTGTTCAGCTAGAAAAGAGGAAGAACAAATTAGATGTGACTCAAAAGTTATCTAGTTGAAAGCACAGAAATTTATCAAGAAGGAAACATATTCATATTTGCTGTACATAAATTTGTATACATATTCTTATATATTATGCCAGCTACAGTTTCTATATACAGTTTCTCCGAAATGCCAAAGGAAACATATACTAGACTATGACAGAATTATGCATTAGAATTTATTATAAATTTAGCAGAGGAAGCGTAGCAAATGAAGCGCAGCTAAGGAAATGTGTGTAGAATAAATTTTGAAAGGGGTTAGGGGTGTTAGATAATGACTATGAAATATATACAATATATAAATTATTAAATATATTTCTAAATATATTAATTGTGATGTACACATCTGCTAAAATTATAAACAAAAATAAAGATTTTATAAACAATTCAAAATAAAACTCAACTCCAAAGTTCAGCTCTTGAGCTTACAGCTTTACAACTTTTGACATCCTTTTTGATTGCAACCGATGGAAGAGATCCTTCCAGCACCTTCCACAACATAATTCAATTTCCTTTCGGATACACTCATCTCTTGTATATAAACCTTAATAAACACTTTCATATCATTAAATATCTTTCTAAGCTTCCTCTCCCTCTATGCTCATCTACGTCAAATTGTTGCTTTGCTGCCGCTGAAGCGTTGTGGCAACCGCATGTGCAGCACGGCAGCTGCTTTTTTTGTGGCACAACTTCAGCTATCGCGCTGCCACACGCTGATTATAAGTGCAGACTGGCAACGTGCAACGTGCAACTTGCAACTTGGTGTAAAAGAATAATTACGCCAGAACAAAAACTCATTAAAAGCCATTGTGGATAGCACTAGATGCCGCAAAGCACACGCATTCCCCAGTCGCTTTCTTGGCGCACAGTTGCCATTGTGGCATGCAACCAAGTAGGTCCTTGCACAAGCACACATGTCTGTATATGCCGGGATACATATGCAAATCTATCAACGTCTTTGTGGAGACAGAGGCGGTCGGTCTACATGATGTGGAAATGGGAACGCTTGGAATACAAAACGTTTATTTAATGCAACAATTCTGTGGCAAGTGCAACAGCAGCCAGCAGCAGCAGCAGCTGCTGCACGAAATGAAGAAACAACTGCACGTTTCGTGTGAGTGTGAGTGTGTGTGTGTGTGTATTTAAAGAACTGCCAGCATTAGGTTGCATGCAACATTTTGTATCTACAACTTGATGTTGCCTTTTGGCCTGGCAGCACATCGCCAACGTCTGCTCGGTGCTGCAACCGCAAGTGCCACGAAAATGAGCTTGTTATCTGCTTGTTATTTGCTCAGCCATATTTGACAACCAACCCCAAGGCCTGCCCCAGCCACATACCAACCCCCCTCCCTCCCCCCTACCTCCCCTGACTTCCTTTAATTGAACTCTGATTGAATGCGAAAAATGCTGTGTTCTCTCCGCTCGTCGTCGTGCATCGTCAGTGGCAAATATTGAGTGGCTTTTCCTGATTGTTATCTGTCCGCTGACACGCCCTGCGCTGTTAATAATATGCCCATGTCCGCGAGTTAAGATCGTTAAGACCCTGATTACGTCTGCGGCAAGTGGCGCAGCCAACGAGCGCTTTAAATATACATAAAATATTAAGAGCTGACGCACAGGAGACCCCGAAAAAGAATAAAAAAAAAAAAACCACAGGCGCAGTCCTTGCTGTGACGCACTCAATATATATATAATATATTACATATGCCCTCAACTTTGCTCTAGCTCCAGCTGGGGGTGAGCGCGTGACACGAAACATAATCTGTGCTCGTGAGTGCTGGAAAATGAATAAGACAAACTCTTTAAAGTTTTAACACTTTACTGAAGCTGATTAGTGTTGGAAAACTGTTAGCTGGAAACACAATACTTATACTAAAGAGTATATATGCTTCCAGTATAGAGTATTGTCTCTAACAATTCATTTCATTATTGTTGATACTAAAGCTATAAGAAATATACGAATTTCGCTAAAGATATACGATATTTCAGTATTTAATAAATGTTAAAAAAATTTTAATTAATTATGAAGAGCTGTTAACTTCAACATTATGCAACACTGTAAACTCAAGAAGTATATTTGAGTTCACAAACTATTTTCAGTGTTGAATAAGTGTCGAAAGATACAAGGATAAGTCGCTTGAGTGTTGAAAAACTTTCCACTCAAAACACTTATGCGCACTGGCTAACCAGCGATTGTAAGAAATTTAAGTGCTTAGCTGAAAAGTAATACTGAGCTCTTATAAATAACTTAAAAACTTCAAATAGTGTTGGAAAACTCTTTACTGCAAGCACTCTGCAACGCCCGGTAATCAAACAGTATCTTTGCTTTCTTATACACGAGACTCATCTTTATTAACAAACTTATTTCTATGTTGGCTAGGTGTTGAAAGACATTAAGTGCTAGTAATTTGGTGCGGTGTTTAAAAACTTTACGCTATAAACAGTTGCACGCACTAGCTAGCTATGCACTATTAGAAACTTAATAAGAAACAAGTAAGAGTACTCTAGTCGAGTTGGCTCGACTAGGAAATACCCTGAGCACTGCGAAGATATTATATTCGAATCTTTTTACGTTTCTTTCTAGCAGGAGTGAGCGTTGGCATCGTCTGCTCCCTGTGTTAACAGCAACTCAACAACAAATCTGGCTAAATTAACAGGCAAACAGAAATCAGCAGTCACGCTTCCTTCTGCCTGCTATATAGATAGATTTCCTAATTTCAATGGGCTCAGGGTATAAAGCCCTTAAGAACTTCAACTAGAATTGGAAAACTGTTTATTGCAGATACCCCGCAACACTGTCTACTCAAAATAAGTGCCTTTGCTTCTAGCTAACAATTCTCTGCAGAGTTGTACAAGACACTGAAAAAAAGGGCCATCTCTAGGAGGTACTCAGTGCTCCCTAACCCCAAGGACGACTCATGATTTTGTCATTAACCGACGCAGTTCGTCATGTTATTAATATTTGACGGCTTAAGTTCGTGAACTGATTTACTTAATGCGCTTAAATTATAAACTATTTCGTGCCCTTGTTGCCACGTCTCTTAATAACTATGGTAAATAAATGTGAAGTGCCTCAGCTGGGGCTCGGTTCCTTCTGTTGCGGCTTCTGTTTTCTGGTTCTTGCTCTGGCATTGTTCTTATTGATTTTCTGTCAGTGAAAAACACTGGAAAATAAAGGGAAAACATATGTGTTCATATTTAATTATACTCATGCCACAATAACTGACGCAATTTTTTTGTTCGTGAGTGAGAGAGGGAGAGCGAGAGAGTGTGTGGGAGTGAATGGGAGAGAGAGGGGTGCTGACCATGTGTATATCCCTCAAGTAATAATCATAAAGTCGAACAACTTTCGCAGCTTCATTGCAAGCTTGTAAATGCTTTATGGTCACTTCGGGTGCTGTTTTATGCAGCTTCATATAGTTGATCCTTCCATATGGATGTATGTATGCGTGCACAATGTCTTTATATCCTTAAACTGTTTTAAACGGAAGCAGCGCGCATTTGAATCCGCTCGGCTTATGAGTCATTAATATTTTTAATTTGATGTCTTTCTTTGATTTAACGCCGTGTCACTGCATGGCAATTACTCAAACGCTTTATGGCTTATGCTTGATAAACTTTATTGAAATAACACCATGACATTACCAAATTACCTTATAAACAACTTTTACATATATTAACAGCTTTTTATGGCAACTTTTGACGATGCAAATGGGAATTAAGTGGGGAGAAGGAAGCGAACAGAAGTTACTTATGTGTATAGAAATTTAAATAAACTTGATAAGAGTTGGGTTTATTAGGATTGGTGGGGATTATTATTTAGGAACAAATATCTTGAAGATGATTAAGGAGAAAGACTTTTCAAACACTTCTTTTGGAGTTGAGAGAGATATATATGATGTGTAGATATAGAGAGACATATGGAGAGATATGATTTAGTAGCTAACCTCTTGTATCAAAAGCTTTAAATGAGCTTTAAAAAATGTTTAAGGGAAATAAAGCACAACAAATAATAAAATAATAATGATTTAGTAGTCTAGGTATATTTAGAAGTAAAATATTATAAATATAAAATATTTTTCAGGGTATATTTATAAAATAAGGCATATAATTGTTTTTTTTTTTCAATAAATATTTATAAGGTAATATTTAAACAGATTTTTTTTCATATTTAAAAATGCAGTTGTTGCGATTACATTTTCTTTTAAGTCTCAAAAAAAAGTTCCATAATTTAAAAAATTTTTAATATTTGAAAATCCAATTTTAGATCGATTCTATTTATTTTTAAAGAGTCGTATTATATTTGAAAAGATATTTTTTCATATTTAAAAAACGATTTGAAAATAAACATTTTCTAATTTCTAAAAAAGTTTTTTAATTTGAATAAGTTTAAATATTTGATGACTGATACTATTCTAAAAATTACTATAATGCATAATAGTACTAGAAATAATATATCTCAACATACTTCATATTATATAGACATTTATTACTGCCACAGAAAGTGCATCAAACTAGCAGAGGAAGCTGCTCTAGCTTTTGTCTTGCTATACTGTCTACCCTCCTGATATTGATTAAAAATATTTATAGTATATTATATTATATATATAAAATATATATATATATATATATACTCTTTGCCTATATATACTTACTTCATTGTTATTTTGGGTCCATTCTTGACAGCATTCCAGAGCCGGCTGCAAGAAATATTTATAAATATTTATATCTATTTCTATTTTTCGCCAAATGCCTGCATTAATTATTCAGTCGAGCCTGGCACGCTACAAAGTTTAAATTTAAATCGAAATTGATTTTGTGTATTTAGTGCAGTGCAGCGGCCTCTGAAGGTGTCCGGCACGCACACAGACGCAGTCATCAAATATGCACACGCACGCTCAGAACTCAATGGCCCTTAATTTTGAGTGTTCAGGATTAAGGAAATCCGGACAGAGGGAACTATTAGCAACAAATTGATTCGCCTGCGCCTGGGGCTCCATGCCATTGCGGTGGCCACCGCATCCAGTTAATTGCAGATCAAATCCTTGGCCATTTTTGCAGTCAGTTTTGTTTGCTCTGGCAAAATGCTTTTCAGCCACCACCACCACTGCAATAGCCAGATAGTTTGTGCACACACGCACGCACACACACGCATCAGCTGCACATTGTGCATGCACAGATTACCACACAAATGTAGCTGCATCTCTCTCAATCCCCCTACCCCCCCTTTTTTTAGGCAGCCTGTTTTCGCTAGAAAAGCAAAACTGATGGAGCAGCAGCTGCCGCTGCCGCCGGCTAACAGCAACTTGTAAAGTGCAATGGGACTTGAATTTAGAAGGCAAGCTAGCTAAAAAGCAGATGATGCTGCTGTATTCATAGATACCCCGTATAGAGGTTACTTTTCTTGACATCTTTATATGATTTTTTTAATTATTATTGTACTATATTTGCCTTGAAAAATTTTTATATTCAGGGAAATCTGTTGGTATAACTGTATTATTTATAGGGCTTATCTAATGGCTTTTCAGTTAAGATATTTCTCACCCTTATAATTAGGGGCTTCCTAATGTATTTCTACAACATTTTGATTAGCAAGAAATATATGAATTGAAAAGCTTGATTAAAATGAATTTATCGGAATATTAACAGTCCATATACTGCTGAAGAGTTTGAAATCCAGCTACTGTATAAATCATAAGAAAATATATATATATATATTATATTTAAATATATATAAATATTTTATATATATTTCATGAAACTTAATTTTATTACAAAATTAGCTTATATCTATATAAAGTAGCTGAAGGGGACTTTAAAGGATTTTAAACTGTTCTATTCTGTCATTTATGCTCCAAGCTAGTTTAAACTTTAGTTCTATATAAGCTAAGGCCGTATTAAATTAATTGAAATATATTTTACAAATTATTCTATCGTAATTTATGTTTTAGTTTGTGCTTCAAGGCATATAAAGCTTTTGGTTTATATAAACAAAAATTCAATAAAATCGAGACTAGTCGATTTGTATTCTTCATTTGTTTACTTCACAAAGGTCAAAGCTAAATTGACATTAGGCGCCACTTGTACTTTCCCATAGACTGATTTCTAGCTAGAAAATCACAGCCAACAACAACATCGGGTGATTGCTTTTGTACCCTTCTGTATGATATATGTAAATTATAAGACTCTTTTCTGCTGCTATTTGCTGGCTTTTAATTTTCTATCACTCTATTTAGTCTTAGCTTCATTATAAAAGTTTTTTTCGAAACATCTTCGACTCAACACGAACTGAAAACTCTTGCTAATCAGTAGCCTTAATCGTAGTATGCAAGGTAGCCTGTAGCTCAAGCAAATTTGGATTTATAAACTCAAAAGGATTGTCACTGCAAATCAATACACATAGATCTAAAGTTCAATCGGCATGAATTTTATATCAATAAATGTTATTTATAAAAAAAAAGTAATTGTTACATATCCAAAAAACTGATCTAATTAAAAGATTCATTCCACAAACCAGACTTAGCTCTACACTAAAACCATATTTTGACCTAGAATCGACATTGATTTCTGACTCCACTTTTCGCCTTATGAATGAGTAAACTGATTTTATTCAAATTTGAGCCACTTCAAGCTGAAGCCGAATCAACTTACTCAACTCAATATATCCTTTAGCCACGCGCCGTAGAGGGCAACGAATAATGGATGGGATCAAGCATCTCTTGCAGTTACACTCAGTGTTTGTAGACTTATGCCACCCACTGTGCGACGTTTTCGCATTTATTGTTCGTAATGTTATTTCATGGCAGTTCTTGTTGTTCTTCTTCTTGTTTGCTATCAACGCGAAAAAACATGCATGTATATTGAATGAAGATGTATGTGATTGCAAATATGCGAATAGTGTTACATATATGCATGTGCACGGGTGTGCGTGGGTGTGCGTGTGTGTGTTAGTACTCATGTATTTATATGCATAAATTACGTATACGCCACGGCAAGTTCGATCAAAGCGGGCGCTCGCGTACAACCACTTGAGAATCGCAGCCGCAGATGTCGCCAGCTTCAGCTGCTCATCTCCCTCGCCATCTCTCTCACTCTGTCCCTGTTGCGTGCACTCTGTCATACAAGTATTTATATGCAATTCTTCTTCATCTTTTATGTATATGCGTTGTCGTCACCGGCTTTCATATCCTTTCGAGTGTGTGCATATACTTATTTGATGTGCTGTCAGCCAGCCGTTTGCATATGTAAGTCGCTGTAATGATATTTGTTTGTTTGTTAGTTTGCGTGTGCGTTGAAAGCATTGAAATGTCGCCTCGCACCACCCACACCACCCACACCACCCGAACCGCACCACTCCAACCATCCATACAAATACACATGTACCTTGTGCACTTTTCTAATGGCTGCACAGTGCCTCCGGCTCCGGCAAGACGAACGCATTACAACTCGCTTACAATTCGTAGCACGATTCAATTACCACGTGACTGGCCATAAGGCCGCTTTGAGTCTCGCATTTGCATACTTTGGGGCGCCCCGAACCACCCCCAGAACTCCCCCAAAGGCATTTGTCAGTGCCCGCTGCACTTTAGCCATAGGCAGCCAACATTTTTAAGTGCACATTCTCTGGCAGCAGCAGTTGCCCCGATTATTATTTCAATATATATAGAGATATATATATATAGCCTGTAGAGTGAGTGCATTAGGCCTTTGTTTATTAATGCATTTTTAGCTGAGGAGTACATTTCACTGCACGTCACGTCGTTTCGCGTTCTAAATTTTTAGTCGACTGATAATTGACTTGAATAGAGTGGAATGGAATATTATATTACAATTGACAGGGTTTCAGCTATAGCAAACGAAACTTTGTACTTCATACTAGCGAGCTATATAAAATTATATCTAATTATAACTTTTATATATTTTATAGTCTACAGACCAAATAGAATTCATGAACAAAATTTGTAAAAGTGCTTTAGTTGAGACCATTTGACTAGGACACTTCCTGAGCCCTGGGAGAAGTTTACGTTCTAGTCAGTATAAATTTGTTTTATATAATATATATGGGAAGGTATCTAAAATCCAAAATATGCAAAAATAATCTTTTATGGTATTCAATATACGCTTAGAAATCAAAGTCAAATTATCGATTTTTGTCAATAATAAGGAAATGGACTGATTTCAAATTTCCCTTGCTTTTGTTTTTCAAGATTGCTGAGCTCATAGCTGAGCGAATTTCATACTTATATATTTGGAGAAGGAGATCTGCCACGGCTCCTCAAAACTTTGAAAACATATCGATTAAATATGTTTTATGCCTTATGCATTAATGCCTTATAGACATTATATGAAGATATATGAATATGAAGATATCGATTATCGAACTGATCGATAATTTTGCAGTATTTGATAAAGCTTTATACACTGTGATCAATTATATATGGTCTAACAACAACAATAATTTTCAACAATTATCGATTTTATATAATAATTAGTACACTAAAAAAAATCTATTTTTAGATTGGTTGACTATTTAAATTTTTGAAAGCTGCACATGCTTTAATCTATAAAATGTAGTCAGATCTCACGTCTTTTGAAACTTTTCGATTGTTTTTAGTAATCGAATAACTACAAAGGCAACTAATTGTATTGCGAAAATATCGATAATCGTATCTATCGATAATTCTACAACACAACTGTACAGAGTCTGCTGAAGCAAGCTTCAACTCACTGAGAACAAAAGTGATAGCAGCTTAAGTAATTTCATTATATTATATATATTCGTAAGAGAGTTAACTGTCTATGCAGCTTTAAGGGCCCGAAGTCAGCTCCTATTTGCGCTGTACAAATTTCGCAGCCCAGGAGCCTCGTTTGGAGAGCCCCCTCGCCCCTGCCCCAGGATACACATAACTAGGTGGCGTATGTAAGCCGAGTACATTTGAATGCACATCTGATATGTTCGGCTTGATTGATGATGATATTGGGCCTACGGTTAGGTGAGACCCAGAGTGAGACTGAGACGGTGGCTGAGGGAGGGGTAGGGGCAGGAGCAGGGGCAGGGGCTGTCGCACAGGGAGCCACAACTCGTACATTATCAGCCAGCAGGGGCAGCACACAGCCGGGAGTAGGCAGCACTGGCTTCTGTATGCGGAAATGGGTTTCGGTTGCGCCTCGCTTGCCTTGCACATTATCCTGCCTCTTGTGCCTGTCATGCTTAAAACCAGACAAATTCTATTATTTGTTGCCACTCAGTGTGTGCATGTGTATAGGTGTGTGTGTGTGTGTGTGTGTGTGTTTGCAGAATACAAAGCGCCACATGCAAACAGACACTCAGCCAATATGATACGCTTCATATAGCCCACTAAATCAGCGCCCAGGCTAGGAGAATATGTTTTCGGCTGTGCTGGGTGCGTTAAGAACTTTTTCGGTTTGCTGCTTGTTTTGCGTTTTAAAGGATTTCCACAGCATGATTTGCCAGAACAAGTAACAATTGCCATTAACCACACACAGCCACAATGACACTGTCAACAATCCGTGATGATGCCTTTGTTCGGTTTTGGCTTTTTATTATACCCTCTGGGCATAAACCAGCCAGCGAAGGGTATCATAAAAAGCTGCATAAAGTGGAGACCAGCTGGGATGGAAAGTAGCAAGACTTTTTACAACTCAATATGACATGGAAACTGCTTTTACTACTACAACTACTACTATTTTTACTACTATTTCTACTACTATTTCTACTACGATTTCTACTATTAATATTATTGCTACTACTTCTACTTCTACTTCTACTTCTACTTCTACTTCTACTTCTACTTCTACTTCTACTTCTACTTCTACTTCTACTTCTACTTCTACTTATACTTCTATTTCTACTACTATTTCCACTACTATTTCTACTACTATTTCTATTTCTACTTCTACTTCTACTTCTACTTCTACTTCTACTTCTACTTCTACTTCTACTTCTACTTCTACTTCTACTTCTACTTCTACTTCTACTTCTACTTCTACTTCTACTTCTACTTCTACTTCTACTTCTACTTCTACTTCTACTTCTACTTCTACTTCTACTTCTACTTCTACTTCTACTTCTACTTCTACTTCTACTTCTACTTCTACTTCTACTTCTACTTCTACTTCTACTTCTACTTCTACTTCTACTTCTACTTCTACTTCTACTTCTACTTCTACTTCTACTTCTACTTCTACTTCTACTTCTACTTCTACTTCCACTTCTGCTTCTCTTCTTCTCTTCTTCTTCTACACTTACAGGGTATCTTCAGTTCGTGCATACCCGCCTTCATATTTTTTTCCCTGCTTCAATCTACAAATTGGAATTGATTTTACGCAAATTAAATTCATGTGAGCCGCATTAAATTGCCTTGTTGTCGCTGCCAATTGTTGTTGCTGTCGCTTGTTATATTTTTATCACTCTCTCGCTTTCTCTCTTTCACTCTCTCTATCTCTCTCTCTCTCTCCCCTTATGCCTCGTTGAGCATTTAATGCTACACTCAAATAATCCCACTAAGCATTTTAACAGAAAGCCAAACTCGTGCCGGCGTCCACAGCTTTGGCTTTGCCAACTGCTCTGTTTGCACTTAATTTTCATATTTAAGTTCATTTATTATGCGGATTTCATTAATTATAAAGTTAACTTGAAGCGAAAGTTAAATTCAATATTTCAATTTATTGCTGACATTCGCCTGCGGCCGCTGAGGGGCGAGCGGGAGGCGGAGGCGGAGGCGGAGGCTGTGCGCCGAGGTCATGTTAAAGTCAGCAGCTAACACGTATGCGGGTCAAAGTTGACTTTTACGACAATTAGCCGCAGGTGGCTGGCGGCATGAGGCAGGTGCTAGGTGGCAGATAGCTGGAGGCAGCTGGCACGTGGCAGGTGGCGGCAATTAAACGACACTTGACATTCTCGCAGCTCTGGGCCACAGCCAATCAAAAATTAACGCTCAACCTGATCAGCAAATGCCAACATATGTATACAAAAAAATTAAAAATAAAAAAATAAAATATAAAAAAAAAACAAATAAAAATTCATCAGGCTCACGAATATAAAGCAGTCAAACGCTCAGTTGGAGATATAAAGAATGGGCCTTTTTTTGGGGGATTTCAACAGCAGCAGCTGCTGCACTGGCTCTAAAGTACACACAAACACACACACACGCACACAGAGTTGGCAAGCGAACTGGGAAAATGTTGAAAAATCGTAGCATACTTTTCAGCGTCAGCCAAATGTAGGTTCTTTATTTACAATGGTTAGTGTGCTGTTACCATTTTGGCAACTTAACCTAATCAGAATTGTGTATTATTTGTGGTAGTGTGTTATTGGAACAATATTTACAGTGTAAAAGTGTCAATGTCAGAATTGAATATTATTTGTAGTAGTGTGTTATTGGAAAAGATATTTACAGTGTAATAGTGAGATGTGTAAGGTGATAAATGATTTGTTTTTATGTCAAGACCCGGTTGGGTAGGTCTTGAGGGTGGTGTCGCTTGAGTCTTCTTCTTGTTCTTGTTCTAGGGTTGGCGTATCTTATCGCCGTGGTGCTTAATCTTCTTGCCAGGCTGTTAGGGTGACGCTCCAGCCTTGCGTTATATTTTTGAGCTAGCTCTTGAATTTTATCACCGATCTTTGTGACTTTGAGGTCACGTTCTATATCTCTAGTTCTTATATACCATGGAGCCCCTGTGATTTTTCTAAGCGTCTTGGCTTGAAGGACGCGAAGTTTGTTCAGGTGTGTTTTGGCTGCAATGCCGTATACCTGGATGGCATAAAATAGGCCAGGAGCAAGTATGCATTTATATATTTTGACTTTGTTGTCAAGAGATAGCTTACGTGCTGTAAGCAGCCAGGACATTTTAGCTGATTTGGTCCTGAACGATTGCTGCAGCGACGTAACATGCCTGGCAAATGTTAGTCTTCTGTCTAAAATGACTCCAAGGTATTTATAGGCCGGCTTGTGGCTCAATATTATACCATTAAGGCTTATTCCTGGGCAACTGAGTGGCCGGTTAGTGAATGTTACGTTTGCACATTTGTTTGTATTAATGCGTATGTTCCATGTGTTAGCCCATTCCTGGAATGAATCCAGGTATTCCTGGAGAGAACTCGTGGCTTGAAGTATGCTACTGCTTTTCGTGAGTACCGCGGTATCGTCAGCGTAAGTCGCAATTAGCACATTTCTGTCGCTGAGACCAGTGACTGCAGTGTTGGTTGGCATATCTGCAGTGAAGATGGAGTACAGTGTGGGACCAAGCACGCTGCCCTGGGGTACACCAGCTTTTATTGTTTTTATAGTGGATTTGCAACCATCGGCCGTCACACTGAAAGAGCGTTCTATCAGGAAGCTCTTTATAAGCTGGTACAGTTGTGGAGGTAGAATACGCTTGACTTTATATAAAAGTCCTGGATGCCACACTCTATCGAAGGCTTGCTGAATGTCCAGAAAAGCCGCGACCGCGTACTCTTTTTTCTCTAGAGCTTCTAGAGCAAAGTTAACGACTCTGTGCAGTTGTTCTGGTGTGCCATGGCTCAGCCGAAAACCAAATTGGAACTTGGGTATCGCCAGTTTAAAAGCCTCAATATTGAGGATTCTGGTTAGTAATAACCTCTCCATAATTTTTCCCAGAGAAGGGAGAAGGCTAATCGGCCTGTAGGAGTCCACGTCAGTTGGCGATTTCCCTGGCTTGAGTATCATTATTATATTTGCCGATTTCCACACTTTCGGGAAGTATCCCACTGTAAGGATTCCATTGAAAATTATAACTAGGAACAGCAGTGCTTGATCAGGTAGTAGCTTTAGAGTCCTGTTGTCAAGAAGATCCTCGCCTGGAGCTTTCTTGTGTTTTAATTTGGCTACTATGAACTTAACTTCATCGAGGGTCACAGGATTAGTAGGCAAAGCCATTTGAAATGGTGTTTCTAATGCTTCTGCTACCATACTGCTGTGACTGTCCGGCGCTAAGTCATGTGGAGAAAATCGTTGCTCTAAATCATTTGCAAACACTTCTGTTTTTTCCATAGGAGTACGGCACCAACCACCAGCCGGGTTTCTTATAGCTGATTTCGGTGTGGCTTGCGACTTGAACCGCTTGGTGATACGCCATAGAGAGTAGTTTGTGGACTCATCAGTGCCCAAGGTCTCCAGCATGTTGTCAAATTGCATCTGCTTGTGGCGGGTCAGCACTTTTTGTAGCCGATTTGCGAGCCTATTGTGTATCCGTTGGATTCGGACGTCGCCTGTTCTCGCATATTCTCTTCTAACCTTACGTTTAAGCCGAATCAAGTTGACTATAACGGAAGGTAGTTGTTGCTGTCTAGATACACCAGTATTTCTTTGAACTCTAGTTGCTTGCGTTGCAGCTCGTTTTAGATTTTCCATAAAGGTGTTAATGGCAATATCTATATCGTCTGCTCCTTCAATATTAATATCTAGGTTGATATGTTGCGTTAGGTGAGCTTTAAATGCCTCTGTATCAGCTCCACGTGCGAGAAGATAGGAACGTTGTGGCTTATTAACCGGCGTTGCATATAAGCCAGCCAGAAGAGGGGTGTGATCTGATGAGAGATCATGGAGCGTACGCACATTAAGCCTTCTCATTGAGTATCCATTTATGACAAAAAAATCTAGTGCAGACGGTGATATCTGAGAGTTGTAGGAGTAATATGTCGGCTCTCCCGTCGCTAAAATTTGGTACTGCCCATGTGCAACGACTTCTTGCAATACTTTGCCTCTTTCGCAGGCTCTTGAGTTTCCCCACCATGCGTGTTTAGCATTGTAGTCTCCGCCTGCAATGAATTTGTTTCCTAGCATGGCAAACATGGATTCAAATTCCGCTTTAAGCAGCCGCTCATTAGGTGGGAGATATATCGCTGCAAGTGTGACAGGCCCCTCCAATGTCTGTATCTGTACTATTGCTAACTGTCTATTATTGGTAGTGAAGGCAGGTTGTGGACTGTGATTAATGGTAGATCGTACTATGACTGTGGCGCCACCTCTGCTGTTACCACTAGGGTGAAAGGCGTGGTAAAAGGAGTAACCTGGTATAAAGATGCGCTGACCCTCGCGCATGTGTGTCTCAGTGACAAGCATGACATCGATGTTATATGTGTTTAGGAATATCCGGAGCTCTTCTGTGCCTCTAGCTAGTCCCCGCGCATTCCATAATCCGATTTGCATGGATTGGTTCATTTCTGTGTTCTCAGAATAAGAACCTGTACAAGTTCTCTGAATGCTTTGTTCGCTTCAACAGTCTCCTGGATAAGTTTAGTTATTTGATCCATTCTCAAGTTGATACCCCGAATGGAATCTTCGAGTGCTCGCAATCTATCGCCAGCAATGAAATTCTCAGATGCGTTAGCATCTTGATGGGACCGCATTGTAGCAGTTGGAATATGTGGTTGATTTGCTCGAGTGACATCGGCGTACGATAAGTTGCCTCTGACAGCTTGAGCTGGGATGAAGCCATTAAATCCCGTGTTTTTGGTGGCTGGAAGCCTTGTAGTAGGCCTCATTTGTTTAGTCTTTTGTATCCTTACTGGACAGTCTTTAGATGATGCAGCATGTTCACCACCGCAGTTGATACACATGGTGTTAATGCTAGTGCAGCGTGGTGAGCCAGTCATGTGAGAGCCAGCGCATTTCCCACATACAGGATCTCGAACACAATAGTTTTTAGTGTGTCCATAGAGATGACATCTCAGGCACTGTAGCAGTTCTTTCCTGCGCCGAGCCCGTTCTACAGTGACTCTGAATCTTCCAAGTCTTGTTATTTTCAAGGCGTCCTCGACTTTCGGTCTTTGTTTCAAATTTACAAAGAAGATGTTTTGCCTAGTTTTGATGTTTACTGTAGCTTCATCATCAGTTTCATTTACCTGGGCATTACTCCAGTCGGCCTTTCTTGGGCAATATATATTAAGGGTTTCAAACCCTTGCTCAGCAAATGCATTCTCAATTTGTGTCTTTGGGACGTTAGCATGCATGCCTTTCAGTACGACAGTGTATGGCTTGTCCTCTTTAAGCTGATGATGCCAAAACTGGCAATTCAATGAGGTTAAGTGCCTCACAACGGCACGGAACGCTTCAGCGTTGGTTGTGTATATCCGAGAAACTCCGAATTTAGAGGTGCGGATATTGTAACTGTCGCAACCAACACATGAGTTTAGGGCTTGTTCCAAACTGTTAGTATTGCTAACATTTGGGATACAAATTGCTGGCGGCTTAGCGTCAGCCAAGGCGAAAACATTAAAACAATTTTGTCGCCCGCCGCGCGCCGTCCGCTGCTTAAATTATGCAACATGCTTTTAAGAGCTTTAAAACAAGGCATTAGCAAAATTGGGAGAGCTACAAACATACAGAAAGAAAAAAAAAGACACAGATTGCAAAATATGCGCCCAACAAACAATAAAAAAAAAGGCGACCGAGTGAGAGAGAGAGGCAAAAGTCGTATAATTTCTTTTTTGGCAAGCCTTTCGCCATGGCGGACACCAGCCGCATCAACACACCATTTATGGACACACCCACACACACATATATATATATATTTATTTAGGTGTGCTGGCTTGGCTGTCAATTTTAATGGTCGGCCATGAAATTGAAATGCAAGCTATGAAAAATGCAGGCATTTCAACGTGATGGACACTGTGGAGCGGCTTTAATTTATGGCCAAGGCAATGCCACAATGAAAGCTCTGACAGGAGAGAGACATTGAACCAACAACAACAACAACAACGATAACGACAATTGCAGCGCTCAAGGCTGAAGGCACCGAGCCGGCGCTCGCATTTTAGAAAATCGAAACCTTTGAAATGTATTTTTGGGATTTTAGCATTTCGAATTGTAATCAAAATGTCATTAAGTTACCTTTTTTTTATTGCCACAGGCCACAGTCGTGCGGCTGAACGACAGCCTTTCGGCATTTCGATTTGTGCCCGTTTTAATTATTAAACTCTGACTCTGAGTCTGACTCTGACTGCGACTGTGAGTGCGACTCCTGCTCTGCTATCGCATTGATGTCCTTTGTCCTGTTATTGGCTCATCAGTTTGCACAGCTGAAGGGCTGCTTGCCTTTGTACAAAGTGAGTGACAAGTCGCCCGAGTCACTCCAGCCCCAACTTTGCTGCGAGTTAAGAGTACTAATTGCAATTTAATGATTTCCCAACACACTCACTCGATAAAGCCGGCGAACAAATAACTGTTTAGGCATCTTTCTTTCTCTTTCATTCGCCCACTCTCTCTCTCTCTCTCTCTCTCTCTGTTTGCTGACTAGCTGATTGATTGAGCGATTGGCTGACTAACTTATTGGTATACAAAGTAGACAGCATTAATTATTTTACTGTCTTTTATTATGTTTGTTGTAGCTGGGAAAATTTCTTGGAAAATGTATATAAAAGAGTGGAAAAGAGTTTAACGACTTTGGCAAAAAGTTCTTCTAATTGCATTTAAAATAAATTTGTAAATTTTAGAGCTAAAAATCTACAATAAAATGTCAGTTCAAACTTGAGTTTTAATTGAGGAAATCGAGGCTAATGACTTCAGCTAAAACTTCTTTTGACTAATTTCTAATTGAGATACACAGCTTAATGACTTGAACTCAAACTTCTTGTTAATGATTTAAAAATATATATATATTTAAGTATCTCAGCTGAAAATTTACAATAAAATATAAGTTGGACAAAGTTTTAATTGAGATAAATAGCTTAATGACTTTAGCTAAAAGCTCATCTAATAGATTTAAAAAAAAAATAAGAAAACATTTTAAGTTTCATAGCTGAAAATCTACAATAAAATGTGAGGTTGAACCTAAGTGATAATTGAGGGAAAGAAGGCTCTTCTCTTTAAAATTACAAAAATACTTGTAAGTATCTCAGTTAAGAATCTATAATAAAATATGAGTTCGAGCCTAAGTCTAACAGCTGAAACAGATAACAGAAAACAAGTTGATGACCTCAACTAAAACTACTTCTGATAGATTTCAAAACAAAATTGTAAATATCATCGCTTAAAATCCGCAATAAAATTTAAGTTCGACCCTAAGCTCCTCCTAAGAACAACATTCGAGCCAAGCAATCTCACTTAGCAGCTGCTAAATGTAGAGCGCGTAAAATTTGTGCTTTAGCCCGCAGCGAAATAACACAGAATTGAGAGGAAGAAAAACAATAAATTTTTACAACAATATTTATAAAAGGCAAGCGCCAACGGAGCAGCCAAGTAAAAAAACAATAATAATAAATGTAAAAATAAATTTGCATAACATTTACTGGAACTGAAAGTTTTTAGTTGAGCTATAAAAGCTATAAAATCAATATAAATAAATTTATATACAAGTATATATATGCAGCTGTCGCATCGGACTGAAGTTTTCAAGTGGATTATGATATGAAATAAAGTTGTTGTGCAACAAATGATATTTGCATAAATTCCAGGTAATAACAAAATTGATTGTGCCAACAATTATTTGGAGATTGTGCAATCAATTTGGGTGCGCACGGTTCGTATACATAATAAGCACATTGCGTATACGCCAAGTTGTGCGGAATGAATCGGCTTTAGCTCCGGCTCCGACTCGGGCTGCCGTTCGAGCTCTCGCTCGGCCCAGCTTTTTGATGGCTTAACTCAATTTGAACGCTTTGATAAGCTGAAATTTGTTTACGAAATCAGCATAAAAAGGATGCAAATGAAATGTATCTATGTCAATGCCTGCCATTCGTTTTGATAAACTCCATAAAAGTATCCAAGGACAGTAACGAGTATTTTAAGCCCATTAAAGACAGGCTAGCTGGCTGCCCGGCTAGCCGACTCTCTGCGACTGTCAGCCAAATGGGCCAGAGTGAATCCTTTTTTCAGCAAACAGCCCAGGGGGCCCCAGCCGAAGATGGAGCGCAAACATGAGCGAAGGCGGCGCCAAACATCTAACAAACGACATTTCCAGATAAGACCCAACCATTTTTCTCCTCTCTTTCTTTTCGGTCTATATTTTTTTGTGCCTTCCTGCTGCCATTGGCCTTTTAATAAAAGTTGCGGCTGCAATAAAAACGCACCAATGTGGGCACAATGCCCATGTCCTGCGTCCTGTTAGTCGCCAGCTGCCGCTTGTTGAAATCTGAAATCCGAAATCTGTTGCTATGCCTGGCCATTCTTATCTGCCTGCTCCATGCGTGCGACTTCTGGCTGCGCTTTGCAAATGGAATTATTTCACTTTTATGGGAAATTCGCACAGCGCGTGTCGTAAGACAATAAAATCCGGCCAGTAGGCCGTCAACGCCGTCAACGCAGCCAGCCTCACATCTTTCTACATGTCACTTGGCTGCGCTATGCCAGCTGCCAATAGATGTATTGGCATCCTCCAACCGCCTTCGTCCTGGTTAGGCGTGCGACATACGTGCAAATAAATCATTTTATTGCAATACAATCTTCCGACACCCGCAATCCTCTGCCATGACAATGGCCACACGGATTCCTGCCATACGCTCGCTGACGCCTGTCACTCAATTCTCTATCAGTGTAGAGGCGTGTGTGTGTGTGAGTGTGTGTGAGTGTGTGCATAGGTGTGCGAGTGTGCTAAAGCATTTTATGCGACCATTGGGATCCCATGCCGGCACGGCAGCTCCGCACTGATGTAATATTAATAAGAGTGGCTCTGTCAATATGACTGCGCGGCCGGATGTTGTGTTGCAAGCCCAGCAAAGACTTTCATCGTGCAGCGCGCTTCAAGCCAGCCAATGCCGAGCGAAGGTAATAGACAAACAGTGGGTATACGTGTAGGAGGTGTATCTATGTTGCAGGTGGGCATGACTTGTCTAGCTTGGAATTTATAGTAACATGTCAAGTGTGGATGATATCTTGATAATCGATCAGCCAAACTAATCACAAATCGATTAAAATTGTTATACATAAAACTTAGGCTACTAAAATATCTTAGTCATATGAAGATCAAGAGCTTCGATGGAAAATATAATAAATATATATGACTTTTCTATAAGTTAATTATCAATCACCTTTTCTACATCTCTTTATCGATTGCTTCAATTGAGAAGAAGAGAAGAGAAATGTGCAAAGAACGGCTATCGATAAAAGATTATCGTTTTTTCAATAATGATAAATTTAAAGTATCTACATATTGTAGTAAAGTATCTTTTACGATTTATCGACAACTTTGTCTACTTTTGCAATACCGTACGATATGATATTCATATAAGTGATTCAATCTTTCTTAAAAATATATCGTTAAGTTTTAAAGCTATGCTATCAATTTATATATATAAATTTACTTTTTATGACTAGTAGATACTTCTGGAACATTTTTCAATTTTTGCAATTTATAGATAAATCTGATGATTTTATCTATAGCGATAAAAGATGCAGTATATAAATATTAATTTACTTCTTATGTCTTGTAGATACTCTCTTCCCGTTGCAATAACATAATTTACCTATCATGTTATCCGAGGGTCTTATAAATTTCTCGTATCAAATTTGATGAACTTGTAATATCGCTTAGTCTTAACACCGACTTCGATAACTTTAAACAAAAGCTTTAGCAGCAGCCCCAAGTAAGGAAAGTTTCCAAAACCGCTTTGTTCAGCTACAAAACACCTGCTCTAAACAGGGTATTTCCGCATCACGCACACTTCTGTCAGCTGCCACAGATTGCTCTCCCTCTTCCTTCTTTTTTTTTTTTGGTATCGTCCAGCTCAATCTCGGGCAGCAGGAGCTCGTCCGTTGTTTGGTCTGCATCGAATGTTCAATTGGTATTTGCTGGCGGCGCCGGAAACAACGGGCAGCACTCAGCGGCAACTGGCAGCGGATGTGCTGCTTTGATGTATTCGTTACTGGGAACTTGGGTTAAAGCTTTAGCTGAAAAGTCAGTCCTGGGCAGCCCGGCGCACCTTAAGCCAGATTCGCGAAACGCGCGCGCGCGTTCCAATTAATACTTTTATGGAGCACGTGTTGCCGGGTCGGAAATTTAATTTAATTATTAATTAAGAGTGGCTTGCACTGCGGCCAGTCAGCCAGTCGGGCAGTCGGGCAGCTATTATGCTTATTAAACCAAGCGCACATCCAATTAACTTTCACACACACACACACACATACAGAGAGACTTTTACATACTTATCTGAAGTTAATTTCGGGCCCATGCTGCGCTATTTGACTTGGCCTACTCCGGTTGCCATTATTTGCACGGAGGGCAGCTTAATTGCGTTTGAATTGCAAACAAAGCGGCTGAAACAGCAACACGGCCGCAGCAAGCGCAGGAGCATCTCGCCAGGCCAGGCTGGGGGCGGTGGGCGGGTCGTGGGTCGACGGGTCGCTGGCCCAAGATCAAAGTCAACGTGTCGTGTTCTGTCGCCTTGCAGCCGAAAGTTTTGTGGCCCCATTTCCTTAACGGTTGCACTGCACGAAACTTTGTCCTTTATCCAGCACCTGGCTAGTTTTCCCCTCTGCTCACTCCAACTCTCTCACTCACTCCCTCTCCCATCCTCCCTCTCCCTCTCTTCCACTCTTTCGGGCTCTTTCATTTCCGCACCTTAAAATATTCATAATGAAAGTTATTGTTTGCCACTTTGCAAGCACGTATGCGTCGCTGTGTGTGTGTGGGCAGGTGCCACGCCCACCTATACAAAGTGTGCCGAAAGTGTGCACCGTGCTCAGTGGACGGTTTTGATTGTTTTGCGGCCTGGCCCCGTTGTCAAGTTTCGCAGCGCTGGAGCCTTGTTTGCTCTAGCCGAAAGTTGTTCGAACTTCGATTGCAGAGCTCAAAAGGCCAACGAAATTTAATTGAAACAATATTCAAAAACACGAAACACAACTCAATTGTGCAGCTCCAGCCAGTTCGCTAACTCGACTATTTAGTTGGGCGGCGAAGTTGAACAAAGCGAAGTTAGCATAGAAAGCCAGTCCATGCGGGTTGAATTTAGAGATAAATCTTTTTTATTTGTGGACTAGAATCAGATATATTTTTATGGAAATGGGCGAAATTAGGGTATAATGGTAGCGTTAAACTGTCTGTAAGAGATAGAGGGAGGTGTGGCAGACCGAATAAAATAAATATATATTCCTTTGCAAGACAATGAGCTGAGTTCTGCTGTCTGTCCGTCGAAATTAGAAAAGATTTCACACTTCAAAATTTTATATTTTTGCAAAATTTGAAGTGTGAAATTATTTATAATATTTTTCGATAATTTCACTTTGATTTTTATGTGTAGCTTCTATAAAATACAAGATGAAAGCATTCTATTCCTACCGTAAATAGGCACATTTTAGTGTATTTTGAATTTTTGGATGCCTCTCATAATACATAATTCATAATTGAAATATATTATATAAATTAAAAAATGAAAAATTTGATTTGAGTTGGATTTGATTCAAGTTGAAAATAAAAATTAAAAATTTAATAAAAACTGAAATGAAATTTAATTTCAAGTCATGGTAATTTGTAGACTTTTTTCATTTAGTATTTATATTATTATTATTTTCTTATTTTACATGTTTGTTATAATTATTATTATCTATTTGTTATATATTTTGTTTTTATTTTTTATTTTATTATTATTTTTTAATTTGCTATTTAGTAATATTTACTTATTTTATTGTAAAATAAGAAAATAATAATAATATTAATACAATCATACTATAATATAATAAAATCAAAAATAAAAATAAGATAGAAAAATATAATAAAATAACATAAGAAAATAATAGTTTCTTATGTTATTTTATTATATTTTTCAATCTTATTTTTATTTTTGATTTTATTATTTTATAGTATGATAGTATTTATTTTAATATTATTTTCTTATTTTACTTGTTTATTATATATATTATTATCTATTTATTATTTATTTTGATTTTAAAATTTATTTTATTATTATTTTTATATTTGGTTTTTTTTTTAGTATTATTTACTTATTTTATTGTTATTTTTTACTATTATTTTCTTATTTTTATTTATTTATTTATTACATTATATTTATATATATTTTATTTTTATATTGTATTTTATTATTATTATAATATATATGCTTATCTTTATTTTATTCCTATTTAACTTAAAGTCAACAACATTTATTATAAATTTCAATAATAAAAAAAAATATATGAAGTCAAGCATAAATTTAATGCACATGAATTCGCTAATATATAAACATATTCATATATGTATATTAAAGCTCGTTGGGCTGTAAATAAAAGCAAATGTTTCCAGTCGACTCACAGCACCTGCTCAAGGTATGCCAAATAGACTTGTTTCAACATATTTTACTTTGACCGTCTTTTTTCATTGTTTTTTTTTTTCCTTTGCCTCTTTGACAAATTACTTGGGCGAGCTCCTTAAGAAGCAGCCGTCGCCCTT
Source organism: Drosophila pegasa (assembly GCA_035046225.1). Classification (NCBI taxonomy): domain Eukaryota; kingdom Metazoa; phylum Arthropoda; class Insecta; order Diptera; family Drosophilidae; genus Drosophila; species Drosophila pegasa. The sequence goes on along the minus strand of JAWNOD010000398.1, from coordinate 4,610,606 downwards.
TGCCGTCTTCCGCGAGGCTTTACGGCCCGTTTATGGCCCCGTGGTATATGGCATAAAGTCGGCGCTATTAAATATAATTGCCAGCAATTTTTACAATCTACTTAGGAAATCATTTTTAATGCGCTTTCAAAAGCCTCGCCCAGCCCAGCCGGGCCCCGCCCACCGCCTGGCTGACATGCTAATTGAGGACTGTGTGAAAAGCGAAAAACAGAGGACAAAGCGAACTCTGTCGCAAGCACAAAACAATAGAGCTTAGAAATTTAAATTAACATTTTGAGTGAATCTAATAAAGGGAAAGAGCGGAAGAGAGCGGAGAGGAGTCTGCGATAGCGACAGCAAAAAAGTGGCCAGCAAAGCAAAACAGTTAAATTGTTTTTGACCAGGACACGGACGCTGGAATGCGCTGGCAGCCGCCGCAGCCGCCGCAGTCGCCAGCTGGCGGCAGGTGAGACTGGGCGTTAGATTTTTTATGCATACCCAACATTGTTGCGGCCTGGCGCTGGTTTACAGTTGCCTCAACTCGGAGCCTTTGTTTATGCGGTCAAATTTAAAATGCCAACAGCAGCAACTGTGTGTGTGTGTGTGTGTGTGTATATGTATGTACATATTTTAATGTGCTCGTGGGCAGCATTCGATGCCTTTATTTTGTATTCCGGACCTGGTCAAAGGGCTGCGACTGCGACTGACTTGAGGCTGTTCCAAAAAGAAGAGACCAAACAGCAACAGCAACAGCTACAGCAAAAGCAGGGCATAAACCAAGGCAGGCAAAAGGCACACCCACACACATACACACACACACATAAGGCACATGCATACATACATAAATTTTCACACTCGCTCGACGAGGGGCCCACAAAAGTTGAGGGACAAATGCAAATACACAAACAATGGCAGCGAGGGGCTACTAAGCCAAACTAAGAAGGTTTCGGTAAACAAACAGACACACACACAGAGATAAACACACACGCACACACACACACACACATATAGACAACATCAGCCACAGCAGCAGCAGCAGCAGCAGCAGCTCAGGCGTTGTTATTGTTGTTGCCACCAGTTGGGCACATTCATAGTTAAAATTTGGAGAGACAGCGTCGAGAGATTTGGCAAACAGCCGTGGCGAACCCAACCCACCCTAAGCCAACCCAAGCCTAACCCAATCTCTCACTCTCGCTCTCTCTCTCTCTCTCTCTATCTTTCTCTCTTTGTTTCCCTCTCTCCTCTGCAGCTCAGTCGCGTTAATCATGGTTCCTACAATCGCCAAACAAGTAAAACAACTGTGCGGCAACAACAGCAACAATGCCGAGTAAGCACGTGCCAAAATGGACATCACACACACACACACCCAAGCACACACACACACACACACACACACACTCGCACCTACATACCCTATCTTAAATTGTGTATACCATGCGCCGTTGTTCGCATTTGTTGGCTGTCAGTAGTTAACATTAACTCGCCCAGATTCATCGCCCCGCAGTGGGGGCAACTCTTGCTGCGAACCTCAAATATTTAACTCTATTTTCATTTTCATTTAATTCAAATCAAGTTTTATTTACCAAACTTTGCGCCGCAACTACAACTACAACTACAACTTTCTGCATTTCTGCTTAACTCGACATTTTTGCATTTTATTTGTTTTGCAAAATTACATTTTCGTTTATAAAGCTGAACAGCTGCAAAGGCATTGCTCGATGAAACAAGGTTTTCTCGTTGTGTTTAGCTAGTTTTTGATATTTACCAAAACGGATGTGAATGCTTAGAGTAAAGTTAAGGTGGAGTTTGAAGTTTTTAAAGTCTTTATTATATGCGTTTTAAGACTTTGAATTTCGTATCAAATATTTTAGATATACTTTAATTGGCTTTATTTTATAAAAAAAAATTTTAAAATTTAAAAAATGAAACTGAAGATTTTAATTAACATTTACCATTTACGTATAGCCATATAGACGAATATCGTAATGAATTTTGCATTAAATATCGTAAAGAATTGTAGAAAATATTCCATTAAATATTGTATAGAATGTTGCACTCAATATCGTATTGAATTTCGTATAGAACATTGCATTAAATATCGTATAGAATATTGCATTGAATATTCGTATAGAATATCGTATAGAATATCATATACAATATTTCATTACATATCTTATCGAATACCGTATTGAATATACTTATCATATATCAAAATGTTCGAAGTTAATTCTATCTTTCGTTCGAGCAGAATTTTCAACTCAGTCAAAAGGAAAACGAAATAGTTATATATAAGTTACTCCTAAAGAAGAAGCAGTTTTCTAGTCGAGACTGCCCGACTAGAAGATTCCCTGAACCCCGCGATGAGCTGATATTCCAATTATTTATTGGTTTATTATGCATTTGCCTTAAGTATCACAACATGGAAACACATTTGTGGAGAAGAGGGAACGTATTCAAAATTCAAAATATACCAAATATTCATTACATGAATAGGACGATTTGAGTCAAATTATCGATTTTTGTCGATAAAAAGGAAATGGGATGAGCTATGTATGATGAGCTAATAATGATAAGAAGAATAAGATAAGACCGTACTGCGTATGGTATAACTAGAATGCAATTCAAATTTTGAATTTTGACAGACAGATTAACTGGGCTAAGTGGACTAAGCTCATTGTCCCAATCAATAATATGAGTACATTAAAATACCTGCCACGCCTACTTCTCACATAAATTTAAGCCAACCCATTATACCCTAATTACGCATTTTGAACGTTACGTTCAACGGTATACATATACCCAACTTTACAATAAAAATATCAAATTACTGCTCATAGCTGGAAGGCCACCTACCTCTACCTTACCTATCTACCTTAATCGGGCGATTGCTTTTTGTAGTTTTCTTTTCGCTCTTAAATTTTTCCATTTATATTTCACTATTTGAACAGACAATATGCATATAAATCGAACTGCCAATTGATTTAGGTCCTCATTTTTTGCGATTTTACATATTCGGGGGAAATATTTAATACACAATGGCTGCATAGTCGCTATGGCTCGATGTGATATGCATACCCTGATACCCTGATGATAGCAAACAAAATGATGAACTCCGCACAGCAATTTGTGCGAGCAGAGGGCAAAGCATCAGAGTTTATGTACGTCGGAGCATGTAGTATATTAAAATCGATTGATTTTTTGATGGTTATTGCCAACGAGAATGGGGCTATGCACACACACACACATTGTGAATAAATGGCCACTCGTTAAGGTAATAACAAATAACTGTATAGCACATTATGCCTACACAAAGTAAGGACTAAATGACAGCGGGCTGGGTGGGGGAGGTAGAGAGATGGGCTTTGGTCAAGGGAGGCTGCTGCATAAAGTTAATAGTCAAATATCTAAAGGCATTTGTTTTAACTAACCATCATATGTGAGCTAATTACTGGCTCGAGCAGGCCAATTAATAAAGTAATCACAATTGATGCGAGGGCTGCCTCGACTTAAGTGCTGACTTAATGGTATTTATGATATATATATTATACATGTATTATATAATATATGTACATATATGCATATATGTATACATTGCTTATGCCTGAACTGTTTTGTGTTATATTATATTAAATAATAAAAATATTGTTTTTTACACAACATTTTTCTACGTGAATGCATTTAAATCATTGCAAATACGCGTTCGCCTACTGATTAGGGTATATTACTTTTATGACTTTTACTTCCAGGAGAGAAACATAAAGTATCTATGTATGTATTTAATAAATACCTGTAATACACAGAGCTGAATCATATTTTAAGGCCTGGCATAAATGGCAAACATTTTTAGGGAGACCATATATTCCTAAATAATTGTATGATGTGCCTAAACTTTATATATAATATACATATTATATGGTGCTTATTAACTGCTCAGTTTCGGAAACTTAGAGTGAAAAGAAACTTAAATAAAATAAAGGAAAATTTAATCACAATCAGCTCTAGCTCTGACAGCTAACGTGACCAAAATTTCAATTTATAAAGTTTCAATTTAAGCAGCCTTTTTTAAAGTCTGATAATACATATATTTAATATACTTAAGTAAACCATATTTTAATACTTAACATAAATGGCAAACCCTTTTGGAGTTACCATATATGCCCAAAAAAAATGGTATAAAGTAGAGGTGGAGAACTATTGATAGCACTATAGACATTATCGACTATCTTTTTTTGGTTTGGCACTATCGAGCAGTCATACTATCGAAGGCCCAATCGCTTTATAGTGCTTCCGATATCTTTGTAGTGACTTGCGATTTGTGAACATTAAGTTAGCTTTTCGACCATCACGAGCCATTTCGTCCACGAATAGTGCATGTAAAGCTCATCAAAAAACTAAAAGGTGCAACCAATCATTTAAATTCTATTGCCAACGAAAAATGTAAGTTTTTTTATACTCATTTAAGGGCAATTTTTAGCACGAAAACTATCAAAAAGGCACACTATTAACCACTATCGATGGTTCTGAAATTTTGTGGCTCTTATCTCCTGAGAAGCTTAATAAATTTAAGATGAAAATAAATTTGAAATTTATATATTGAAGAATATCAAATCTCAATAAATAATAAAACTGTTCGTTGAAGAGTTAAGGTAACCAAATTTCAATTTATAAATCTTACAGCAGTTAAACTCTTAAATTTGATGATTATATAACACACGATCAAACACTTATAATTCTTAGCCTTCAATATTTATCCATTTCATTAAAATTAAGCAAGTATTCTGCAGTCAGTTACACCCAACAACAACTTACTGCTCTCTTGTTTACATTGAGGTTTTTGTTTGACATTTAATTCAATAAGCAACAACGACCACTAATTGCATACATAAATAAAGCATTTATGCAATCCATGCAGTTTATGAACTTTTTCCATGAATGTTTTAATATTTGCAAAAAATATTTATTTACCAAAAAAAGGGAAGAAAAAAGAGGAAAAATCAAATGCAACGCAATGTTTGACAGCCATTCGTTCGTGCTCTCGAATGTCATAAAAGAGCAAACAAAATTGGAAAAGCCGCTAATCGAATTTTCATATATACAGCCATACCTATATATATATCTATGCCTATATCTATATGTATTAATCTCTGTCTATCTTTGTATATATTTGCAGATTATATGCTGACCCTCATATTGGCCAGCTGAATGTGAAGCAGCCGAGACCAGAAAACAGAGAAATCCCGTGAAACCAAACGAGCTGCAGTATAAATCAGCGGAACTGAGCATGCGACAATTTGTACATAGATGACCCATGGCATATATTGTGCGAGTACATATGAATAGAATCTAGTTACACACACACACACACAGAGATAGAGCCCCCACATAGCATAGCTCTAACTAATTGGTTCGACGGCGCTGACGTGTTATTGATCTGAGGCAAACGTATAAATAAATAACTAGATAGTTATGCATGCGGAATTTTGAGAACAACAGCAACAGAATCGAGAATAGAATATTTATCAGCAAATTGTAATAATCCATAAATTTATAATAACAAATTTTTGTCAGTTGTCGAAGGACACAAAACACCCACAAAAATCTAGTCAAACAAAATTTAAATATCATAAAAAAAATAAACAAAATAAAGAAAAAATCTATTGCAGAACAATTTTCAAGCGTAGGCTCCGATTTGTACCAATTGTAAATAGTGAGAACTTGTTTTTTTATTATACTAAAATTTCTCAATTTGATACCTAGTTGAGAGTAGCTTAGTCTAAGGGTCTAGGATTCATTGCCTTCGAGGGAAAGCCCGTAGTAATTAAGTAGGCAATCACAAAAAAAATCACAAAGAAAAAGCGAAATTGTAAATCGAATTGGATGTATCCAATGTTAGTAAAAATTCTATGCTTATGGTAAATAATATAAAGAAAATATATACTTATATATACAATGGACGACCAAACAAAAGTTTAACTTTAAATTTAGCAACTCTAAAGATCATACTTCAAATACAACTAAATTGAAGCCAACTGAAACTTTGCAAGTTCAGGCGCAACTCTGAGATACTTAAGATATGTGAGTCTAGAATTCGTAGCGCTCAATCTGAAGTCGAGATTTCGAAATGCCTAAGCTTTAGCTCCTCCAAGTATAACCAAAAGATATGTAAGGGCAAGATGAAAGATAGAAATTAACAGAAGGCTTGTTAGTGATATTAATTTTAAAAAAGAAAACTTTAAACTAAAACCAATTAATGGATCTTTGGCAATGTGTTGAATGCAATATTTTAATTTGCTGAAAGATACTCGAAGATTAAAGAACACCTACTTGAACATCTTGTGAAGCAAACTAGAATATTTACTTTAATACGCCCTAGGTAGCTCTATAAGCGTTAGGTTCTTATGTAAATTCGGCAGTTAACGTTTTTCTGTTAGTTAACTCTTGGCTTATTATGTTAAGCTTGAAACTGATTGTAAATAGATGGATGGAAGGGAGAACACTCAGCATTTGACATAGAGATTAAATCACTTAAGAACTTCTCGTATATCAACTAGACTAAAATTTAACAAAAACAAAAGCAACAAACATTATACACTCACTGGCAGCACATTAACAATAAGAAACACTAAGCAACGCATATGTAAACAAGTTCCAAGCAAGTCTAACAAATATTCACACACACACAGACACAGAGAGACACACTCACACACACACTCACTCACTCACACACATGCACATTAATGCAGTATATTCAAAGAAATGAAAAGAAAAGAATAAAAAAAGAAACAACAACAATTTAGCAATTATCATTAAATATTTACGAACTGTCTGAGCAAAAGCAAACTAACTAAAGCGAATGACTAAGCTAAAGGGAAAGCAAAACTAAACGAAACACAGCGCATAAGCAATAGGCGCCATCAGCTATACGAGTAATGTAAAACGAAAACAAAAAGAAACCGTTAAATAAACGAATAAAAAAATAAAATAAAATACAAAAAAAACGAATTTTTCATTCTGCACTGCAAGCATCGAAATGCGGAAGTTGGAATTGGAACTGGTTCGCCTGGGACTCATTGCTCGTACAACATGCGCTCAATTGAGCAGCCGGAAGTGAAATGCGAGAGACTGCAACAGTAGCTGATTGAATGCCCTGTCATTATGGGGGTCAGTAAGTGAATACGTACATGTATATAAATAAAATGTATAGAGATATACGTGTACTTCCATGGATTTAATTCAATTTGGAGTAACAAAGGGTCACATGTGGGAAAACTGTGCAGTGTGCACTAATGTTAATAGAAGAAAGTTCATAAATGTTAGTTAAGTTAGCTGCGCCCTCAGTTTACCTCATTTGGCACTGCAAAGTTAAGCAAGCTAAGTTAGCTGCAATAGGCGAAGTTAAAGATAATGCAATGGGGAGAAGCAAGCAAAGCATCTTTAAAGAGTTCGTCTACTACTTCCAGCTAGCCTCCATCGCCATCCCCAGCCAGCTTAGCAGCATAAAGCAAAGTATCCCAAATTGTAGCAGTCAAAGCAGCTGTTAAATGTAATTAAAATTGGTGGCCAGCGCAGTCAAGAGCTGCGCGTCGCTCGCCCGCAAATGAATTAAATAAATTAAATTAGTTGGCAGACGCAAAAAAAAATTTTATATTTATATATGCAAACGCAATGTGCGTAAAACCGCAAAATGAAAAAAAAGACAAATAAAAAGCAAAACGAAGTTAAAACCCAAATGAAATATGGAAAAACGCGTGTAAATGGCGAACGCGTTTTTTTTTTCTTTCTTCTTTTTAACACTAGAGCTAAGAGCAGCGACAGGTGCTTAGCGACGACACTGGCAACCCCCCGCGAAATTAGTCGCAGCCACTTACACTCGCACGCCCGCATCTGGCTCTGGCTCTGTCTCTGTCTCTGTCTAGCGCCCATTGAAATGCCGCGCAACAAGCATTTATGTAAATTGAAATATGCCGAAACGGGACAGCCATTTAAATTCAATTGTCAGTGGCATCTCGTGCGTGAGTGCGAGGGGGACGGTCGACGGGCGGCGGGCGAACGAGGAGCATAAAGGAGAATGCGAGCAGCGGCCGCAAGCTGCGCCGCGCTCTGCTTCCCGCTGTGGGTGCACGCAATCAGAATTTATATTTATTATTACGATTACCGTTCAGTCGCAGTCCGCAGCCGTTGCAGTGCAGATACCCCCATTCGTTCATCAATAATAAGCGTGTGCAGAGACAGTCTTGAAAGTGCACGGACACACACACACACACGCGCACACGGACCTATACACACACAGCAATATGGAACGCCTGCTGACCATATTTGAACAGGCTGATCCCTTCTCCACCTGGTGGCCCACAATTGCAGCCGTGCTGGTTGGCGTTGTGATAACAGTGCGGTAAGTGAGGCGGTTATTGAGGGAGCACACACACACACACACACACACAACACAATATCCAACACTAACGATAAGACATGGCCGAGGGCAAAAAGTTTTCGCAGCGCCGCGACGCGTTGCCGGACACGTGCATACACATAACTGTCTCGGCGAAGAGAGTAAAGTAATAAAAGACAAGTAAGAGTGCTCTAGTCGGGTGTGACCGACTAGCGGATACCCTGAACCCCGTCGAAACTGTGTTTTTGCAAATATACCCCATAGCTTGAAATTAGCGTAAACTTATAAAAAGTTTTGAGCTCACACTTTTACAACCAAAAAAAAAAACAACAAGTGCCGCGTCTAGCTTTTAACCCAGAATTGTTCGGTCCATATATGCCGCCTTTACCAACGAAGCCACTCACTGCTTTAGAAAGAAGTTGCTGTTAATATTTGCATATATATTTGCAACTAAGCCTCGTCCCGATTTACAGAAGTTTGGGTTAATTTCGACCCCTTATCCAAAATATAACTAAAATCAAAATTACATAAAATACATATAGAACCAAATTTGGAGGCTCTAGCTTTAAATATGTGACAGATATAATTAAATAACTTTTTTTGTTTTTAATCGATAGTTATCGATTATTGAACTAGTTTGTTCTGCGCGTGCTATATACGAACTAAAAAAAAAGTCAATTCTCTAGCTCTTATAGGTTCTGAGATTAACACGTTCAGACATACAAACAGACGGACAGGCAGGCGGACAGGGCTATATCAAATCAGTTCGTCGTCCTCATCAAGAATGTAGATATTTTATAGGATCTGCCACGCCTCCCTTTACCCGTTACATACATTTTCACATAAGCGTTATACCCTAATTACTCATTTTCAATAGGTGCAGGGTATAAAAAACTCGCTGCACTCGAAACTTTTTAAGTGGATTTCATAAAGAGGGTCGCAAGTCGCAGCTAAGCCCGCTCAGACCTTCCCCCGCCACCGCCCCCGCCTCCGCCCCCGCCTCCGCCCTCAACCAACTCCGTGAAGCAGCGGGATAATGTGTAATATCTAAAGATTATTTTTGCGCGTTGCGCTTTTGAGGAGTGCACGCGGTTTTTGTAGCCTGCCCCCGCCGCCCTACGTCCAGTTGCAGGTGTTTGGGCGGGGTGCGGTGGGCGTGTCAGTGAGCAATGTGGCGCTGCAATCGCAATATGTACGAACTGCCAACTGACAACTGCGGCAAGTGCCAAAAGCTGCTGCTGCAAATATTTGTAAAGTGGATTTGCGCAAGTTGGCTGAAAGTAAATGCGCTGGCAAATGAATTCTGAAACGCTGCAAATACCGTCCGGGCAGGTAAAACTTACCCAAAGTGCCAAATAACTGTCGACCAATGAAGTGGAAGGTCATAATGCCGCGCCAAAGCAGCGGACACAATCTAAGAAGACTTCAGCTAAGCCAGTGTTAGATACACTTGAGCTATGGCTTAATAGTTGTGTGATAGCAGCGATAAGGTAGCTGAAGTGAAATTTAATTAATAACTTGATTATTTTTATCACAAAGCTTAAACAACTTTCTACTGATGCATTAGCAGCAGCCTAACATAATGAACAGGGAATAACATAATGCTGTTAAGTGAGAACTTTAAGTTGTGATTGGGAACAGTCAGTCAGTCAGTAACTTGCCAACATAACATTTATGTGATAGCAAAGATGAGTTATCTGAAGTGAAATGTATAAAACCTAGACAATATACAACATTTACAAATATAAAACATAGATACAACATTTTTCAAATTTAATTCCTTTATCACTCTTACATAAATATATCTCAAAATTTCTATTAAATTTACTTTTAGTGTTAAACATTTTGCTGCTAAGTCATTAGGACTAACATAATGAACAGCAAATAACATAATAGTATTAAGTGAGAACAGTGATTAAGCTTGCCAACATAACATAAGCGCCCGCTGTTATTTACAGTCGCTATTAAAGTGCGATGAAAATGATTGGGAACAGTGATTTGGCTTGTCCACATAACGTAAGCTCTTGCTGCTATATGCAGCTCTTATTAAAAAGCAATTTAAATGATTGGAAACATACTACATTTACACATTTACACCATTTTACAAATTTACAATCACAACTTCATAAATATGTCTCGAGGCTTCAATTAAATGCGGTTTTAAATAGTCTTGAACAGTTTCCTGTTAAGTCATTAGGAGCAGCAGGGAATAACATAATACTGTTAAGTGTGAACTTTAAGTCATGATTGGGAAATGCTGAAACGGTTAACAGTGATTGAACTTGCCAACACAACATATGATCTTGCTGTTATTTACAGTCCATAATAAAGAGCAATTTAAATAAGTGGGAACAGTGATTTGGCTTGCCAACATAATATATGCTATTGCTGTTATTTACAGCCGTTACTGAAAAATGACTTAAATAATTGGGAACAGTGCTTAAACTTGCCAACCTAACATAAACTCCTGCTGTTATTTACAGTCCATAATAAAAAGTAATTTAAATAAGTGGGAACAGTTACTTGGCTTGCCAACATAACATAAGCTCTTGCTGTTAGGTACAGTGATTTAAATAGTTGGGAACAGTGCTTTAACTTGCCAACCTAACATAAACTCCTGCTGTTATTTACAGTCCATAATAAAGAGAAATTTAAATAATTGGGAACAGTTACGTGGCTTCCCAACATAACATAAGCTCTTGCTGTTAGTGACAGCCGTAACTGAAAAGTGATTTAAATAAATGGGAACAATGATTTACCTAACGAACATAACATAAACTCCTGCTGTTATTTATAGCCTTTAACAAAGTACACATCATATGAATACTTTGTATTTGGCAAATAAAACCACAAATATATTAGTAACCAAAATCAGTGGAGCTCTAAAAATAGAAGCTCAAAAGCTTAACCAGCAACATAAACCGACTTTAATTTATGTTAATAGTATTCATTGCTGCTTAATATAGCGTTCAATAGTAGTTTAAGCTCTGCAATTGTTGCCGCTCAACTTGTTGAGCGTTTTACATAATTTTTAATTGAACAAACGTGCATTTGCATATGCTAATGGGAAACACGATATTATTTACGGCGCATCAATAAGCCAGCGGGAGGTGCAGGGGGCGATATGCTCCACTGAGCAGGCTCTGTGTGGACCACATGTTGGTTACACACTATTATGGTTAACACACACACACTCACACGCACACACACACACACACACACAGACTGTAATGTATTTCACTCGATGTTACCCGCTTTGCAGGACCATAATGAGCGGCCAGCGTTGCCCCAACGATAATCAAATCAAGGAGCAAATTGTTGTAGTCACCGGTGGCAGCAGCGGCATTGGCTTCGAGATAGCCAAAGCGCTGGCGGCACGTGGCGGTCGCATTATCCTTGCCTGCCGCAATCTGGCGGAGGGCGAACGTGCCGCATCAATTATTAAGCGGGAGCTGGGCTGCCGCACGCCGCCGTCCAGCGGCGAGGACGGCGTCAGCCCCGCCGAGCGCTACTTTGTGGAGGCGCGCCACCTCGACCTGTGCTCGCTGCGCAGCGTGCATCGCTTGGCCGCCCAGCTGATGTCGGAGTTCGAGCGCATCGACGTGCTGGTGAACAATGCGGGCATGGTCTTTGGCGACACGCGCTCGACCACGCCGGACGGCTTCGAGCCGCACTGCCAGGTGAACTATCTGGGTCCGTTTCTGCTGACGCAGCTGCTGCTGCCGCACCTGCGGCGCTCGGAGCAGGGCCGCATTATATTCGTCTCGGCGCACGCCCACCAGGCGGCCAAAATGGACTTTGACGATCCGCTCAACGTGGGCACCTGGTCGGTGAAGTTCCATGCGCGCGACGCCTTCGCCCACTCCAAGCTGGCCGTCATCCTGGCCACGCGCTGGCTGGCCCGCGAGCTCAAAGGTAAGTGCTGACCATCGGAGAATTCAATTATATTTTGCCCTCGGCAAATTACGGAAATTCTCAGCTCAGCTCAACTCGACTCGACTCGAGCCGCTCTCAGTTTTTCCATTTTTAATAACGCGCGCTGATTTCCCCGCAGATACCCCCATCACGGTCAACTGCTGCACGCCCGGACTGGTGCGGGGCACACGGCATCTGCGCAAGTAAGTGTAACCAAATGCAGGCCAAGCTGCTGGGCCCACAACTAAAACGTAAATTGAAATCAAAACCAAAAAAGCCCACAAGTTGCACTCAGCTGCTGCAGCTGCAACTCAATTTTTAAGCTCATTTCGCGGCCGTGCAAAAACTTTTTCCACTTTTCATTTGGCCAAACGTGACTCGACGTGGGCGTGGGCGTGGTCCTTGGGGTCAGTTGTGGGCCAAGTGCTGAACGTGACCCGCCAGCTGGCATCGCATCAAGAGGCATCATCAAAGGCCCACGCCCACGGCCACGCCCACGCCCCGGCTCAAACTCAACTCAAATGTAATTAAAGATTTCAAATGGAAGGCCTTGAGTGCCGCTCAGCCAAATGACCCTGACTCGATTGGAAGGCAGCTCTTACGTGTTTGATTTGCTCCAAACATAAAGTGCAGCGCTTCAATAAACAAGCCTAACCCAGTTAAGGTTCTTGCAGTAAGAGAGAGAGAGAGAGAGAGAGAGAGAGAGAGAGAGAGAGAGAGAGAAAGAGAGAGAGAGAGCTGGCTTTAAGGCGCGCGGAACTGAAAATGTTGGGGATAATTGAGCCTAGGCTTGAGAGCTTAGCACTAGAAGAGACTGTTGACAAAATTATGGATTTTCCAATGGGAATGAATAGAATGTTAGTTGAGACTGTCTACAAATCATCTTAACAGAACTGTTGGGTATAAAAGAATGATCCGATTTTTATAATGGTTAACTACCATTACGACAAATTACAAATTTATATTCTAATTTTTATACCCTGAGCCCATTGAAAATGGGAAATCAGGGTATAATGTTTTTGTTGGATGTATGTAACAGGCAGAAGGAGGCGTGGCAGACCCCATAAAGTATATATATTCTTGATCAGGACAACAAAAGAAATCGATTTGGCCCTGTCCGTCTGTCTGTCCGTCCGTCCGTCTGTCCGTATGTTTGAACGCGCCGATGTATAGCACGCGCAGATCGAGTTTATTTTAAAAAATCGATAACTATCCCTAATTAATTGTCATCGATTAAAAACAAAATCGAAATTCAGTTTAAAAAAATTATATCTCGGCTATCTTTTAAGCTAGAGACACCAAATTTTGTATTTAGCTTCATATGTATTTTATGCAATTTCGAATTTTGTTATATTTTTGATACCGGCCCCAAATTCGCCCAAATTCTATGAAAAGCACAGATTCGACGGGGCTCAGGGTATCCCCTAGTCGGTCACGCCCGACTATAGTTTTCTTACTTATTATTTATATATGAGCTGATTTATTACATGCTCAAGTAATTAAAGTTTCTATCGATTTCTTGGGGATAATTATGTCTAAGCTTACTCATATTATCAAAAGAGCAAAAATTATAGCCATTCAAAAGAGGCCTCGATTAATTGTTATGCAAATTGTTTAGCAAAATATTGTATCTTAACAGAGCTGTTAAGCTCTAAAAGAATGGGGAAACAATAACTGGAATTATTAACAGATCTATTAAGCTCTGAAAGTATAGCCTGATGTGTTGACTACATTTAAGTCAAATAACAACTGTATATGAGATATAAGCTCTTTAATCGCAGTCTCAAAACTCTTTTATCGATTTTTGTTGATTTTGTAAAAATAGTAAAAAATATCGTTTATTTGAAGCATCAAAATTTATCTGTGAAAACTAAACAGATCTTTTAGTGCTGCAGCAGCAACTGAGAGGTATTTCAAATGAGTGTTAGTGAGATATTGTTGCTATAAAAAAGGCTCCAAGACTGACGCGAACAGGCATGCGGTTAAATGGAAGAATAGACGGACGTACAGACATACTGATGGTTCAAGATTGGTTCAAAAATATATATATCTACATAGCTTATAGGTACGGCCATGCCTTCTTCTTTTTACAATATTATTATGCCCTGAATTTCTACTGTTACTAGAAGTTGGGTATAAAAAGAATCAGTCCAACTATTATCATATTATAATTACAGCCGTTTTAAAAGGTGTAATAGTTAGCTAACCATAAAATACTACTATTAAAATACCATAAAAATGCCATTAATTAAAAGATTGCTTAGCTTTTCATATTAAAATCTGTGAGAAGTTTAATGGCCCTATGAGATACTTAGATAGGATGAATAAACAGAGAATAGACTAGGATTGTAAGCATCCAAAAAGTTTTACCTAATACTATAAAATATTGTGCACAAAGATCGACTGTCCCTAATTGATGCCATCTACATACAGCTAACAAAGCTGACTTTAGTCCTCAGAAAGTTCCTTGTTAACTGAAGCAGTTCTTTATCGCTGAACCGCTAAACAGTCGCTCTGGGGACAACCGCTGCGTTCATATCGTTTCCTTTTCCGCGTAGCTAAAGTTTACGTAAATACAGAAAAAAATCATGGCTGCTGATGCCCCTTAGCTAGACGCATCCTGTTGCTGAGCAGAGCGAGGCGCTGTATCTTTTTGGCGGGTCGCATTAACCGACAGCGCTGCCTAGGGATTCATTTTTGGTTGGCCCGCAACAAAATCAGAATCGGTTGCATAATTTAAAATTTAGCTACTTCTGCGCTCGAGAGGAAGATATGAACTCGAAACAAGTGGCTCCAGACCGAGCGCTGCAAAGGGGTTTTCGAGCGTTGTCTAAACAAAAATCCATTAGGATAGCTGTCAAGGACAGCAACTGCATTAAACAGAGCAGCAGCAGCAGTAGAAGCGGCGGCAGCAGCATTAACAGAGCTGCGGCGAAAGGAGCCCGATGATGACATAGGCTTAAAGGCAGCCCATGCAAATTGGTTGTCGGCCCCCCAGCAAAATGCTGTACAGAACTTGATGTTTGTGTGCGGGCATATACACAAGGATATATAGTATATATATAGGGGAGGAATATGGAAAAGGAAATTTGCACAATACACAGAAAGGGACGTGCAAACACGACAAACAGTTGCAAATTACGAACAGCACAAAATGACGACAAGCTGCAGCAGCAACAGCAGCAGCAGCAACAGCAAAAGTACTCACAGCCCCTCCATAGGGTCCTCTCCCGCACAGCAGCAGCTGCGTAGATAATCCAGCATCGAGCGCCACTTGCCACACACTCGAATATTCACACACACACACTCACACACACACTTGCAATTGCTTATGCAAGAAAAGTGAAACGCGATAATTAGAATGCCAAGCACGAGGCGCGACATGTTACGCTGGCCGGGCCAAGCTCAGCTTGGCCGAGCACTTGACAATTGCCTGCGATTTCTTGGGGCCAGCAGAGATAGCTGAGGGTCCCAAACTTTGGCCAGGCCGTGCGGATTTTGAGTTATTGCCCATTCGCGCACAGCTGACAGTTGCTGTTGTTGTTGTTGTAGCTGCAGATGCTGCCGCTGTCATATTTATATTGCTGTTGTTGCTGCTGCTGTTGTTGCTTAGTTTATTGTTGTCGGTGTGTTGCTGCTTCCGTTGTTGCGCCTTTGTATTGCTGTTGCTGTTCCTGTTATTGTTGCTATTGATGTTGCTGTTGCTGTTGCTATTGATGTTGATGTTGCTGTTGCTATTTATGTTAGTGTTGCTATTGATGTTGCTGCTGCTGCTGCTGGTGTGGCCTTTGTTGCTGTCAATTGATGTTGCTGTTGTTATTATTGTTGCTGTTGCTATTGTTGATGTTGCTGTTGTTGCTGTTGTGGCCTTTGCTGCTGTGAATTGATGTTGCTGCTGCTGTTAGTGTGGCCGTTGCTGCTTTGAATTGTGGCTGTTGTTGCAATTGATGTTCTCCTTTATATTGTTGCTACTGTTGTTGTTGTTATTGATGCTATTGCTGTTATTATAGATGTTGCTGCTGCTATAGAAGTTGCTGTTACTATAAGATGTTGCTGCTGTCATTTCTATTTGCTGTTGTTGTTGCGATTAATGTTACTAAAGCTGCTGCTGCTGTTGGTGTGGCCGTTGCTGCTACTGTTGTTGGGTTGATATCGCTATTGCTGATGCTGCCACAGATGTTGCTGCTGTCATTTCGGTGAGCTGCTGCTGTTGCTGCTTCTATGTTGCTGCTTCTATTGCTATTGTTGTTGCTGCTTATTGTTGTTGGTATTGCTATCGTTGTTGCAGCTGCTGGCATAGATGTTGCTGGTGTGATTTCTGCTCGCTGTTGCTCTTGTTGCTGCTATAGAAGTTGCTGTTACTATAAGATGTTGCTGCTGTCATTTCTATTTGCTGTTGTTGTTGCGATTAATGTTACTAAAGCTGCTGCTGCTGTTGGTGTGGCCGTTGCTGCTACTGTTGTTGGGTTGATATCGCTATTGCTGATGCTGCCACAGATGTTGCTGCTGTCATTTCGGTGAGCAGCTGCTGTTGCTGCTTCTATGTTGCTGCTTCTATTGCTATTGTTGTTGCTGCTTATTGTTGTTGGTGTTGCTATTGTTGTTGCAGCTGCTGGCATAGATGTTGCTGATGTGATTTCTACTCGCTGTTGCTGTTGTTGCTGCTATTGCTGCTTGCTGTTTCTGCTGCTGTTTCTACTGTTGCTGTTTCTGCAGTTGTTGCCTCTGCTTCTATTGCTGTTGTTGCTGCTGTCACTGTTCTTGCTGCTGCTCTTGTAGCTGTGATTAGCCTGACCATTGATGTTGCTGTTGTTGTTGTTGTTGGTTATTTTCTCGTTATTGCTGTTGCTTTTAGTGCTGCTGTTGTTGCTACTGTGGTAGCTGTCACTGTTGTTGTTGTTGCTCTTGTTGCCATTGTTGCTGTTACTGGCCAGGCCATTCATGTTGCTGTCGCTGTTGTTGTACACTTTCTTGTTATTGCTGCTGCTTTTAATGCTGTTGCTGCCGGTGGTTCTGCTGCCTGTATTGCCGCTATTCTTGTGCATGTTGCTCCTGTAGCCGTCTCTGCCTTTGCTCCTGTTCCTGTTGCTATTGTTGTTGCTGCTGCTGTTGCTGTTGCTGCTGCCGCCGGTGCTATGTCTGCTGGTGTCGTTGTTCTTGTTGCTGCTCCTGTTGTTGCGGCAATTGTTTCTTTTTGCCAGCGGCAACGCTGTGTCAGCAAAACCAAGTTCAAGCGACAAGCGTAGCCGACACTTCGCCACGCCCCGAATTCGTGTCGTAGCCCCTGCCGCGCGCAAACATCTTTCATTGATGGCAACAATATTAATGCAAGATTTATTGATACTTCAGTTGGTCTTGCAGTCGCAAATCTGTAACTTCTTGGCAGTTATAAATTAGTCATTGCCAAACATTCTGATAGAGCAGAGAAATCATTTTTCAACCAGCAGCAAATCCAGTCACAATGGCCAACGCACAGTGCGCAGTCAAAGCGAAAAGTTTGCTGACATCCCGGCGACATATAAAGACAAATGGAAATGCAAAGGAATATTTTGTTTGAGATGGGCCAAGATAGAAATTTGAAACGATGTAGCGAACGTCACAGACAGAAGACGTAGATAATTTAAATAAATGTAAAAAATCGTTAAGTATTTTAAATTGTTGTTATAGAGATATTTAATGTTTGAGATTTTTTCATTGTTATTATAAATATATATAGAAATATTTAATGATTTTTATTCCAAAACATTTTGCAATATTTTGCTTATGAAACTTTTAAGAAACGAAATTTTACCATTGCTTAAGAGGCATATTATTAACCTTCATAGTTCAAATTGGTCCATTATTTTCTTCTTTCAAGATGTTTGAATCAAACTTAGCATGTGTAATCTTTAAAAATATCTTACCATATCTGTAGAGCAATAAAAAAATATATGTTTCCGATATGATATACTTGCAATTGCTAAGAAATTAAGCTCCTCTTCAGACTGCAGTCAAAGATAAAATATTAAAAGTCAGCAAAATTGAGCTAGTTTTAAAATTCAACTATTGGGATAGATATTATTGTATATTTTTGCATATAAAAAAAATAATAGTATATAAAATATATATTATTTATAAATATATAAATAATAGCAGAAAATATAATAGTTTACTGGATTAATTTATGCATGAGCTTAGACTCTTGCCAAAGCGAGATTTTAAAATTCCAAGCACAAAAAATGTTCTAACAAGTAAGAAAACTCTAATCGGGCGTGACCGACTAGGGGATACCCTAAGCCCCGTCGAATCTGTGTTTTTCATAGAATTTGGGGGAATTTGGGGCCGGTATCCAAAATATAACAAAATTCAAAATTCCATAAAATACATATAAAGCTAAATATAAAATTTGGTGTCTCTAGCTTAAAAGATGGGCGAGATATAATTTTTTCGATTTTGTTTTTAATCGATAACAATTAATTGGGGATAGTTATCGATTTTTTAAAACAAACTCGATCTGCGCGTGCTATACACGGACCTACAAAAAAAATTTCAAGTTTCTAGCTCTTATGGGGGCTGAAATCGGCGCGTTCAAACATACGGACAGACGGACGGACGGACGGACGGACAGACGGACAGACGGACATGGCCCAATCGATTTCTCTTGTCGTCCTGATCAAGAATATATATACTTTATGGGGTCTGCCACGCCTCCTTCTGCCTGTTACATACATCCAACAAAAACATTATAGCCTGATTTCCCATTTTCAATGGGCTCAGGGTATAAAAATGGGTAATACAAAAATAATAAAAAATATGAATATATTTATATAAAAAAACATATATATACAATATATTAATATATTTATTTAAATAAAAACAATATCTATAATATAATATAAAATATATAATTCTATTAAGTTTTGACTAGAATGGTTTTGAAATATTCTCCTTAAAGGCACTTATACTTTTGTCAATTTACTTAGGAGTAGGGAATATTTGGAGACTCTCATAATGCCATTTGACAACTTAAAAATTTTAAAATAAAATGGAAATTCTCATAAACACTTAAATCTTAGCTAAACAAATATAACATTTCTAACTTTAAACTATTTAAGCGTTTAACAGATGTCCAAGTCCAAACATAATGCATATAAATCGTAGTTAGCTGTTGTTGAGATGCGAACAATGCGAATCCATCACAATGCTGGGCCGTCAAACGGTCTGTTTGTTTTCATTTATCTGGGCCAACATTCGACTTAACTTGGCTTAGCAACTTTCCACCCAAATAAGGCAAATAAATGAGCGTAACAGATGTGTGCAAAGCCTCAAATATAATACTTGACAACTCTGCAGCCAGAGGACGATAACAACCAGAAATGTTACGCCAATTAAATAAACACACACACTCGCACACACACACACCTGTGTGTACACCTGTGTGTGAGCATGCATCGCAAATTACACAATTCAATAAAAATAATTGGAAATATATAGTGGAGTGAAATACATATGTATGTCTAGTTGGCAGTGTAATGGCATGTGGCATGCGGCAGGCAAGCATTTATGATATGCCACACACACACACAGTCACACACACTCGCACACACTCACACAGGTAACAGCTGTCAGAAGCCACAAAAGCATAATCCATCATAGACACAAAACAGCCATGTTCACATCGGACATTCGTATGTATCTTATTCGCTTGCCAATGGCAGCTGCCACATGGCCAGGGCGAAACATTGTTAACATGCGTCATTACAATTTGCAAGTGCCTCGTGCTGCTGCTGCTGCTGCTGCAAGCGGGCTGCACAGTGAGACAAAAGATTGTCAAACAATGAAAGAAATCAAATGCCGGGCCAAGCGTACAAATCAGTTGGACATAAAACGCAGCTCCTTGACAGCTGAGGGCGCTGCTAGTGTGTGTGCGGGGCAGGCGGCAGGGGGCGTGGCTCTGTCAGTTGTGGCAATAGGCACGTGGCACGTGATCCCGACGCCAACAACAACAGCAACAACAACGACTGGCCACCTTCACAGCCTTGGGGCGGCGGCAATAAAACAGCAAATGAACAGCGGAAGTAACATGAAGTGGACGTGCATGGAGCTGGCCTACGGCTCACCTACATATGACTCGAGCAAGTGTGTGCCTCGGCGTATGTGTGTGTGTGTGTTGCTGCTTCCTTCAAGCACACAGAGTAGAAACAAGCACCTGGCAGGCATATACTTCCTGTGCATTGCGCTGCATGCAATTGCTGCCCTCACGCTTCACTTCAACTCAACTCTAGTTCCAGTTCCAGTTCCAGTGCCAGATCTCGATTGATAACGCTGTTCGCTTTCGTGCCTTTGAGCACATATTTGGGCATTTCGCGTTGATGTTCATTTGATAAACTTTGTAGCATAGTTCCTATTCTAGTTCCAGTTCAAGTTCCATTTTTAACTCCAGTTCTATTTACAGTTTCAGTGTCAATTTCAGTTGCAAACTGAGTTGCAATTTCAACTCCGATTTTAGTTGCAGTCCCATTTTCAAATATAATTCTAGGAATATTTTCAGCATCAAACAGTTACAATACCAGTTCCAGAACGATTGCCAAATTTAGTTCCAGTTCCACATTCAGTGTAAATTTCAGTTGCAGCCTCAGTTGCACTTCCAGTTCCAACAAGTAAGAAAACTCTAGTCGGGCGTAACCGACTAGGGTATACCCTGAGCCTCGTCGAACCTGTGTTTTCCAATACACTTATATTTAGCTTAAAATTATACAAAAATTTCAAGTTTAAAGCATTTGTGGCAAATGTAAACTAAAGCAGCAGCTAATAATTCAACAAAATTCAAACGTAATTTGCGATTCTTCGAATCGACTAGAATGCGAGCGTTTGTATGTGTGTGTGCAAGTGCGTTCGCTTGGCGCTGCTGCAGCGTGTTTTTGCAAAGTAGCCAAACGTTTTGTTTAATAACTTTTTTGCTATTTAACGGATTTCAATGAAATTTTCGGCATATGATCAACATATTCCATGGGCATATTTGTCAGTTTAGTAAAAGTGCCAACTCATTCGCATTTTGGCTATATTTGAGACTGAAGTTCAATTGGGGGAAATTTGGGGCCGGTATCCAAAATATAAAAAAATTCGAAATTGCATAAAATACATATAAAGCTAAATAAAAAATTTGGCGTCTCTAGCTTAAAAGATGGGCGAGATAGAATTTTTTAATTGAATTTCGATTTTGTTTTTAATCGATAACAATTAATTGGGGATAGTTATCGATTTTTTAAAACAAACTCGATCTGCGCGTGCTATACACGGACCTACAAAAAAAATTTCAAGTCTCTAGCTCTTATACGGGCTGAAATCGACGCGTTCAAACATACGGACAGACGGACGGACAGACGGACAGACGGACGGACGGACGGACGGACGGACAGACGGACAGGGCCAAATCGATTTCTCTTGTCGTCCTGATCAAGAATATATATACTTTATGGGGTCTGCCACACCTCCTTCTGCCTGTTACATACATCCAACAAAAACATTATACCCTGATTTCCCATTTTCAATGGGCTCAGGGTATAAAAAGAGTTCCGATTCTAATTCCAGTTCCATACCAACTTCATTTCTAGTGCCACTTCCAGTGTCCATTTCAGTTAATCTCTCAATTGCAATTCCAGTTCCATTTGCCAACAGTTCCATTTCAGTGTCAATTTCACCTACACTCTCAGTTGCAATTTAATTTCCAATAATAGTTCAAGTTCTAGTTCCAGTTCCAGTTCCATTTTCAACTCACTCATTCAACATTCACAATTTTCGTTGCAATTAAAGTTCTAAAAATGGTTCCACTTCCAATTTGTTACCTCTTCAATTTCAGATCAAATATATTTCAAATTTCAGCTCTAGTTCTAGTTTTAACTATAGTTCCTGTTCCAGCTTTAGTTATATTCCTAATTTCAATTCTGATTTTAGTTTCAATTACAGTTCTAATTTTAATTTCAGCTATATTTCTCATTTATATTTTGAGTTGCCCCAGGTCCACTTCCAATTCGAGTTCAAGGTTAAATTTAAGTTCATGTTTTGTTGTATATTGTACCAGTTTCAGTTCCACTTTCAGTTACAACTCAGCCTCACTGTATCTTAGTTCGCAGTTAATCACAGAGTTCCATCTCAGCTCGTGTTCCAGTTCCAGTTGCTGCTCCCCCGTCGTTGCTTTGTACATTTTGTGTACATGTTTTGGCGCTTCAAGAAGATTTTCTATTTACAGACTTTGTAGCGTCAAATTGAACTTTTGTTTTACTTTGCCCACACACACAGTCACACTCACACACGCACACACACTCATATAAAGCACATACACACACAGAAAGAACAACATCTTACATGGCATATTACTCTGTGACTTTCGTTGCTTTTATGATTGCCAGGCTTGTATCTGTATCTGTATCTGTATCTGTATCTGTATCTGTTGAAACAGCTGTCAGCCATGTATTGCATTCGGGGCAGTCTCCAGCTTTACCTTCGGCTGCCTCTCAATGTGCGGTCAAGGCGCTTGCTCTACTCTGGCTGTCAGTCACTCACTCGCTCTGTCAGTCAGTCAGTCAGTCAGTCAATCTGGAACATTTTCGTTATAATTTATTAAAGTGCAACTGCGCTCTGCGTCTTATCTAGCCCTGAAAATAATTTAAGGAATCCATTTCAGCTCGGCTCGCTTTCAATTCGATTTTATGTGGCTTCGCAAACGAAAGTGAATATAATTTTATAGCTTTAAATAATTGTTATAAGAAGTAAGCTGAGGCGGACTATAAAAAGATTTTCGATTGTCTATGGATGAACATTTATTTCTTGGCTTAAAGGCAAAGTGCTTTTGGGTCAAGCATTCAAGATTAAAGATATTGAATGATTTTTTTATATTATCTGTAAGACTGTTTGATCTCGGACTTTCTGTAAGATTATATATATATTTGATATATATTTAAATGGGTTTCTTTAAGTTTGTGGCTTTAATCAATATGCATTTTTTTGTTAGTAAATAACAAATAGAAGCAGGCGTACCAGACTCCATTTAAGGTAAATATGTCCTTAATAAAAGCATATAAACCATAAAAAAGATATTTGGAATTTGACATATATAATATATTGTTTGTTTTTATTTCTCTATTTTTTAATGATTTATTAAATGAGAACATCCTATTCCTGTAAAATACAATACAAATCCCTTTTCCTTTCTCATGAGTATTCATGTGTGTGTGTATGTATGTTGTTTATATGCATAAAGCAAACGTAAAGCAAACGTGATTGGACCATCAACTGCTCGCTGGGAATCTCATAGTTGTGCAGTCTCGACTAGAACACTCGTTTTTGTTAGTCACAACTTTACTAATTAACTAGCGAAAGGCTAAAATACAAACACGAACAAATTCATAAACGAGAAAAAATATTGTATTCGACTCGTTCGTTTAATACTCGTTCAGAGTCTAAAACATTCAACTTTTTTACAATTTGTCATGCCCTAATTTAGATTTATTTTTAGAGTATTCGAAATAGGTCGAAAGCAATTTCCTAAAATATATATCCCAGCGTTTGGAATCGTTTTGGGTTCTCATACTAAGTTCATCAATATTAAATCTAGATTTTCAACTCTAGCTATAACACAAGATATATATACATATGTAATATATAGCCCGCCTTCAATATATAAACATATATAAGATATATATACACATATGTTATATCTAACACCTATTCCCCCACTGTCACGCCTCTCCCCTTTCTCCACTTGACATCTTTATCACTTGCAAATCACAAGTCTGCCGCACAAACCAATATACCCCTACGAGCGAGTATAAAAGGTAACACGTTTAACTTTCTGTTTAATTAATGTATACGAGTACGACGAGTATGTCTCCTGCTCTAGCAAAAAAAAAAGAACAAAAACAAGAAGAAAAAAAAACAGCTAACAACAGGCCGTAATTCCGACGCATTATCCGTGGCAAAGTGGAAATCGTGATTCCCGAAAGTTCTGCGTGAACTCGTTCATTAAGCAAATGTGTAGATACCCTGCAGTCATTGGCGAGGCATTTAAATGCACTTATGTGTGGGTGGGCGTGGCAGGGCGAGGCATTCACATGCAATCAGCTGCACTGTGGGGTGGCTCGTTGCACGTGAACTTTGTCCGGCTTAGCGGTTCAGCCCGCACAGCTCGCCTAATGCGATTCACAAATCCATCCAAAGAATTAAAAGGGCAGCAGGGGGAGAGAGAGATGGAGAGAGAGGGGGGAGAGAGGGAGCCAGGGGCAGGAACTGTTGGTTGTGGCAAGGGCAACAAGCTTTAAAAAGCGTTGCATTGAATGAAACCATTTTCACTCTATGATAGGGCCAGGCACACACAGCGGCAGCTGCAGGGGGCGTGGGGCGGAAGCAGCAGGCACACAGCGATAGCAGACAGCAGGAGGGGGGTGGGGGCCAGAGGGGGCAGCAGCACTGCAGCCAGATAGACAGACACCGACACGCTTTTGTATGAGCCGAGTGTGTGTGTGTGTGTCTGTCTGTGTGAAATGAATGAAAATGAAAAGCAGTTAATGCTCAAGTCACGGAAAAAGCGTAAATGGAAAAGTTAAACGCATTAATTATTTATTTATCGTTTTATTATGTTCAAGTGTCGGTGAACCTGCGACCATTGCCAGCAGCGCCAGCAGCAGCAACAGCAGCAGCAGCAACAGCGCCAGCAAAAACAATAAAAACAACAACAACGAACAAACAAACAAACAACAAAGACAGCTAAGCAAATTGAGCGCGAGTCCGTAATCCTGTCTGAAAGGCAGCTGCATGGCGTGTACATATATATGTTTTTATATATATATATAATACTATATAAAAGTTGAGCGAAAGAGAGTTGGCTATGACGCACGTTAAATTGTAGCATGCCCCAAATGTTTTTTTACTTACTTCTTTTATACATTTCTCTCTCTCTCTCTCTCTCTCTCATTCTCTCTCTCTCTCTCTCTTTTGCCACAATTAAAAATGCCATTAGAAGGCAGTTGTTCAAATTGTGCAACTGAAACCAATTGTCGTAGATTTTATAACTCTCATCTTCTTTTTGTTTAGCTCTTCGATATCCATACTTCTTGCTCTCTATATTTAATTAATTAAATTTCTTTTTAGATATTCCAATTTAAATATTTATGGCAGTAAAAACTTTTGTACTTTTCATTTCCCAACAGCTGCTCAGTGAACACATTCAGCTGTTGGCAAACTTTGTTTAAGTGTAAAATAGCAAATGCATAAATTATTAATTTAAGGGTCAGCCTTCGAATTAATAACTAATTATAAGACAATTAAAAGGGGGATTACAAAGAGTGTATAAGTATAAGCAAAAGTAGAAGTAGAAGTAGAAGTAGAAGTAGAAGTAGAAGTAGAAGTAGACGTAGAAGTAGAAGTAGAAGTAGAAGTAGAAGTAGAAGTAGAAGTAGAAGTAGAAGTAGAAGTAGAAATAGAAGTTGAAGTAGAAGTAGAAGTAGAAGTAGAAGTAGAAGTAGAAGTAGAAGTAGAAGTAGAAGTAGAAGTAGAAGTAGAAGTAGAAGTAGAAGTAGAAGTAGAAGTAGAAGTAGAAGTAGAAGTAGAAGTAGAAGTAGAAGTAGAAGTAGAAGTAGAAGTAGAAGTAGAAGTAGAAGTAGAAGTAGAAGTAGAAGTAGAAGTAGAAGTAGAAGTAGAAGTAGAAGTAGAAGTAGAAGTAGAAGTAGAAGTAGAAGTAGAAGTAGAAGTAGAAGTAGAAGTAGAAGTAGAAGTAGAAGTAGAAGTAGAAGTAGAAGTAGAAGTAGAAGTAGAAGTAGAAGTAGAAGTAGAAGTAGAAGTAGAAGTAGAAGTAGAAGTAGAAGTCAAGTATAATATAATGTTAAGTATAAGTATAAGCTTTTGTAGAGCATCATCCAGTCGACTACGCTTAATTTAGCTCCACGTTTTGCATTTTAATTACAATGGAAATGAAATTAAGCTAACTCTTGTTCCCTTTTTAACTTTTGTTTTGTTTGTCCTCTTTTTTTTCGTCGCCTTTTCTTTGATGTGGCTAACATGCACAGCTCACCGCTAATGTCGGCCATTTGCGTTAAGGTGATCACCTTCCCCTGGATGTGGCTATTCATGAAGAACGCCTGCGAAGGAGCCCAGTGCGCCATACGCCTGGCAACAGATCCCCAGCTGAAACAAGTGACCGGCGAGTACTTCAAGTGAGTTGCCAAATACCGGAACCGGCTGATGCCGCATTAACGCCATTATCCAACACTTTTTATATCCGGAACTGCACTAGTATGCACTCTAGGGGGTATATGCATTTTGCACTCATTTATGTAGAGCCCTGTCCTATGAGATGTGCATCTGTTGAGTGAAGTCTTCAGCTGAAGCATCGAATATGTTCGTCTGTCTGCTTTAACTGGAAAACAACATAAAATATGAATAACAAAATTATTTTCATAAAGTTATCCTGCATATATAGGAAATCTCTATTGATCAGGGTATTTGCTAGTCGGGCACTGCCGACTATGCCACACCTACTTGTTCATTTTGTGCAACGTTTCTTTGGCTACTTGCAGTGACTGCGAAATTGCGCCAACTTCGGAGGCCGGCCAGGACAAGGAGTTGGCCAAGAGATTGTACATGCAGACCATAGAGACGCTCCAGCGCGTTACCAAGCTAACCGTCGACAAGGAGGCGTGCACCATGGCGACGCAGCTTCAGCTGGAGTCCGGCAAGTGATTTATGTGCTGCACGCGGCCAGGCATGCACGGCGAGGACGGCGACGTCTGCAACTTCCAACATCTATTTGCATTTGGCTTAACAATTGCCGCATTATCCAGCCAACCAGGCAGCCAAACGAGTTCGGGCCACTTAGAGTCCGCCCCAAATTTAAGAGTCTGCAGCTGCCTGCAGACCGCCTCTGCGCTTCACTCATACGAAATATATGTAAATTTAATGTGCTAACGAAATTGCTGAGCTTCTGTTTTGCTTTTTAATTTATGACCTACAAAATATATATATTTATTTATGTAAGATTTAGGGACAGGCCCAGGCACCCGTCAATAAATCAGAGATGTATGAGACGCGTTCAATTAGAAATTCACCATATGCTTGCCCGAAGTTTGTTGTCCCTTTGAATATTATTCGAGAATTAATTCAAAGAATTTGCTAAAAAGGTCAGGCTTAGGGATATAAGTTGGGTACATAAATATGACAGATAAGCAAAACTCCAATAATGGGCAATGTTTAAGCTTTATATTATTATTTGCCCATTTCATTTTGAATATTTATTGCCAAGATAGGGCTAACATAGCTCTTATAGGTAGTCAAAGTCTGTAATGATGCATTTACATATTGCTAATATTTATATATATTTATTAAATACATTTTTATAGACTAATGTCATTTATAATGAATAACATAAATAAAATCTTTTGTATCATCAATCTAATTATCAAGAAGGAAAGTGTCAAAGCCATTTGCAATCGCTGCCAAAGCCAATCGTGCAATCAACGACTTAGAGTTCACTTTCTTCTAGACTCAGTCACTAATCACCAAATGCAGTACCACAGACCAGCTGGAATATGACTATATGCGACCTGGCTCATTTTGACCTTAAAATTTAAATTTCAAGCAAAAAAGAATATCAATTGGTCAAATATCTTGTTTAATAACTAATTTGTTACTTAACGGATTTAACAAACATTTTTAGCATATGATCTGCATATTCTATGTAAAATTGTTGTACGTTTAGTAAAAATGGAAACTCTTTCATAGTTATATATACCAATAACATAAATATAAACAATTTTTAGAAATTTGAAACATATATTAAATATGTAACAAAAAACAAAATTGTATAAAATTACATGAAACTATATGCAAGCTACATGACTCTAGCTTTAAAGCGTACAAATATAACTGAAAAGTTGAAGTTGAAAAAAAAACTTCTTTTATAGGTTCTGAGATCGACATGTTCACACATAAGTTAATATATACACTTTGGTTATTCACGCCTCTTTCTGCTTGTTACATTCATTCAGGATATAAAAAATGAAAATCATATAAATTTATAATCATTCAATCAATATCATCATCCATAGCAATGTGAATGCGACTAAAAATATTTATTATAGTACATCTATCTTATTATAGTAAATTTCTGAAATAAGCTTTGCTCATAAATCACTCAAATTTGAATAGATACTTCTCTATCAAATATATTCAGTCCTCTTGCAAAAGACAATAAAGACAATAAGATAGAGAAATCTGAAACAGGGTCTACACAACAAACCCAGTGCTGGCTGTTCATTACATCAGCCAACGGCAATTAGCGATAAAGAATAGAAGCTAAGCGGCTTAGTTCAAGCAGAACGACAGCTTGTATGCCGACTGGGAAGTAGAAGAATGTTATTCGGGTGCAGTGCAATGGTTAAGTGAGATTGAGGTGATTATTTCGCCAGTTGAGAATCGTGAGTACAGATTTATTGCATACTTTCAAGGGCTACCATTTTGGTTGGCAAAGGTAATTTCAACTGTAACTAGAGCACAGAATAGCGAACTATATATATCTACATATACAACTTATTGCTAAATAAATTGTAAACGTATACGCTTACATAACTTTCCAGTTAGACGTTATAATTGGAAGCTGTCAGGGCCCAGGTCGAGCTTAAGAGCTAAACTGCAAACATTTGCCATTTAAATAAAGTTAATAATAAACAATAATAGAGCTTAAGCGCATTAGGCCAATGCTAAGCTGATGAAAACTTCCCTAATGTGTATGGCCGACAAAGGTTACAATAAATAACTGTTCTGCTTTCGCTCCGCTCGAATGGGGATGCTGTAAGCTCGTTGTTTGGATAACTCATTAGCCAGCATCAACTATGTGAAAATACATGAAAAGAGAATTCCTTGGCACATATGTATATATATAAAAACATTCTATACGAAGCTAATTGGAAAGTGCCTCTCTGTCAGATTTCCCTCTCTCTCACTGTCTCTCTCTCTCTCTCTCTTTGTCGCTCTGTCGCAATCGCTATCTGTTCGCGTGCCAACAAACTGTTGCTGTTGATTAGCAGAAGTAAAGCAAAGAAAAACATAAAAGAAATAGATAGTAAAGTTTGTTTACAAAGCGAATAGACTGTTAAACTGCACGAGCAATTATATATATAAATATATATGTATATATATTATTTTTTTCCGCTCAGCCAATACAGATTTCGATTAGAACCCGATATGGCAGCCGCTTTGTATGCTATGGAAAATCTCTTTATTATATTACGTGCTACGCTTTTGTTGTCTAGAACTCCAATAGCAAAAAAAGCGATGAAGAAGAAGCCCCACCCAGGCAGGGTATGAGAGGGCGCGACGTGAGGAGGTGCGCCATGTGTTGCTGGCACAATTTGACGGTTCCCTTTTTGACGTTGCTTCGTGTGCCGTTTTTTTTTCTGCTTTCTTTCTGTTCGAAATGAAAAGCTCTGCGATAACGTTGCTGTTGTTGTTGTCAATGTCGCTGTTGTTGTTGTTGTTGTCGCAATTTCCACAGTTGGCAAAAAGCTTTACATTTCCGCCTACATTTCCGCTCTGGCGTGCATTTTTACGCGCCTCAATTAGAGGCAGGCAAACAAACGAAAAATCCAATTCCATCAACTGACGAAATCACAAATGTAGAGAACTAGATCTCAAAATATGTTTGTTTATATAATTTAGTTATTCTTGATTATATTGAATAACAAATAAATAATAAAATTGTTAACGTTTCGTATACGCAATATTTTGCAGTGCATCGTGAGCTTTACTACGTGGGCAAGTTGTAAAAAAGCTAAAGCTTGCGACTTTCTCTCTTTAAAGTAGACAAAGAGCGCTGCCTAAGCTTTGGAGCTCTTAAAAGCTTATGAAATATTACAACATATTACGTATACGTCTAGTGATGCGCAAAGCGACTGGAGTGAAATTAATTCTGAAAAAAAAAAAAAATATATATAAATAACATTAAAAGTATAATAAAAATTAAGTTTAAATTATAAATTAAAGTTCAAATTATTAAAAATATATATTAAGCCAACAATTATTTTAAAAAAATACAAATTTTGGCATAAGAAAAATATATGTTAAAATAAAAATTACAATTTTTAAACCGACAAATACATTTCGCCCTATCAACTTTAGTTTTCGTTTCTCATAAGCTTATAATATGCTACTGCCGCACAAAGCCGGGTAATTTTTACATAGCTTCATATACGAGTTCAACATTTTCAACATTCGCATACAAATGCTTGTGTCATTTCCGGCAAGAGCTTTGCTGTCTAACACTTAACTTGAACAGTCTGGCAACGCTGTGTTGCGCGCTCTCTTAAGTCTTTACGCTGCTCTTGCACACATGCGCCGCTCTCTTCGTCTGGCAACTCCACAAAAAAGCACAAACACCTGTGAAAGCTGCCAATTGAATTTAGCGGCAACGGCCGACCGAACGTAAATAACAGCGAAAAATAATCACGAAATGTTTTAAATAAACAACAAAAGCTGCAATAAGGGAAACGCGTCAAGAATCGTGGCCCGTAGCCGCAGTGGGGCATTCAGCGTGTGAAAATTGCGTCAACATAGCGTAAACAACAAATAACGCGCGCTCGCTCTCAGTCGCGCTCGCTCTCCTCTCTCTCTCTCGCTCCCGCTCTATCTCTTCTTCTGGGAGCAGCGCTGAGCTGTGGGAGCATAAGAATTTGAAGAGCGGAAATGAGTTGAGCTCGCGATGCTTTTCAGGTTGAATTTTTGTTTCTTTCTTTTACGTTTTTTTTTTTTGGTGTGTTTTTTGCAGCTCGCGTTCGGCTTTGGCTTCCTCGTATCAGTTGCGCGGCAATCGAGGCAAAGACTAAACGTGCGAATTATCCTCGTTAGCGTGTGTATTGCCACACATTGACGACGACGACGACGATGCTGCTGCTGTTGCTGCCACAACGGTCGCGTTGACAGAACAGAACAAAAAATAAAAGAAAAATAATATAAAATAAAAAGAAAGAAAATACAAAAACGAAGAAATTTGAAATTCTAAAGAAAAGCGCCTGGCGAAATGGGCCACGAGTGAAGGTGTGTCGTTTGTGCGCGTGCATGTGTGTCCGTGTGCGTGTGTGTGTATGTGTGTGTGCATATTAATTATTCAAATTAATTGCAAGAAATACGCTACGAGCACCAGCAGCAGCGTACATAATTTATAACCATATTTGTGTTTGAGCGAAAAATATTTGGAATTTGTTGTTAGTTTGTTTGCCAAAGAAAAATGCATTGAATATATCATTGAATATATCAAATATGTGTACATATATTTATAAAAAATTCATAGAGCAATAGATGAAATAACAACAACGGCAAATAATCGCAAGATGAGCGCACAGCTTGCGACTTTACGGGCCAACCATGTTTATAGAGCAGGTTTTTGTTCTCCCATCTTATTTTTTTGGTTTTTGTTTTTGTTTTCGTTTACGAGTGGACTAAGCTGCCACATTGAGCTTTACACACATACACATATATAAATGTATATATATATATATTTGTCTACACCTATGGGCAGGCAAATAGCACAAGAAGCATAGCATATGTATATAAATATAAATTGAAATATATTTAGAATTTATAAAGATATATATAGAAATATTGAAAAATGTAAACGAAAGGACCAAATTTATAATTAATTATTTCTTTTAATTTTTAAATATATTGTAAGACTTTTGTTCATTTAGTATTTAGTATTTTAACATATGTTTACTATATTTAAATATTTGTATACATATATATTTATATTTTTAATAATTTTAAATATTATATATATTTTTAATAATTATATTTGTACACATATATATTTATATATGAATCCGTTTTTTAAATATTTCTATATATAAATACATATGTATACAATCTAGTTTTTCAATATTTTAAATATTTCGAGAGTTCTTTGATCAAAAATATAAAAATCGTTTATCAATATTACTCAAATATTAATACTATGATAAAAAATTTTATTATATTATATGTTCTTTTAATATGTTAATGGGTTTTAGATATTAAATATTTTAATTTAATTCACACTAAAAAAAAGCATAATTTATTTGTACCTTTTCAGTAACCACCACTAATGTCATGAACGATTATATTTTGTTGATCTTACTAACTCAAGCCCCGAAGTGCACGTGTTCCTAAATTTGTCACAACAAAAAAAAATATATTATATTAATCTTAATATGCGTTTCAAATTATTTTTAAAATATTTTGTTTATCGCTAAATTTTGTTGTTTGTTACACTACTATTTTCATGAACACCGCTGCTTGTATATATATAAATATTATATATTTATAATAACTATAAAACATAAATACATTTTTGATCAATAAGTTCTTACAATATATAAAAATTCTTAAAAATATTTAAATACATATTTTATTAATAATTATTGATATTCTATATATTTTTTTATAATTATATATACATTCCAGTTATTTTGAATAATTATATACAAATATTTTATTCATTTATTTTTATCCTGGAATATATAAAACTATATATAAAATATGTAATATATATATATATATATATATATATATATATATATATATATATATATATATATATATATATATATATATATTAATTATATATATATATTTTTACGATTTTAAATATTGTCAAATGCTTTCCATATTTTGTTTTTTCATTATTTTCAATATATTTTTTACTCACCGTTAAAGCTGGTATTTCTACATATTTCTAGGCACAGCATAAGATTTGCCTTATCTCTATTCACATAATGAAATCGTTCCAAGCGAATATCTACAGTTGCCTCAGGCTAGCTGTTCTATTTGCATGTCCATGTGTGTGCATATGCAGAGTCTGTGTGTCATTTTATATGCCATTTGTAAATGTTTGTGTGCCACCAAGTCCAATCTATACTGAAGTGGAGTGCGGCTGGGAAAGGCAAACAAATAAAGAAAACACGTTCAACTTATTCCTTGGCCTTGGTATTTATGGCCAGTGCGTCAAGTCGTGTCCGTATCCTGTCCGTCTGCCGTTCCAGTGCTTCAGCAGAGCCCGCATACTGAAGGCGATTTATGAGCGCTCGCCTCACGCCCTTCGTCACTTGGTCGCCACCCACAGTGGAATTTGAACCTGTCGTGGCTGGGCAGCATCTCTCACATGTCTCGCTCTCGGTGGCCCCATTATCACCTTGCTAATTATCTATCGATGATGATGCCATGCGCTGTGCCCTGCTCTGGGCTGGTCTGCGTCTTATCAGCTTTGTATGCGGGCAACGCTTCCATCTATTTGCATTTCATTTCTATTTCAAATCTAATAATATTTCAACAAATAAACATGTGAGCGTGGCCTCTGAGCTGAAATGAGACAATAATGGGAATATATATACATATGTATATACATATATATACAGACAATGGAGAAGAACTCTTAATGTCCTTTAGCCTTGTCAAGAACAGAACAAAGACTTGGCAAACAACAGAGAACTGTTCAGCTTTACGGTCCTATAAACGTGACTATTTCGAGCTCTAATTTGCGCTTGGCTTCTAATTGTATAAAGCGAGTATTATACCATTATTGTTTGCCGACTGTCTATACAAAAGAAATAAAAATACAAAGCTAAATCTGCCAAGGGTGATGAATGGCAAAGGGAGCAAATTTTTGATAGTGACTATGGTATATCCTGTAAAATAAAATTTTTAAAAATATGAATTCAATTTGAAGCAAATTCGAAATATTGAAAAAGCACATAGAAAAATTAAAAAGTGAAAAAAATATGATATAAATATATGTAAAGGTATTGAGATTATATCAAATAATTATAGAGATTTGATCAAAAAACCATATATTTTGAATATGTCTTCTACTAAAAATTTTTAGTTGAAGAGATAGAAAATAGTTTTTGATCTTAATAAAAATTTTATTTATGGAAAATCTTTATATAAGAATGATTGTTCATATCAAAACCAATATAATTTACTTATGTATTTATTATAATTTGTTATAATTTATTTATAAACATGTCAAGAAATTAGCACAAAACACTCTGTACATCAAATCTCAATGCTCCCAAAACCCCTGATTTATATAAACGATATTTATTGATATCATGAAGACAATGGAAATCTCAATCTATACATCTTAATAGCTAAGTTCTGTCTCTGCCTTCTAGCTCTCACGGCTACCAAAGTCCATAAAGAGACTAATAAAAAATCTATAAACTGTCTGTTACATACGCCCACACAAAGTCAATATGCCCTCCCTCGCACCTTGCTCAATAATCACAAAATAAAAGAAATAAATCGTATATTTCTCAGCATTATTTTCCATTCAACCACTTGAAGCTTTAGCAGAAGCCCTTGCCTAAATAGAGGTATTTACGAGGAGCACCTCGCGCTGGACGCACGGCAAGTCAGGTCGAGTGTCGCAATGAAAATCGCTTATCACAGCGACCACAGGTAGTTTTTCGCACAGCCTTGACAATGACAGCCAAAGAAAATGGGCGCGCACTATGACTAGCTGAGTGGGTGACAGAGTGGGAGGAAGAGTGAAAGAGAGGGCGAATAAGTGCAAAATCGTTGCGGCTGTGGCAGTGGCAACAAAGTTACTTGATTATTTTAAGGCAGCGGCAACGGCAGCGGCAGCGGCAACGGCTGTGGCAACGGTCGTTACAACAAACAAACAAAGGAAACAAACAAAGTGGCGAATATTATGGGGCGCCGCGCGGGGCGGGACGGGGCGCGGCAAGACGTGAAACGAACTGTCGTGCTGGGTCGAGTGCTTTGGTTCATAGCACACAGACAAACATACTGGCGCGCTCTCTCTCTCTCTCACACTCTCTCTCTCTCTCTCTAAGAGCATTCGTGGTGTGTGTGTGTGTGTTTGTGTAGTAAAACGGGTTTTGAGTTGGCTTTTACCACTGGCAACTGGCGCTGCTGCTGCCGCTACCGCTGCCACTGCCGCTGCTGTTGCTGCTGCTGCTGCTGCTGTTGTCGCCTTTGCAGTCAGTTGGCCAAATCAGTTGCTCTTTTGGCTTAGTTAACACAGAACGTGCCGCGGCGACAATGCCAGCGACAATCACAGCGAATTGCAACGCATAGAACCAACAAACAAACGGGCAAGAGACAACAACAACAGCAACAACAACAACAACAACAACAACAGCAACAACAACAACAGCAACAACAACATTATAACGGGTTAGTCACACTGCGAAGCTGCAACAAAATTGAAGAAAATTTAACAAAAAATATAAATTAGAATTTGTTAAAGAAGCTGTTGCTTTTGCTGTTATGTAAAAATGTCAAAATTCAAAGCTGCTCAAAGATACAAATAAGATTTAATACTACATGCGTGTGTGTGTGTGTGTACTCGCGCGTATGTGTGTGTGTGTGTTAAATGCCAGCATTGACTTGAGGCTGCGTCATTTGCTGCTCAAATTCTGTCAGCCACTTGAAGTGTTTCCAGTCCGCAGCCTCTCCCAGCTTCAATTGAAATACGAAACGCACTTGGCGGCGCTTGGTTCCTACGCGTTTATCCCTCAGCCTTGGCCGCAACAGCAACAACAACAGCAACACCAACAATAGCAACAACAACAGCAATAACATTTACACTCCATACACCTACTTAAAAAATTTAGAAAGTTGCTTGTCGGCCGACGCGTTCGAGTCTTTTTCTTGGCCTGGCTTTCATTTCGTTAACTTGGGCTTCTACACTCACACACACACACACACACTCACACATTCACGCACTTGTTTATGTATGTGTGTGCGTATGTACTCTGCATTCTTTGGCTCTTGGGCCTGTTTATTAATTGCTTTTAATATCTGGCATTTTCTTGACATGTGAAATACAAATTCATTTTTGTTCTCTCGCATAGAATCTTATTTTTTTATATTCATAGGGCGAATTCTCATGCCCTCATCTTGCGGGGCAATTAGCAACCGGTTTGTGTGTAATGAGCCCAATTACCTATATCTAATATATATAATATATATATCTAGCTAATCGACTCCAGCCGTAGCGGATTCAAATGCAAATTTCAAATTCACGCTCACATTATTTATAGCCCCATTGTTTTCCAGATACACGTTCCATGACCTAACTTACTAAAAGTTCGATTCCGAAAAGGGGTTTACGAGCAAATTGGCCTAACTATTGAACTGAACAATATTATTGATTGGGGGAACGTGTGCTGAGTGCTCTTCAGAACACCTGAGTATGTAAATTGTGCATTTGTGCATTATTCATTGACTTCAGCTTTAGTTATATATTTTTGTTTTATTTTCTATGTTTTCCTAAGAAAATGATGTCAAGGAAATAAATTTTGTAGATAAACAGACAGATAGAATATAGAATATAGAATATAAAATATAGAATATAGAATATAGAATATAGAATATAGAATATAGAATATAGAATATAGAATATAGAATATAGAATATAGAATATAGAATATAGAATATAGAATATAGAATATAGAATATAGAATATAGAATATAGAATATAGAATATAGAATATAGAATATAGAATATAGAATATAGAATATAGAATATAGAATATAGAATATAGAATATAGAATATAGAATATAGAATATAGAATATAGAATATAGAATATAGAATATAGAATATAGAATATAGAATATAGAATATAGAATATAGAATATAGAATATAGAATATAGAATATAGAATATAGAATATAGAATATAGAATATAGAATATAGAATATAGAATATAGAATATAGAATATAGAATATAGAATATAGAATATAGAATATAGAATATAGAATATAGAATATAGAATATAGAATATAGAATATAGAATATAGAATATAGAATATAGAATATAGAATATAGAATATAGAATATAGAATATAGAATATAGAATATAGAATATAGAATATAGAATATAGAATATAGAATATAGAATATAGAATATAGAATATAGAATATAGAATATAGAATATAGAATATAGAATATAGAATATAGAATATAGAATATAGAATATAGAATATAGAATATAGAATATAGAATATAGAATATAGAATATAGAATATAGAATATAGAATATAGAATATAGAATATAGAATATAGAATATAGAATATAAAATATAGAATATAGAATATAGAATATAGAATATAGAATATAGAATATAGAATATAGAATATAGAATATAGAATATAGAATATAGAATATAGAATATAGAATATAGAATATAGAATATAGAATATAGAATATAGAATATAGAATATAGAATATAGAATATAGAATATAGAATATAGAATATAGAATATAGAATATAGAATATAGAATATAGAATATAGAATATAGAATATAGGATATATAGTGAGGGGTATAGACTATGCAACTATTTGGCAAATCAAATAAACAACATTGATTGATTTAGACATTTTATATCTGCATTGCAATTCGATTGCATCTGAACCATATACATCGAAATCACTCTGGATTGGCTATTAAATTTTAATTGATTTTTTCTTTTTATGTCCCAGGGACAGCGATTAAATCAAGTGCAGGGCAATAAAAAGTAAACCCAATAATTTGCTAACGTGTTTTTTTATTTTAAACTTCGTTTCAGTTATTTTTCGCAAACCGTTAATGGCTGTCTAGAATTACGAAATCCCCCGCCAACGCTGCAACCAAAACCGAAGCCAACCGCAAAAACTTGCAAACACAAAACGTCCAAAAACAACACCAATAACAATAACAACAACAAACAACGGGATTAAGGGAAATAGGAAAGCGTCCTGAGTCCTGCGTCCTTCGTCCTTCGTCCATCGTCCTTGATGTGCTTTGGGCAGCAACTGCTGCTAAAACGAAACTTTTTATTGAGATAACGCCAATCGCTCGCGCAGCTGGAGCACCCTAAAGACGCAAACCTGGCTCAACGACAGCAACAACCCCAACAACAACAACAGCAACATTGCAACAACAACAGCAACAGCGGCAGCAGCACCAACGGCAGCGCCGTTGGCAGCGTGCCGGTCATCATGGAGGGGCCGGAGGTGACATTCCTCTTTCAATTTGGCAGCGTGCGCGACGCAGTTTGTGTGCCGGCGAATGCATTGACGCTGAAAACGCTCAAGGATTTGGCATGCGACTTCATCAACACCAAGGTGAGTTGAGCCTCGGCTGGGATCGACCAAATGGGTCAACATCTGTCGACTAAATTATGCAAAAGCTAAACACACACACACACGCACACCCACTTACACCCACACACTCACACTCACACTCGCCTGCATGTAACTAGTCAATATTATTGCGCGGAACGCGGCCAAGTCAACAGACTAAAGCACAGTGGAACCATGCGTCTATTTAGCTAACGAAAATCATAAGTTGAGATAGCAAATTATTTATTAAGAATTATGCGTGGAATTGCAATTTGCGTGGAATATGCAATATAAATTGCAATTTATTATTTGTAGAAATATATTTATAAATAATATTATATTAATATTTCTCATATGATTATTATTGATTATTAAATGATAAAAACTAAATAAATAGACCCATATATATAGTCTATTTTTTCTTTAAATGCTATTTTCATATGAAGTATATTAATTAATAATATGATATTATTTATAAATTTTGTTGTTTTAAATTTAATTTTCATATGAAAAATCTTAATATTATATATATTTTGTAATATTTTTATTTTTTTAAATAATTTTTTTTATGAACATAAAAATATTGCAATATAAATAATAATTAAAACAAAAACAGTAAACATTTAATTGAAGCAGAGTTCCATCTGATCACGTAAACATTTTTTATAATTCTAGCTTTTGGATTTTTAAAACTTCCTTCCCGAATTCTCTGCTCAGTTAGACTTATGCTAAGATCAAAGAAATTAAAACTTGACTTAAATTTTCAATGAACAAATGTTATATTTATGAAAAAGAAGATTAAGATTAATACTGAATTGTGATTAACTCCTTATCTCCTTCAGTTATAGCTATAAAGTTGGTTTTTTGACTCCATTTCATAGCCCATAGTCCCACTGTGCAACGTTAGCCCTGTTAGACTGGCCTATGGGCCACCTCTCTCCACCTCTCTCTCTCCCTCTCTCTCACTCCCTCTCTGTCCAACAGTATTTGTTTATTTGAGTAGTAGGAGTGTGTACCTAATAAATTTATGTGTGCACTATAATTGCTTAATTTCATTAAGTAAGTCGGAGTCCCATATACATAGCAGTAGACACTTTCCGTTTTGCGCAGTTATCCATGACCAATTCAATTAACCAGGCGACCAAGCAGCCAGCTGGCACTCACTCTTGGCCCGAATCAGTTGCGCTGCTGCCCTGGCACGTCCTGCCTGTGCCCAGCTCAGCCGTTGAGCTTTGACAGCTGCTCCCGCCGCCACAAGTATCATTTTTCAATGTCCATACTAAATAATGGGCTATGATGACTCTCTTGTCCAGTTCGCTATATTATGTATAGCCATCGCAACTAGTTTAGAATTACTTGGGGTGTCCAAATCAATCTATATATATGTCGTAACTAAGATTGAATGCCCTTTGACATTTGAGTTAGGATATGAACATTTCTATACTGAATATGGTATCATAGGGGAATCTGAATGGAATGTGCTAATGATTACAATGAAATGCAGTTTGTGAAAATTGAATCTGATTTCTTATTAGACAAGCTCTGATTGAAATGTCTTTATAATGAGTAAGTCCCCTTTCGGATGAATATTAAATACTCTTTTATATATAATTTATTATATATTATTATTATATATTATATCAATTATATATCAATTAGTATATCAATTTTCTTATGAGAAATTATCTATTGTATTAGAAATGTATTTATGAAGATTAATTCACTTTAGTTGCTGAAGATTAAATGCTTTTCGTGTATAATTTACTATATGGAAATCATAATTCTGAAAACTTACTTTTATGGAATATATAATAATATAATTATATAATATAATTCGATTGGAATATGTTAAAAATCAACCACAAAATCGACGATGCGATTTCTATTATTTTTTTATATATAACTTCCCACATGGAAATCTTAATTTTGAATACGTATTACGGAATCATTTTTATTTTAAAGAATACATTTAATATATGGATTATTGAGGCATATTTATGTTCAGTTAAAAAGACTCAATTCCTTCCCCATAGGGAATACTTTGATTGGGATATGTTTCTGATCTATAAAGAAGGGTCAATCATTTTAGTATAGGGTAAAACTCTGTTTGGAATATGCCTATCATCAATGAAGACTGGCTATATAAGAATCTTTTATCACAAAACTTTTCTTAAATTTTTTTATAATAGGAAAATTATACAAAAATACGCTTAATACTAAGCTCATAAAACGATTTAAAACCCCCTCATTAAAACTAATAAGAAAATAGTTAACAAATATAAAAATTACTCACTTAGTAGGGTATCTCAAGCGTATCATGTTTCCCTACTGATTTAATTATGCACAAGTAACTGTATTTGTGTAGACATATTTTAATTGATATAGATATCCCACTCGATAGCTATACATATGTGAGTGTGTGTGCTGACGCCAGAATCTTATCGCACAATCAATTAAGATATGATATGATAACTGATATATATCGCTATATATGTGATAAGTGCCATATGCGAAATGAGCGTTAAATTAAGCAAAACATCACAAATGGACATGCATCTCCTCTCTCACTCTCACTGACATATCCTCTCTCTTTGTCTACTCACAGATACCAGATAGTGGACTCACATA
This sequence comes from Drosophila pegasa, assembly GCA_035046225.1. Classification (NCBI taxonomy): domain Eukaryota; kingdom Metazoa; phylum Arthropoda; class Insecta; order Diptera; family Drosophilidae; genus Drosophila; species Drosophila pegasa. The sequence goes on along the minus strand of JAWNOD010000398.1, from coordinate 4,569,560 downwards.
TCTGTCAGAGCGCATTCTGCTCTTCATCCACGACTATAGCACGCCCAATGTGCTGCACATTATCAATTCCGCAGCGGAAGTTGTGGACGAGACATTGGTGGAAATTGTATTAACAGCGAGTCGTAAGTAGTTTCTGTGTCGCCTTCAATCAATGTTGGATGAGCCGCACACTTCATCCATTTAACAAATGTCATCAGCCGTGTCCACCATTCACGCCCCCTTTGCAGCCATACTGTATCCGACGTCGGAAATGCCAACATTGAAGCCGCACAGCCTGAACGTTCACTCCTACAAGGCGCCCACATTCTGTGATTTTTGCGGTGAAATGCTGTTTGGACTGGTGCGTCAAGGACTCAAATGCGACGGTATGTACACGCACACACGCACACACACACACACAGACTCTCGCCTGTTCAGTCATAAAAACTAACTCCATTTACGTATATATATATGTATATATATATATGTGCATGTATCATCCACCACAGGCTGTGGTCAGAACTATCACAAGCGCTGTGTGGTGAAAATCCCGAACAATTGTAGCCGCTCCAGTGATGCCACCTCGAGACGTTCGTTCACATTGCAGCCGCCCCGCAGCCCATCTGGCAGCTCGCAGCAGTCGCTCGTCTCCAACGAGGAGTCGACGGGTCGCCACGACTCCAGCAGCTCATTGGTAAAACGCATGTCGGAGCTTATGAATGACATAATTAAGAATTAAATATGGGCGACGCAGTAGCGCATGGGCTCAACTGCGGTTTAAGTTGTTCTTTGGGGTTAAGCGGTAACGGGGCTCCCTACGAGTATTTAAAGCATTATCTACTTAATTTTCATTGCGCCTTTCATTTTTATATTATTTTTTGAATAAACTTTATTTAATTTTGATAAAACTGTTTCAGTTGGCTTTCATTTCAAAATCATTTAAATACTCGTAGTGGAAATATTATAGAATGGGAACGGTATGATTTGGAGAGTAGTGAAAGTGGAGAGTTTGGAATGGAATAAATAGCAGTATTAGGGGCTTAAGCTTGTAGTAAAAATGATATATTTATCTTAAGAGCAGATAGAGCAAGCTGAAGAGTTGTGTAGGGTGGAGAGTTGAAAACTGAAATGTTTTAAAACACTTAAATAGTTTACTTGAATGGGAAGAGAGTACTTTGGAGAGTTGTGTAGAATAAAGATTTGAAAAGGGAATAGACTTGTGACTAATTTCTAGTGGAAAAACAATGGTAGTGCAATAAAAAGGTACAATAGAAATAAAACCAGTTGGAGAATCGCGTAGAGTGGAGACTTGAACATGGATTACAATGTAGATATACAATGTGTTTATGTTCATATTCTTCTTATAAATAGCTGGCAGTACAAGATTTTAGAGTGGAGGGATCTAAACAGAAAACAGAAATTATTATCAGCTAAATTAATAAGTGGAGAGTTTAAGGAACAGTGTGTAGAGTTAAGAGATATACAATGTGTATATGTTCATATTCTTCTTATAAATAGCTGGCAGTACAAGCTTCTTTGACCGGCAATAGAACAAGTTGGAGAGTTGTGTAGAGTGGAGAGATGAAAACAGAAAATAAATATTATTAGCTAAATTGTAGGGAAGCAAGAGTTGAGTAAAGTGGAGAGAAATAGTGTGACTTGAGTAGACTTAGAGTAGAGGAGACTTTTACAGCTAAATAACAGAGGAAACTAAGCAGCTCTGATTCTCCCCCTGCCCATATATACTTATATTTATATATATAAATATTTATTTCATTTTTATCCTGTGCTTAAGTGGTTTGTTTTTATTTTAAATTTTAAATTTATATTACTCGAAATTGATAGATATGCGTAGCAGCGACAAGTTGCTAGGGAACCGTCTAGGCAAGCAGGGTATCTCTTAGTCGCGCACGCTATAGCCAACTCTAACCATTCCGTTTGTCTTCCCTAGAACATACCAGGATACATGGGCCGTCATCAGCGGACTCACTCGGCGAGCAGTCGGAATGGTCAAATGGTGCTCCGCATTCCGCACACCTTCATGGTCCACACCTACGGAATACCCACGGTCTGCCAGCACTGCAAGAAGCTGCTGAAGGGCCTGTTCAAGCAGGGCCTGCAGTGCCGCGACTGCCAGTACAATACTCACAAGAAGTGCATGGACAAGGTGCCGCAGGACTGTACGGGCGAGGCGCAGCTGAGTCAGCTGCAGGCGGAGATCACGAGCGACGGGACGCCGCGCAAGGAGCGCGACAATTTCTTTCGCGAGGAGTTCGACGACAGCGACTTCGAGGACGGACCCCAGGCCGAGCTGGCCATGTACAACAACAAGGCCATGGGCGGCACAAATCTGGTGGCCGGACGACCAAGGGAGGCGCCCAAGGCGCTGACCAATGCACAGAACTCACCACCGGAGCTAGTCAATGGCGCCATGACGGACAGCAGCGGCGGCGGCACTGGCCCGGACGCCAAGTCGACGGACGGCCAGTCGGAGCAGTCGCAATCCTCATCCTCCTCCTCGCCCAGTGCCAACATACCCCTGATGCGAATCGTGCAGTCCGTGAAGCACACCAAGAAGCGCGGCGGCCAGGCCATCAAGGAGGGCTGGCTGGTGCACTACACCTCGCTGGACAAGGCGCTCAAGCGCTACTACTGGCGCCTGGACTCGAAGACCATCACGCTCTTCATCTCGGAGCAGGGCAGCAAGTACCACAAGGAGCTGCCGCTGGCCGAGCTGCTCTCGATCGAAACGAAGCCCAACGCCAACTACTGCTTCGAGCTGGTCACGGCCAACCTCAGCTACTACGTGGGCCAGGATCCGCAGCAGGGCGTGGGCGAGCCGCAGGCGGTGCGTCTGCCGCCGCCGGACAGCGGCATCGGCACCGACATAGCCAAGAGCTGGGAGACGAGCATACGGCAGGCCTTCATGCATGTGACGAATACACGTAAGATTCCCCCCTCTCCCCTCGTCCTGTTTGACCTAATCTTTGCTAATCCTTGCTCCACACACAGAGTGCTGCGAGTCGGAGGAACAGGTGCAGGACATGGGTCAACTCTATCAAATCTTTCCGGATGAAGTGCTCGGCTCCGGGCAGTTCGGCGTCGTCTACGGCGGCGTGCACAAGAAGACGAAGCGCGAGGTGGCCATCAAGGTGATCGACAAGCTGCGCTTCCCCACCAAGCAGGAGGCGCAGCTGAAGAACGAGGTGGCCATACTGCAGAACATCACCCACTGCGGCGTGGTCAATCTGGAGCGCATGTTCGAGACGCCGGAGCGCATCTTTGTGGTCATGGAGAAGCTCAAGGGCGACATGCTCGAGATGATACTCTCGCATGCGCGCGGACGCCTCAGCGAGCGCGTGACCAAGTTCTTGATCACCCAAATCCTGATCGCCCTCAAGTATCTGCACTCGCAGAACATTGTCCACTGCGACCTGAAGCCGGAGAATGTGCTGCTCTCGTCGGATGCTGAATTCCCGCAGGTGAAACTCTGTGATTTCGGCTATGCGCGCATCATTGGCGAGAAGTCGTTCCGGCGCTCGGTGGTGGGCACGCCCGCCTACCTGGCGCCCGAGGTGCTGCGCAACAAGGGCTACAATCGCTCCCTGGACATGTGGAGCGTGGGCGTCATCATCTATGTGAGCCTGAGCGGCACGTTTCCCTTCAACGAGGAGGAGGACATCAACGATCAGATACAGAATGCGGCCTTCATGTATCCACCCAATCCCTGGAAGGAGATCTCCTCGAATGGTAAGGATTAGCGCTTAGAGAGTATCAGAAATTTTCTATACAAGTAATTCCCCCTTAGCCATTGACCTCATCAACAACCTGCTGCAAGTGAAGCAGCGCAAGCGCTACACCTGCGACAAGAGCCTGATGCACTACTGGCTGCAGGACAAGCAGACGTACCGGGATTTGCGCAATCTGGAGACGCAGGTGGGCCTGGGCCGCTATCTCACCCACGAGGCCGACGACATGCGCTGGGACAGCGCTGGCGACATTTGACCTGCCACAACAGCAACACCAACAGCAGCAACAGAAGCAACTCCAGCAGCAGCAACAACCCACGCCGAGCTGCTGGGCAGCCAGAGCGTGCCCTCGAACTGTGCCGGCTGCCATCGGCTGTCCAGCTCACCCAAGGTGGAGGCCATTGGCGACAAGGCGCTCAAGTGGATGCGCTTTCACCTGTGCAAGCACATCAAATAGCCTTTCCACCTCCCACTAGCTTTTTCTAAAATACATTTAATTGTTTTTATAAAATACACAAATATTTGTCAGACTGTAAAATTAACGTGAAAAACATTTTAATTAGCACCTTGTTCAAAAAAAAAAAGAAAAACATAAAAAACAAGAAATTTTTAATCTTGGCGTTTATCAAAATTTTTAGATATTGTCTCTCTATGAATTTCGCACAAACTTTTCTTACGCTTGATCTTAAAAAGAAAAAGAAAACGAAGAAAAAGAAAACATAAAAAAATATACAAGAATTCATTAACAAATAATACTTCTCACGCTTTTCCAGATACCGTTTGTAACTGAAATCTCTGTGCTAAATTTTTCCTAAGAATCAAAACCTGTATACTTATACATACATGCATATATACAAACATACATATACATATTTAACTGATGGATAACGGTACTTAAACAAGAATGCATACCTATATATACGAGCATGATCTGAACAGTTTCTGAACTTAACAAGCAAATTAAATAAATATAATATTATTTTAAATACATTAAGTTTTTATTTCTTTTCTCACTTTCATCTGCCGGCTAAGATCGGAAATTGTTTGGCATCATTTTCGTATATATCCACAAGACCACATAGACCAATCCAAAAAAAAAAGATGTATGCAAACGCTCAGCTGTGCTCGTATTTTAGAACCAATTAAAATATAATTACAAAAAAAATGAGAAAAAAAAGAAACCGATATAGATAAATAATAATAAAAATCAGACAAGTACTGCTTGAAAATGAATGTGTGTTTAAGTACCCTGGAGGAAAACACTGGCTGGGTAGGGTATATTGGTTTTCAGTGTAGATATGTATTAGGGAGAGAGAGACTGAGTCTGGTCCGTGAAGGTATGATCAGCATATTCCATTTGATTCAACTTATATATTAGTCTGATTAAATCTACCATGGCCTGCCCTACCCAGTTCTCTATATCTGTATATTAATATATATATTTCTTATTCTTTAAATATTTATATAGCTTTGGATACCTCCCCCTTAAAGCACCTCTTATTTGACCCAAAAGGAGCTGCTGACCTCGCTCAATCTATACATATAACATTCACTTCCTTTCAAAAATAAAAAAAAACTCTTTGCTCTGGGTATTTTCTAGTCGTGCACTCCCTTCCACAGCACTCTTACTTCTTTTCACATGTGCTTCAGTGGCATGCAACGGTTGACACCCTTCTTCAGTAAATATCTCCGAGATTTCTAGCTCAGTTGCAAGACTTAGTTGCAGCAGTCGCTGCACATCAATTGGACAAACAAGATGCAACACTTTGTGGCCAGACTGTGGTTGCTGCTGGCACTGAGCCACTTCAGCATCACCGAGTGGGTGGAGATTGCGCATTCCCAGTCGCAGCCGCTGGCAACATCCAAGGGCAAGCAGCGAAATGCCAATGGCGAGGGCTTCACCACGCCCAGCGCCGTCTGGCTGGAGTACCAGCGGGAACGCTTTGGCTTGAGCAACGGTCAGAGCAATCCTTTGGTCGTTAGCGACGCGGGCGGCCTGAAGCACAGTGCACAGATTGTGGTGTCGAACAATAGCCAGGTGATTCATGCCAGGACCAAGCTGGTGGTGAAAAATAGCTCGAGTAGTCCGCCAGTGGATGTGGAGCTGGTGGTTACGCCCAAAGTGGAAACGACATCGCGTCGTCATTCGTCGCAGGTGGAGAGCTCCGAGGATGTTGAGGACGACGTGGAAACAGCCACCGAGCAGTCGGACAGCGAGGATGATGACGAGCTGCTTCTGCCCAGCATGCAGGGGTTTTTGCAATTCCTGAAAAAAATGCAAATCGGTTGGATTAAGAAGTCGGCGCTCAACATAGAAAATAAAATTAAATTACTGAAGCAGCTGCGAGACAGTTTCATGAAAGTTATTGGTGCGTACTTGAGATAATAAAAAGTTGACGCATTAAGTGAATTTTACTTTCCACAGAGCAACAGTTCTCGGTGCTGTGGCAGCCAACGGAGCGGCACAGACGCCGGCGGCGCAGCCTGCTGGATGAATCCAATTTGGAATTCCCACCGGAAGCAGCGCTAATGAGTATTAATTTTTTAACATTTGCAGTCTTTTTAATTAAACTAGTGCTGGTGAGTAGATTAAATCGAAATGTTAATTTGTATAGATAATAATGTGCATTCTTTATATCGCAGCAAGTGGTAAAAATAGTCAAGAGCAAGCACTACAACTTCTCGGGTTTTAATATTAATGCAGACGTTGTTCGAACTCCATAAAAAATAAATTTTAAATTTGCCGGGCAACATTAGTTCTAGCAACGCCAGCAACTTTAAGCATCTGGCAACTCCCTTCCTCAGTCTTCACATTAATGCAGTTGGTATGCATTTCTTGAATTGAATTTGAAAAGCAGCGGGCAACAGTATGCGCGACAACTCTGGTAACTCCCAACATCTGGCAGCACCGCATCATCAGCTGTTTAGTTTTTGTAATTTCTACACGTGCGACGGCACACTTAATATTTAAGTTTTAAGTTTTATTTTAATTAAATAAAAATGGATGATAAAACATTAATTGAAAATGTTTACACACACCAGGAAGATGAATGTTTACCCGTAATGCGTAAGTCGTGTGCGGTAACTGAAACCACCTGTTGCAAGAATTCTTTTGCTTGCAGTAAATTTCCAGAACGGCTCGCTCGGCACCAGCTCCAATTTCTCGCTGATTGAGAGCAAAAACAAACGAAATGGACGCAAACGTGCCTTGGTTATGGCAGGTGTGAATACCTATGTCGGTGATTTGCAGGATAACGAAGAATATGACACGTATATCTGTGTGCGCAACAAAACAACAAACAAGGCAACAATTGTGCCCCTGCAACAGGCGCTGCTGTCGAACCATATTTACGAGAAGATGGAGAAGCTGGAGAACCGACCGATGCTGAGCAAAGAACACGCCACAAAGAAGCTACTCAAGGAGTTTGGCGGTCGCAAGGCATCCCGCTATGTGGCCAATCACGAGCAGATGATGGTCAATGTGGATGTGATGCGTAAGGACCTGGATGAAACCGTGCAGAGCTCTGTGCTCAAGGAGGGCGAAGATGATGAAGACAATACGCTGCCCGAGGTGGATACAACCAATGCAGAGTATATGGCCACCATTGTGCCCAAGTGCGATAAGCAGGCAACCAAAATAAACGAGATTTACGATGTGGAGAACGTGGTGCCACAGGCATTGCTCGATCGCCTGGACGAGGAGGCCAAGAGTGTGTACTCAGCACCATTGGAGACACTGCCGTGCGTATACTATATGGATATATAAACAGCATTCTCGCTTCATCTCGTTCCTCCTCCTCTTTCCTTTCCAGCATCGAGTCGGACTTTCTGCGTGACTGTATCAAACGCATCCAGGACAAAGAGATTACCACAAAACAGGATATGCTGCACATCAAATTGATCATCTACATGGACGCGCTGCAGTCGCTCATTGCGCTGCGCAAGCGACAAATGAAACACGTCGAATTATCGAAGATTTCGGAAAAAGTGGAGAACGACATACGCCATCGCTTTGCGGATCCCAATGTGGCCAAGTCTTGCACACGCACCACGTTCAGCACAGAGAAGGCACTCACCCATTTCATTGTGCTGGCGCTGCTCATCAATGAGAAGCACGAAGCGGACGTCAATACGCTGTCCCGCATTCTGCGCACATCCAAGGAGCGCATCATTTCCTATGCGCACATAGTCAATGCACGACCCAAGGCGCGCTCCGACATGCTGGCACTGCGACTGCCCAGCACGGTGCCAGCGCTGAAGGTGTCGCGGCGCTTTCAGCGCAAAAAGTAACAGCCGAAAAGAACACCCTGTATTGATTGCAGCAGTTGCATCGATTAAACAATTTTCTGTCGCTTCCCAAGGTCGAGTGGAGGGAAACCACAAACAAAAGAACATTTATTTTTACATTTTATTTAATTTACTTTTTTAAATGAGAAAAAAGAAACGTAAGTAAGTAAAGTAACAGCTTTTGTTATTCAGAACTCGATGAAACTAATACAAATACATTTCATTTTGCTAAGTAATTGGAAATTTTGCTGTTTGTGTGCGGCATTCTAAGAATTTGACAATACTTTGCTCGTTGCTTTAACATATAGATAGATTGGTTAGATTCCTTGTTATGTGGCCGGAACAAACAGTTCGCTGAAGTATGTTGTTTTTCCTTTTATTATACCAGAGTTGGTTGAGTAAACCGATTTGAATTCTGTTTCAGCTGAAAAGTGGAACAAAGATTAACTTATATATTTTATATTTATGGATATTCCCGAACTTACACGCAAAACAAATGCAAGGCAATCTTGTTAATCCCTCCCCCTTAGTTGTTAGTGATTTGAGTGTCATCGGCCACCTAGACAGCCAGCCCGAAGACGGAGACAATGCAGTACATGGTCTTGTTCTCCCAGCGGACGGTGCAGCTGCCATCGGTGTCGTTGTTCCAGTAGCAGGAGCTGGCCGTGTGCAGGCCAGCGCCGTTCTTCTGCATGATCATGGCCGTGACAATGTATTTGTAGGGCTTCTGCTCTTTGGTGAGCACCGTCAGGCAATTCTCGACCACCTGGCCGGTCCAGTTGTTTACCTTGTCGTGCTGGTATGCGTTGCCACCGATAGTTGATTCGATAGCCTCTTTAATTGTTTTGCTCACATCATCCACAATAAATTGGCTTTCCTCGCGTGAGTCATCCATTTTTGTTCAGATTTGTTCAGATCTCAGTCTAGTTCGTATAAAATTGATGTCCGTTTACCGTTGCTTTGCGTTGAATTGTGCGCGCGTATTTGCATCCGTTGGCGCGTCTGAATGCCTCGAAAATATGTGCCTGGCGTTAGCTTCGACAAATTTCGCTTGCCTTGTTGCCTGGTGAGCAGTTAAGTTTAGTGATGGCAAAGGCAATGGTATATCGATAAGCTCGCCTTTTCACGTCATATAGTGAATTCTTATTGCTAGAAAGAGACAATTGCATATATCTGCCAAAAAAATACCACACATTTCGATAGACAATAAACATATCGAATCGCCTATCGGCCTTTCACTTCAATTGTTTATTTTACGATCTTTGCACATTTATTAAGTCGAACAATGACAGCCTCTGCCTTTTCCAGCCAGGATACGGCAGCGCTAGAGCGTCAGACAGAAACGCCAACGGAGTCGCCCGTCACATTCGACCAAATCTGGAATGAAACGCACAAAAAAGTCAGCCTCGGCTGGATACGACAAAATGGTTACAAGCGGGTGCGTAGAAGCAACAACAAAAAGACGTCGCGTGATTTTAACATATCTCTCAGATCTGCCTGCAATTCCCAGACGATTATTTGCCACACAGCAATGCGATCAGCACCTGCCTGCAGGCAGCGCTAGCAGCAGAGGAGTGCAAGATCTTCATTCTGGCCGACACCACGTACGGTAGCTGTTGCGTCGATGAGATTGCTGCGGCTCATGTGGAGGCGGATAGCATCATTCACTTTGGCAATGCGTGCCGCAGCAAGGCCAGTCGCTTGCCGGTACTCTATTTGTACCCAGTGCTGCCGCTGGAGCTGTCCACAATGCTGCAGCAGCTGGCCACGCTGCAGCCGGAGTGCGCTGAGCGCGAGGTGTGCGTTTATCTGGACATCGGCTATCAGCATCTCTATGAGCACCAGCTAGCCGAGGGCGAGGACACGCTCTTTAGCCAGCTGCGCGATGTGCTGCGTCCCAAGAAGCTGCTTATCGAGGTGTATCCACCACCCGCTGAAGACTGCATTGAGAACAAGCCACAAGCTGAATCAGAGACAGCTTCGCCGGCGGAGCGCATTTGCATATTTGTTGGTGCCGATAATCAGCGCTTTGCGAATCTGTCACTGACCACCACAGCGTTCCAGTGGCATATTCTGGACGGTGCCAGCGCCACGTTGAGTGCCAAAAATCCGCTGACAGCACAATATATACGCCGACGTTATTACTACATAGAGAAGTGCAAGGATGCACAGACTCTGGGTCTGATTGTGGCCACACTGAGCGCCGTTGGCTATCTAGATGTAGTGTCGCGTTTGCAGGAGATGGCCAAGAGTCGTGGCATTAAGACGCAGCTCATTTCTGTTGGCCGCATCAATCCTGCCAAGCTGGCCAACTTTCTGGAGATAGACTGCTTTGTGCTCATCGGTTGTCCCTTCAACAATATGTATAATTCCAAGGAGTACTATAAGCCCATTGTGTCGGTCTTTGAGGCGGAAATGGCGCTGAATCCAGCCTGGCACATGAAGTATCCAGAGGCGTACGTCACGGATTTCAAGCAGCTGCTACCGGAGGGACGCAGCTTTCTGGCCTTTGATGCACAGGCCGTGCAGCCGCAGGATGTGAGCCTGGTCAGTGGACGCATGCGAGGCGGCACTTCCGGCGATGAAACAGTCGAATCGAGCACAACAGTGGCCACCCAGGCCAAGATGGCACTGATGACAAGCGATACGGGCCTCACGTTCGAGGATCGCACCTGGCAAGGCTTGGACCCGGCGCTGGGCCAAACCGAACCAGCCAAAGTGCAGAAGGGCCTTAGTGGAATACCCATCAACTACTCGCACGATTAGATAATAATGGCTGTATCGTCGTCACTCGATCAATATCAATAAAACACAACGAACAAATATTTGCAGCGGCGCATTTTAAGTTATGTGTTGGTTTTATTTTAGTTTAGTTTTTACTGATTCTCTTGGATCAAATTTTTCTTGAATTAAACTACACGGCTAGCAACAGTATCTTTTAGACCAGAGCATCGGAGCCACTTAGACCCTCAACCAGTACATGGAGGAGCGAATTCTGTTGTAGTCGGGCAAATTCTCAACGGGTCCAACGGCGGACACGGCGGGGCATCTGTCATAGATGTACTTCATGCCGACGTCGCGCACATTCTGCACGCTGACGGCATCGATGCGCTGCTCCAGCTCATGCAATGGGATGCGGCGATTGTAGCACAGAATCTGGCGGCCGATGTCCTCGCAAATGGGCGTGGTGCCATCCAGCTGCAGAAGCATGTTCGTCTTCAGCAAGTTCTTGGCGCGCTCAACCTCAGCCTCTGTAACCATGGTGCACAGGCGCATCCATTCGGTTTGCACATTGAAAATCATATCCTAAAAGAAAGCTAGCTTTATAAAAGAATCTGCTGGAGGAGATTTATATATACCTCGCACTGCAATGGATCGCAAACGAAGTAGATGCCCCACAGGCCGGTATCCTTGTAGCAGGTGTTGAACGATTGGAAGCTGTGGCACAAATCTGCATGCGGAATACAAGGCGAGAGTATATACAACAGGACAATAATTAATAGAATATTAATACTAACTGTCCTCGGCACTGGCACGTGCCAGGTTGGAGGCGTTGTTGGCGCCACCGCCCTGAGAACGATCCCAGGCGCCAACCAAGGTGTTGGCCACCATCAACGGGATGTTATCCTGATCGGTCCAGCCACAGCCCTCAACAGCGACAGCCACATGAGCCAAAGGCAGCGAATCGTCACGCACGCGTACCTCGGAGCCAGTGAAGCGGCAGGGAGTTACCTCAGCTGGCAGTACGCTAGACTCCAAGCGGCCAAGAGACTCGCCGGCCAACTTGACAAGTTCGTCGTGCTTAACACCACCGGCGCCAGCTAACACAATGCGCGATGCCTTATAGTGGGTCTGAATGTAGTCGGTTAGATCGGATTTGCCAATTGACCTGTGAGTCACAGAATTTAGCTAGATCTTCATATTATATCAAATTAATTCCACTCACTGAATGTTCTTGGTGGGGCCAAGAATAGTCTGGCCCAAGGGAGTGCCCTGATAGGCAGTGGCGTGCAAGTGATCAAAGACCACCTCCTGCAAATTGCTCTCCACCTCCTGCATCTCGCGCAGAATGACCGAACGTTCGCGAGCGATCTCCGACTCACCCAGCTTGGAGTTCTGGATAATGTCGGCTAATATCTCAACGGCCTTGGGCACATCCTTGGACAGACACTTGGCGTAAAACACGGTCTGCTCGCGAGATGTGTACGCATTCAGGTGAGCACCCATGTTCTCAACCTCGAGCTCCAGGTCGGTTTGCGAACGCTTGGCAGTACCCTAATCACAGAAGATGCATTAATAATATATTCATACACCATGATGTTCCAGCTTACCTTGAAGGCCATGTGCTCCAAGAAGTGGGCAACGCCGTTGTTCTTGTCGTTCTCGGAACGCGAACCAGCATCGATCCAGAGTCCAACAGTTGCGGTGGATGCGCCCGAATCCTCGCTAGCGACGCGCAGACCATTGTCCAGCCTGGTCACCTGGGTGGCGGGTATGTTCAACAGCGTCTTCTTGACGGTCAGCGCAGATTTGTAGCGCTAGAAAAAGGGAAGAAAGAAAACAAAACAAAATTGTAATTTTCGAATTGGTTGGGCAATTGGCGAAACATAACCTCAAATTTGCTAAAGACATTTTGTAACTATTTTGTGCAGCTTTAAGCTAACATATTGACGGACCACATTTATGCTGTAGCTTACGCCTTTAATAAGAGGTATTTGCCACTAATGCAACATGCAAATCGCAGGTGGACAGCTTACAACATACACAATTACGTAATTTAAAATACTGGAGTGTAAGCAAAAATATATTTGCTTTCATTTTTAGTTACCTTGATGAGGTCAACGCCGCGCATGTATGAGCGCATATTCTGCGTTACTCCAAGTACACGCAACGCCATCGTTTCTTATAATCGTTCAATATTTTATGCACTTAAAATAACTAAAACTTCTGCGTTCCCGTTGTCGCGGCGCCTGCTGAAAATTTCACACACTCGCATATGTGCTATGCTAAGGCGTTAAGTTAGCTGCGTACAAATCAGCTGCTTGCTGTTGACAGATCTGGTCGCACTGTATTAAAGCAAAATTTGCGTCTTTTCCCTGTTAAAATTGTGGCCAACTTTTTTTTTTTTGAAAGACTTACAATTTATTTTCAAACCGAAAAATCAAAGCCAATTGATTATAAACTACCAAGTGTATAATATATTTCTAATATTGTTAGCCAAAGCAACTAATACATGGTTCTCAATTTAAAATCAGCTGGTAAACGTTCAAAGCTCTGGTCACACTGTGGAGACGCGAAACCTGCGGCTTTTAGACTATTTGCTGTTTATTAAAACTGTTGTCAATTTTTGTAATTAATATAAGCAGTTAAATATCGTTTTTGTTTCCGAAAAATCAAAGCCAAGTTGTGGCAATCTGTCAGGCTTAAAATGGCAGGCAACTTCTGGCAGAGCTCGCACTCACAGCAATGGATACTCGATAAGCAGGATTTGCTACGTGAACGCCAAAACGATTTGCTGGCTCTCAGCGAGGATGAGTATCAAAAGATATTTATCTTTTTTGCCAATGTCATCCAGGTGCTTGGCGAGCAGTTGAAGCTGCGGCAACAGGTTATTGCCACGGCAACCGTATATTTCAAGCGCTTCTATGCGCGCAACTCGCTGAAAAATATTGATCCTCTGCTCCTGGCGCCCACGTGCATCCTGCTGGCCTCGAAAGTGGAGGAGTTCGGTGTTATATCCAATTCGCGTCTCATCTCAATTTGCCAGTCGGCCATTAAGACCAAGTTCAGCTATGCGTACACACAGGAGTTCCCCTACCGCACCAACCACATACTCGAATGCGAGTTTTATTTGCTGGAGAATCTCGACTGTTGCCTGATTGTATTCCAGCCGTATCGGCCCTTGCTGCAACTGGTCCAGGACATGGGTCAGGAAGATCAGCTATTGACTCTCAGCTGGCGCATAGTCAACGACTCGCTGCGCACCGATGTCTGCCTGCTCTACCCGCCCTATCAGGTTAACTTAATCAATCCACAGTCATAATCCAATAGAAAACTCAATCCTCAATGGATTTCAGATCGCCATCGCCTGCCTGCAAATCGCATGCGTCATATTGCAAAAGGACTCCACCAAGCAATGGTTCGCTGAGCTGAACGTTGACCTGGACAAAGTGCAAGAGATAGTGCGCGCTATTGTCAATCTCTACGAGCTGTGGAAGGACTGGAAAGAGAAGGACGAGATTCAGATATTGCTCTCCAAAATACCCAAACCCAAGCCACCGCCACAACGATAGATAGGAAAATGCATTCGATATATTTATATATTAAAGTAATTTTATACTAATTTATACAATGCTCAAAGATACTTGGCTTGTCCGCTGGAGAACTTCGTGTTGAGTATCTTGGCCTTATCCACAATTTGCTTGGTTTGATTTTTGTCAATCTTGTTTAGCTTCAGGTCCACGTCGCGACTAAAGGGCCGCCGCTCGGGCTTAGACCCGCTTGCCGCCAGCTCCTTCTCCTGCAAACAACGAGACAGTTAAGGACATTTCATTTGTTGAAGATTCCAAATATTTACCCTTTCGCGCTGTTCCTTGCGCAGTTTCCTCTGATGCAGCGCGACCAGTGATTCGTCTCGTTTGTGCTTCTTTTTGTGTTTCTTGGCAATGCTTTCCTGCTCCTCGTCACGTTGCCGTTCGTAGTTTGCCTGCGCCTTTTGCTCCAAATCCTTGGAGCTGCAGGGCTTCGGACCAGCAGCCACACTCTGCGGCGTCTTAGTCCAAGAGCTGCGATCACTAAAATCTGGACGCTCTTTGCCCTGGTAGAAGGTGCGCTTCATATTGTTCAGCGCGGCGAGGCCGCTCTTTAGGCCCACCTCGGGCAGCTCCAGCATCCATTCTTCGCGCACATCTTGATCTGTTGCAGCGCTGCCCAAGCCGCCGCCCTCCAGAGCAGCTAGCTTCATGGCGAGTGCACGTTCCTCCAGCTCCACCTGAGTGGCATTTGGTATGGGTCCGAACGTGCCCGCCATATCATCATCATCGTCATCTTCAGCTGCTTCGCTTGTGTGTGGAGCATCGTCGTTAGCCACTGCAAGCTGGCTGGGCATTATGGGTCCAATGATCTGTGCAGGAGCTGGCGGAGGTTTTTCCTGATTCACCAAATGTGGTGGCAGCGCGGGCATATAAGCATTTGCATCTGCATCAGCGTCCTCAATCGCCGCCTGCCTTGTTGGCAGCTCTTGAGGCAGTTGCTTCTGTTCTGGCGAGGATTCCTTCCGGCTGCGCTTCTTTTCCTTGTGGCGCTTTTCATGCTTGTGCTTCTTTGACTTTTTGTGCTTCTTGTCAGCGTCCTTGCTCTGCTTTTTATGCTTGCGCTTGCGCCTGTGCTCCTCGGCGCTGGAACTGCTCGAATCGCTGGTCATGACCTCTGGAAGACATTTCGAAAGGGCTGGCAATGAAAACTCACGGTCTCTAATTTGTGGTTTAGCTACAAATTCTCTATTGATGTCAACAACAACGACAACTTTGGGACTTAAAATTAATTAACAAAAAGTTAGCACACGTCAGCGCAACTTAGTCAATAAATTGGCAGGGAAGATTAGCGAAGGATTAACACAGATGAGATAAATACTTTAAGCGAACGTCTTCTGCGCCTTGCGGAAGCTATAGACGAGCGACTTGAGAATCCCAGCGGTGGCAATATTTTTCAGCGATTGCTTAATGCTGCTGCGCCACACGATGTCGTTCACCGAGACCTGGACGATCTTGGAGAGCAACGGTGCTACGGCCAGATGCTCTACCACATCCGCATAGTCGCCGCGGCAGGCAGCGTTGCGCTTCAGGCGGTGGCACAGCTCCTTGGGCAGAGTGCGCAGATGATATCGTGTCGCTTCGCCAGATTTATCCTGCTCGAAGACAATGGCTGGCTTTCGCGATCCCGGCTCCCGGCCGTGCAGGTCAACGGCCATGTACTGCGACAACTGTTTCATAATCGGCTGATAGAGTGTGAAGAACTCTGAGACTTGTGGCTGGACAATGTTGTGCACCTTCTGCTTATTCTCGCCAAAAATCATGCGAAAGTCGCCCTTGTAGCTCAGCCCGGCAATGGCATAGAACAGCTCGTAGGCGGTAAACTTCTCGGGCAGCAGCAGCAGCGCGGTCTGGCAAGCTGACCGCAGGTTCTTTTCCAATGCCCTTTTAAGGCGGGAATCATCGTCGAGCTTAAGGAGGTCAGTAACGGGTTTTTGTAGGCGCCCCGCCAGGTAAAGGTGCCGCCAATTGAGCAGATCATCAATTAAATGGTCCTCATGCACTACTCCGTATTTGATTGTCACTCCTAGATCATAAAGTGGCACCAGTGTATTGAAATAAACCCTTGCGCCGAGCAGCTCCTGGTACTGAGCCACTAGGTTGGCGCCCAGATAGCGCAAGGACGAATAATGACTGGGATGCCGGTGTATATTCTCCGCATGAAAGCCTCGAGTATCCCGCACGCAAAATACTAAATCGATGACACTTTTCGAATCCGGCTTTTGCTGAACATTTTCATAGCCTATTTGCTGTTTGACGCCCGAGCCGTAGGCGAACATGTAGCTGACATTGCCAAGTGGAAAGCGAGATACAACGCGCCTGTATCGATCCAGCATGATGCAGTGTAATGCGGGGAGTTGGGTTGGATTATGTATGGGACGTGGCTTGGCGTAGTTTTAATATAAAATGTTATAATTACGGTTTTGCTCTTTTTCCGCCGGCTAGCGCTGGGATTTCGATTATCGCACAAGCATCGATATAATTGTAGCTTTAGTTAGGGATCGGCACGATACTCTCGATACTTTCGATATACATTACGTTAGTGATGGCAGTACTTAGACCAGAATAAACATTTGACAGATTTAAAACATGATGCGGTCGAATATGTTGTCGAAATCATTTCAATCTCTCAAACAATTTTTTATAATTTTCTTCGCTGTAAATTTGTATGGCCAGCTCGAATTGGAACGTTATCAATAGTCTTTCATTTCAATGAGTAATTAAAATTCGCCGCTGGTAGAAGTGTTGACAACCCTAAATTATCGGTGTTTTTAATTCTTTCGGAAGAAGAAGAAAAACGCACATTTTTTGTACCCGACCAGCAAACAAATCAGATACAATAGTTTCCACAATTTCAAAAAAAAAAACCACTACATTACCCCCAAAACAATGCCCAATACGCCAAAACGAAAAGATCTGACGGAGCCAGAACAGCCGGAAGAAGATGTCGCTGCCCAACCGTCAACCTCTCAAGCCAGCTCCGATCCCATCAACTTCATCAGCAACCTTACAACGGTAAGCGAATGCAGGGCAGATAAAATGTAGCTAATTCTCACTTTTCGCTATATTTAGGAGGCATATCGCCACGTTGTAGCTGCCACACGCAACTGCAATGCCCTCCCACAGGGTGCCGCCCGTTCGATATATCTCAGTTATCCTGGGTACGCACGCATGTTGGAGGAGCAGTCGCAGCGAGTGCTGGGATTGATTAACAAGGTTTTGAAGACGGAAAATATATCAGGCGACATAAGACGGTAAACGTCACTTACATAGACATACATATAAGATATCTAATGAGTCATTCCCACAGGCGTAATGCCGACGAGCAACTGGAAATGGTGCAGGAATTCAATGATATTCTATTCGAACGTATCACTACCAACTTAGACATTAGAAGCGGCCTTAGACGCGGCAACCAGCCGTTGGTTGTCGAGACCCAGGTGGATGTACCATCTACATCGAGTGCCGCCAAAACCACGCCCGTAATAAAAGAATCGCCACGTGCTGGTAGCTGGAATCGCTACAGCTCAACCCCAGGCACACCGGCGCGTAGCACAGTCTCGGCACGATTGTTCACGGCGCACAATATAATGCGTCCGCAGATACAGTTTAAGGTGCCGGTGGACAATAGCGCTCACAATCCTTTCCAGCCACGTCTTACCGAGAAGCCCAATTCGTTAAAGCCTTTGGCACTGCTGCCCGAATACGATGATGCTGGCAACGTAGTGTCTTTCCTGCATCCGTATGAGTTTGAGCTGCTGAAATTTGAGCCGCCCAAAGAGCAATTGCAAATGCAAGAGCCCCTCTTGCCGGCACCACCAGCCCAAACTGAACTGATGCTAGTGGACAGTGTGGAAGCACTGCAGCAGGCACTCAAGGAGCTGCGTCAAGCGTCCCAAATAGCCATCGATGTGGAGCATCATTCGTATCGCACATTCATGGGCATCACCTGCCTGGTGCAAATGTCAACTCGCACCAAAGACTACATATTCGATACGTTGACGTTGCGCGAGGACATGCATATACTAAATCTGGTGCTCACCGACCCGAAGGTGCTTAAGATATTGCATGGCGCTGACCTCGACATCGAGTGGCTGCAACGCGATCTCTCCCTATATATCGTTAACATGTTTGACACCCATCGCGCTGCCAAAGCCTTGAGCATGGCACGACTTTCGTTAGCATTTTTACTGAAGCATTACCTGGATCTAGATGTGGATAAGAGCTTGCAGCTGGCAGACTGGCGCATGCGTCCGCTGCCACAGAAACTAATTGACTATGCACGCCAGGACACCCACTATCTCATCTATATCTACGAGCGTCTCACGAACGATTTGCTGCAAGCCGAGCAGGGTCATCTACAGGGGCTGCGCATGGTCTATCAAATGAGCACGGACGTTTGCAAGAAGCGCTACACCAAGCCGCACATCGGACCGGATTCGCATCTGGATCTCGTGCGCAAGACGAAGCGCTCCTTTGACAATCGCCAGCTACATGCTCTGCGCGGCATCTTTGAGTGGCGCGACGCCACCGCGCGCCAGGAAGACGAAAGCTACGGCTATGTGCTGCCCAATCATATGATGCTGCAAATCGCCGAAAGTTTGCCACGTGAGATGCAAGGCATTTTGGCCTGCTGCAATCCCATTCCTCCATTGGTGCGCCAGCAGCTCAACACGTTGCATCAAATCGTGTTACGCGCGCGTGATCAACCCTTGATCAAGGTGAGTCTCCCAGACACAATTTCTAATCCTTACAAATCAATTCCTTTCTATGCTTTCACTTACAGCCCATATTAGAGCAACGCCACATTATACCCGTACACTTATTGTCGGACAGCAAGGACTTCAGCAGCAAACTGAATTGTCCCCTGGACTTTTCGCACCAGGAGGAGACACGCGATGATTTGCCCACACTGCTAAGTCGCAATCCCAAGGGCAAACTGCTGCGCACTAACAAACCGAAACTAGACGCACCCTCGGCATCCCTAACCGCACCTGCTCTATCGTTATTCCAAAGGCCAGTGACTCCCACACAGGAGGAGCAGCAGCGTTGGATGCGCGCCCGCCAAGAGAGCCAGACAATGCGCATGCCCTACAAGCGCTACATGGCCATTTTGCCGCTCATGCAACAGCAGAAGCTGGAGCAGACCGCCAAAGAGAATAACGAGCTGCTCAAGCGACGTCTCTGCCCCGCCGAACCGGCGCCGCTGGACATCAAATTGGAAATTGAACCAAAGGCAGAAGAGGATTCCACATACAATCTGCCACTAAAGGAACAGCTTAAACGTAAATATCAGCCCACGGAGCAACAATCCGCGCTAGTGAAACGCAACAAAGGTGAGGAGAAGCCGAGTGCTGCCTCCACATCCGGGGCACAGTCCGAATTTACTCTGACACAACAAAACAAAATAGAGGTGATGAGTGATGACGATGATGACGATGATGTGATCGAAAGGCCCATCGAGAAGAGTCCCACGGAGATCCAAAAACCAGTGCTCAGCAAGCGCCAGCAAAAGCGCCAGCAGAAAAATAACCGCTTTAAGGCCAAGGCTCGCATGCAGGCACAGAGCTCCAATAGAGCCATACAACTGCCCCCCAATAGCGCAGCGGTGCAGAACTTTGACTACAAAAGCGTGGACTTCCGACAATTTCAGGGCGGCGCTAAGCGTACGCAGGGCACGGAAATTAAATCACAAACACGCGGCAAGGTACGTTGGATTGATTAAGTCTAACAACTTCAAATAACATCTATATAAATCAAATTTCAATTCATTGCAGAATCGACCAAACAATCGGAATAATAAACAGTTTAATAAACTGTTTACCTTCAGCAAAATTAACAAGGAGAGAAAGAAGTAAATGAGAAACAAAATCTGAACCATTCGACCCGATCAAACGACCGACATATGTAGTAATCGATGCTGCATTCAGAATATTTAGTTTTGTTTTCTTTCAGTTTGTATTCTGTTTAAACTAGGCAACAATCTTAACTTTAAATAAAACTAATAGTTACAAACAAATTGTAACATTAAATTTAACAATTGACCTGGAAAAGTAGTTGAAACATCGTCACTCACTAGATAATATAATATTTTAGGAATTACTATATAACTATTGATAGATGCGTGTATTTGGGCACTTGATGGACTAAACCTAATAACAACCTAGAGCTTAGCTAAACTGTGACTGCAACTAGAGCGTTTTGAACATCTTGTCACCCTCCTTGTCCATGCAGTACTCCACCACGGCGAAGACCACAAGTAGTCTGCGCTCCACGCCACGCTTATGCTTGTCCGTGATCAGCGGATAGAGAGCATCCTGTTTGGATAGACGATCAACGATCTCAGTCAAGACGCCGCCCGAGAAGACTTGCAGGCGATCCCACGTTGATTTGCGTATGCTTAAAAAGGGATAAGGAACATCAACATGAAGGCTATGGCAATCCAGACAATCCTACTCACAGACAGCACTGATAGAGCGGCGCCAGAATGTCCAGATGATCCTTGTTCGGATTGCCAAAGGCCTTGCCATTGTCAATGAGCACCACGCGCTCCTCGCGCGTCTCGTAGTGATGGCGATCCCCGTTCTGTATCAGATAGTCGAAGATGGCCACGTCTATGAGGTCCAGTAGACGCATTGTCTCCATCTTGTTCTTGAGAGATCTGCGAGGCACAAGTGAGATTAGCTAAAATATCTGGATTAACTTGTTTAATGCGCTCTTCTCACTTGCAATAGGTCATATCATCCTCCCAAATGGCACGCTTCTCCTCCTTGTAGGTGCGTTGCCAGGGTGAGCGACGCTTCGCCAACGTGCCCGGCACAATGTAGATGATGACGCCCTCGATATTGTGCTGCTCATCACCGCAGACGGTCTCCTCCTCGTTGCAGTAGTGACACTTGCCGTACAGGCAGTATGTCTCCTTGCCCTCCTCGTCGACTTCAATCTTAATTGTGTTCTGCAGCTCCTGGTCGCCGTTGGCGTAGAGGTCATGCTTGAGATTGACCACGCGGCCGACCACAATGGGCGTCCAGCGCAGATCGAGCACGGCGCCCAAATAGAAGGCATAGACCTCGGCCACATGGCGATCCTTGCCGCTGTAGACGACGCCCTCGATGACCACGTCGCGTGGATACCACTGCGGCTTGAAGATCACCTTCTGCTGCTGGCTGAGGCGCAGCAGCAGCTTCAGCTGTGTGCCGCGTGCCAAATTGTTCGCCCGGGTGATGGGCTCATCGCGCAGCGTCTTCAACAGCTGCCCCATGGAGGAGTCATACAACGGATAGATCTCGTTCTCGTGAGGCCACTGCAGAATGGAAACTCTTAAGTTCGATATATATCCAGATATATATAGAGAGAGTTGGCTCACCCAGTTGGCTATCTCCCAGAGCACGCTGGCATTCTCGTAGGCCGCCTGCTTGTAGTTCTTCAGCAGCTTGTTGCGGAACATGAAGAAGCGAGGATTGCGATTCAGGTAGGCCGGCTTCAGGTGCCGTATCTTGTGCCGGATCATGTTCTCCAGCGCTCGCACGCTGGCCAGCTGCCCCTCCTCGGCGTTCAGGTAGTACATGAAGTAGAAGTTGGCGCCGAGCACAAGGCAGAGCAGCGTGGCAATGATGCACAGAATGATGACGCCGCGTTTGTTCATCCTCCGACTGATCTCTAGTCTCTGGGCGGGGCGACAAGGTGATGGTGTGCGCTTGCCTTTTCGCTGGGCGCTCGTACTTTATTTTTAATATCGCCTCTACGTAACGCAGAACTAGCCAATTGCTCAATTCTAGCAAATAATTTGTTGCCGTTATTGCTGCTGCTGCTGGGCCGTTGATGTTGCTGCTGTTGCATGCTGTGGCTTCGTTCGGTTCTCTATTTTGCTTTGTTTTGCTTTCTTTCTTTCTTTTTTGGCAGACATTAGCAACAACTGTTCGCATCAGTC
Source organism: Drosophila pegasa (assembly GCA_035046225.1). Lineage (NCBI taxonomy): Eukaryota > Metazoa > Arthropoda > Insecta > Diptera > Drosophilidae > Drosophila > Drosophila pegasa. The sequence goes on along the minus strand of JAWNOD010000398.1, from coordinate 4,547,304 downwards.
CATTGTTGTTGCTGTTGCTCTAATTAATTAATGACAAACGGCAAATTGTTTTGGGTTTTGCATCTTAATTAAAATGTCATCAAGCCTTGCGGCAGCTACAAATGCCGAGCGGGCGCAGTCCTGGACACCTCCGACGACCGCATGGCGTTGACTCCAGCTCGTTGCAGGTGTGCGTGGTCCACAGTAAGAGGAAGCACGTGACGTCACGATTGCTTTTTGGCAGCGATCCTAAGCGCGCTAGCTGATCCACTAAATAAACAGAGTTCACACGCGTGTTGCTGTGGTCGCCAGCTAAACGGTAAACTCATGTTGATGCTTTCGCACAGTTTGCATGAATTTCAAAGTTTATTCCTTGAAATTATTTGTTTGGCCCCGGCATAAGCGAAAGCAGACGCATTTGTTTACACATGTACACACACAAACACAAACATAGCGATATGTATGTTTACACAAATAACATGTTTATAAATATGGTCACACCTCTGTTCGTTTGGCAACTGGCCTCTAATGTTGGTTAACAGAACTGCTTATGTTATTAGCATTTAATGAACTGTTGCAAGGTTATTTTACATGCAGCTGGCAACGACACAGTATTTAAATTGAACAAATGGCGGCTTTTTAAAGAATACCAAAATTGTTAGCAAAACTTTTAATATATATAAGTGTGATATGTCATAAAATGGCTTGTTAACTTGTGATTAAAATAATCAGCAGTGAGTTGAACATACTAATTTATCCTGCTTGTTACACAACAAATTATTTAACATAAGATATTCTGACGGGTGAACATGTTGCTTATGTTGTTAGTATTTAATGAACTGTTACCAATTGCTTTCGCTTCCACACAGCTGGCAACGCCACTAAATTTACAAACAACATATGGCGCCCTATTATAGAATACTAAAATGATCAATCATAATAATAATGTACCTGGTAAAGCCTGATATAAAATCAAGTGATTTGCTAACTTGTAAACAGTGAGTTGTTTATTTCCTTTCTTCAACAGGTGCAACAGGTGGCACTCACTACATAAACCTGGCAAACAAATTATTAATTTATGCATTCAAGCTCCTGGTCACCCATCTAGTTAGCTTAAAATTTTGTTCATATTCAAAATATAACAATTATTTACTAATAACATTAACATGCTGCACCTATTCAGGTTGCGTACGTCTGGCAACGCCACCTCCTGTTAACTTAACAGTATTTTAGTCTTTTGAAAGCAATGTCAGTTATTAGTAAACATTTGATACTAAACTTTTGGGAAAACAAGCTTTTAAAATTTAGATAGTGTTGCGTGGCAGTTGGAATGGAGCCCGGTACGCGTGTCAAAGAATCGCGTGTCCTTGTGATCAACACCGGCGGCTGCATTGGCATGATACGGCAGGATGACGGCAGTAAGTGTAATCCATAAATTGAATCGAGCTGTATTTGAACAGTTTTTGTTTCACAGCTCTGGATAATATCAAAGATGAGCTCATCAAGCGACTGCGCGCAGACTCTAACTGCCACGATTCGAGCTACAACCTGCCCTTTGAGAGGGGCGAACAGGCGCCTTTGGTTCTACCAACGCTTCACGATTCCACGCATCGTGTGATCTACGATATAATGGAGCTCTCCCCATTGATGAACTCCAGCTCTCTCGACGCGGATGACTGGGAGGAGCTAGCCGACAGAGTGGGCGTACGCATCATATACAGTTGAGACTCTTTATTTGTGCTAATTTTTTCTTTTTTGCTTCTGTCTGCAGAACGCATACGACCGCTATGACGGCTTCGTCATACTGCATGGAAGAGATACCATGGCCTATACGGCCTCGGCTCTCTCTTTTATGCTGGAGAACCTGAGCAAACCTGTGGTAATAACCGGCAGCCAGTTGCCCATTGTCGAGTTGCGCACGGATGGCCGGAACAATTTCATATCGTCGCTGCTGATCGCTGGCAACTTTGATGTGCCCGAGGTGATGCTGTTCTTTGGTCACAAGGTGCTGCGCGGCTGCCGTTCGACCAAGAGAGCGAACAATTCGTTCCACGCCTTCGATTCACCTAATTTCCCCGCACTCGGCGTCTCGGGCATCAACATTGACATCGAGCGCAAGCACATATTTAACTCCAACGATTCAGGTGACTTTAAGGTGTTCAGTGGCATGGAGAGAAATGTGAGCCTGCTGCGCATGTATCCAGGCATCACGGCGGAGGTTGTGCGAAACTTCTTCTTGGACCCCATGAAGGGCGTGGTCATACAGAGCTATGGCATCGGCAATATACCGACCAAAAGTCTCGAAATGCTCGAGTTGATTGAAGATGCGGCGAATCGTGGCGTTCTGATTGTGAATATGACGCAGTGTGCCGCTGGCAAGGTGATGCCCGAGTACTTGACGAGCGATTGGATGGAAATTGGCGTGATCTCGGGCAACGATATGACCCAGGAGGCGGCACTGACCAAATTGTCCTATGTACTGGGCAAAACGGAGTGGAACGCGGACATCAAGCGGCAAATGATGGAGAAAAGCTTGCGCGGCGAGATTTCCATTAAAACGGCCAAAAGCGCTGAGGTCGATTTTATAGAGGGCGTGGCACGCACACTCACCCTGACCAAAGACAAGCAACGCGACGAAATGAGCTCCACATTCTTTCCAGCGCTCGTCGAGGCAGCCATCCGAGCGGATAATCCAAAGAAAATGACATCCCTCAAGCAATACGGCGCCAATCTGTGCGACACGAACATGGAGGGACGGACTCCTTTGCATCAGGCATGCTATCTGGGCAGTATGAAGTGCGTGAGAGGCCTACTAGCCGAAGGATGCCCAGTGGACTTGACCGATCGGTTCAATCGAACGCCGCTGCACGAGGCCATCGATACGGACAATCACGAGGCCATCGAACTATTGAAGAAGAAGGGCGCTCGGCTAACCGAGGAGCCGCTGGAAATGGCCGAGAAAATGCGCTCGCTCGCCGAGCATGAGGAAGTCGATCGCATGGAGTCGTATCGCTTGGCCGGCGCCGATCTCGAGGCAGCCGATGGCAGCGGCCGCACAGCGCTGCACCACGCCAGCCAGCTGGGAAACGCAGAGGTGGTTAAGTATCTGTTGCCCTACTATCGCAATCCCAGCGCCAAGGACTGTCTCGGCCTCTGCCCCATACAATATGCCAAAGCAGGCAATTTCTGTAACATTGTCGCCATGCTGTCTGCAGACAAAAACTGTTAAGTTTCAATAAACAAAAACCAAAGGCTTTAGCTTTGCTTCGACTTTAGATTACCTAGACCTAGAGCTGTGTTCAAAAAAAGGATAGTGCGACTGAGTACTGAGTGTGGGACTTTACAATTTAGTGATTAGCACATGATTTTGTAAACAACTTGAAACAAATATTAAGACTAAGATATATTTTTATAATTTTAGAGGATTTTTGATACGAACTTAGACACGGTAAATTCAGGGCCTGAGAAAGAAAAATTCTTCAAAATTAGCTGCTCAAAAAAGGATAATGGATGTTAAATTATAAAATAACTTTTCGATATTACTCTAACCTCATATATATTATGTTTTACACATTTGTCTAGTCTAATTAATTATAAGTCCAAGATATTTTATTACAACTTGGCATCTGCCACTATTATTTTTTTGAACAGACGATATCCAATGCATCTTCCAAAAAACCTCAATAACTAATTAAATCTGAGCTAAAGTAATGTGATGTTTTTATAATTCTGTTTAGATTCTAATTTTTATTTTCTATCGGAGGAAACTACTTTTTAATTAGCTGTATGTTTTGTGTAGTGCAGCACTATCCTTATTTTGAACACAACTATATACTTGTATGTCAAATAAAAAAACTGCAATAATTTTTTTTTTGTGAAATAATTTCAAATATAATTTTAGCTTATACCTGGTATATGTATAATTAGTTTGTTGTCTGTGAGTCCAAGTCGACGACGATGCGTAGGTAACACATTAAAATTCATTTCTACATAATATAGGTGTGTCTGAGTGTGTGTGTCTGTATGTGTGTGTGTGCGCCTGTGTATCTGTGTTTTACAATTCAAAATTGTCGTTGCTCTTTTGCTCTTACATCGAAATACAAATACAAATACACACATATATATATTGATGTATATAGTAGGTATGCACAACGCTATTATTTTATATATCTTGTTTGTTGTTCTTGTTAGTAAATACGCTTATATACTTGAAATATGTTTGTGTTGTTGTTTGTGTGTGTGTCTGTGTGTGTATGTATTGGTTTTCGCCTATATTTAGATAAGTAAAATATTTATGTTTAGCATATGGTTGGTTTCTTCCTTATGTTTTTGTTTCATCAACTTTTTTTATGTTAATTTTAAATTGATCTTCATTAATGTTATTTGATTTATGGAAAAATATATATATTTTTTAATGTAAAAACAAGCGAATCGCGAAAATGTAACATAAATTAACACATTGGCAACATATAAAAAAGATTAGAAGAGAAAAAGTAAACAAAACTAGTTAATTCTTAAAAAGAAAAATTATTCAAAAAAACACAAATTGTTAAAGGTTTATCAAAAAATGTAACTCATCTACGCTGCGCATATTAATATATATAAAACTAGTTGCTGTGTATCTCTACAAACATACACGATATATATATATATATAATTTTTTTATTATTTATATATATATATAGTATATAATGCTACTTACTAATATCGATTATAGTTAAAATAATGAGTTTGCATAATTCGAATACTTTGAATACTTGTCGCAAACCGAAACAGTTCATTTTTCTTTTCATTTTGTTTTAAGCTTAAGATGCTAAAATGACACAAATATATATATATTCGTTAAGCTTTTCGCTATAATGTTTTTTTGTTGTTATATATCTATTTTTTGTTTTTTTTTTTTAGACATTTAGACATGAAATATTGCTCATTATTGGATGCTATTAAACGCTTTTGATTCTGAAAACTGTATTTATGCATAGTTAATTAAATATATATATGTATGTCGATATATATATGTTAAGATTTGTGTTTAATGTTTATGTTTATGTTTAGGTTTATATGTATATGCATATGTTTATATTTATATTTGTATGCTTGTTAGTTTTGTTGCTGAAGCAAAAAAGCGGCTGCTGTCGTTTATCTAATTTGTTATTAATACTTAAAATTGCTTTTCGTATTGTTATAGTTTTTTTTTTGTCTGTTTGTTTGTCGTCGGCTTAAAATACATTTCATCTTGCTTTTGTTTTGTTTTATAGTTTTTAGTTGGAATTTAAAAAAAACTACTTAGCTACATTACAAAATCGTTTTTCTTCACTGGGCTTTGCTGGTTTCTCGTACACGTTTATCACCCTTTAGCATATCATATCGTTTCTTCATTCGACATTCTCGTTTCTCGTACAAAAAGAAATGCAATATTTTGAAAATGTATTTTGTTTCGTTGTGACAGATTGTGGACATTGGACAGGCGTCGAAGCATTTCCATAAATTGTATTTTTGAATTGGTTTAAACTAAATTGCACATTGAGTTAAATTTTGAACGCAGATTAATTATTATTTATATACAGTCGATTGTATTATTGAGTGAGTGTGTGTGTGTGTAGGCGGGTCGGTGTGTGTGAGTGTGTGTTTCTTAGTGAATATGTACAGCAACACAATTTTGTGGGAGGGGGCGAGTTAGCGAACGTCTTAGAGCCTAAACAGTTGAGAGCTTAATTGAAAATATAAAATACCATTATAGTGTTTTTATTGATGATGCTGATGCTGCGACTGCGAGTGCCACTGCTGCCCTAGTTAACCATCAGTGTGTGCGATTCCATGGGAGCTGCCGAGTCGTAGAGTGTGTCCGTGTCCTGCGTGGGCTCGCCCTGCAGCTGACACTGATTGGATAGGGTGCCGGCACCGCAATCACAAAAGAAACTGCAAAAGAAAATGCAATTACAAAAGATATTCAAATATATATATAATTATAGTTATCTCACCGATCGTGTCGTATAAATTCAACATCATGTCCTGCATGACAATTCTTTATGCAATTGACACATATGGCATTCCGATCCGTTGTATTGCAGGTCTGGCAGCGATAGAAGTCGTGCATGGGAAAGGATGTATAGCTGCTTATCTTGTAGAGGCATTGGCCGCTGGATACGGCCTTCTCCACCTCATCCTCGTTGTTGAATATGTTATTGCCACGCGTTATTGGCTGCACGCCGCTGGCCAGGCACAGGCCACCGAACTTATTCTTAAATATCTGATTGTGCTCCAGCGTAGCTGTTGCATTGTTGGTGATCTCCACGCCTGCGGCTTGGCCATCGTAGATGCGATTGCGTCGCAATATCGGATGCGATTGCGTTGAGATCAGCACGCCCGCCTGCGTATTGCGAAAGATGTCGTTCTCCTCGAGTATGCCCTTGCCGCCATTGAATATGCATATGCCGCCATCGCGCCCATCGTAGATCTTATTGCGCTTGAGTGTGGGATTCGAGTCGGTTTTGATCCACACGCCAGCCATGGCATTATCAAAGATCTCATTCTGTTCAAGCAGACCCAGGCCTCCGTTGTAGACAAGCACGCCGCCATTCTGGCCGCCCCAGATCTTGTTGCCCCGTATCACCGGATTGCTGCCAGTGCGTATTTGGACACCCGAATACAGATGGTTGAATATATCGTTATCCTCCAGCTTGCCGTGTCCATTGTCATAGAAATAGACGCCCACTTGCTTGCCGGAGTGTATGCGGTTGCGCCGCAGCACTGGTGTGCTGCCCGTGGTTATCCAGACGCCGGCCAATGTATTGGAGTACACCTCGTTCTCCTCAATCAGACCCTGCCCCTTCTCGTGCACATAGATGCCCCCATGCTGGCCATGATGAATCTTATTGTGGCGCACAATCGGATCACTGTTCGTGCGTATCTGAATGCCAGCCAACGCATTGCCATAGATGTTATTGTGCTCGATGAGGCCGCGACCCTCGCCAAAGATATAGACGCCGCCCTGATGGCCATTATAGATTTCATTTTTGCGTATGGTTGGATTGCTGTTGGATGTTATCCACACACCTATATGGAAAAATTCAAGTTGTACAGGTTAATAAACATAAGAAATGTATATCGAAATGACTATCGATTAATTAGGTAACAATACGGATTAGTAATTGATTATCTTGTTTTTTTTTTCTTTATCTTTAAAAGAAAATGACAATATATTAAATGAAAAATCTATATAAAAATATATGAGCTTTATCAAAAACGCAAATACCCATATTAAAATTATCGATAGTCAAGTCGATATATTTACATTTATGCTATCGAGATTAAGAATATAATTTGTCGTCTAAAAACTAAATGATGTAGCAATTTTATTCTATTCTATATTTATTTTCTTGTGTAACAGTTGATATCGATAAATATCGAAATCAATATATTGATACTTTGTTATCGATAATTGCAGCTCTATACACATACCTGCAAAGTTATTTGAATGTATTCGATTTTCGATAAACTGTCCCAGGCCGTTCTCATGCACGTAGATGCCGCCCGTCTGACCGTGATGAATCTCACACTTGACCACTGTGGGATTGGCGCCAGCCTTGACCTCAAAGCCGGCTATGCGATTGTTGTGTATATCGTTCTTCTCAAAATAGCCCTGAAATTAGCAATTATAATAATATATCAGCAATTACAGCAGTTTAGGGCGATTAAGTTCTTAACTTATTCGCATATTCAATACGATATTCACATACCATGCCATTCTCAAAGGTAAATATGCCCACATCGCGACCGTGATGTATGTGATTCTCACGCATTATAGGACTGGCGAAGTTCTTCACCCAGATGCCGGCCAGGGCGTTGCGACTGATCTCGTTGTGCTCGTAGGTGCCCTGGGCATAGTCCGTCACGTAGAGGCCGACGTTTTCGCAGTCGCTGATGTCACAGTTGCGTATTACGGGATTGGCACTGACGCCCCCCACACAGACAGCGGCACCCACCACCGATGTGGAGCGTATGATGCAGTTGTCCACAGTTGGCGAACAATTCTCGCCAATGTCCAGGCAGTAGTGCTTGTGATGCGACACCGTGGAGGTTACCTCCGGCGAGAACTTGAGCGTTAGATAGCCCACATAGGCGTATTTGGCGCCCTCCACAAACATCACAGTGGAGCCTGCCTCGCGTTCCAACACCACAGATTCCGCCACATTGCCGGGCGCTGCCCCGACGAGTGCTACATCGGAGTCGATGAAGAGATACTCTCCTTTATAGTGGCCGGCATGCAGGAAAATTAGGGGCCCTGGATGCTCCGCTGGCGGCACGTTCTCTTCGTATATATTGACCAGGGCATTGACGCTGGCACCAACTCCGCCGCCCACACCGCTGCCGGTGCCGGCGCTGTTGGCAGTGTTTGAGAGGCCAGCATTGAGATTGCCGGCGCCAGCGCCAGCATTGGAGCCCGAGGCAAAGGCTGGCTCGAGAGCGGCCTGTATGGTGTTGAAGAAGACAATGCTGCGTCCGGGTTGGCGCCTATCCTGGTAGCCAGGACGCACATGAACGCCGCGATAGAGCTGACGGAAACTCTCCTTCCAGGGATTGGCGAACTCCGACTCCTCGGGCTTCTCAAATACGAATTTGCACAGCTCGGGATTGAAGAGCGGCAAATCGTACTCGAATACAGATTGGAAGAGCCGCTTCCACAGTTCCGTATCGTTGGCAATGGTATTGAAGCGTTTGCAAACCAGCGCCAGCCGGCATAGGTCCTGTTCCAGCAGGTAAGAGAATATGGCCAGAAGCACCTCATCGGCCAGCTCATACTGCAAATACTGCGCTGCCGTGGGTCCACCACCGCTTGCCGCACTGCCTCCGCTGCCGGCTTCCATGCTGGGCACCGCCGCCGTGTCCGTCTCCCCGCTCTGCGTGTAGAGGCGACGCGAACGTTTGCGCGCCGGCAGCATATAATTGTTCTCCTCAATCACCGCCGCTGCACCGCCCACGGGCAGTGCACCACAGTGCTGCTGCTGTGGCACAGAGCTGTGCACATTCGGCGGCTGGGCAAGTGTGGCACCTGTTGTGGGCGCATTACTCACGGGAAAGGTGGCACTGGTCGATGGTGCCTGCACAATGGCCGATGGCGACGAAGACGACGACGTTGATGACGAGTTTGAGGCTGATGATGCCGATGACGAGCAGGCAGGTGAATTGCTGGGATTTAATAATGGCGGCGAGCCGCTGGCCGGGCCCACCATAATAGCCACCGATTGGCTACCGCTCGCACCCGAGGAGCACCATTGATCGTGGTTACTCACGGCCGATATCTTGCGACGCAGATCATATGGCGATTGGTGGCAACAGGAGGCGCTACTACTGCTACTGCTGGTGCTGCTGTTGCTGCTATTGCTGCTGTTGTTGCTCTGACTGGCAGCGGATGTGCTGGGAAAGTTGGAATTGCAGGTAATGCCATTGCTGTTGCTGCTGCTTGGACCAGCGGCTGACGAGGTGCTGGCCAGCGCTGAGCTGCCATCGGAGGTGTCCATAATCTGCACAGAATTGTAGATATTACTCATGCACGGATTTTGATTCAGACCAGCGGAGGGTCCGGCGGCAGTGCTACTCGTGGATTGCCCGCTATCAAAGTATTCAGCGGCATTGCTGCTGTTGGGAGCAGCATTGTTGTTGTTGCTGCCGCTGCTGCCGTTGTTGTTGTTGTTGCTGCTGTTTGAACTATTGCTATTTCCAGCAGCTGCTGCTGCTGCTGAAGCTACTGATGCGGAGGCTGTGCTTGTTGCTGCTGTGTTATTTTGCTGTGCATGCACTGACTGCTGCAGCATGGGATCCATTATGTTGCCCGTGGGACGATTTGGCATGGCTATGCGATTGGCTCCTTTTCGTCTGGAGCGGCGCACATAGGTGCGCGATGATGTGAACGAGGCGCTGGGCATTTTTAGTTGTACCCCTTTTTTTTTTAATGGAAATGCTTGCGGTAGAGGGGGAAAAGTCTTGTGGCGTTTAACACTTTTCACAATTTACCAACCCCAAACCCAATTTTAATTCCACACTCACACACACAGATGCACGGGCACAGACACACAGACAGTTAAATGAGCCGATGGCAATGGATTTTCTCCTTTCACTTGCAGTTCGAATGCATTACTGCAAACTAATCATTGCGTTTACACTTATGTTTTCCTTTAATGCAAATTATATAGATAGCAGCTTGGAGTCGAACATTTTGTAAACTTTATTGTCGTTTATTGGACAGTTTTTTGCCTGCTTCATCATCTGCTCTTCTTCCTATTGTATGTATTTGTGTGCGTGTGAGTGTGCGGAGTTTTCGGGGTTTCTATCCTTTGTTTCTCATTTGTTTTGTTTTATTTGGAAAGAAGAGTTGCACTAGCTATCACACAATGTTGCTGTTTCGCTCGCTCATTGTTTCTTTTATTTGCTCTTTGTGCCTTGCTTCGTATTGGTAGCTGAAAATTTTATATAGATTTCTTTCTTCTATTCACACACTTTTTTCAGCAGTTTCACTTTGAATCTTGTTTTCCATGACTTTGTAACCATATGTTACTATAAATCCAAACGGTAGGCGAATTATTTTAATTTGCAAACGAAGCAGGTACGGCAGAAACGAGCACGACGGGCCTGCAGTTCAGCCTACGATGACTTTTCTATAGTGCTGCGGTCAATAAGTCATCGATAGTTACAGCTCACAGGGTTGCATTGATATCGATGGTGTCCCAACAGAGCAACATATCGATCGAAGCTTTTCGCATTACTGTTCCCGCCACTTCGCGCATCACACAGATTGTAACTGCGCCACATTTCGCAATAACTGTAATTGTTTCGTTTTGTCGGGAAATCTTATTGTATTTTAACAACATAATGCCGATTGCAAGTCTTACCACAGGCGTCATTGCGGTAAATATTTACCAATTCGTGATGTTTACGGTGCACTAATTGAACCAATGTCCCTTACAGCGCATCATGCACGGCGAGGATGTCTCGCAGCCGGTATTGCAAATTCTGGGTATCAAGCGAATCAACACGAATACGGATCAGGAACGCTACCGGCTGCTCATGTCCGATGGCAAGTACTACAACAGCTATGCCATGCTGGCCAGCCAGCTGAATGAAATGCAGCACCGAGGACTGCTCAATGAGAACACAATTGTGCGTCTAGACAAGTATATGACATCCATGGTGGGCAAGGAGGGCTCCGGCAAGTAAGTTATTGTATTGTCGAATTCGTCTGCAAATGCTGATCTAACCAATCTCTCCTAGACGCGTGCTAATTGTAACTGAGCTAACTGTGCTAAATTCGGGGGATGAGGTGAAGACAAAGATAGGCGAGCCCGTGACCTACGAGAATGCGGCCAAGCAGGACACAGCGGCAAAAGCAGCTCCTGTTGCAGCAAGTGCTCCAGTGAAAAAGGAACAATCTTACAACAACAACAACAACAACAATAATAACAATACCATGAACAGCACCATGAACGGCACACTCAATGCGAGTCTCACACATCCAATTGCCAGTCTAAGTCCATACCAAAACAAATGGGTTATTAAGGCCCGCGTTACTTCAAAGACGGCCATACGCACTTGGAGCAATGCACGAGGCGAGGGGAAGCTCTTCAGCATGGATTTAATGGACGAGTCCGGCGAGATTCGCGCCACCGCCTTTAAAGAGCAGTGCGATAAGTTCTACGATCTGATCGAGGTGGACAATGTCTACTTCTTCTCCAAGTGCCAGCTGAAGCCGGCCAACAAGCAGTATTCCCAGCTGAAAAATGATTACGAGATGACGTTCACCGGAGAGACAATGGTTCAGCTATGCGACGATGAAGACAATGGTGGCATACCCGAAATCAAGTTCGATCTGATACCTATCTCGCAAGTGGCGAACATGGAGAATAAAGAGGCGGTCGATACAATTGGCATTTGCAAGGAAGTGGGCGAGTTGCAGACCTTCACTTCACGCACGACCAACAAGGAGTTCAAGAAACGCGAACTCACGTTGGTGGACACGAGCAATGCCGCCGTCACTCTTACACTATGGGGCGATGAAGCCGTCAATTTTGATGGACATGTGCAGCCCGTCATTTTGGTGAAGGGCTCCCGCATCAATGAGTTCAATGGCGGCAAAAGTCTCAGCATGGGCGGAGGCTCAATCCTTAAAATCAATCCAGATATACCCGAGGCCCACAAGCTGCGTGGCTGGTTCGATAATGGGGGCGGTGATAACATCAGCAACATGGTGTCTGCGCGCACTGGCGGCGGCAGCTTCAGCACAGATTGGGTGACCCTGAAGGATGCTCGCATCCGCAATCTGGGCTCGGGCGACAAGCCGGACTACTTCCAGTGCAAGGCCGTTGTGCACATTGTCAAGCAGGAGAACGCCTTCTACAAGGCGTGTCCTCAAACGGATTGCAACAAAAAGGTCGTGGACGAGGGCAATGGCACCTACCGCTGCGAGCGCTGTAATGCAGCATTTCCCAACTTCAAATACCGCCTGCTGATCAATGTAAGTTCAATGTGCATTAGCCGATATCTATAATCGCATTGCTAAAATTAATATACCCGCAGATGAGTATTGGAGATTGGACATCGAACCGTTGGGTTACCTGTTTCAGCGAGACCGGCGAGCAGCTGCTCAAGCACACGTCTCAGGAAGTCGGCGAAGCTTTGGAGAATGATCCCGCAGCCGCTGAGAAAATGTTCTCTGATATTAATTTCTCATCTTACATTTTCAAGTTGCGCTGTAAGAATGAGATGTACGGCGACATGACGCGTAACAAGCTGACTGTCCAGTCTATGAGTCCCATCAATTACAAGGAATACAACAAGCATCTCATCAAAGAGCTGAAGGAGATGACGGGCATTGGACCTGCCAACTAGCTCCTAAAGACGTGCAGCGCGCGTCGCAATAAAAAAACGTAGCACTAAGCTAAATATTAAAGATTAAATATTATAAATAGCGCATATGATTGAAATACATTTACTGGAACTACAATATCCCCTAAACCTTAAAAATGTATGAGCTATTTTTTATTTCAAAGTATTTATATACTCTTTCCGCTTATGTAACGGGAATAACAATTCATTGTCTTCACATATTTTGAGATTTTAGCGCGACGGCCGCAATTAGTGATGTGAGAGATGCTTACTTTGCGATTCCGATTACGACACATTTTCGATAGCACTGCATCGATAGGCACGATCGCGCAGGGTTGTATTTTCGTGGCAGATATTAAAAAGCTCAGCGACATATCGCCTATGTAACTGATAAAAGCTCATTGCATTAATGTAAGTGGCGGGAATAACCAGAAATTAAATTAGACAATATAACAATTTGTAGACGAAGTTAGTTGTAAGCAATACAATAGTGCAATATACAAAGAAGTAGGCGAGCTGCACGTCTCCACCTTAGCTAAGACCAACAAGGAGTTCAAGAAACGCGCACTCACGTTGGTGAACAAGTCAGGGTATCGCCCAGTCGAGCAATCCCACGGACTTTTACCTTGGCTTTCTATTCGACTTTAAGGAAAAAGTGTCATTTAATGGAATTATAGAAATAATTTTCATCATATGGTGCTAGAGAAAGGTCGTTAAAGTATACCCTGAACCCATTGAAAATGGGAAATCAGAAATTTAATTAACTTTAACTTTTTCTGTATATTTGTAAATTATTTTATTGATTTCTAATAAATTCATATTTTGTATTATGTATATATATATGTATTCATTATATATATATTTATATATATAGGGTTTATGTATATATATCAAAAAAGTTTTTAGTTCACAGCTGTGGAGCTGTCGTTGTTGACTAGTTTGCTTCGCAGCTATTAAAAGTTGATTATTTGTTGCTTGCTTCTCAATTATATTTTAGATAAATTATGAGTATTTTGCGCTGATATCATAAAAAATATATAAAACTGGAAAACGATTGTGGCTGTATGCATGAGAGCTTTGAAAGTTGAGATATATATATATATATATCTATATATATTTATGATTTTATATAATATATATTTATTTATTATTAAAGTAAACACTGCATTGCACATTTTGTCATTTTGTGATTTGTGTAAATTTTGCTTGATCCTGTTTTGATTAGCGTTTCATATTTTGGTATAATTCGTTTTGATTCTTCATATGCTTTTTCTATATAGGTATTTATAGAACTTGTTTCGACTTTATTTACTTATATATATTTCGTTTATTCAGTTTATTCATGCAGCTTAGTAACTTTAGCGACAATTCCCCATTCGTAACATAATCCTAACTGATATATATATATAGAAAGATATTTAGTAGATATTGCATTTAAATTAGAATTGTTTTCTTTTCTTTTTACAACATTTGGCACCGAAGCAAATAATTAAAATTAAAATTAATTGAGATTAATTAATTAATTAATATCGACACAATACTTGTTATAAGAAACTAATCCTCACTCTCTATGGGCAACTGCTGACTGATGTGGATGCTGATGCGGATGCTGTTGCTGATAATGATGGTGATGATGATGATGATGATGCTGCTGACAGCTGAGCTGCTGCTGCTGCTGCTCCAACTGATAGCCATAGCTGGAGTTGGCTTGGGTCTGCACCGCAAAGCTCAAGCCACACGAACAGTGCTCGATGTGCGGCGCTGCTGCTGTGGGCGCCATGGGCGTGGCATGTACTTGTGCCTGCTCCGTGATGATGGTGGGCGTGGGCGAGGGCGAGGACAGGCAATCCTGGCAATAGGGCAGACTGTGCGTCGCATGGAAATGATTGTACGTCGCTGAGGCCGATAGCGGCGGCGGTGGTGGTGGCGGTGGTGGTATAGGTGTTGGTGGCGTCTCTGCTGGCGCTGGTGGTGCTGCTGCTGTGCCTGGCGGTGGTGTCAACGATTGCGTGGAGCAGCTGCTGTCGCTGCTCTCGCTGGCCGTCTGCGACTCCGTGCTGTCCGAGGTCGACGTGGACGAGGATGGCTTGTGTGGCTGATGCGGCTGATCGGGTGGATGATGGCAGCGACATATTGTAACTCAAAAAGTGCCGCCATCGTGTGGGTGACTGACGGCAGCCTCAACAGCAACGGGCGCCGCCGGCGAACGGCCATTGGCCAGCAGCTGATGCTGCGGCGAGCTGTAGCCATCGCCGACGCCAACGCCGTCGCCATTCTGCGGCTGCTGCTGCTGCGGATTGTTGTGTGAATGATGATTGTGATTGTTAATGGAATGATTGAGCGATGCGTGTTGGGTGTTGGGTGAGTGTGCCTCGTCGTTGCTCGGATTCAGGCCCAATCCGTTGGATGTCACGCCCAGGGATTTGGGCGGTATGGGTGGCGGCGGCACGGGTATGTCCTCCACATCGAACGAGCTGGTGGAGCTGTCGCGCTGCGTGATGTTCATGCCGCCAGCGTGCATGTGGATATCCAGGCTGCCGTTGGAGCTGATGCGACAGTGCTCCCGATGCTGCACCGTGCTCAGGGATATGCTGGCGGACTCCTCGCTCAGGTTGTTCAGCTGGTTGAGCTCGCGCGAGCTGGTCGTCGAGATGCCGGAGTCACGGAAATCGTTGGGCGCAAAGCAAACGCTCAGGTGGTTGCCCGCCTCCTGCAGATTGGGCGGCAGCGAGTGCGGCTGCTGATCCGCCTCGGGATCGTCGAAGCTTATGTCCACCACCGAATACTTCTGGCCATGCTGCTGCTGCTGGGCCGAGTGACGCCGGGCACCGGCATCCGAGGCGCTGCCAGCGCCGAAGTCATTGAATATCATCGGATTGGACGCACGCTTGTCCGGTGTGATGCCGCGCGGCGGCAACGGCGGTGCACTGGATGAGCTGTTGAGGGGCTGGCGCTTGGGCGGCACCTCCGGACTGTCGATGCTGCCGCCGTTGATGGCCGTGACAAAGTTCTGCGAGCGCGGACGATGCGGCACTGGCGGCGCATCCGCCTGATCGATGACCGGCAGCACTATGCTGAGGCTCTCCTTGCTGAGGGTCTGGTAGGAATTCATGGTCTCGACCGGGCGCAGCGTGTCGCCGGGTCGCGTATAGATCTCATCCAGCTCATACACATAGTTGGCGTTCGTTGGCTGCGGCTGTGCCTGAGACTGAGCAGCTCCGGCCCCAGCTCCAGCGGCAGTGGCTCGCTGCTCCGTGGGCAACGGCGGCAGCGGCGTATTCACAATGCTCTCCGAGGGCTGACGCTTGAGCCGACCCATGCCGGAGAGGCTTTGCTTCAGCTGCGAGAACCGTTCGAGCAGGCGATTGTGCAGCGGCTGGACGCCAGCCGGCGCCAGCTGGCCGTGCAGCTCCAGGGCCTGTTCCAGAATTTGTATTTGCTCCAGTATGAGAACCTTGAGGCGCTGCACGTTGGCCTGCTGGCCCGCGCCCTGCGGCGACTTCAAGAAGTGCTCCGAGAAGAAGGCCTCCTGGTACTTGCTGATGCCGCCCATGACATTGGCATCGATGGTGCCCTGCAGCCGCATCGAGAAGGGATTGATATTGCGCTTGGGATCGCGTCGATACTGAACAATTAGATCGGACAGCTCCTTGCCGGCATTGTTGATAATCTCGCAGGCATACTCCACCGGCGTCAGCTCCTGCACGGACTTCTGCTTGACCTCGAACCAGCGCAAGATGCCGGGCAGGGGGCTAGCGATGTCCAGGGTGGTGCGCTCGATCCACAGCGACTTGAACTCGTTGTCCTTGTCGATGGGTCCCTTGTACATGGGCCGATCGTAGATGAAGCGCGTCACGTCGTTCACCTCGTAGAAGCGAGCGATTTTCTCCGGCACCGGCACCATCGCCGTCTTCAGCGCCTGCGCATCGCCCAGCGGCCGCACGTTGCTGATCTGTATGTACTGCTCGGGGGCGTTCAGGATCGACGCCTCCGGCGGACTGTTGTTGGCCAGAATCTGTGCGCTGGGAAATTCCGTTTGCAGCCGTTGCGTGAAAGCTCCAATGCGCTCGTACTCCAGCCCGCGATAGACGAACTGTTTGTTCTGCAAGAGATGGGGCAGGTCAGTAAACATATCCTACCTTTGGCCAAACATTTGCTTACCCGCACGAAAAGCGGCAGGCCCATGCCGTAGAAGCCGACGCGGAAGTACTCCGGCTCCGGGCGCAGCTGCGTCAGTATATTCTGAAAGAACTTGGCCTCCAGGATGAGTATGTCGCTCAGCTTGTTGTAGTCGAAGCGGCGCGTCTCATACAGCTGCGCCAGCTCCTTGCACAACGGGATGCCCTTCTCCCAGCACTTGCCCTTGTCAAAGTACTTCAGTATCTGCAAGATATACATATATATAGACACAGTATACAATCCTGGTCTAACGGCCTACCTCATGATACAGTCGCTCCTTGCGCTGCCATTCCGGCTGCCCGCTGTTGTCGAAGGGCGCAAAGCTCTGCGTCTCCCGATCCCAGCTGAGCATCGAGGCGTACAGCTTGAGAGTGTAGCCCGCCTCCGTGTAGTTCTCCGCCTGCAGATGCAGATTGTGCAGCTTATAAATATATCTGTGGACGAGACAAACATCAAATTTATTGATTAATCGATCGATTTTTTGCTATTGACTGAACGCACCTCAGATACATCTCCTTGCGATTGATTTCGTTTTTGTAAAAGTTGAGTAGATTGACGGTGCAGGTCATGCGCTTATCCCGATTCTCCTCGCCCTGCATCACGCTGCGATAGTCGAGCAGTCGCTCGAGCAGACGCGTCACAGAGGCTATGAAAGCGGTGCCCGCATCCTTCCAATTCGGATTCTCCGTTTGCACCTTCTCCAGCAAACTAGAAAAGTATTTATTTAAATTAGAAAGGCTTTGAAGTGGAAATATTTGGGAACTATTGAAGAATATTTTACTGGGGAAACTGAACATGAGATAAATAATCTCGTTATATATTTAGATGAAATTTGAGATTAAATTATATATAGATGATCTGAACAATTTCGGAACTTAGCCAGAGAGAAAGCTAAAAACAAGTAAGAACGTTGCAGTCGGACGCAACCGACTGCTTGATACTCTGTTCCTATAATTTATAGTCCTATAGTCTATAGTCTATAGTCCTATAATCTATAGTCCTATAGTCTATAGTCTATAGTCTATAGTCTATAGTCCTATAAAACTATAGTCCTTTAGTCATATGATTATATAGTCATATAGCCTTATGATCCTATAGTCCTATAGTCAGATCACGATTTTAAAACCCCCTCGTAGGCATGGACTTACAATTTCTGACCAATCATTAGAAGAAGTCTATAGTAACGTTGCTGTAAATTTTTGGAGCTTAAGCTTAGTAATTCCATATTACACTTTGACATATCCCATTTAGTATTTGCCTGATTTGCCACGCCTCTAGTGGGCGCACAGGAAATGTATTAACAAAGGTTTATCAAACGAGAGAGAGAAAGAGTAAATATATATTCCTAATTTCAAGTCTCTAGCTTTAGTTGCGGCTAAATGGTTTGGGTATATACGGGCCGATGGACGGAAGGACGGACGAAGAGCAAGAAAATTCCCCTTTGAGAACAGAGTAAAGGTATTTAAATTAAAATCTAATAAATCAGGGAATTTTTAAGAAAATCAAAAAGTAAGCACTACTATATACTATATATAGATATACATATCGGTAGAGGGGGTTTCTAAGGCAAATAAATGCGAGTTGAACTTACACCAAGCTGAGATGTTCCCTTTACATATGGATGGCGATTGCAATGAATGTTTGATTGAGGTGAGACATTTATACAGACATATATATACATTTTAAATACATATATATACACATACATATATATATATATATATACTAGATAGCCTACGCCTACTTACATGGTGCTGAAGAGCTCCCGATACTCGTCGTCGCCCTTGTTCTCGCTGATCAGCAGATCGAGCTTGTCAATGAGTTCGCTCTCGACCAAACGGAACGAGCCTCGAGCAGCCTGTGAATGGAGGAAGTCTCATTAGTAAACAGTTATGGCTGTGGCTCACCTATTGCCCAACTCACCTGTTCGCACTGCATCATGTCGTAGAAGACGGAGAGCGTGGCCTTGCGTAGCGCTGGCTCTGGCACCAGGGTGACCTCCAGGAACGGACCCACCATCGAGGGTATGAAGTGGAGCTTCTGCTCGCCCAGCTGCGACCACATGCTGAGTATCTGGAAGCCCATGAGGACGCGCATGTCGCCGTGCGAGTGCAGGATCTTCAGGCGCTTCGGCTCCCTGTACTGCTCCAGCTGCAGCGAGGGCTGCGTCAGAAATGTGACCGCCAGGCTGAAGTAGCTCCACCAGAGCTGCGAGTCGAAGGCCTGCGGGCCGAGGAAGCGATAGACGAGCGGCTTGGCAAACTCCTCGAGCGACTTGCGCATCACGTCGTTGGCGGCGAGCTTCATGATCAGCCAGTCGGTGGGAAAGACCAGCCAGTCCTGCGTGAGCAGCTCCTCGTAGACCAGCAGGGATTTGCTCAGGAAGTCCTTGAGGTCGCGCGGATCCTTGTTGGGCGTTAGCTCATCCCAGTAGCGCTTGTAGTGCGTCTCGTCCAGCAGCTGCAGCAGGCCCAGCAGGCAGGCCACCAGCTGGGGCAGATTCGGATTGGAGCCCTCCATGATGATGCTGATGGTGCGTATCAGTATGCCCAGGATGTTCTTGCACAGCGAGTCCAGATCGTGCTGCAACGTGTTGGTTACCTTCTCGCGCTGCTCCCGCTGCAGCTCAAACAGCTGGCTGAGGATCTCCGAGAGGATCTCGGCGCACAGGCGCAGCTCGTCGCGCCGGCTGAGATGCATGCGCAGGTGCTTGCAGGCGACCGAAAGGACGACGGTGCGGGAATCTGCAATGGAAAGGGATTAGCTAACTGATAATCCGGGCTAACCGGCCATGACGTGGCTTACCATCCTCGTGAAAGAGCTCGCCCGATACCAGATCCTTGACCGCCTGCAACTTGGCCTGTATAAGACGTATGGGCGCACCGCGCGGTATCGCATCCAGCATATTCCTCGCCAGCATGCCCAGCTCGGGCGCGGGCAGCGTGTCCTTCAGCTGCTCCAGCACCACGCCCGTCGAGTTCAGCAGCGCCTCCTGCGTGGGTATGATGACATCGTACGACGGCACCGCCAACATGCCATTGAGCGCCGTGAAGAGCGAGTGCAGATCCCGCCTGAACGAATCCTCGTACTGGCCACCAGTGGCGCGTGCAAAGAGCCGCCGCGACTGTATCAACAGCTTGAAGATGTACTCCAGCGAGCCGAAGCACTTCTGAAACGGATCCGGGTGCTCCGCCTTGGTCATGAACACGGCCATGTGCTCGACCGACGTGATCAGACCCTTGTAGACCAGCGCGGCGGCAAAGTGATTCTCAATGTACTCGTTCATCACGGGCCGGAAATGCTGGAATTTGTTGCTCTGCAGGAGACTGAAGATGCTGACAAGCACATGGAAGACGAGGCCCGAGTGCTGGGTGCTGTTGCCCTCCTCGTTGGAGAACATGGCGAACAGGGCGTCCAGCACATCTTGCAGAAACTTCACCAGCTCCTCGTCGTTCAGGCGCAGCACGCCGGTCAGCGAGTCCTGTATGGTCTCCGGATGGGCGCGCCACTGCAGCAGCGACAGCAAGTCCGCGTTCTGTGTCAATTTCGTGGAGCAGAGCAGCGAGCGCAGCACGAAAACCTCCTTGGAGCTCCGGCTGAAGCAGCCGCCGCAATCCAGCTTGGCCTGCGCATCTCTCGGCCGGCATTGGAGCCGCAGATAGTTGGCCGCCTGCAGCTTGGCGGGATCCTCGCACTTGTAGACGTACAGCTCGTGCAGGCCGTCGCCCAAGGTGGCACCACTCGTATCCATTAGCCGGGCGAAGCTGAAGGCGAACAGCTTCGGCTCGGACTTGTCCCGCGTCGAGCAGTGTCGGAACTCGAAACGCACGTGGGCCGTGGAGAACTTGTCGATGGGCACGCTCAGGCGCATCATTTCGTTCCAGCTGGGCGCATTCTGATGGTACAAGATCATGGAGCGGTACTGCGGCAGTGCATCCATGCCGGAGGCACCCCACAGACAGTCCGCCAGCACGTTGCCCGTCACGTCGAGCACAACGACCGTGACCAGGATATTTTTGCCCGTATTCTTGCCGCCTCGCTCGAATTCGCCGCGCTCCAGGGTCAGGAAGAGATCGTTGCGCACATCGCCCGGCATGATGACGTCGGGGAAGCCCATTTTCCGCGTTATGGTTGTGCCCTGGAAGAGCAGCGGCTGCTCCTGGCGCGCCTGCACCAGTCCGCCGTGCAGCAGCTTGAGCGAGACAACGATGCCCTGGGTGTTCTGATTGCCTGGCTGGATGGGCGAGTACTTCCCGCTGGACTTCTTGATGATCAGCTCGGGCAGCAGATGGAAGTCCTTCTCCTCGCTCTGGTACAGCTTGAAGTTGAACTCACGCTCCTCCGACGACTGCTGCTCCAGGCTGCTGTCGAACTGGCAAATGTCCGCGAGGGACAACACGCCCACGCCGTACGGCCGACGGTAGGTGGGTCCCGTGAAGCTGGCGGCGTTGTTCTTCTCGGTCTTCTTTATCGAATCTGATTGAATGATCTTGCCCACTCGCATAACTACGGCCACCAGATGCAGCTCCTCATTGAGATCAGCAGCGCCTGCGAAATGGGAGCTTAATAAGTGAGACTTTGGCTTCTGGCTAGGCGAATCTTACCCAGATCCGTGAAGACGGTGCAATTGCTGTGCAACTTCTCAATGTAATTGGAGAAGCCGTCCTTGGAGATCTTGACCAGAAAACGTTCCGACACCGGACGCATGCGATTGCCATCATAGAGGAAGAAGTAGACCTCGGCATCGTCGCCGCCAATGCGATGTCCGAAATCTCGCATGCAAAAATACAAATGATGACTGAGAATCTTGCGCTGTACCTTCCGGCGCAATGTGCCGCGACTCTGAGAGAGAGAAAGAAGATGTGCGTGTAAGAAAGAGAGAGTAAGAGAGGAGGAGAGAGAGAGAGGGAGATGGGAGAGACAGACAGATAGAGAAAGAAACGAGAAAAGATAAAGAGAGAGGGGAGAGGGAGGGAGAGTTAGAATATAAAATGAAAGGTTAAAGAGAGAGAGAGAAAGAGAGAGAGTGAGAGAGAGACACAGAGATCAGAGAGACATGACAGATAGTGAGAGAGAGATATTAGCGATAGAGAAAGAGGGAGAGAGAGATATTAGACAGGGACAGGAGAATTGAAGAGAGAGAGATATTAGACAGTGACAGAAGAATTAAAGAGAGAGATATTAGAGATAGAGAGATTAGAGAGCGAGAGAGAGAGATTAGAGAGAAAGAAAGATTAGAGAAAAATAGAGATTAGAGAGAAAGAAAGATTGAGAAAAGAGAGATTAGAGAGAAAGAAAGATTAGAGAAAAAGAGAGATTAAAGAGGGAAAGAAAGATTAGAGAAAAAGAGAGTTTATATAAGAATAAAAGATAGGGAGGAGGGATATAGAAAGACAAAGAGAGATAAAGGATAAGATAAGGAGACAGAGATAGTGAGGGAGAGAGAGCGTAAAAGAGTGTGGAATAAAGAGAGCGAGAAACAGCGTAAAAAGAAGTGAACGAAATGGGCATAGAGAGTAAGAGAAATAAAAAGCGACAGGAAGAAACAAAAGAAGTAAAGAGAGACGGAAAGAGAAGGAGAGAAAGAGTTATTTATAGAGTTTGCACTTGAGTTAATCATTTGTAGCTCACCGAAGATGCCTTCGCATTGTCCGCGCTGCTCACATGCACATTGTAGAGCTTCACGATGCCGATGCCGTGCGGATCCACGGCCAGGGGACCAACGCGTGGCACCAAGTCAAGGCCCAGTTTTCTGCAAAAGATCAGCAAGAGGAGAACAGAAACTATTATGGCTGATAAATGAATTAGGAGAGGGCGCGAGAATGGGCTAGAATAACTTGGCCACTTAGTCACGTTCCGAGTGTGTGAAAATAGTTGCTTTATGGCAACAAACTCAGCTGCGTCTATTTGGGGGCTTAAATGAGTTTGACGCATTCGTTATTAATTGCCGGATCGGAGTCGAGTGCTGTGGCAACAGCTTTAATTCAATTTGGTCAGTCAGGCGCAGTCGGGCGGCTCCACTGGGGTATCATTAATCAAAGAAGCGTTTCCAAAAATAAAACACCAACACAACAGTGGAGCAGGGAGTGGGGGAGGCGGGGGCAAGGCAGGTGGTGCATGCAATAGGTGTTCGCCTGTAAAGCAATTCTTGACTAATGCGAGTTACATGTGGAGGCTATGTGTATTATATGCCAGCTTCACGCTCGATCAGTTTTGATGTACTGAAGGAAATAATAGACATGTATATGGACTTGTATGAGGTGTGTGGAATATGGCGCGAAAAGGGTAGTCATTTTTTTAAATTTTATATGGATTGTAGACGGCGAGATAAGTCTAAAGAGCTTTTTGAAATATTTGCTGAAGCAGAAAGTGAGCAAAGTGAGGGCTTACGATTTCGAAATTGAAAGATATTTAATATAAAGCATCTAAAATTGTCTGGCTAGGATTTAATCTACATCTTCTCTGTCTCTATAAACCGATGTGTTTCTACATAATTTATATATCTATAAAATATTTGTGTATTGTGATTAATTCTGCTAAAAAATGGAATATCTTAAACTGGTTGGAGATATGTATATAAAATTTCTACTCTGTAGCTCTTTCACTTTTCGAGATATATGCAGAAATTGGGACAGATGTGTAAAGACACAGATGAACAGACAGAGACAGAGGGATAGATAGAGAGAGAGAGAGAGAGAGAGAGAGAGAGAGAGAGAGAGAGAGAGAGAGAGAGAGAGAGAGAGAGAGAGAGAGAGAGAGCGACGAGTTCAGAACAGTTAGACAGATGAAACAAGCTAAATCCATTCAGCTTTCAAATCAATATTATATGGAATCTGCCACTCCTTCTTTTGCCTATGACACACAATTTGATAATAGAATTATATTCTTAATGCACATTTTCCATATTTAATCAAATTATAATATAATAAAATATTTAAAGCAATATAAAATTTAAATATTTAATTTAAATATTTATATTTTTAAATATTTAATTTAATTAATCTTAGCAGACTTAGGTTTCGTTGTTAGAATTCTAGAAATCGTTATATTGAAGACTTAAGAGAAACATATTCAAAACCTGTTTTTATAAAAGAATATATGTATACCTTACAAATCTTAAAATTAAATATGCAATCCATTATAAAGACATATATTATATATGAAGAATATTGTTGAAAATTGAACCAAAGATCCAACTAAAGTTCATAAATATTTCAGATCTCCAGATGATCAGTAAAGCCCAAGACTGAACGATATTATTCAACAGTTTTTCAGTTAAGAGTAGGTCATCTGTATATATAACAATAAATATATGTCCTCAAGATCTAGCTAGCTAACCTTAATATCCTATATATGACCAATGTCCTAACTAGCTGACTACAAAGCATTATCCTATATACCGACACTCCCAACTGTTCTATAGCTAAACAGCTCTCTTCCGTTGCCAATCCCTTTATCATCTCTCATAATTCTGTAAGTTTTAATTAATTTCATTGAAATTTCAAAACCTAAAGCACAATTAAGATTTTCATCTGGCTAACAACAGCTCTGCTGGACTTATAAATTAGGCTCTAACGTGTTAACGGCTTCCAGTTTCAAAATTCGGGCTAACAAATATCCAGTAGATAGCTAGATAGAAAGAGAGAGAGGGAGAGGGGAGCGAGAGAGCGTGAAATTGACATTGTGATCGGAGTTAAGGTTAAGTCTAAAGTTCTCTCGCCTAATATGACGCATAAATTTGGCTTACAAAGTAGTAGCTGGCAGCCAACGAGGCACAGATACAGCAGGCAGCAGGCAGCAGGCAACAGGTAATGGGTTCACGACATTCCGGTGGCGCATACGCGACTTAACCTGGCTGCCACAGCGGCAGCGGCGGCGGCAGCAGCAGCGGCAGCAGCGAGAGCCCATCCAACGTCATCAGCAATATGTTGCCGACGATGTTGCTACCTCGGCTACGCTTGACTTTTCTACCTGGCTTACGCAGCGAGCGAGATGGCGAGAGCGTGAGCGAGCGAGAGAGAGATGGCAGCTGAGGCCAGCGTCTGGCTTGAGTCTTCCAACACGTTGGCCAGAGCAGCTCAAGACGCCGCTTTACCTTATTTTTGGTTGTTAACGAGGCCTAAACGACTTTCTTGCCGTTGAGAGAGCTGAGAGCGAGCCAGAGAGTGAGCCAGAGAGCCAGAGAGAGAGCAGAAATAATGTGGTTTCCATTTTGGAACTGGAACCAGTCAAGAGCAGCAGATGCTCTCTGTAGCTGTGTGTGTGTGTTGGCCACCTCTGTTACGCTTTAAGCTGGACAACAGGCAACTGCAGCAGCAGAGGCGACCAAAGAAAGAAATGTCTTGCGCCTCCAAGAATGTATCTCATGGATACGAAATTTATATATAGATACATACGTACGTACATATGAAAGGCAGGCGAGTGTGCGCGCGTGCGCTGTTGCCACGAACTGCCCCCAACTGCTGCCCCGAAATGCTGACTCAACAAACGGTAGCAGAGTGCGTAATAAACGCTTTAAATCGTTTTTAATTAAGTCCCGCAATGCAGCGCAACAGGTAATAATAAGAAGGAGCTACAAAACTAAGTTGAATAAATTGATTTCGAAAGCAAATTCACGAATTTCAAATATAATTTTAAAGTGTTAAAAAAAGCAAAACAAAGAACAGATGCAGCACGTAGGGGCAGCAGAGATACCGAAAGAGTGAAACAAAAATACAGAAAAATTAATTATTTACACATCGATAAGCAGCGTCAACCACAAGCGGCAACAACAACGACAACGACAACGCGGGCATTGTGTATCGGCATCGGCAGGTCGCAGCAGTAACAGATACATTTTTATCACAATCACACATGCCATATATCTCGCTTTTAATGTCTTTATAAAAGGTGTGTGTTGCCCTGCGATACATTTCAAAACCCGCACGGGCAACTTGTGGCAGGCGAGCGAGCGGGCAACCATGCAACCGGGCGCAGACAATAAACAAACAACAAGGCGACCAGGCCAGGCCCAGGCCCAGGCCAGGACATGCAGCAGCAGCCATTACGAAATGCCATTTCATTATGGCAGCAGCAGCAGCAGCAGCGGCAAACTCATTTCAGCTGAGTCATCTTGGCAACAAGTTGTGGCAGGGCTAAGCAAATGGTGGAGCTGTCGCCCGAGCTACGCCTGGCAACAAGTCTCCAGTCGGCTGCACATGCAAATTCAGCGACACACTTTAACTATGCAGAAGGGAGATAGGTAGATGGAGAGAGGGAGAGAGGGAGGGATTGAGACAGGCTGAGATCTCTTCTTATGGATGCACTTGCTCAGCCACTTGAGCTTACATTGTATAAAGGCCAGTCTAGCCAACAGGGCTTGCAGCTTAAATGCTCTAAGCACAAGCACTCGTGAAGGCTTAACTCTATAAGTTGTTAAGACTTTGATATGATTTTTAAATTAAATAAAAATAAGTTGAGTTTTACTAAGGTCCAGAATCTTTACGAACTATAAAGGATATCATATTTGACGAAAGAAAAAAACATAGATAGCGATATCTCAATAAATCCATAATAATACCCGTTTGAAAATTGAAGAGTTTTTGGAATTTTTTTTTATATGACTAAATTTATCTTTTATCTTTTAAATAAATTTTTACAAAAAAATAAAGTAAATAAATTTGGTCATATAAAAAAACATAGATAAATATCTCAATTCCATAATAATATTTGTTTGAAAGTTTAAGAGTTCTTTGAAAGATTATGCGGGAAAGACTTAAAATGAGTTAGGAATTGATAAGAAAACAAAAGATGGAGATTGGAAGTGTAGTTACGACAGTACGTAAAGAATAGTTAAAAATAGAATACGAGTAGTTTAGATAATACGTAAAGGGTATTTGGAATAAAGAGTCACGAGTAGTTAAGATAATACTTAAAGAACAATTAAGATAATACTAATGGAATACTATTCAGAGTATTCAAGATAATATATATATAAAAATAGTTAAGATGAATCGTAAACGGTATTTTTAAATACTACAAAAATGATTTCTAATCCTTTCCTGATGTGTATTATTTTAACTACTCTTTTACATATTATCTATCCTATTATGTATTATAAAGATTGATATTAGATCAGTAAAACTAGAATCTAGAACACAGTTTCTTCAGTCTTTTATTTCAGTTGTCTTACTATTTCATATATCATAGTATTGTTCGCCCAATCTTTCGAATGCCTGAGTAATTCGAACCGAATCGAATATGAAATTTATCATATTATACAATGTTATTCAACATAGTAAATTTTATTTATGTTATATATATCTCTAAGATCCTCGCTTCACTCCAGAGTTAAATGACAAAAGAACCAACTCGATTTCGATTTGTTCCCTTTACAAATTGATTTCTTTATCTACATCTAAGACTCGACTTAAAAAGCGTATTCAAGAGCCTAACAAAGTTTTCTTTTTTTTAACTAACAATGCGCTCAAGTCAAAGCACAGATCCAAGCGAGAATCGATAGAGTTGTACGCAGGTCCGGAGTGGGCGCAGCCGCAGCAGGTTTCTTATGAAGCAATAAATTTCGAATGGCTGTCGCTGGCGAAGTGGAGCGAGGCAACAAATAAAAAAAATAATGAGAAGAAGAAGAAACAGATAACTTTTGATCCAGATATATACATATGTTGTCATGGTCTGGGGTTAAGCAAGTAAATCAACATTGAATGCCATTTGCCCGCTCTAATGCCGGGCTAAATAAATAAACGTTGCAAGCGGCGATCTACCTGTAGGTGGCTGCCGCTGCAGCGCCCAGGTAACAGGCCGTGCAAATGCAATCTGAGCGTGATTTCCAAGCTGTGAGTCGGAACCAGTCGCCGATTGCGATCAGGCCAACTGGTTCCCAGAGCGAAAAACCGCCGCGCAGCGAGAGAGCCGGAGCGCGTGAGCGGGAGAGGGAGTGTAAGACTGTAAGAGAGAGAGAGCGAGCGCACTAGCTCTCTCTCGCTCTCGCTCTCTCTGTCTCTGAGAGAGCGCAGCTCTGGGTAGCAGCAGCGCTGGGCTAAGTGGGCAGCGTTTTGCGTCGAATTCAGTAGGTTTTGGAACGCCGCTGAGCGCAGCTGCACAAATTTAGAAAACGGTAATCACAGCGACTCCAAGCTGCAGTTGTTTGCTGCAAACAAAAAAATCTACTCACACACACGCACACAGTTGCAGTTACATACACAGATGCAATTTCAAATGCAGCTACAGCTGAGGTGGTTGGTATGACAATGTGTGCGTGTGTGTGTGAAACAAAATTTGCAACAAAGTATAATAACTAAGTAACGACAACAACAATAATAATAAATTAAAAATAATTTGTAAAGGCCAAGCGCAAAGCGGGCCAGAAAATTAATGGCCCGCAACGCGTTTAAAACAAGTTTTCAATGTGTCAAAAGTGGCTATAAATTTTGTATGCGAAATGCCAAATTGGCAGGAGCAAAAGAATCACTTAAAAGAATAGCGGCCCAAAAGCTGCAGACAGGCTCGACTGCGGCAACGGCTACGGCTACGGCTAATGTTGGTAGCGCAAAAAAAGAAAAAAAAAACTTCGAAAAAAAAAACACTGAAAAACGGCAGCAAAGCGCAACAGTGGCAATACTACACTAACCGACCCGACCCGAACCGAACTTGGGGGCCTCTCGCTCTCGCCGATCACACGAAAAAAAAAGAAAATACCATAAAACCAGTTTTACGAAAAATTTATTGAAAAAAAAAACGAAGAAAAAGCAGCAGCAGCAGCAGCAAAAGAATTGAAGTTAAAATGAAGTGCCTGGCTCTCTATACGTGTGTGTGTGCGAGAGTGTGTGTGTGTGTGTATTAGTGTGCTGTATATCTTTGTGCTTGTGTTGGTGTGCAGGGCATGAAGCATTATGTGTAACTTTCAATGCTCAGCGCTGAAGGCAGAAGCTGGCTGCATTTTGAAAAGGAGTAGCTGCCGTTGCCGCTGCCGCTGCGCAGATGCAGACACATTTCGACTTTAATTGCAGTGTGTGCGACAGAGACGACTCTATGTGTGTGCGTGCGCGTGTGTGCGTGTTTGTGTGTGTGTGTAGTTGAGAGTTATGCGCTGCTAAAATGAAAGACGCACCGAATCGAACCTAAAACAACAGCAACAAACATGACAAATTTGCATATAAACAAAAGCGCCAACAAAGAGCAGAAGAAGAAGACGAAGAAGAAGAAAAAGCAGAAAGCAATAAAGAAAACAAAAGCCAAACAGAACCTGATCTCGATCTTATGATCGAATTCGAGCCGTTAGCTGAGGACTATACAAAAGCTGGGACTTTCTAGACATGCATATATGTATATACATATGTATATACGTGTAAGCAGCCATGCCCTAGAGTGAAATTTATGCGTGGGTTGACAAAAAGCTTTGGCCAGAGCCCCATTTACCGGTTCTTCTCGGCTCGAAGAGTCGCTTTGAGGCCATTCAACCGCTCTCTGTGTGTGCGCGCACAAAAGACAAAGATTAGATTAGATTGTGCTACAACATAAATAAATAGAAAACAAAAAGCGGCGAGAGAGAGAGAGAGAGGGGAGAGAGTGGAGAGAGAGAGCGGCACTTACTTAATTGTAAGTGCGGCTTGTAGAGGGCAGACCGATAAGGCAGCCCGGCGGAAATGTGTGCTGTAGTTGCGCATCATTTCAAATATGTCACATTATGTGTTGTGCCAGATAACTTAGACACACACA
The DNA here is from genome assembly GCA_035046225.1 of Drosophila pegasa. Lineage (NCBI taxonomy): Eukaryota > Metazoa > Arthropoda > Insecta > Diptera > Drosophilidae > Drosophila > Drosophila pegasa. Next base: position 4,517,553 of record JAWNOD010000398.1, on the reverse strand, counting down.
CACACGCACACCCACTTTATACAATTCCACAGCCTGTCGTAAGCCTCTAATTGCATAATAGGCAACTACAAACAACATCAAAAATTTCCTCTCATTTACAGTTTTAGTTTAGTTTAACAGCAAACAGCATCAATTAGAAAGAACAACGAGGAGCAGCAGCAGCAGCAGCAGTCGAAGCTAGAAACATGGCGGTCTTTGGCATGGTCTCGGCTGTGTCCAGCTTCATCAAGATACGCTATCTGCTGGACAAGGCGGTCATCGATAACATGGTCTTTCGCTGTCACTATCGGATCACAACGGCCATCCTCTTCACCTGTTGCATTATTGTTACGGCCAACAATTTGATTGGTAAGTGCATTTTCCACTCTGTCTTCCTCTCCTTCTTCCCCTTCTCGATTTCGAACTCGAAACCTGTGAAAATTAGTGCAGTCGCTGCAAATGTGTTAGCCATGCATTTGGCCATAAATACTTATTTGAGCGAACAATTACAGTCGATTGCGCTGAGTGCAGCATAAACGGCAGCCCAGACGGTGATTCACGACCGTTAAATACCCTACCAAAACAGATGTCATGATAAACAAAACTTACAGAAAATTGTAAATGAACTATAATACTTTGCTTTGTTTACATTGAAATCGTAGCTGAAAAGTGTTTTCGCTCAATGTTTTGTTGATAAACGTTCCGGGTGATTGTCAAACTGTAGACAGTAATACGATTACTTTAAACTATAAGCATATATGTAGTTGAACTATTATTTGTTAGCTTTATGGAACTGAATAGCATATTAATCAATGCTTCTTTAACTATAAATGGTATACAATGACTTTAAAACTTTAAAATGATAAAGTTTGATTGTATGTACAATGCGATCTATAAATTCTAGAATTAATTTAAAATTTCGATTTACATTTCTCTGTGATTCTAGAACTATAAAATCTATACAATGACTCTTTTATTGTGCGCATTATATTATAATATATTATATTATTTATTAACTCTGACGCAGAATACAATTGATCATATTTCTAAGTGATTCTAAAACTTTAGAACCTATACAGTGACTTTAAAACTTTCAAATTCTATGTAAACTATGATCTATAAACTATATGAAGCTTAATGTTTTTTTTCTATATTTCTATATATCAGTTCTAGAGCTATTAAGCCTATACAGTGGCTTTCAAACTTTCACATTTTTATGTGAAGTCTGTTTATACCTACACTTTGATAATATTCATAATATTATCTGTTAACTCAATGAAGTTGAATACTATTGATCATATTTCTCAGTGATTCTTACAAAACAAAGCATCTACAGTGATGCTCAAACTGTAAGAATAGCTTGTAAATAAGGGCACCTTTATGGTTTCCAAGTGCCTTCAAACGTATATTTAACTAGATCATAGCTAAAGAATAAACCTCTAACAGTCACAACAGCTTTCAGCAGAGAGTAGAAAACGCGTCTAATGCACACAGACAGGCATTGCCCTGAACAATATACTCCACATTTCACTTGCAAATCGAGCAGAAACGCCGTTGAGCTAATTGAATTTCGAAACCTATTTACGCTTGCCCAATATTGAGTGGTGCGGTAACGCGAAGGTCTGCGGCACGTTCATCAGATTTCAGATGAATACGCAAATGAGTCAAATGAGTGAGTCACAGCGGGCGGTGCGTGTCTCGGCTGTGTGAAGATCCATGTAGCCGGGTCCCAGCTCACCTCAGACCGCCCGAACTGAGAAACCAGAGAAAAACCAGACAGACAACAAGCTTTTTTTTACCATCTCGTCTGAGCTCGTTTCTGTGAAATTGATTTATGGCCAAAACACGCGGCCAAAGCCAATGTTTGTGCATTAAGAGAAGCGCTCACGTTTGTCTATGGTGCCAATATAAATATTGACAACTGAGTTCTAGGAAACTTCAAACAAGCCCCAAAGCACATAGCTCAGCTCTCTTCTAATTGTGTAAGCAGCAAGAGAGAGAGGGGGGGGGGGGGAGTGTGTGGGGGCCGACACACCCATCGAGAATTTCTGTGACCAGGGTTAGAGAGATTTAGATTGCCTTAATGCCACTTGACGTTGATGAACGGCAGTTGGCTGCACTCAGCGGGCTGTGAAATGCAAATGCATTTGATATAAAAAAAAAAAACAAGTAAAAAAGGTCACGGGTTCTAATTCCGAAATTGCAACTGATTTATGTCGTTACGTGTAGACACTGTTTATTAAACCAATTGTGGGGCTAGTTATGCAAGAGCCTAACTAAATAATAGACATATCTTTACTGATAATCCCCTATTCCCCATTTGCAGGTGATCCGATTAGTTGCATCAATGATGGTTCCATACCGATGCATGTGATCAACACGTTCTGCTGGATCACGTACACCTTCACGATACCTGGCCAGCAGCACAAGCAAATTGGCACCGATGTGGCCGCGCCTGGGTTGGGCAATGAATTCGGGCAGGAGAAGCGCTATCACAGCTACTATCAGTGGGTGCCCTTTGTGCTGTTCTTCCAGGTGAGTTTTCAGGTGGCGAGCAAAGGATTCAGAAGCTAATCTATTTTATTCTCTCCCTGGCAGGGCCTCATGTTCTATGTGCCCCATTGGATCTGGAAGAATATGGAGGATGGCAAGATACGCATGATAACGGATGGCTTGCGCGGCATGGTCTCGGTGCCGGAGGACTATCGCCAGGATCGTCAGAAGCGCATCATCAAATACTTCATGGACAGCCTCAACTCGCACAACGGCTACTCCTTTGCCTATTTCTTCTGCGAACTGCTGAACTTCATCAATGTGATTGTGAATATCTTCCTGGTGGATAAGTTTCTGGGCGGTGCTTTCATGTCCTATGGTACTGACGTCCTCAAGTTCTCCAACATGGACCAGGACCTGCGCTACGACCCGATGATCGAGATCTTTCCCAGACTAACGAAATGTACATTCCGTAAATTTGGCCCCAGCGGCTCCATACAGAAACACGATACGCTCTGTGTGCTGGCCCTCAACATACTCAACGAGAAGATCTATATATTCATATGGTGAGTTCAGCTAAATCTGGCTAATTGATCATGGTGGCTAAAGGTTGTTCTTGCTCACAGGTTCTGGTTCATTATATTGGCTACGGTCTCGGGCGTGGCTGTGCTCTACTCCCTGGTGGTCATCATGATGCCCACCACACGCGAAACGATCATCAAGCGCTCCTATCGCTCGGGTCAGCGTGGTAAAATTGCTGAGCTAGTGCAGCGTTTGGAGGTGATTCTATATAGACTGATATATCATTTATTTTTATATTGGAGCTAACTGTTTTTCGTTTTCCTTGATAGATTGGCGACTTCTTGATCTTGCACTTCCTTAGCCAGAATCTAACTACACGATCGTACGGCGATATGTTGGATCAGCTGTGCGGCTTGTTGACCGCCCCGCGCACGCCCTCCGCCCCCTCGACGCTGGAAATGAATCCGATTAGCCATTCAATATACCCGCCCGCCGAGCTCTTCGGCGGCAAGGAGACCGAGACATAGGCGCTATAGCAATTAAATTGGCGCTAATTTTAAACAAACAAACAAAAATTTCAATGATTTCTCAATAATATTTGTAGACGATGTAGACGATGTGACCAATTGGAGGTGTTTTTTTTAGTAGGTGTTCTAGGCTTGTAGGCTTTCCAATATATATATATCGATATATGTATATATATATATATATGTATGTGCATCTCTAAGACTGTTTTTTAAGTTGAAACATGAATTTGAGGAAACGTCAGCAAAAACGCAAACAAAAACATCTAAAAATATGGAATTCTTTAGCAAAATTTTTCTCTTATATAAACTAAAGCCACACTTAGAGAGAGAGAGTGAGAGAGAGAGTTGATGACAGTTAGAGAGAGAGAGAGAGAGGGAACACACAGGCAGACCGTGCAATTTGTAGGTTGGATTTGTGAAATGATAATGAAATTGATCCGATATGCTTATACTGCTACCTAATACAAAATTGTATCCGTAGTAAAGTTAACAATGATGCGCCATTTAAATATATATACAATATAGTCTATAGTTTTTTTGCTCTTTGATCACGCCAAGATCGCAGCTCACGCAACGTTGATCTATATACAAATATAAATATTTATAGATCTATACACAGCTAAATTGTAGTAATTGAATTATATAACCATGCGAATATATATATATATATATATATGAAAAAGGAGAAACAAAAAACAGTAACAATAACCGTAACAAAAAGCAATTGCTCTCGCTATTTTTGTCTTAACTTTTAGACATATATGTATGTAATTTTAAGCAATTTTGTTTATAACAAAATCATTGTGATTATTGCTAGAAAAGAACACATTTTACATAAATAAAAGATGAAGAAACTATCTAAGTTTTAAGTTGTAATCAATATGAAGAACGAGTTTGTATTTAATTTCAGAACATTTTCTATTAATAAAACAATTTTTAATTAATAAGAATAATAGTAGATTTCTGACTATGAAGTGGATCTATTTGAATATCATTTTTGATATATCTAAAAATTTCATTTGCAGTTGATTAATAGAAAAGAAATTCGACTATTCATTGAATGGAAAGTTGAATATTTGGCTTTATTTATATGAATTATGGTTTATGATATACTATATCACCGACATAGAACACATTTTATTGGAGATATTTTGGCTGAAATTCGCTAGACCTTGAATTTGATTTAATGAAATATTTCATATAAACAAACTCAAGTAGAAATCTCTCAAGAATTTTCTTATGCGTATCAAAATATATATAGAATATAATATATATACATATATACTTATATATGTATACATATATACTTAAACACAACTTGGAGTAACACTTGAAGATAGCAAAGCTAAGCGGAGATAAATAAATATTGCTCTTGAAACAAATAACCTTGAACGTAAGCTAAGTTTTTATAGCAAATGAAACGCTACAGTGTGGCCTAACTAAATGAGACTCGAACTTATTCTGATGCGCAAATTATTGTAAATCTGTAGATATTCAAATTTTATTGAATATAGAAATAGAAACCCATTTATATCTAATTCTATTTCTATTTAAGCAAGACTGTTCTAATATGTCTGCCCCGGAAGTGGCTGAGTAAGAGCTCAGAGTTTAATAATGAAACAAACAAATGCTTATAGTATATATAGTGCGGAAGTACCCACAAATTTCAGATAAGTGTATGCCTCATAGAAACCTACATAGTAGTCTTGGTTGCTTTTGTGATATTCAATTAAAGTTTATATACGAATTTAAATGATCGATAACATCGATCGATAAATGATAACAAGCAAACGTGATAAGTTGTCGAAATTAAATGATAACTTCGTACTGGATATGGTATATAGTAATATACATTGGGGATTGGGATTGATGGGCTATGTCACGACTTTTTCTGCTCGTTACATAGGTTTACACAGAACCATGATATCCTTTCGATTATTCCGAATTCTAATATCATATAATAGTATATCACTAAATTGCGGTTATTTCTAGGGAAAGCTATCCATAATTATAGTGACTTCACTTACCGATTGCCCCAATCAATTTTGGAGACCACAACCATTTGGAGCTCGATCGTTTGATCCTGCGTCATGGTGGCGCTTAGCAGCTCTCGCCGACTGTCCAGTATGGAGTACATGACCTTGCGCAGCGTCTGAAACTTGTACGCCTCCCGATCCTGTGGAGCAAACATTTATTATAATACAAATGATATAGACTATATAGATCTTGTACTTGCCACATAGAGACGCTTCCAGATCTCGGACCATTCGCGCAGCACCTGCGTGCACTCGGCCACGACGGGATCGATCTTCGAGAGATCCTTGATGTGTATGTAGGTCTTGGGAAAGATGCCCACGGCGCGGGACTTGCGTGGACAGGAGCCGCGAAACCAATGCCGGCATTCCTCGACAATATCCACGGAGTCGCCCACGTCCAGGGCCAGGCCGTAGCGCACGTCGCCATGCCAGTTGTGTATGGCTGTAAGAGAAATGAGAGGATTGAGTCTTGGAGGAGTTGCGGCAACCAGTTGCGCCTGGGCCAGGCAGAAGACGCCAGCCAGGCCATTGAAGGCAATTAAAGTGCTCCCATGAGTGGCTACTTGAGCATGCCACGAGTGGCTCAGCAACAATAAATACTTCAACTATAAATAGGCAAATGGCTGTGGAAACAAAATACGTCCAAGCATATAGGGGGAGTGTGTGTCTCTCTCTCTCTCTCTCAAGGAGCAACAGCAGCAGCAGCAGCAACAACAATTGCCACAAGCGGCACTTGGCAATTGAACACTTTTGCTTGCAACCGATGAACAATAAAGTGAAGCTGCAGCTATAGATGGAGCACGAGTTGAAGCTTGAGCAAGGGAAGCTGCTGCTGCTGCTGTTGCTGTTGATAAGTGGACGTATAAATCCGCAACGTGGCCGCCATGCTGGCCAATTACAAATGCCAGGCACGCAGTGGAGTCCGGGCGGCGCCGCAAGACCATGTTGCGGGGGTGTTACGCTGTCTGTGTGTGAGTGTGTGCGCGCGCTGAAAGACAAACGAGCGAGCACGGCATGAGCATATCAACGAAAGGAGCTAATAAAACGCACAACCAGACACATAGCTGTGTATAGAGTGAGCCGAAAAGGGGGGCGCGGCTGTTGCTAGATGGATGGATGTACATATGTAAGTGCTATATGCCTGCCCATCTCTCCGGCCGACCGTCCGTCCGTCCGTCTGCCTGTGTGTGTGTGTCTGTTGGTCTGTCTGTCATATGAAATGCTTCAATGCGATGAAAATGGGCAAACTGCTTCCTGTTGTTGCTGTTGCTGCTGCTGGTATACCCTGTGACCATTCAAAGTGAATAGGGTATACGCAATTTGTATATTTAGGAGTAGTAATACGAGATTTTAGAGAGAAAAACTATAATGAAGAGCTAGCTTGTGCTACTGTTTCTCTATCTGTTTGGATCTCTTCACAAAGTAATCAACGATATAAAATAAAAATTTAAATCAAATTAAAATTAAAATTTTAATTTTAATTAAATTTAGAATTTAAAGTAAATTTATAATTAAAACAAAAAAATCAAAATCGTTAAATTTAGAATTTAAAGTAAATTTATAATTAAAACATAAAAAAACAAAATCAAAATTAAATTAATGTAAAAGCTTAAAACACTTTTGCAGATCTATGAGTGCTTAGAAGAGTTCTTCTTCTCGAAACTATTAATCGAAGAATGCCAAATATCTAAATAAACTTTGACAAATATATTTTTCTATAGAAAATTAATAAGATTTGGATTTGGGAGGGGCTCAGATATAACTACATAGATACGACGTCTGTTCATCAAGTATGCGAATTTTAGAATTTCCGCTGTTTGGATTTTTATTATTTACTAATTTTTGTGTTATGTTCCTACTTATGTTCCCATATGTCAACAAGTGATTCATGAAGGGACGACATTATGCTACAATTAGAAGATAAGAAGATAAGTACGATCTTCTAATTGTAGCATAATGTCGTGCCTTCATTAGTCTCTTGTTGACATATGTGAGTAACAAAAGTAGGAACATATCACAAAAATTAGTAAATAAATATCAACATAGCGAAAATTCCAAAATTCGCAATGGAGGGTTAAAAAATTTGGGGGATTCAAGTGATTCAAGACTTGGAAAAAAGGTTAGCACAAGTGTTAAATATATGATGGGGTATTACTTTGAAGGGTATAAAAAATATATTCGTGAATAAGTAAACAATTTACGGAAGAAGCATAAAATTTGCAGTACTTTTTGAACAGATTATTTATAGATTTATATGCATGTAAGAAATTGTATATACGTATGATATATGTATAAATTTGTACACACATACATACATATATATATGATAAGCAATTATCATATTTAGAAAGAGTCACTCGTTGAAGTTTTGATAAAATAATGTTTAGGTTTTTCTAGATATTATCTGTGATCTGTGGCTAAGCTTAAGAGCTTGAAAGATCATATTTCAAGATTTAGTTGACTTTATCCCAGTATTTGTTTTAACAGGGCATTTATGAGTCGATCAATGTCTACTTCTTATTCCTGTGGCTGTTGCTGCTGCGCATTATGTTTGCCGCGTCTTCATCTGTGCCTTCCTGCTTTAGCATTTTCATTGGTTTAGGGTCGTCGTCTAACTTTTGCAACTGACTGTAGCCGGCTGAAGCCGGAGCTGGAGCCGCGGCCGCAGCCGGAGATGGAGCCACTGCTGATTTAAATGGATTTCAAGCTGCTAAATAGCTGAAATTTTATAATTTAAATGGATAAAGCAGCGAGGGAGGCGCTCTGAAGTTGCGCCTGGGCTTGGGCTTGGGCTTGGGCTTGGAGCAATTCAACTTGTGCAGGCAACGACACTCAAGTAAATGAGCACACACACCACAGACACTACACACACACAGAGCGTAAGCTGTGGCAGTTACGGGCAGGCACAGTGCCAACCAACCGTCGCACTATTTAGGTCAGTCACATTAGGCAGGCGTCGGGCTGACAAGCAGCTAGCCAACGCCCCGCCCCGCCCTATGACTGCAGCACACACACACACATATGCATACACTGAACCAAATTTAAGTAGCTGATTAGAACTTAATCTAACTGCAGATGGACGTTTCTTAAATATAATACTAAATATCCTAATTTTTATATAATAAAAAATATTGCAGAAATTTTATTCAAGCTATTTTCAAGCACAATTCAACTTGTTTTTAGTTGCAAATAATTTTATAATAATAGTTTTTAGCAAATATTTATTTGACTATTATTGTATGAAACCAAATTTTTTTTAGAATATATCAATTTACATAAAAAAATGTAGTTTTATTTAATAAATCAAATGACTATTTACAATTTTAAGATTTAAATTTAAAAAATTATGTGTGAAAGTCAAGTCAATTTTGATTTAGAGTAAGTCACCTTTAACAATATTAATATTGATTTCTTTTCAGTTAATTTGAGCTCATCCAGTAAGATAAGGAAACTTCTTACAATACAATTTTTGATGATTTTTAAGAATTGTACTAAGAAAATAAATAATATTGAAATTCTCCATGTTTTTATCTAAAAAAAAAAAACAAATAACCCCTTCTTTTTTTTCCAGTGTATTACACACATAAGTCGCCCAGCCCACCCACAAGCAAAGCGCGCTTAGAGCTGCGCATAATTCTAATGAGCATATTTTTTAGACATCAACGCGCATTTAATGAAAAATGAGAAAGAAATTTAATATTTCATTTCCCTAAAATAGTTGAGAATGGCGCCAGGGCACATATAGAAGAGGTGGGGAGGAGAGAAAGAGAGAGGCGGTTAGTGCCCGGCCTAGAGGGCAGATAATTACCGTTGCCCTTTAATTGCGCTTTTGATAAAGTACTCGAGGCCCACAAATGGGATTTGCCAGAGTTTTACTTTGTTCATCAGAAACAAAGCCTACAGAAAGAGAGAGATACATAAAGTGAGTGTGCAAGAGAAAGAGAGGGGTTACAGCAGAAGCAAAACAGTCCAACAAGTCCGCAATGTCAACAAACGTATTTAAATAAAAAAGTCGTTAAGCCAAGTGGATGCAAAAAAAAAAAACCATGAGAAGAAAAAAAAAACAAAACAAACAGCAGAAAAAAAGAAAGAAAATGACACTAAAGGAAGAGCAGAGCCAGCGACAGTTGGAAAATAATTTTAAATTAAATAAAAGAGCTGCTGCATTAGCGCAATGAGCGCCGCATATGAAGCCCCAAGATATGAATGCAATATATAATGCATGTATATATATCTATATGTATGTATGTGTATCTCATAAGCACATCTATAACATAGCTGGCAATCTCTTCTCTCTCTCTCTCTCTGTCTGTCTAACTCTAATGAAACTGGAAAAGGCATTTTGCACGTATTTGTGGCAACGTCATCAAATAGATTAAAATCAGAGCATAATAATCGATAGTGGAACACCCTTACTGTACAAGGAAATCATGATTTCACATGATGATTCAGTTTTGTATTCATTGCTACGCTGTTAAAGTATTCACAATGAATATGAGTGAATCAGTTGTCAACTAAATTAACATGAATGCGACTATAAAAGGAAATGTGATATATAACTATATAATTGATAATATAAATACAAGTGTAAATATGCTAAATGAAACAGTATATACTATAGATAAAGAACTATATGACTCTGTTTTCCTATATGAAAGTTAATATGAATATGAGCATGAAAAGCAAAACAAATGTCATAAATATGATTATGAATATGAATCATGTGTTGCACACTGAATGTGCTTAGAAACATAGAGTATGATTATGAATATGAATGTAAATATGAATATGAATATGACTATGAATATGAATATGAATATGAATATGAATATGAATATGAATATGAATATGAATATGAATATGAATATGAATATGAATATGAATATGAATATGAATATGAATATGAATATGAATATGAATATGAATATGAATATGAATATGAATATGAATTGAATATGAATATGTATATAAATACGAATATGAGTGTGAATATCAATATGAATTGAAATATGTACATGAATATGAATGTGAATATGAATATGAATATTAATATTAAGATGAATATGAATATGAATAAGAATAAGAATAAGAATATGAATATGAATAAGAATATGAATATGAATATGAATATGAATATGAATATGAATATGAATATGAATATGAATATGAATATGAATATGAATATGAATATGAATATGAATATGAATATGAATATGAATATGAATATGAATATGAATATGAATATGAATATGAATATGAATATGAATATGAATATGAATATGAATATGAATATGAATATGAATATGAATATGAATATGAATATGAATATTAATATGAATATGAACAATGAACATGAATACGAATATGAATAAGAATACGAATATAAACATGATCACGAATATGAATATAAATGTAAATATGAATACGAATATGAATATGAATACAAAATGCACAACATTCAACTGTAAACTTATGAGCTTCACACAGCATAAGGGCACAGAGTGCGCGGCAAGCGAATAACAGCACTGGGGGCTGACAAGCCACAAAGGAGAATCTTCACACTTGACCCAAGTGCGCGTCGAGGGCTTAAGAATTTAATTAATTAATTGCGTTGTTTCACACACCGTTAAATTATGGCTGTGTGAGTGAGTGTGCGAGTGTGCGTGGGGTAGGGCGGCGTCAGGAGGTGGGCCTCCAGTGCATAGGGAGTGATTAAATGGGTCAAGCAACTGCCAGTGGGAATAGAGTATGACGAAATGTCATTGGAAGCTTCGACTTTAAAGATAGCGAACTAGTTTTTCACACATTTATAAACATTCAAAGACTTTAAATAAACATAATGCTGGGCATCTAGCTATGCACGGCTTGTGATTCATCTATCGATGCCGAGTAGCGTCTACAGGAAGTGTGGCCTCAATGTCAATCAGATGTCATTGGAGTTGGCCGTTGAATACGCTTTTTTTTTTTAACAAACAGTTCTGCCAGACTCTAGTCCCTTCTCTTTCCGCTCTTGCGACGCAGTTGTGCCAGTCGCACTTCCCTCTCCCTCCCTCTCACTCTCTTGTGTTGCAAATCGAATGTAAAATTCTTTGCGCAACGTTCTCCATTCTCCGGTTGATGAACAGCTTCTCATTATTGCAGCTGACATTGTATTTCCCTACTAACACACTCACACACACACACATGCATGCTATCATGCCCATACATGCACATATTCACACATTTATACACACATCAGAATATGAATACGTGTTAGCATGCGCTGAAACATGCAATATGCATTGCTATACCCCGTATGAAGAGGGTAGATTTGGTAGATGTTGCTCTAGAGATAATTAGGTGTTTAAACTGTATTATTTATAGACGGAATAAGCAAAATCTTACAATATTTTTTGTTGTAAAAAATAAGTTTCTTTTTGGCTTAATTAATTGATTTAAAGGGAATACAAATAAAAATTTAAAGGGAATACAAAAAAAAAAAAGAAAATTGGTTGTTAAGATTCCTAATAGTAAAATCTTCATATACTCTTCATATACTCTTGTATTAATATTTATTTTAAGTGACTTAAAATTATAAATCAAGCTGTAAATTTAGTCTACGATGAACACTGCGAAGAGCAGCAGCTGGAGTTGGACTGTGAAAGCAGGAGTGTCGCTCTCCCTATGCTCACTCTCCATATGCTTGATCTACTATGCCTCTCTTCGGATGCGCTAGCTGCGTTTAATGTTGAGCTCGTAGAACAAATTAAAAAAAAAAAATAGCAAAAGTAAATTGAATCTTAAAAGGTGAACAATTTAATATTTATAATTTTTTATTTTGTTTTATTTCTACAAGTTTCCAAGTTGCTTTTCATTCTGCATCGATTTTGGACTGCACCGAATCCTTTTCAAAAGGACCATTTATCTGAAAGTCGCAAGCTGCCTTTGAGCTGCTATCATAAATAATTAATTTGATCATAAAAAATATATGAACAAAAGATAAATTTAAAATCACTTTGAAAATCTAAGTTCTCCAAACCTAGGACTTCTTTAAAAACCCAAGCCGAGACATTTCCTTCATATTATTTCATTTCATTTTGCTTGTATATACCTCTACATATCACTCCTCACTCCATAAAGAGATTCCATTTATAAGCCCATATTTGATCTATATCACTCTACAGGGCATTAACTAGTCAATAAACAACGATTCGCACACATCGCTTAAACGCCTCGCAATGCCACTTGCTGCATTGGCAGTGGGGAGGTGTGCGCTGGCTTTACAATATTTGATGTTTGCATACGCGGAATGTAAACATGCAAAAATAAAATAATATGAAAAGCCAAATGGTCGACCGCAAATGAAATATTTGATTGAGCGAAATCAGCGTGGATAATGGAGGCTCTCTCACGGCGACCGGAATCGTCGATACCGGAAGCCAAAAAGTGACACAGTTAATTATTTATTTACAGTACTTGATGACTGTTTGCTCAATGTTCGAGCTTTATCTATAGTTGACGATTTGACGATTTCGGGCTTTATTTACGACGCTTATCGCCAGACCTTCTGGGGCCTGGCCTGCGCTGCCGTGAGTGCGTGTGCCCGATGTCTATCATTTCTAGGCATTGCATTTACATTAATGCGAGGGGCACGTGAAACGTGCCTCATCCGGTTAACTGACTGATAATACGCCAAAACAAATCGGAAGTGTGACTCGAGTGTGTGTGTGTGCGTAGTTAATCATAGAAGTAGAAATTGACGTAGCACAAATCATATATACAACGTTAAAGACAAATTATGGAGGGCCAAAATGTGGAAAACGAAGTCGTGGAACGTGGCACAGCCAGAGCTGTGGGTGCGAACAGCCTTAGGGGCGGGGCCGGAGTGGGGAGTAGGGGCGTAAGGGTTGCCGCCAAGCATATTAAACAATGAATATGAATCAATTTAATGAATGTGTGTGCGAGTGAGTGTAAGTGTGAGTGTGTATCTGCGTTTGCATAACAAAAAGGAAACGCTGCACAAATTTGTGCGCTGACTTCACAGAGATAGAGAGAGTGAGGGCGTGTGAGAGGGAGAGAGGGAGCTACGCAGCCACTGGCCAAATGCATAAAATGAATATTAAATTAAAGTTGAAAATGAATTTGCCCCCTAGTTGAGTAACAGCAGCAGCAGCAGCAACAACAACATCTCCAACAACAACGGAATTCACTGGAAAAGGCATCGACTACATCCGGCCTGCGCCTGTCTACAAATTTTAACTTCTGCTGCTTCTTCTTTCTTTTTTATTTTTAATGCCTCATTTTTTTTTTGGCAAAGTTTCGCTGAGAGTTTCCAGCGGCGGCTGCGGTCTGTGCCAATTCGCTGCGCACAGATGAAACTGCCCGCATTCAAACAACGAACCAGCGAGCCAGCAGCCCGCGGGCATTGAGCCACCAGCCATCAGCTTCAGTTGCATGCAACCACCAAAAATTGTCGTTGACTAACTGCGTAATTGAGAATGAGCGCTACAAAGTGAAAGAAAGGCAATCAAGTGTGCCCGACTAACTGATGCCCTGCATAGCCCTATGAGCTTGAGAGCTGACCAAGCTAGAGGCAATCAAGTGTGCCCGACTAACTTATGCCCTGCAAAGCCCTATGAGCTTGAGGGCTCACCAAGCTAGAGTGTAACTATTTTCGCTGGCTATAGCTCAGTAGTTATTTAAGTTTTTGATAACAGGCAGCTGCTAAAACATGCATTAGGAGTTCCCATTTTATTTAGAGAAGTGTACTTTTATTTCATTTATGGATATAGCTAAAAGAAACTTTATTGATCGTCCTAGCATTTAAATATGCAGTGCTTCTATTTATATTTCTCTCATGTTGAATAATATTAAAACCTTTCATTTCATTTTTACAATATGAAACTAGAATTAAGTAAATAATATATACTTTATAAAGCTAATATATTTTTCACCTAAAACCCAATTTATAATTTATTTTTTCTCTCATACAATTGCTCTTTACCATATTTACTATGTATAAATAACACATTTAAAGTCATAGTAAAAACAATTTGTAAGAGAAAGATAGCTAAGAGTTAACATAAGTTGAATTAGCCTAATACAAAACATTAGAGATATGCCATAATACATATAGATAAACGATACTATATATAGACATACTATACAATTAGGGTTGCCATCCGTCCTGGAGTTCCGGGACGTGTCCCGGATTTGGAGGTAATGTCCCGGTGTCCCGACCTGACACGTTTCGATAAAAAAATCGTAATTTTGACGAAATGTTACTCAAAAGGACACCCTATATACAATAGATTGGTATACTTATACCTAAATTGTTGGCTAGAAATCAAATTTAGCGCGTCTTTTATATAGTCTAGTAGCGCAAGTAGTAAAGAGCAATGGTATGGGGAAGAAATACAAATTGTAAAATGTGTTTTTAGGTAACAATTTTATTGATATATATGTTTAAAGTCCAAATAAAAACAAAAGCAGTTTAGAATGAAAATCTGTTGCTGACATTCATAAAAATTGAGTTCATGAAGTGGACTTTAGGCTATAAAGTTGCCTTTGCTTTAAAGCGAGCGAAAAAAGTTTTGTTTTTCGGATGTGAATTGACAAACCAAGAAAACCAATTGGACTTTAGTTGGTAAATCCTTAATATATATTTAGTATATTATATATATATTTATATTTCTAATTATAGTTTATATATGTATAAAAAATATTTCAATGTATAAGAAATTTATAAAAAAAATCCTGAATTTTGTGAGTTTAAACCTTTTTTTTGATTAGCCTAAGAATTTTAAAATTTCTGTATTAATTTACTCTCATAAATAGTAATATTCTTTCTCTCTCTCTCTCTTTCTCAATAACAATAATCCCCGCTTCTACACGCACATTTCAACTAGTTACAGGGTATACAAAAGCGCTGATTGGTTTACCCTGACAATGCTTACAATTGCTGCCCAAAAAAAGGCAGACAAAGAACGTGTGCGCCTGGGCCTGGGCTTGGGCCTGGCTGTGGGGCCTGTGGCCGGGCCCCGGCATGCGGATGTTAATGAAGTCATTGGCCAAGCGAAAGCTGCATACGACCAGCACGTGGCAGATGACAGCCAGATCCGCAGTCGCAGACCCCGTTTATTGTGCAAGGTTAGGGCGTCGTTCGCCCCTGCTCGCCCGGCCACTAATGGCGTTTACATTGCGCGGACGACGAGCCCCCGGCTCAACTCTCGCGCTGATGGCTGCCTGATTGATTTGTGTAAACTTTGACTGGCTGCCATGTCACAAATCAACAGCAGCTGCATGGAATGTGGAAACTAGAGCAGCGGCAGCAGCAGTGACAGTGGCAGTAGAAGTAGCAACAGCAGCAGCAACAGCAGCAGCAGCAACAACGACAGCGACAGCATCATCAACAATAGATTCGTAGATGACAACTACAGCTTATCGGGCACATGAGGCAAGCGGAAGTGATGATGCTGACCAGCCTTGAGCTACAGAGGCAGATAGAGCGAGGGAAAGGAAGACATTTCCAGACAGATATAGATAGAGAAGCGACAATTGTAGAGCTTGTAAAGGATGGAGAGAGAAAGAGGGAGAGGAGAGAGAGAGAGAGAGAGGAGAGAGAGAGATAAAGAGCTGTCAACGGAGATACAGAGGCAGCTTTAGAAGCAACTACAGATGGAGATGCTAAGGCAGCACAAGAGGTTGCTACAGATGACGCTATAGATGGAGATGAGAGAGCTGTAGAGAGCGCAATAAATTGAGATACAGAGAGAGAGAGAGAGAGAGAGAGAGAGAGAGGAGTGGGGAGAGAAATATATAGAGATAACTTTAAAAAATATCAAGTAGGACAGCTTTGGATGAAGATTCATAGGAGATGTAGTAGGGAGAGAGTTATTGATGGAGACTTAGAGGCAGCTATGGATGAAGCTGGATATAGGATATAAGATATAGACCTCTAAGTCTCCAGCTAGAGAAGATTCAGAGGCAGCTATAGATGGATATAGAGAGACAAAGAGATGGAGATGGAGAGAGAGAGACATGGAGATAGAGATGTCTCTAGACAGAAAGCTGTCGAAGGAAATTCAGAGGCAGCTTTAGAGGCAATATTAGTAGCATCTATTGGGACAGCAATAGAGTAAGTTTCAGTGGCAGCAAGAAATGTTTCTACAGATATTTAAAAAATAGTTCTCAAAGGCGATTCAGAAGCATATATGATCAGCTGGAGAGGGAGATTCAGAGACAGTTGTAGATGCAGTTAGAAAGAGGCATTAAAATGTAGCTAGAGATTATCTGGAGATTAAAACCAGCTATAGATGAAGAATTACAAATAGTTAACGACGCTTACACGAAAGCTGTTAGATTAAAGGGAGCTAGATGAATCAAAAACAG
Source organism: Drosophila pegasa (assembly GCA_035046225.1). Classification (NCBI taxonomy): domain Eukaryota; kingdom Metazoa; phylum Arthropoda; class Insecta; order Diptera; family Drosophilidae; genus Drosophila; species Drosophila pegasa. The sequence continues at coordinate 4,500,626 of JAWNOD010000398.1, read as the reverse complement.
CTTAAGAGGCAGCTACATATGGAGAATGGGATGAGAATGGGACTATTGACGGAGATTCAGAGGTATCTAGAAAGGCAGCTAGAGCTGAAGACTCAGCGGCAGCTAGAGAAGCTGCCATTACTGATTCAGCGTCAACTTCTTTAGACGCAATTGTCATTTGTTAAACGCTCCCATTAATGCGAGAAGTGTGACGAAAGTGCTGATAATGCAAGAATATAATATATATATATTGTAAACATATATAGCAGAAAAACCGGACTGCGGAGAAAACACAATAAAAACAACATCAGCAACAATGACAGCAGCAGCAGCAACAACAGCAACAATCATATAAACACAAGCAACTTAGCTGCAAATTAAACATTTGTTAAAATTGAGTGCAAAACTTGAATTTGAAAGCTACAGACGTGTGAATACCCTAACTATGCAAGACTCTAAGGCAAATATTAAAATTTTGGGCTAAAATTTAAAGTGTTTTAATAATTTCTTTTGGCATTTAAACATTTCAAGCTAAAACTAAAAAAAAAATTAAATAAATAAAGTAATAAAATATAATACATAATAGCTCACAAATTTTTAATTTTTAAATTAAAATTCTAGCAAGAAATATAAAATTTAATAATTTTTTGTATTTTAAAAAGTAGTTTCCATAAATTTTCCATAAATTTGGGCTAAATTTTAAAATGTTTAATTAAATTTAAATTTTAAAATGTTTAAATACTTTCTTTTGAAATTAAAAAAATTCAAACTAAAATTTTAATTGAAAAAAAAAATTAAATAAATAAAGAAATAATATATAAAACAAAATAGCTCAAAAATTAATTTTATATTTAAATTCTAGCCAGAAATATAATATGTAATAATTTTTTGTATTTTAAAAAGTTTTTTCCATGAATGTTACAAACATTTATATTCCATTTATATTTTATTTAATTGAACATTTATATTTAAATAAAAGTTTGATTTTAAGTGCGATTAAAGCTGTTCTCAGCTTCTAGAATATAATAATATAGTACGTCATGGTCATAACAAAGATTTAAGAAGTCGATAAGGTTTTAACTATTTAAAAATATATTTGTACTTTTTTTTGATAAAGATATATGTATATATAGAAGAATATCTGTACTTTTTTCCCAGCCAAAGTTTCCGCTAGTTCTACACGTCTCGGAATAAGTGGTTCGATTAGATTATGACTAGATTTAGTATATGAACTGATGAATCAGTTTTAGCTGTATATTTAAGTGTTATAAATCTTTTGGCTTAACACTTTTCGCATTGTGCCAGCCATGTCAAAGGGTATTTAATGAGAGCGATCCATTCGAATGCGTGCTGGCAGTTAATTCATGTCATTCAAGTCTAGTCTCGAGTGTTATCAGAGGAACGAGTTTATGGTGCGCTGGCAGTGTCACGATTACAGTGGCTGCCGCCACAACGTTGCCGCTTGCTGGCCAATTACAGTGGCATTTAAATTGGCAACACCTGGCACACGGCGGCAGCAGCTTGATGCCAATTGTGTGCGAGATAAGGCGAGAGAAAGAGAGAGAGAGAAAGCAAATGAAAACATAAACACATCAAATCGCAGCATCACGAAGCAGCGGAAGAACAACAACAAACGGCAACAGAAATCTCTTTGAGCAGCGACGAGCGCTGCCAGCGAATAAAAAGCATAAAGAAAGAAGTCAAAGAAGAAGAGGCGCAGAAAGGCGACAGCGACGACGGCAGCGACGTCGGCAGCGGGCATGCTATAAAAATAAGTAGAAAAATCGCTTTTCCGCCTTTCCGGCATGCCGCAACAGCGGCTGCTCGTCAGTGGGTGGATGCTCATGGCGGGGGTTGGGGTTGGGGTTGGGCTGGCTGTCTGTGATGCTGCACGGTGTTTCGCGGAAAAAACGGTGAATCAACGCACGGCTACAACAGCTACAAAGGCAACAATAACAACAAAAAACCGTTGTAACCGTGCACGTGACGCATCGTCGCACGCCCCGCCCCGCCCCCCGCCGCGCACCCTCGATTACACCGGCTCAGGGGGTGTTGTTGGGCCCGTGGCCAAAAGCGAGGGATGCGACTGAGACATATACACACACACACACACACACACTCACACACACGGACATACACTTACACACTTTTACTCACAATTATTGAAAAGTTTTACTCACCCACGCCGTATTTGTTGTTCGATGGTATCCACATATTTTTTTTTTTTGATTTGTATTTTCCTTTTGCTGCTGCTCCTCTGTCTCTGCTGGTTGGAGTCCAATTGGAATATGGCTAACGCCAAGTGCAAGGCCACTCCCAACGTGGCCGTCCGTCCAGCCGGCTGCGGCGCCGCTTTTTGCCTTCTTTATTTCGGCTTATTAATTTATTTCGTATTTTTGCTTTTGCGATTATGTTGAATTCGAATTCGCTGAGCACATTTTTGTGTGTGTGCCTTTTGCATCTCACACACACGCACGCACACACACGGGCACATACACGCGCGCGCACACACACACACACACACACACAGACGCACGGAAAGTGTTGAACTTTTGCTTTTGCTGCTGTTGTTGTTATTGCATTTGTCGCGCGCTCTCGCTCGCACCTTGAACGACACTGACACTCGCCTTAGTTAATAACACTTACATTGTTGTTGTTGTTGCTGCTGCTGTTGTCGCGTCCATTGCGGAATTGGCAAATTGCTCAACAAGCAAGACCAACTGATAATCTTGGCTCTTATTGGGAGATGTAGTGGTTGCTTTTGTCACCTAATTTTCTTTCTTCTATTTCTTTTTTATTTTTTGCCCCGTCACAAAAGACACGAAAATCAATATTAATTTTTGGCGCTACGTTTGCTGTCGTCGTTGCTCTTCTTAATAATATGGCTCAATTTGTTTCTCGACCTGCAGTTGCTTCGTCTTTCAATTCAATTTGTTATATTTCGCTTTTTCTTTTCTCTGCTTTTCGCACGACCGGAGCTCTCTCTCTCGCACAACCGCACTCGCGCAGCTGTCCAATAAGACTAACAGCCAGCTGTTAAAACAAGATATTTGGCCTCTGTTGTCGCCAGTTGCTGACTGTTAAATACCCTGGAGAGTGAGCGAGGCTGCTACATAACAGAATTGATAGAAAGTCTGGAAGTTTATTTTATGTGTAAAATTAAATTGTTTTATTTGTTTTGTTATTTTATTTGTATTATTTATTTCAACACTTAATTGTACATTTTTTATCACTCACAATGCTTACATTTTTAGTCATCCGCTTTACAGAGTATCACAATAGCGCCAAGAACCGCTGTTAAGTTTAACATAAGTATTTTAAATTTAACATAGCGCAGTCGGCGGAATGGCAAAAATATAAATTGCAAGCGCTATCGCAAATTTTGCTGTGATAAGAACTTGTTTAAGCTATTTTAAGCATCTTTAATATATTAAGTTAAGCAAAAATTAAGCACGAGCTTAACTCAAATTTATATTTTTAAATTTCTTGTCAGCTGTATTTCCGTTTGCGTAAAACAGCAAAAAATGTGTTTTGCCGTCACCGGCTTTTGTCTTCGAATAAGGCAATTTTTTAGCCGCTAGGTGGTAAAGCATTTTCGAATTCGTATTTCTTAAAGCGGCTAACGCAGCCACCTAGCGTAAAATTGCAGAAACTGACTAGAGTTTACAACGAATGCCGATTTCGAAAAACAGCAACATCTAGCGTAAATTGCCGGAATCAGTTGCTAAGGTATGCGCCAACTGTTGGCTATACTGTGTTACATATAAAAACTGTATAAGCTGTGTAGTTTAGTTGCGACATCTAGCGCTAAGAGTCGAGTCCAGCTGCTGATGTCTGCGCCAACTGTTGGCTAAGCTTGTACCATGACAAAAAAACTGCATTAGGCGTGAGGTTGGCCGTGACATCTAGCGTTAAGTGCTGAAATCAATTACAAATGCATGCGCCATCTGTTGGATAAGCTTGTAATGTGAAGTTAGCTGCGACTTCTAGCGTTAAGAGCTAAAATCAACTACTAGTGTATGTGCCATCTGGCGAAAAAACTTGTAACATAGAAAAGTACTATTAGACGTGAAGTTGGCTGCGCTAATTGAATGTAGTAGAAAGCACAACCATTTTCAGTTTTTGTTGATAGCAAAGACACAAGCCCGATATCAGCCTAGACACACACCATTATAAGTTTCTAATTTTTTTGTACTTAATTTTCTTATTTAGTTTTTATTTAAATGTTAAATAATAGAAGTAGTCGGTTTTAGGCAACTCATCTGTTTCGCACGTTTTCTTGCTATTCATTTATTTCTGAAATGCCTTCCATCTTTGTCCATTAATTCAGGCAAAGCAAGCATAGACATAAACCCAGCTTCAGCCTAGACACACACCAATATAAGTCTCTAATTTTTGTATTTAATTTTCTTGTTTAGTTTTTATTTAAATGTTAAATAGAATAAGTAGTCGCTTAGGCAACTCATCACTTTCGCACTTTTTCTTTCTATTAATTTTTGTTTGTTTCTGAAATGCCGCCCCATCTTTGTCCAGTCAATCAGGCAAAGCCAGCATAGACACAAACCCAGCTTCAGCCTAGACACACACCATTATAAGTCTCTAATTTTTGTATTTAATTTTTTTGTTTAGTTTTTATTTAAATGTTAAATAGAAGAAGTAGTTGCTTTTAGGCAACACATCTCTTTCGCACTTCTCTTTTTATTCATTTTTTGCTTGCTTCCGAAATGCCTCCCATCTTTGTCCATTTAATGAGGCAAAGCAAGCATAGACACAAACCCAGCTACAGCCGAGACACACACCATTTGAAACTAAGTTTAATTTTTGTATTTAATTTTCTTGTTTAGTTTTTACTTAAATGTTAAATTCTTCTATTTAGTCGCTTAGGCAACTCATCTGTTTCGCACTTTTTCTTGCTTTTCATTTGTTTCTGAAATGCCGCCCCATCTTTGTCCACTTAATCAGGCAAAGCAAGCGAAACGACTTCGTTTTTTTTTTCTTTTTATATTTGTCTTAACTTTTATTATTATTGCTCTGTTTGTTCGTTCGCATTTTGTAACTAAGACTAGTTGGCTTAGGCTACGGCTTAACGGCTACAAATATTTAACATTAGCATTTATCATTTAGCATTTAGCATTTACAAAATCTATGTACAAAACTCACAAATTACACATTACAATTACAATTAACACTTAGCAGTTACAAATTATTTGAGCATACGATTCTTAATTAGATGACTTACACTTAGGCTTACGATCGTTAAGATTGACCCAGTTCTAGAATGGTTCTTTAGGCTACAATGACAAGCAATCAAGCAAAGTTTCTCTATATGGTCAAAAATAAAAGATATTTCGTTATCTTTCTATATTTATATATTGCATAGGCCCTGGCTTAAATTCTGGCAGATATCGTTACATCTATGCGGGCTAAGGCTTTTACTTTAGTGTTCTCTAGGCATTTTTAGCTAAACATTTTTATGGCTCCCCACTCGAATTAAGATTAAACCTTTGTACCGAAAACTAAATCCAAATCTAAATTTTTTGTTTCTTTAGCTGCCTGCTTTTTGACCAACACCAATTTCGTTTGTATTCTCCAGCGTCTCTCGGCCAGCCCCCTACAGCGCCTTCAGCTTGTGCGCCAGGATCTGCTCCTCCTGCTGCAGCTGCTGCTTGTCGTTGTTGTTGTTGTTGTTGTTGTTGCCGTCAGCTAACGCTGCTGCCGTCGCCAGTTGCTGCTGCTGCTGGAGCTGTTGTGCTTTGGTCTTCCTGTAGCTCTGCATATAGAAGTTCATGAAGAGGCAGAAGAATATCGAGGCATTCAGCAGCAACAGCGCCGAGATGAACTTCGAGAACTGGCACTGATTGCTGAAGAGCGCGCGCGTGGTATGCACAATGCACAGCACAAACTGGGCCTGAGAGAGAGGGAGAGACACAGAGTGAGAGAGGGAGAAACATTATTGCATATACTTAAAATAATATTCAATAATCATATGTGTTTAGGATGTGTTTCGCGTGCTTGGCGCAGCGTGTGAAGTCAACGACAAAATTGTCGTCTTTTCATTTGTATGGTGGGAACTGCAGGCGTGGGCGTGGTGCCGGCACAGTAGTTGAAGGAGAAGAGTAAATGAAATACTAAAAATGAAATGAAATATAAATGTATAAAGTGATGAAGCTGAAATGCCCTGCTTTAAGCCAACCACACTTCAGACTTCATGCATATAAGTAATTAGTAATATAATAATTTTTGTTTATAAATTTTCTAATATTTTTTTAATTTATATTATAAATATATATAAGTTATAGATGATATATAAGATGAGGACGCCTTTGCAGCAGAAGTTGTATAAGATTGAAGTGCTTCGAGGTGAGAGAAAATATCTGATGTGGATGATAGGAATGACTATAAATTAGATGTTCATTAATCAATAAATAATTTTGGGAAAAAACCACGCAAAGACTTAATATATATATGTATATAAGTATATGTATGTATACACACAAGGCAATTATCGAACATAGATTGAAAGTTTGTCTTCCGAATAAATCTAAAATATATAAAATTAGTAAAAAAAAATATATATATCTGCCTCTGCTACTCTGATATTTTGTATAAGCTTTTAATTTTTTTAATATATTTTTTTAATATATATTACATATATATGTATATAAGTTAGATCTAATAGTTCTTTAATTTTCTATTAAACTTCAGTCAGAGTCCAATTCCCTATATGATCTCAGCTTTACCCTTTATATAGATGAAAGTTAAGAAAATTTTTCTGCTACTCAAATCTCATGTATATTGCATCTCATGTATGTCGCATCTCATGTATGTCACATCCCATATCATATTTAATTTATCGCATCGTTAAGATACCCTTTTATTTTTTTGCGGCAAAAATCTAAACAAGACATCAAAGGTTGGCTAGCCCTGAAGCGTCGCCAGGCGTCGCAATATTTTAATTGCTCGCGAAATGAAAATCAAATGGCAAATGGCAAATTGCGCGTTTCATGGGCCATAATCACCCTTGAGCGTGGCAATGGTAATCAAAATGCGTTCACAAGCCCAGCTTCAGCTTCAGCTCGCTGTTTGCTGTTTGCTATTGTCACTAGCAGAGATACACTGGCAGAAACATCCAGAATTTGATGATTACTTTGCATACAAATGCGTGATAAATTGTTATTATTGCGTGAACTGGTATGTAAACTAAGTCTCGTAGGGAGTGACTGACTAGAATATATCCTAACTTTATAGGGAAATCGATAGATGGATAGGAGCACAGATATGGATATGACTTAATGGACTTAGTTCTGCTTGGTGATGATATATATAGTATATGATCTCTACCATGATTTCTGAATTCAGTTTTATTGGATGTGATAGACCAGAAGATACCCTAACTTTGCAGATAACTTAGACGACTTAGTTCTTCTTACTGACGATATATAATACACGATCTCTACCCTTTCTTCTTCTGCCTTTTACATACACTTGCATAATAAACCTCTCTTCAATAATTACAGGGTATCTAAATGACATTGTCCCAACCACATTTTAAATATAAATTCCATATAAACAATCGAATTCGACAGCTAAAAAGCCCAAGTTGATTCATAAACAATAAATTTCAAGACTAACCCGTAATTTCGCTGAGTGTATTTGCTATATATATTGTAGTTGCCTGCATTAAGAAACACTCTGATATAGCAATTTGCGTTAATAACTGTTATGCGATAGATAGTTAGGTATGCGCCTATGGCCGGCTGCCTGCCTGTTTGTCTGGCGCTGACTTTGACGGGCAAGTTTGTTGCCTAAGTCTTTCGATAGCTGCTTCCATTGACCTTTTCGGCGACACCTACCGAGTGGTTGCTATTGATGCTGCCAAGCCATTAAGATTACTCTCATTGGCATGGCAATTGATGGCTGCATTATTCACATTTCAATTAGCCAAAAGGACGGGTACACGCCCACAAGCCGCCCAGCTAGCTGAAGCTTTACTAGCTTGATTTTTTGCTGTAGTTTTTTTTGTTTTTTGTTGTTGTTTTTGCTGCGCTTTTTTGTGACCTACAAAGAACGAGCCACATGTTGTTGGTCAACCAAGCGCTGCAAGTTTCCATTAACACAGCGCCACAAAGCGCTGCAAAGTCACGAAACACAGCCGCAGCCGCAGCCGAAGCAGCAGCAGTGGGCCAGCAGTTGGCCAAAAAGCCAGTCGACTTTTGTTTTTTTTTTTTTGGCCAAATACGGTTTTGGCTTGTAGCTAAGCTAACGCTTAAACGCTTCATTACACACGCCAATGCAATGCTGTATAGCTGTGTGTGTGTGTGTGTCTGTGTGTGTGTGTGTGTTTGTCCAAGTGCATTCGAGTGCACGGTGGGCTTAGGCGGCTGTGCTTGTGTATGAAAAGAATGGCATAGCCAAAACATATTACAGATAATTGCTGGCCTTTATCATAACGGAAGCAGCTGGAAAACAGTCATTGAGAATCGAATATATAGAAAAGATTTGCTGCCACACTTAAAGAACTTTTGAAGTAAGGTTAAACTACAATTAATAAATGATTAGCTACGATATCACAGACGTGCTTTGTTTATGTAACTATATTTATTTTAAATTTCGATTTATTTTATAGCTTCTTAGCAACTGTGACCTTCTGCTAGCGGTAAAATCCAATCAGAAACTCAAATTTGAAGTTTCGTTGCTTGAAAATTTAAAATCTTAGTTTCGCTGCTTAGAACCAAACTGCGATTTCTACTTGAAACTTTGTTTTCAAACTATTACAATAAGTGGATTAGGTGTGTATGTATTTTATTTATGTATGTATTTTTTTTCAAATTTTTAATTTAGCTAATTAGCAGCTTGCAGCTAATTGCATCAAGCATGACCTTGCCACAGACTCGAAATCTTGGTCGAAATAACTGACTCAGTTAGTCTACTTCTCGCACTAGAACTGTTAGGTAAACAATAGAATTGCCTTGAAAATTTATAGCTTTATATGTGTGTTTATAGAGTGTTATATATCTCTTCGTTCGACTGACCATCTGACTGCCTCTCTGCTTGCTTGTCTGTCTTTAATGAAATCGAAAGCATTTCGTAGCTAATGAAGCTAGAGAATGAAATGGAAGGCATTTCGTAGCTAATGAAGCTAGAGACTAGAGACATACGCTCGAATTCTCTCTCTTCTCTAAAAGTGCTAAGATTTTTGTGAGAGGCCCCAAAAGTGGGCGTGAAAAATCGATTCTTACTATATCTTGTGAAGCATAAAGACTATAAGTGAAGGCGCTATGACTAGAGTTAGAGACTTGAAATTCGATTTGAAATAAAGACAAATGTATATAAATATACATACAGATATGATTCATATCTATACAAATATGTAGACATACTGAAAAATGTCTATGTGAATGCAGTTCAAATTATATAGTTTATACAGAGCTATGCACATTAGAGGCGCGGCAAATGGAGTAAAATTGTATTCTGCGCTGGAAATCTATAATTATGCCAGCGGTCTACTGTTGAGCTACTTACTCTATAGATTGCAGTTAGAGACAAGTTGAGAAACTTAAGTTTCTCATATTTTATATACACTTTAAATGGTAATAGAAAATATAGAAACTTTTATCTCAACTATGCTGCAATTGCAAGTGCAATAAAAATTATTTATTTTTCTCATTTCTCATTTTGCCATTTCACACACTGTTTATTATAAACAAATGCGAATATCTTGCTGTAGACTCTTGCATAATTAATTAATTATACGATAATTATACAATAAATCAAACGCTTATATTAATAGGCGGCGCAATTTATTTATGAGGCAAATAGAATCTTTTGCTGTGGAAAGCTGACTTCGAGTGTCTCAATACACCAAGAAATCGATTCGCATTTGAATAATTGTTAAGGATTTGGATTTAAATACCACTGTGGCTGCTGGGACAGCTGTGGCGCCGGCGTCATCTGCACAATTGGTTGCACAATCGTGTGTGGGGCAGTCGAGACGAGGCACGAAAAATGCAGTTGCACTTGCAATGTGAACGAGTGTTGGGGGAAACTAGTTCGGGCAACAGGCGCCTGGAAACTGAAAGTGGCAAATTGCCGGTTGACTTTTACCCAGAAACGGGCACACACACATACACACACACACATATACACATATATCGTGCTACATAGAGTGGCATAGACTTTGCGCGTGGTGTGGCAAGTTCGTTGCGGCGCATAAAAGTGAACGCTGCAGCAGCAGAGCGCAGAGCGCGCCGCATTCATTGCCGCAAAACGGAACACGACGGCAAATGGCGAATGCCAAACCAAAGATAATGTAATCGAAACTGGTCGGATCGCAGCGCGCGAAAATGTGGCAACTCGTGGAATTGGCGCAGCGGCCAAAACACTGGGATGTTGCAACTAAAAGCGGGCAATCGCTGCCAGCAACAGCGGCACCAGCAGCACAATTGCTGCTGCGGCAGTGACCAGCATTGGCTAATTGGAACTTCAACTTGTTCGCTTATTGCCAAATTGGAGTGTGTGCTATTTTCATTGTTGCCGCTGCCTCTGTTAGCTCCGCTGTCAGCGCGCTGCAACAGTGGCTGCCAAATTATGCGACCGATGCGCCCGTGTTTATCTGTTTATGCACTTTGCATTTGATTGCCGTCTCATTACGGAGAGAAAAATGTCAACCTGCGCCGAAAGAATCGAGCAAAGCTGAGGCGTATATGTATTAGCTATCTAGTATATATGTATATGTGTGTGTGTGTATGGGCGAGCGTATGTAGAAGCTTGTCTGATGTCAATTTTGCATCAGGTTGCATTAGAGCTGAGCGTGTGGCGTGACACGCCTACGAGAATTTCAGGGAACAGTTGAGATGGTTGTAGTACTGAAGGTGTATAGTCAAATAAGGTTCTAGATATCAATCAAGAAGACTTAAGTTTGTGCAACTTGTAGGTACTAGTAGATGGTTTGATTAACATATTTGGAAGCTCACCGTAAAAAGTTAAAAGTTAAAAAAAATGTTCTTTATACCACAGTAATTTAAAAATGAACTTAAAAAAAATGTCAAAGGGCGAAAGTAGCTATAATAATTGATTTATTTTGACTTTTAAGTATTTTAAAATGTCTATAGCTTCTCAGATATTTTAAGTCCTATTTTAAACTAGTCTTGGGTAAAAACAAATTAATTTTTTTAAATTGTTTTATATTTTTAAATTAATTTTAAGCAAAAAGAAATCATTTTTGTCCCATTTTTCGATATTTCTATAAATATTCTCATATATTTTATAAAACTATGCAAATTATTATTTAAAAATTTTTAAGTGGACTTTTTGCTAGACTTTTTTGAAAATAAAGTTTTCTAATCTACTAATTAAAAATATAATAAATATTTACAAATTCTAAGCTAAACAAATAACAAATAAATTTGTTTAGTACAACTAAAGACATCTAGAAATATTTAAATAATATATTTAAAGTGACAAGACTAAATATTTAATTACTTTTAAGTAACAAATATTTAAAATTGTAAAAAAATATTTTCTACACATTATTTTCCAGTTTTGTTGTAGTCCAAATTGTTGACAAATATTTTTCAGCTAAAACTTTTAGTCTGCCTGAGGTGTGAAGTTGTATACAAACTGATTTCAAAAACACATACCTGAGGAAATATTTTATAATATCATTATTTACCTATAATTTGCACCTTATAGTAAAAATCTACACTAACTTTGGGACTGTGCGTAAGGCCAATTAACCGAGGTGTGCAAATTAGCTGCAGTTCACTTCCTGGGTGAAGCCAGAGTGTTGAACCTCAGTGAGTCAGGATCAATAGTTGTCTACTGATTATGAGAAATGACTGTCGTGTGCGGGTCGTGACACGCGCGCATCTATAATGAGCGAGCGAACGTTTGACAAGTCAACTGTGGAGACTCAGTGAGCCTCAAGGCGACACACACGCACACACACACACAGACAACACTTAGAAGCAGGCCAGCCAACAACAACGGCAGCTAACTAACTACAGAAGCAGAACTAACTAAAACTCGCCAAGTTTTATGCGTCCCAAGAATTTCGAAACATTGAAATACTGCCATGAAAACGTATTTACAGGCGAATGCCATGCCATATGTGTGTGCGAGTGTGTGTGTGTGTCTATTGGTCTTTCAATTACATGCTCATATATATATATATATATATATATATATTAGAAGAACTGCATGGAAAATCAGTGGAGTGGCGCAAATGCCATCGCCACTGAGAAAACGGAAAGACCCGCAAAGCCAATTGAAATCTAAAACTAAAGCTGAAAGTAAAACCAAACTTTAAATTAACAACAACAACAACAACAACAGTAGCAGCAGCAGAATGAAATATTGAAAATGAAACCCACTTAACTGGTCAGCATAGTTGGATTTTTTGTTGTTGTTTTTTTTGTTTTTGTTTTTGGCATTTTTTATATTGAACATTAACTAGTTGTCGTGTTTTGTTAAGCAGGTCGTAGAACAAACTTTATAGGGGCGTTCGCAACGAACGAAAGTGAGAAACGGCGCATTGAACTCGCTGATCTTAGCCACGCCGTCGATAACGGACACGAATTATGCAAGACACACGACAACAAAAACAAGAAACAAAGCAAGCAAAGGAATGCTCACAACTGCCCGATACTCGCTCAACGAGGCTGAGCAGAGTTGGCGTCTTCGATTGGTTCTAGTGTTTGTTGCACAGCTAAAGATATGTTTTTCCTTTGGCTTGTCAGGCCCACAGTGAGCACTAAAAGTACGAAACTTATGTGCTGTGCACATCAACTTTATGATCTAAGCATTTGCCATGGCTATAAATCTCAACTCTTTGCAGTCTGCAGCTGTCATGGGCTGATCTTGGCCTTCATAAAGCTCAACACACGAAGCTAAATACTTTACTATAAGGCCTATATATACTTTTTGTAATATATATAATAATATATATGGCATATAACAAATTTCAATATTCTATCAGCGAATGGCGTCGAAAAATTAATATAAATTTATCCAAGCTACAATTTCGCAGGCCCAAGCTGAGGTTAGAAAATTGTAGCTTAAAGCATGTTATATAGATTTGTCGATGTCTATACTATTTATATATATATATTACAATATAAATATCATATATGACATGATTCAATATTTCATCAGCAAATGGGTTCGATTCTAGCTGCAATTTTCCTAGGTTTGAAAATTTAAGTTTGAATAATTTTAAATCGATTTTTCGATAAATATACCTAACATATATTTTTATTTATTTATTTTTTTTATATCTAAATATTTTTTAGATATCTAAATTTTATATATATCTGACAAAGTTTAAGTTTCCACATCTACTCTAACCAAATATACTCGCTTTCACTTTTATTGAACGAGCATAAAGAAGCAAATACTGAAAATCTGCTAGCTTGGCCTTTGACTTCAGCTTTGACTGAGAGGCTGTCTGCCAGTTGGCCTGCCTAAGAGCGTATGTCTCTTTGTGTATGTGTGTGTTAAGCACATAAGTACAAACCACTACCACTTGCAGCTGAGTGTCACTTGGCTTGGCCAGTTGCAAGACACAGTTAGAAGCATTAAGTAACGTGGTTTTTTTTTTTGTGGCTTAAATTTTGCTGTTTTTCATTTTTTGGCAATCGGATTTTGGTGCTACGGCGGTCAGGTCTAACAGGTTTGCTATGGGGCTCTGCCGACCAAGATAAAACTTCTAAACAAGTTTCTATATAGTTTTATAGCCGCACATTATATAACTATCTATATATTAACTGTGTGGAAACTGCGCCGGAGCAGATATGATATTGACGCGGCGACACTTACGATTTGCAGCTCGGTCATGTATTTCTTCCACCACAAGAATTTGGCATACTCCGGTCCCATGGCGGACATCATGTAGTAGAAGTACATGCACACATGCACAAAGTTGTTCAGCAGATTGGGGAATGTCGCATTGCCGCCTAGGTGAGTGCAGTGGGTTAGCTAGAACTCGAGCACTGAGGCTGCTGTGGCGCCGACTTACCCGCCAGGAATTTGACCAGCACCCAGGTCTCCAGTGGGGTCACCGAATGATGGTAGACGTGCAGCCAGGTGATTTGCGAAGACTTCTTGCGCAGCACAAAGAACACGGTGTCGGCGAACTCGGTCAGCTTGGACAGATAGTAAATATAGCATAGATTGAGCATCTACAAAGAGAGAGAGAGAGAGAGAGAGAGAGAGAGAGGAAGTGAGTAAGAAAATAGCGATTGGCAAGGTTGCTTTGGCCAGTTTAGCTGTATCTGTATGTTTATGTCTGCGGTTACGTTTTCAGGCCAAGAATATGTAAACGATGTAAACAAACCTTAGCAAATGCCACATAAATGTTAAATATATCGCAATTTGTTCGTTTCTTGCTGGGCGGATGTCAAATTTATCAGTGTGTGAAGGATTACGAAGTTTACGACTCGGACCAAATTTTATGGGCCGCACTGATTTGCGGCTCGAACAAAAGCCCAACGTGGGCTTAGCTCTTTAGACAAGAGCTGTTAATTTGACAGCTCGAACATAAGAAGCAAATATAAAGCAACGGCCTTGGCTTTGTAAGCTGATGTATTTTGTGGGCTGTTGGGTTTGTTGCACTTTTCACTACAATTTAACGCCGCCATTTGGCTTTATGGCTTACAGAAATGGTTAGCAAATTATGCATTTAAGCCGAAATGGCTTATTAGCTAATTATTTATTTAAATGCTTGAGAGTTTTGACAGGCCGGGCCAGACAATGGGATCGACAGGCGTAACTAAATGCCCAATCGTTGATTAGTCCAGAACTGAAACGCCTTTTTCAATTAGACTTGCCTCGGTGTTTTGGCAACGTCATAATTACGCTAATGTTGCCCACAAAGAAATAAAAAAGCTAGCCAAATGACTGGTCAAAAATGGTCTGAGCCTGAACTTGAAACTCAGCTGGGGTCCGTGACTCATCCAGAGCCAACGAACTTGCTGCGCAGACGGCAGCAAGAGAAAAAAAAGCAAGTGAAGCCAAATGAAACTGAAATCAAATATTAATATTCATAACTTAACAGGGACGTTGCGACTGCGTAATACGCGCTAGAGGTGCTATACATTTCTATATGATTTTTATCAGTTAATATATGTTCAGCTATATATTTAAGGCTTTGCCAGTGAGCGTGACTATTCAACTTTTTTTTTAAGCATTTAATTTTAGCAGAACTATATATTCTTTATATACTATAGACAAGTCTCTAAACTAGTCTAATAAAAACGTTTTTCCTCCTCACAAAGTCTAGTCAAATAATTTGTTTTTAAGTCATTTTGAAACAAGTTTCATTTAAAGAGCTTTTAGAGCCAAGCTAATGCCTAGTCCATATACTCCTTTTACTCCTCATAAACTTGTATAAAATTGCAAATTAAATTCAGCTCGAGTTTTTTGCTTACCCGCTTGGACATGGGACCATCTGAATAGTCAACCGGTTGGCACTTCAAGTTATAATAATTCAGCCAGCCAGCCATTAGATGCTGCAGAAAAAAAGAGCAAAGACAACAATGGTAATAATATGAAATATTTATACAGATCGAAGTCACTTCCGTGTGCCAACGCGACAACTCACCTCGTAGAACATGTAGCCGCTGAGCAGCACCTGGAAGGCGTTGTATATGACGAGAGTGCGGCGCAGCTGGAAGGGCTTGCGATCCCGCATGAACAGTGGACCCAGCACCAGCACCCAGGACAGATAGATGGCAACCAGGCCGAATGTGAACAGCGGATGCTCCATGAGTGGAAAGCGTTCTGCGCGCGGATCTATAAAGTAAATTATAAATAAATAAATGTAAATAAATAATTTAATAAATAAATTAATAAATATAGAAATATAAATAATAATAATAAACAAAAAAATATTTAAATATATATAAAAATATATTATTTTAATCCTATATTTATTAAAATTAAAAAAATATATTTTAATATATATATTTTATTTTATAAATATAAATATATATTTTTTTTAATATTTAATTGTATTCATATGCCGATATTTATATTCCCCAATTTTATTGTCGAGTCAATGGCATTTAATTATTGGCAATTGTTTAATCTATGAATTCAATCATGAAGCCAAGTCAATTTGCACGAATGAATGAAATCGTGGCCAGCTAAAATAAAACCTAAACACAATTTGCCGGCTCGTTGTGTGTTCATTTCTATTGAGGTGTAATGCTTGGTTCAAGTGGACAATTATCTTGTTTACTCAATAGACATACTTAGGGTTGTAGACGAATACAACCGCAACAACAACAACAATAATAATAACAACAAGTGCATTAATCTAAACCGGATTTTCTAGTCAGACTCAAATGGAACTATACTGGACTTAGTTAGGACCGCCGACAGAGTCCAGCAATGTCGTCATAGATCACATTCGATTGTGCATTACAAGTGAACCCCACACACATGTAACAATTAAATATTCCACTATTAATACTTCTCTGCAGCTAATCACAAGAATTTTATTCACTTTGTCACTTTTTTCTCCGTTGCAAAAGTTTTCCTACTCATTAGCTTGCTTTTAATTTGTTTTGATTTTCAATTGTTTTGAAGTTCGATTACTGCTTTTGCCTTTGCATTCCTCAAGGCATTGTCTTACTCAATAAATGAATAGCTCGAAAGCGACAAAGTCTATCATTAATATCTTTGTCAGGTCCAATTTCCATAAGCTTATGAATCTTGAAAACGCGAAGACTTATGTGCTTCGTTTATCTATTTGCTTTGTGCCATCTATTAGAGAGCTTTCAAATCTATTTTAAAAAACAAATGTTTGGCAAATTATAAATAAATTAGTAGTGTCTTTTGCATTTCTATCTTTCAGTTTGAATTTCTAATATTGTTATACATAGTGATATATAATTATATATATATATGTCTATAATAAATATAAACTTATATATATAAATATATATATTTTTTATATTTAGAATATATATGTATAAAAATATATAAAAATATATACAAATATTTATATTATATATCATGATTTTGCAATTTGTTGTCTCATATCTCTATATAGATATACATATATATTTAATTTTAATACATTTATGTTCCTTATATAGAAATTTATGATTCAATCTTATACATATGAACATATATTAAAATATGAATATTTCTAAAATATAAATGTTTCTATATATTTAAAGATCTATTTATAGCCTATTTTATCTCTTAGTTTCTCTCAGCTTTTATGTCGATTAATCTATATTTTAACCTATATCAATGTCTATGCCTCTAACACTCACGCTTTACTCACCTAAATCTATCTATCTCCTCTTCTTCTTCTTCAAAAGTTTCTTCCCCATTCTATTTATATTCTTTCACACTTTCAACTAATTAGAGCCTCAAATAAAATAGATTTTGCACTTTCTCGAACAAGTTTGTGTTCTAAGTCTTTTGTTTAATTTTTTATACCTTTGTTTTCCTCAATTGTTTTTGTATTTTTATTTTTGCAAACATTTGGCATTCGCATTCATTGCTTTCATATATATATATATATAATAATATATATATATGTATATATATGAATGTTCATTTGGCATGGCTCAGCTAGCGTCTATATACGTTGTGTGCATTGCTTTTAATTGCTGCTACCTTCCATTGACCTTTTCACCCGCTCGCGGCAGTCAAGAATGTCAATATGCGGGGCAAATGCGAACACGTTTCAAGACGAAAACGAAAACGAAAAACTAACAAAAAATATAAAAAATAAATGAAGAAGAGGAAGGCAAGTAAATGAGCTATAAATCGTATTGTAAGTACATATGGCACATGCATCATCTTCGCCAATGTTATTGTTATTATCATTGTTGTTGCTGTTGCTGTGGCTGGTGCTGTGCCTGTAGATGCGTATGTATACAGATTGTATGTGCTGTACCATGCTCAGCTGCACACACAACAACGCTACGACGACGACAACGACGACGGCCGCGTCATAAAAAAATGTTTAAGATCAACTATGTAAATACATTTTAATTACGTTAATAATTGTCAAAAAAACACAAAAAGATGTGTATATATATATTTGGATATATATATATAGAAGCAATTGGCATTGCCAAGGTCGCCATTAAATACACAAAAGAAACCTTTTTTAATTGTCCTAGGAGTAAATTTTGTTACTTGTTGTGTCTTTTACGTTGTCTTTTCACATTGTTGCTGTTGTTGTTGCATTTGCTTTGCTTTTGCCAATTTTTGTCTGGCTCAAAATGGCAAATCATCGTGTTTTTCATAGTTTTGGACGTAATCTGGCAGCACCACTCGAGATGGCTTGGAATTTGAGTTTCCAACTTCCTGGAGCTCACTCGATAGACAGCCGCACAATGACATCAGCCGAACGCTTTATGGCGTCTGCTATAATTTCCATTTTACCCCCTGCTATTAATTTTTTTATTGCCATTAGCCCACATTTGATATGGCTAAATGCAAAATTGCATTTCACGCTCGCTGTTACACCTACCGCCGTAATCCTCCTCGACGAGCTGGTAGTAGCGCTGCACCAGGCCCGTGTAGTTGCGACTGAGATGATGCGTCTTGAACTCATCCAGCGCAATATTGGCTATCTCGACGACCATCTCGTAGCGCGTGCTGCTGTTGTAGTTGTGATATTGCATTGCCATTTTTGAAGCAGTGTATTTTATCAGCTAAGATCAGTTGTACTAATTTATATATATATATATATATATATATATATATATAGGTGTTTGGATATCTCTATTCTATATAGATGCAGGCCTATTAGTTACTGTTAGCTGTTGGCAGCTAACTTCATGCTGTCACTTAGCTCGATTTGCGTTCAACTTTTGGCCAACTGGGCTCGAATGCACAACACTTTATATATACAGCTATAGATAGTTATATATATATCTATTATTTTGAAGTTCTCGTTTTGATCTTTTAGCACGCACTGCAACGCATTTGATGCTCTTAGCCACCAATTTTGAACCGCACCGTAGAAATGTTTATGCTCAACTGAATCTAAAACTTCTCAGCAATCACAAGATAAAGTAAGTTTTTTTAGCAGCAGCGTCGGCAGCGACGCCAACGCGAGCAGCGGCTGTGCAAGTAGCTCGGGTATGTACCTCAGGCTACACACATACACACACACAGACTCACTCTCACACACAGTCAGACGCACACACTTAGATTGGCTGGCTTGACTTGGCCTAAGCTTGAAAACTTAACGAACGTTTTGAACAGCCGCACAGAACGGCGGAAGTTTCGTTAAATTTACCAACTGTATGTATGGGTGTATGCGTGTGTGTGTGTTTGTGTGTGTTTTTGTGTTTGCCTCCAAGCGCGCTTCTTGTGCTTGTGTGTGTTTGTGTGCGGCTTGGATTGGCCCACTGAGCGCATGGTTTGGTGTTAGCTGATTTAGCAAGTTCCGAATAGCATTCAGCTTTGCAGTTGTTGTTGTTGTTGCTGTTGCTATTGCTGTTCTCATATTACTAGCTTGGCTTATATCACTGTCCAGATTGCAGTTTTTTATGGGTCAATGTACTGCAAAACAAGGGGTTGGTCTTCATAAACTAGTTTCTCTAAGAGCAACAGCTGAAAATGCTGCGACCTTCACTTCAATACAATGCGCAATAAAAACTTCTTCAAATACGATTTATATATTGAGGCAATGATAATTTCAAATGAGAAAAGAATTAGCTTGACATACATAAGCAAGATATTTACAAGTTTTAAATATTATTAACTTAATATGCTAATAATATTTAGAATTTTGTAGTATATTTTATTTTACAAAAAAACCTTTCTCTTTTTTTAGTTACAAACTATTTTCAATATTATTAACATTTAATGCTAATTATATTTAGAAATTTATTTATTTATTTTTTTTATTAAAAAACATTTTCCTATTTAAAATATATTTATTTTTAGTTTATTTATTTTCAGTATATTTTTTGCTTGGCTTTTTTATATTTTATTCTATAAAACAATTTGTATTGAACTTTATAACTTTTTTAATATTATTTACACTTTACATTACTTTTCTCATTTTAAATAATAAATTATTCAAATTTTAATTGTTTTGTTATATTTATTTTCAATTTATTTGTTGCTTTGCTTCAATTACAATTCAAACCTTAACCTTAATTGTATTGTACTCTTAGGTCTATATTCAAAAGTAGGTCAATTATGTTTTATTTAATTGAGCCTAGGTGTAACTAGTTACTTTATCTAACTAAAACTAGCAAAAGCATTAATTATTGGCATTCAGAAACAGGTTAAATGCATATTCAAAACTTTTCAGTTCTATATTTTGCGCGTCATTTGTATATACATAAATATATATATGTATATGTATGTATGTATGTATTATATGGATATATATATATATATATATATATATATATATTTGTATATCACTCCAGCTAGCAGCTGCATAGTTAGTTTCACTATTAGGTGGTCCTATTAATAACTGTCTATAATAATAGACAAGCTGAACAAGTTGTCGAGACGGGCCATCAGGATAAAGTAATTAAGAATGAGATTATATTATTATATTATAACTAAGAGCAGATTATAGTTTTTTGAAAATTTTTGATTCTCTGTCTTCGAATCGAATACCAGAGTAGTTCCAACAAGACAGATATTCCAGTCAAAAAAATCTAATCTAATTAAATTTCAAAATACTTGCTGAAAGAGGATCACACGTTAAATGAAAACAAATAAAAGGTGGCTGCTTAGTAAATCCAGTTTCGGTTTTATTACAGCAATGATCTGCAGAAATGATATTATTTAATTCTTAGTTACAAAATAGCCATCAAGTTGGCAAAAGTTAATTAAGTGAATC
Organism: Drosophila pegasa; assembly: GCA_035046225.1. Taxonomy (NCBI): domain Eukaryota; kingdom Metazoa; phylum Arthropoda; class Insecta; order Diptera; family Drosophilidae; genus Drosophila; species Drosophila pegasa. Next base: position 4,479,808 of record JAWNOD010000398.1, on the reverse strand, counting down.
TCTTAGAATCTATTAGGCTGTAAACAAACTAAAGCTTTTTTCACTTGTAACTAAGAAATTTTTCGCTTTTACAACACATTTCAAAGTTTTTAAAGCCTATCGAACATAAAACAGTATAGAGTTTGAAAACTGGTTAGGTAATGGAAATACCAATTAAAGTACTATGGAACAAAAGTAATTTCCACATAGCTAAAACCTAGTTTAAGCAAATATAGTTTAGAAATTGTAAATAAATTGCTTTAAACCAAATTCAGGAAATTTCAACTTAAAGTTCTTTTATAATTTATATCCATAACAAACAACTTCCAAGCCGAGAAAAAGAACAGATATGAAACGAAATAGAAGAGGAGCGTGATTTGAAAACAAGAATTTGGCATAATATAAGCCATTCCCCAGCTGTCGCTTTTGTTAGCTCAAGTCTAATTTTAAATTTCGGCTGTCCATTCATATCTTCTAGACTTTCGATGTTTCCAAGCCTGTTTTTCTAAATGCAAATACTCTCGGCGCATGTGTGTGTGGCTATTGTGGCTATTGATCTCCACGTGTAAAGAGCTCTTAAGGTGTGAGATCGAGATAACGGAGTCTGGGCCAAAAGGCTACGATGTAAACAAGAACGTAAAACCCTTCTCATAAATAGTTTAGCTACGCCGTTTGCCAGGCCGGACGTGTAGCTTTAACATTGGCGAGGTCAAGATCTGGTTTGTCACACTTGCTTCAATGTAAATGGACAAAAATGAAAATGAAAAATCTTAATGATGCCATTGAAGTGTGCGCGTGCAACAACAATTGACCAGGGCAATTACACAAAGAATCAAATTGTGACACATTAACACGACCGAAGTTGTTCTTTAAAGTGCGCTTGACCTCTGATCTGGCACTTGATTATTGTGGCCATGCTGGCAGCAGCTGTGACTCAATGGCAGCAGGATGGCATTGCAGTGGCCGCTGTTGCTAACGGTTTTCATAATGAGCACGATTTAGTCTAAGGCTTCGACTCTTTTTTCTTCATTTTTGGCCCGAGCCGGATCTTTAGCCGGCAATGTTGTTGGTGTGTATTTTCGCATATCTTTGTTTTCAATGTCTAGGTCTAGGTCTTAACGCGTTGCCGGCTGACGGAAGTCAATAGAGCCGCCAAAACAGCTGGCCAACATCGATGATAAATACACGCGCTGAAACAATCTAGCTACCGCCGTCACACAGCTCCAGTTAGACCATGGCGAAACGCTCTTCGGACTCGCCACTAATAATAATACGTATATTAAAATATTTATACAGTTTTGCGTCTATGCAGATGCGCGCTTTTGATTTATAGCCAAGGTGAGACAAATGCTTCAAACACATCAATTTCACATCTATCAAAAGTCAGCATACCCTACATACCCTACCCACACTACTGCGTCGCGTCGTAGTAACAGTCGTGCTCCAAAAGTGCACAGTCATTAGCCGGCAAATAACGGGCTTAATTGATAGATACCACAAAACATTGTTGCCCAACAGCAATAAAGACAGGCAAGTGAGAGTGCATTCGATGTGTATGCTGGACGCTGAGATACCCTAGATCCAGATAAGCTAAGCTTGACTTCTATTCATTTGTAAAACATTAGGGAATGAGTCAGTGAATTTGATTATTTTAGCTGCTTAGACAGGAAACAGATAAAAATATTTTAAGTCTATATGTATGTTAATTTACGAGGTTTTACAACAAGCTTGAACCAAGAACAAATTTTAGAATGGGAACAGCTATCAAAAAAACTTTATTAGCTAGTTTTACATATGACCTAAAAAAGTTTACAGATCGTACATTAATATTCGTTTCTTTTGGTTTGAAGATCGTATATGGTACATCGTATATCGTACATCGCTGATAAGATTAAGGATCGTAGAGTGAAGATTGAAGATTGAATATCGTAGATTGAGGATTGCAGATTGAAGATCGTAGATCAAACATTTAAGATTGTAGATTAAAGATAATGGAGTGATAATGATAGTAGTAGATTGTAGATATAGACAAACTGAGACAAAGCTATATCAACTTAAATCAACTTCCCAAACTTCACCTTGCTCTACTACTCCCAGAACCTATATACCCTATAAATTCTGAAACGATCAGGGTGTTATACAATAGCTAACGTAATAAATGCAATAATTTTAATTAGCAAGCACACATGAAATCAATAAATTTCTAATTAAATTAAGCCAACGTGCTGGGGGCGTGGGCCTGGGGCTTGAAGCTTGAATCTTTGAGCCAAAGGCAACAATGTGAACCGCTAACCCCGTTGCTCCGCTGCTCATTTCATTGATAAACGGAAATTTTTGCGAAAGGCTATTCGCTGACGATTAAAACATTTAATAAGCAGCTATCGACCGGATCAACAGATATGTATATGTAATTATATATGGTTAAATGTTTCGTCATTGATATTCCTTGCTGAGCATCATAGAAAGGGTTAAAGTGTTGTTTTCAACTTTTGAGGAAGGAAAACTTTTTTCTGCTCAAATTTGAGTAAGCTCGTTTACTTAATATGATCAAAGATCAAAGATCATTGAGACGTTTATATATAAAAGTAGTTATACTAAATATACACTATTACAATATAAATTCAAGTCTTACTGGAACTACAACCGGCTGTTTGACCTCATTTTGTTGAGCATTACTTGCAATTATCTTCAACTCTTTTATACATTGAAATATTTATTATTCAACAGATGTGATATAAGCTTTACTTGTATTACCCAATAGCCCAAGCAGTGCAAGCCAAATGCCAGCATTGACTTTTAACTAGAATCCGATATTGAACCATATATTGTCTATCCCATAGGTAACAATTATTTTTTATTATCTAGTCTGATTACGACATACAAAATTGTACTTCCTGCTGCTACTGCTACTAAGTTATGCAGCTGCTCATTAAATAATGTGTAGACCAAGATTTTAAGATCGGGAAATAGTCTCATGCACTCGTAAATACATATGCAATACGTATATGTATATTCTCCCCAATACGCGTGTATTGTTGACTGTTTTTTTTTTTTTTAATTTCAGATAAACAATGCGCTAAGTATACATTTGATGACTAAAACACTGATTTAAGTTTCTATATGACAGCTTCTGACTTAGCGAGCGGTCTGTACGAAAGTATTTCTAAGCTTGAAGTCGTTAAAAAGAGATTGTTCTAGAGGCGATGCTCATACAGATGCTATAGACTTTTATAGGTGCTAATGAGCAATAATATTGATACAAATATAATTATGACTCTTTATGACCATTATTATTGGTGAAAAATAAAGTATAAACAAAATTAGTAGTAATAATAATACTTAAAAAAAAGTAATTATTTCCAAAAAAAGTGATAATGTAAAATAATAATTACTTGTATATAAAAAGAAAAATAATAGTACTTTAAAAATAATTAATTAATATAATTAATAAAGTTATAGAAATTTAATTTGTTAATATTTTTTTAAAACTTCTATTACCATAATTACTATTTACTTATTTCTTTTTTAAGAACTATTTTTATTACCATTGGTATACATATTTTCAATTTTTTCTAAATATAAAATTTGTATTATTATCCTTTAGCATTTGCTTATGACATTTGAATTTTTGTAAGAAATTGATTCATATGTCCTTCAGTTAAGCTGCTGCTACAATGATCCATACAGTAGACAAAAGTCTCCAGTTTCTCATTTCATTTATAAGTTATGATTAAATATATTATAATTTAGCATATAAAATAATTGATATAAAAAATAAAAAATAAATAAATTCGAAAATAATATTTAAACATTTTCTTTAATTAATTTCATTATATTTTATTGATTTAAATACATTCACTAAAGCAAGTGCTAGCTTAAAGTAATGACTAAACTCTGTTTGAAGAGCATACGAAATTCGTTAGCTCTTCCCGCTTATGTTCATTTATTGGCAAGCAGACAAACATATTTGGGTACTAATTGATAGCACAAGCTGAGATGTTCGTTGGGCAACACCCAATGCAAACGTCGAAGAATCAGTAGTAATAGCTACAGCAGTAGATATATTATTGGATGAAAGGCCAAATCCACAAATCCATACGAACCCACAAAAATCCACACGATGATCCATTGATGGCTAGCGCTGCGGCCGCTCACTTATTTGGCCAAGTGCCGCGCCGTGTTATGTTGGCCATGTGCTGGGCAGCAGCAGCGTCTGCTAATCAGTTGGCCAAATATACGTTCGCTTACAAATGCCACACAGTCTGAATGAACGTCATTTTTTATGCATGTACCCCACGGATGCCCCCACTCCGAGTACTTAGAGGCCAGTCGAAGTACAGCGTCGCGGCGTCACGGCGGAGCAACAACCGGACAAGTTATATGGCGAGAGAGAAGCACCAAGTGCCATATACCACGTATGTATACGATGTGTGTAAAAACAGATTCTCCTCGACTTTGGATTCGAAGTGAATACAGAATCGTAAACTACGTTTAACTCATAGTTGGGCTACAAACTGGAAATGTTCTTGGCAATTTAATATTTTGTTTCTTTCAGTTTATTTCATTTCAGTTGCCCCCGGCGCGACGTTGAACTTGAACAGATTTTTGGTTAGCCCAAATGAATATGCTCGAAATAGTAATTAAGCGAAGAAGAATATATCGTCAGACCGTATACGAAAATGTTGGCTTGAACTTGACATAGTTCAGTTCTTGCTGTATTTTCGCATAAAATTACAAACCAATAAAAAACGTAAAAAACTGCTCAACTAGAATTAAGAAAACATTCAAACATCAGTTAATTAAACGAGAAAACGAAACATTCGCCAAGCTTGTATTGTATGTGTAAAGTTGGTTAACTGTAAGTAGGTTTATCGGCGTTTTAGCAGTTGCTTGCGATCAGGAAACGGAAGTTTTTTCGTCTTGCTGTTAAATAATCTTTTTTCAATGCGTAAAACGAGTTTTGGGCAAGGGCACCTGCAGCCTCAACGGTATTTCGCTGATTTCGATTAGCCGCAAATGTGCTGAGGCTAGATCGATCGGACGATCCGACGATCGGACGATCGATCGATCTAACGATGGATCGCTAAATTATGAAACGGCGATAGATATATTCATTGGGCATTTCCGTGCTCCACAATCAGGTTTAATTTGCGCCACATTAGTTCTGTGTACTAAAGTAGACCAGTGTTAAGGCTGGACAGAACGTCATAGTTCACGGACTTTAAGGCAGAGGCTTTGACACGTGCGCTCTCTTACATACGCAATGTGCTAATAAATATATTTCAGGGCATATGTGAACAGTTAATCTCTTTTGCCAACTGCAGTTGAATTGTTCTAAAAACAAATAAAGTCAAAGTTTAGGTAAACAATTCATCTAGTATTTAAAACATGATCCAAGTGATCTCCATTAACCCTCCAATGTCTAACTTTTCTATCGTGCTCAAGCAATTATCTTGGACTACTTGGATTAATTTTGACTTTCAAATGAGTTTTCTGCGAATCCAAATAAACTGAGCCCATGGGCTAAAAAAGGGCCCATGCTAGCTTTGGGAATCCCTTTTTTTTGGGGAATTTTTTTTGACTCCAGTCAGTCTTAGAGGGCTAAGAATTAACACAGCAGTGGCATCAACTTGTATTACGCAGCTTTGATATAAAAAAAAAATTATTGAGCCCTTGGCTAAAGTAATATTACGAAAATGGATGAAGTCTCGGCTTTCTTGATGCTGCTCTTCTACTTCTAAAACTGGCGTGTTGATGGACTAGCTAGAAGCAAAATTTAATGGCAAAGCAAATTACTAAATGAAGCTTTTGATTATTCACCTGCTCCCACAAAATAAACTAAGTTGAATAAGCTATTGGGATATGGAACTTCAAGAGCTGTAGCCTTTTTACTTTCCCTCTCAACAGGCAGAATAATTTATTACTTGAACACAGACAGACTTTCGCCTACAGCATCAACAGACAATTTAGTCGCTCAGTCAATGCGTTTTCAGCTCACCTCAGGCCATGCACCTGGGACGACTTTAAATGGAATAAAGCAAGGTAAAGTTAACTCTACTCGAATTTCAAATAGTTTTAAAATAGTATAGCTTTGCTCACTGCAGCAAAGCCAAGCTCAAGTTAACTAAAAGCTAGTTTGTCACATCTGCAGAAGCTTTCAAGTCCAACTATTAAACAATGAACTGTAGATGGCGCTAACAATGCTGCAAAGCTAAAGGTGGACAATGCTAAAGAAACACAAAGCAAGCCACAATTAAACTAAACATTAAGCTTTTTATTACAAACTAAAATGCTCAGCGACTTGTCATGCAGAGCGGGTAATTAAAATATTGTTAATTATTGTAATTAAGCAATTAATTAATATAAATTAGGTGCTTAAATATTGGATTAGGGGCTGGCATTGCAAGGGTTAGTTGCCGGCTCTCAAGTCAGTATGTGCGATCTTGATCAGAATGACTGATATATTCGTCCTACTCAACGACAGCACACTTATAAATTCCTATTTACGTATACGCTATTTACGCTCAGTGCGATAAATCTGCATACATGTGAAGGCACATGCATATACATTCCTTACTGACAGTTCATTAAACGATAAACGACAAAAAAAAAGTACATACAAATCTATTCTTATCAAAAAGTTCATAAATTTAAACATTAGAGATAATTCAATTGATTATTAATGAATTCCTTATAATTTATTCTTTTTTTCTCCTCCGACTTTGAAATGTAATCAAAGATATTAAATAAATATTATTAATATTATAATTAATTTATTAAATTATTTAATTTTGCTTTCTTAGTTTGTTTACTTTTTTTTTTTTACTTTTTTCGACTTAGTTATTCTTTGAATCATTTCTGCATTCTCGCGATTTCTAATCAAACGATCAGCATAGCATTGTGCCGCATTGATTATTTAGGGGAGCCTGCCTTCATAGAGTGAACAACGCCTCCACAACAATTCAATTAACAACCAACAACAATTGTTAACGGTTGCGGAAGAAAATTAGCATAATCTGCAAGTGGCTCGTGGCCCGGGGCGCTGGAGACGAACCTCGCGGCAACGACAAACCTTTGCATATGATTACGTTACGTGAGATAGCCGACAAACAATAGCCAGCGACAAATCAAATCAAATCAAATTAAATTGAATCGAATGGACTGTGATGACCGGAAGAGAGTGTTGAATAAAGTTTGCAGCTTGATTAAGGATAAGTGATTGATAGGCGAGCATCGGCTGTTAGCATGTCCAGCAAATAGTCAATCTGTCCAAACTGTCCAAACACAACTGCAAACTTGGCCTACAGCAGCCGCGACCAGTTCAAGCCAAACTGGACGAGTTTCGCGAGCCATAAAGAGCAAAAAAAAAGATGAAGTCACAAAAGTTTTGGCGTTGGTCAAGCAGGGTCAAGTTCAATATGCCGGTGACACAGTTTCAACTTCAATTGACCCCAGCCTCAGTTAGCTGAGCATCACGAAAAGTGTGTGAATGCAACCCGGAAATAGCATTGCGATCGGCTCAAGAATTGCGCCCTGGGCCTCAAGAATTCATATGTAAATTATCAAAATGATATAATAATATTGCGACTGGTTTCGTTTCTTTTTATTTTGTATTTTCTTGTTTATTAATTGTATTTTACCCGGTCAAGTGTCTCCTTGAATAGCGCCGACATCAACGGAACTCAAATGCTCACCTTGATCACGTAAAGATCTCCGATTTTTCTCTTAGTTACGCTGCTCTATTTCATCACCCTTACGGCAATGCATGTAAAGCATAAATCTTAAATCTTGTTTTAGCTTTTCTATCCACTCAGGCGCTGCGTGTGCCAAGAAAAGTTTAAAACTCGATTAAATGGCACAAGGTTTGACGAAGACCCAACATCTGAGACCCGAAGCTTAATGAGTGAATCTTATTCTCCCCTCTCTTCCCCCCTCTCTCTCTCTCTATCTATATGCATATTAATGCATATGTATTACTGATTATGTACCTTAATATGCTTCCGAGTTCTTGCTGCCGCCTGCTCTCTTTCGGGCCAATACCATATTCTACAAGGGGCCAATAACAACAATTATGGTAAGCATTAATTATAATACAAATGCTGCAAACGTAAGCGCCAAAATCAATTAAAATTCAGCCAACAACTAGTGGCAGCACAATAACCGGCAAGCCCGACAGCGCAGACACACGGCAATAAAGCCGTCGTGCCGTTTGCCAAAAGGCTGTTTGTCATTATGATGATGATGATCAATAGAAAAGCCAAACGAGACCAGTCGACGCAACGAAACGCAGCTTCCAAGCAAATGAAGCGACACAAAAGAACATTTAAGCAGAAGAAGCGACAACAACAACAAGCAGCATCGGCAGCAGCAGCAGCAGCAGCAGCAGCATCAGCAGCATCAGCATCAACAACTGCCAGCAGCCCAGTAGAAACCGCCAGCGGCCAAACTGAAATAGAAACAAAAACAAAAATCAAAAAACTATAGACGAAATTTTTATACATAGCAGCGCAGCGATCGGCGTAGCAGTTCAGTACGCGTACAAGTCTCGTGGGTAGCGGATGCCAGCACAGGTCTCTCTCCCTTAATATATACCAATAATTATAAACAAAACAGACAAACAAAAGAGACAAGAAATAATACTAAAATCACAGTTGTCATGGTGTTAGCATTAAGAGCAGTCACTGTTGTTGCTGCTGCTGCTGCTGTTGCTGCTTTAAATTAAGTGTACGGGTCTTGGAGAAGGCAACTGTCAACCGAGACGATTGCAACAGGTGCTTGTGCTCGGAGTTGTCAGTGCTCGAACAAATATATATGTACGCTTGGTATATATGCGTATATAAAGAAGATTTTCTAACGACTCTAAGAATTTGTGCTGTGTGTGACAGGATTCAGTTATCAAGTAGCCGCAGTGTGGTACGGTTGAAGTTCGATTAGCAATTGTGCTGAGCAGGAGTTGATATTAAGTAGCCGCAGTGTGGTACGGCTGAAGAGTTTCAGATCAAGGAGCATTTGTGTTAAACAGGAGCTCTAGTTAAGTAAACAGCAAGCTAAGATCAAGTAGCCGCAGTGTGGTACGGTTGATATTGAAATATATTGACGAGGATCTTTTATTAAGTAGCCGCAGTGTGGTACGGTTGAAGAGCTTAAGATCAAGGAGTGTTTGTGTTGAGCAGGAGTCCTTGTTAAGTAAAAATTTGTGGGCGAGGAGTTAAGATCAAGTAGCCGCAGTGTGGTACGGTTGAGTTTGAAATATATTGAGGAGGAAGATTTGTTTGAATTTGTGCTGAGCAGGATTTGTTTACCAGTGCAATAGATGAAATCTTTTCAATCTTTATGAATTCGTGCTAAACAGGAATGAAGATCAAATAAGAATACTTGGAGAGAGTTTGAGATTCACGAGAAGAGATTGAGAAATTTTGAAGTATACAGAATTTATTAATGAAGTAGCTGCAGTTTGATATGTGTGATGCGGTTGAGAACTTTCAGAATTTGCCTGGCTCAGAACTGGTTCATCAAGTAGCCGCAGTGTAGAGCACGAAATGAGTTTGAGATCTTTATGAATTTCAGCTGAAAGGCAGTTCATATCAAGTTCATGCCAGGCTCAGAACTGGTTCATCAAGTAGCCGCAGTGTAGAGCACGAAATGAGTTTGAGAACTTTATGAATTTCAGCTGAATGACAGTTCCTATCAAGTAATCGCAGGGTGGGTACGCGCGCAGACCTAAAGTTCCCTTTGAATTCGTGTTAAAGGCTCGAAAAGGAGTGCGTCAAGGAGTTAATATCAAATAGCCGCAGTGTAATACAAGCGTAGAATACAGGCAGCTTTCATCTGGTACTTGAAAAGTGCTTGAGATCTTACACGATTCAGATTATTCAGCATTTGCTTATCAAAGAACTGCTTGAAGAGTTTCAAATCTTGCAAAGAATCTTATTCAAGCTGAACAGTCTTATCAAGTAGCCAACGTCGATGTGCCGTGGTCCATGTGACTCTAAGATATAATTAATCAGAAATACCTTAGGTAGCCGAATTCTAACGATCAATATTTATACATCAAGTAGCCGCAGCGTCGGCTGAATACAATTTAGAATCTTTAATACTGCGTGCCAGGCTAAAAATATTTGTTTTTATTATGTGTGAAGTATCGTACGATCTAATGAACAATATTTGTCTATCAATCAATATTGAAATATATTAAAATTCCTATTGAGCGGCGCGGCGCGGCGCATGCGCAGAACTCACAAAGACTTTTAAACAGGATTTGCTCGATAAGTAGCAGTCGTGTGCTCACAGTGTATGATCTGCGAAGCTTGGGCTTTGGCGCGGAGTTAATGATTATGCAAATCATATGCAAAAGCGATTTAACGGAACACGCGTGTCAATAGGTTGTCCCCAAGGTCCATTCAACTTTTAGTTGAGCCTCCAACTAATTAAGTAAAATATGTGACGCATGGTTCTTGCGAAATGTTTGTTAACTCAATTGTTGACACAATTTGCTGCGCACCTGAGGCTTGGCTCAGGGCCAGGGCAGAGGCAGCCGTCGATGCCTGCCCAAGCCCATTTTAACAAATGACTAACCAAGTGGAAATGTGGCGAATCCACAAATCTCTGCAGCGCAACGAAGCTTTGGACACGCTTCCAGCTGCTTAGAATGACACCCAAGTTAGCCAAAAATATTCCCAGAAGATGGGGCGAAAAAAAACGAGGTCTCCAGCATCATTTGTTCATTAGCCAAGCGCAAATTTGATGGTTCATTTGCGCGTCTATTTGTTTATTTGACTTTTGTCAGTCTTCAAAAATTGATAATTTGAAAACCCGATTCATGTGTGTGTGTGTGTGTGGAGGGCATAGTTTTTGGTTAGTTTCTTTTTTTTTTTGTTTCTTTCGACTGCCTCTTAGCACCTAAAATAAGTTGGCTAGGTCGCGGCTCATTTTCGGGTTCGTTCTGCGTTAATTGTTGCAGCATCAACAAAAGCAACAACAGCAGCAGCAGCGAGAGCGACGGCAACAAAAGCAAACAAGTGCAGGAAATGAGCCAAGCAAAAGCAAACCAGTCGACGCTTATGGCTTATGGCTTGTTAGCCAACATTGCCCTTCAATACTCACACACGCACACATACACACACATAAATATATATTGATCGAAATATATGACAGAGCTGTTCAGAATATTGGTGTGAAAAAAATGACCACGGAACTGAAAGAGCCAACAAAAAAAAAGATCCGAAAAAGCCAAAGAGCCAAAAAGCCACTTTATAAGCGCTTGACGCTGGCTTTTGTGGCCTTTGCGGAGTTCAACTAGCCACTTAATGCAGCTAACATAGTTAACAGTTATTAACATTTGTTGCTGTTATTGCTGTTGTTGTTGTTGCCGTCGTTGCGGCTGTTGTTGATAATTATGTTTAACAGCTGTTTCGCTGCTGCTGCGGCTGCTGCGGCTGCTGCTTCGTGCGCACACGTGAGCATCGCGACGTCTTCGGCTGGCCAAAAATGGAAAATATTTTATTGTTGTTATTGTTGCTGCTGCTATTGCTATTGTTGCTGTTGCTGCTGCTGCTGCTGCTGCTGGTGCTGCGTCGCCCAATTACTTGTTGATCTTGTGAAGCAATTTGTTTTCTACGCTTGTTTAATTCATAATAATGAATATAATTTACTCTTACTACGGTTACATGATAATTTTGCATTGCATAGCCACACACACACGCGCACACACACGCGCACACACACACTCGCACACACATACGCACAGCAACACAGTTCAAAGCAAACGGCGACAGCTTTCAGCAGCTCAGTTTCAATTGTTGTTGTTGTCGACAATTTTTTTGGTGGCCAAATAAAAAAGAATTGCGTTTGTCTTATAGACACGCCTAACGCGTTGACATCACACAGCATTCAGCTCCGGCATCTGTCTATGTATCTCAATTTGCATCTTTTAAGAAGTCAAATGCTTTCGTGAGGGTGCTTTTTTTTTTCTTTTTGCCATCTCCTATTGGCGAAGTCATGCTGGCTCGGCAACAGCAGCCGCAATATCTAGTTAAAGCAACTGGTCTGATGCTGCTGCTGCTGGTGCGGCTGCTGCGGCGGCTGCTGCGACTGCTGAATCTTCTCCATTAACATATTTTAAAAAATTTATGAACTTGAAAGCAACAAAACGCAAACTCTTTCTAAATTGTTTTGTTTTATTTTACTTTTAGTTTTTAATACGCGACGTGCAGACCATTGGGCGAAAACACGTTCGCTTCGAGCGCTTAGCAGATTTTTAAATTTCGCACAAAAAAAACAACAACTGCTGATCCAGCGAGCAGCAACAACAGCCAGCAGGGGAAATCAATAAAAAGAATTTAAAAATGGCGGCCGTCAATGGAACACAAACGGACTATTGGAACTTTCTGTTCATCGAGCTGGCAGGTGAGTAGTATTTGCCCATATAAACCCGTATATCTCTTATATAATATATGAATTGTAATGTCTCTGTAGATCCCCGCACCAATGACTGGTTTCTCATCAAATCTCCGCTGCCTTTGCTAACCATTCTGGGCTTCTATCTGTACTTTGTGCTGTCGTGGGGTCCGCGCTTCATGCGCGATCGCAAGCCCTTCAAGCTGGAGCGCACGCTGCTCGTCTACAACTTCATCCAGGTGGTGCTCAGCGTGTGGATGGTGTACGAGGGCTTCGTCATATGGCGCACTTATAGCTGGCGCTGCCAGCCGGTCGACTGGTCGCGCACCCCGAAAGCCTACAGAGAAGCGCGCGTTGTCTATGTCTACTATTTGGCCAAGATCACGGAGCTGCTGGACACCATCTTCTTTGTGCTGCGCAAGAACGATCGGCAGGTGACATTCCTGCACGTCTACCATCACACGGTAATGCCCATGATCAGCTGGGGCACATCCAAGTACTACCCGGGCGGCCATGGCACCTTCATCGGCTGGATCAACTCGTTCGTGCACATCATCATGTACTCCTACTACTTCCTCTCCGCCTTCGGCCCGCAAATGCAAAAGTATCTGTGGTGGAAGAAGTACATCACCAATCTGCAAATGGTAAAGAGAGAGAAATGGAAGAGAGAGGAACTCCAGCTAATCCCTTTTTTAACACCTTTTAGATCCAGTTCTGCTGCGCCTTCATTCATCAGACTCAGCTGCTCTACACCGACTGCGGCTATCCGAGATGGTCCGTCTGCTTCACCCTGCCCAATGCCGTGTTCTTCTACTTCCTCTTCAACGACTTCTACCAGAAGTCCTACAAGAAGAAGCAGGCGGCGGCCAAGGCCAAGGCGGACGCTAAGGAAATCACTAACAACAACAACAATAACAACAACGAAAGCTGTGCCAAGAATCTGAATGCCGCCATAGCCACGAGTGCAGCACAGCAAAAGAAGGTGCTGTAAGGCAGCTAGGCAAATACTCTTAACTCTATAATCTCTAAACCCCTCCAACACACACACACACACAGCACACACCCAGTAATACTTAATGGAATTCACATAGTATAATTTTTTTATATATATTTTTGGGAACTTTACCATTTAATGCTTAGGTCTATGGAGCGGGCGTTGTTCTATGCACAACTTTGTTGACTAATTTGTTAAGTAATCCGCCGCCAAAAAAGAGAAGAAGAAAAAAAAAACAGCAACAGCAAGAAGACAAATGAAAATATTGAGAAATTTTAGGTTTGAGCTAATAGGCAAACAGTTAAATGCTTTTCGCAGCCATCGCTTCGTTTGATGTGTGTTTGTGTATTCCCCCACCCCCTCTGCCCGACCGACCGCCCGCCGCTTCAGACGACACAAATGAAAGAAGTTGTATGTTTACGGCCCAAAAAACAAAATAGCCTAAAGAAGCCGAAGAAGCCGAAGAGGAGGAAGAGGAAGAGGAACAAGTAGAAGATGAAGAGTTAAAACCGACTTAAGTTAAGTAAGCGCTTAGGAACAAAAGAAAAAAAAATAAAAGAACAGAATTAGTTGTGTAAATAAGTTAAGATAAGCAAATGCATTAGATGATTATATATATATATACATAAATATATATATATATATATATATAGAGTTATTGGCATGTAAAGTACCTAGGCTTAAGCGAAAAGATACCACAAATACAAATAAAAATAATTTTCTTAAAAAACAAAACAAAATGAATTTCTGGTGTTCCATGAATTGCAATTTCGGCGTTAATCACACGGATATAGATGGATGGTTAGATGGATGGTTGCTTGGATGGATGGCTGAGTGTGGCGGAAGCATTCAGATTGTCTTCATCGAACAAAAGACTTGCCCCTCTGATGAGGCGTGTGTGTGTGTGGTGTTTGCTGCTTTTGGGGCGTGGCAGAACAGGTCCATGGCGCTGCTTGCCATGCAGATTGGACAAGCTCATGAATTTGATTATAATTGCAGAACAGATATTGGCATTGTTAGAACCCGGCATTAGACGAAAAACTATTTCTGGCTCACCTTGAAGAAGACAGCTGTTCAGCTGGAGATATAATATATGTAAGTATATATAAATATATTTATATATAAATATATATATATGTATGTATGTATGTATGATGATGAGCCCTGAGCATTTCTCACAACCTTTTATCGATCATCTGTCAAAAACAAAACGGAACCTTAAAAAAACCCAAAAGCGGAAGCTAAAAAGCATCATTGAAGAGCAGTCAACAACAACAGCAGCAGCAGCAGCAACAACAGCAGTGGCAGCATCTCAACGGGCTGCTAACAGTAGCATTTAAGCCGGTTCTGCTGTCGGCCTTGATCTTGACCACAACCGCTTAGCGTCTCTTTGACAGCGATTTTGATATGGTTTAGATTATCGGTGATTTCGGCGCAGGGCCGTGCTTTGGGGTCGCCTCGATATTGAGCATTATCTTGTGACTGTTGCCTATCGCTATTGAACCGCTGCTGGTTTTAATTGAATTTTATGGCTGTCTAATGAAAATTTGTTTATTCAAAAATGTAGGTTAATTTATTTCTGGTTTGGTTACAATTTCACTTCCTGATAATCAATTTGAGTCAATTTAAATTCTGTTTCGCTTTATTTACATAATTATTCAAAAACTTGTTCTAGTTTGGGAAGCACAATTTGAATGAATCTAATTTGGAATCATGGCTTTGTTTACATCAATATTTTGTAACGGAGATCAAATTAAATTTGGATTTCGAGCCGCAAATTTTCACACTTCATTTTCCTAAAGCATTTTCAATGGCGCCTCAAAGTATGCAAAGAAAATAGTTTTCTGGACTCGCACTGCACTTGACCCAACGACCTTTCAGTTTGGGTTAGTATAAACTATTTAGTTAGTTAGTGTATATATTGTTATATAAAAAATTAAGCAGTAAACTCATTGGGGAATTCAATAAAGCTCAAGGTCGCCTCTGAGGGAACTCCCAATCTGCATATCTAAGGGAATACCCAATGATCAAAACAAAATCTTGTTCTACATATAGAGCGAACTACTTTAAGTCGCCCAACACAATAGATAAACAACATGAACTGGAAATCTGAAATTTCAGGAAATATTCCCATTACATAACACTTTATATTTATGTAAATTGAATGTATTTGGCTTACAAAGCAGAAACGAAGTCCTATGATAGGAGGCTCCATTGACAGTCTATATATAAAGATTACCAGCGCGATAAAGTTGGAGTTTTTTGCTGTGGCCGGCGTGCTTTGTACTTAATCTTCGAAAGCCACGACCCGTTCAGCAACGTTTTCGTCTGATTTGCATATTCGGTGATTAATGGGATGTTATGCGGCCACAGCATGGCCAGGGAGCACGTCTTTCAAATTCTGGAATAACTTGTCTACGCGGACATGTGGTTTATATACTTAATTGTATAGATTGTATGTATGTATTTTTGATTTTATAATAAGAAACTATCTATGCATCATACAAAACGTATACCTGAAGATAATATCATCAGAATAATATGCCCTTTGCACTCGTGTGGCAAAATAAAAAATAACCAAAAAAACAGAAAAAAAATTGGTTGAAATTAGAATTTATAATTTTCTCTGATTATGTGTTGCCTAAGAGTCGCCGTAATGTCTCGCGGAATGAACCTGTTTTTATGTTAGATAGAGAACAAGAAAACGAAAACAAAAAAAAAAAAAAACAATTGCATAACCAAAAGGCACGCGAGCCAAGTTCAAGCCGAAGGCCCTGTCGTCTGGGTGCGTATTAATCATTGCAATAAAGAAATTCAGCTGTTTGGGATCTGCATAAATTTGATATTTAGCTTGACACGAGCTCATTTCAGAGTGGGTCTCAAGTTTCAGGGGCTGGCGGGTACCCTGCGGCTGTCATAAATATATCTAAGCCCAACTGGTTTGGCCGGTGATTAGAAAGAACTCGAAGGCCAAGTTGGCCAAGAACATAATCGAAACGAAAAACAGGTGAGAAGATTGCAGTCGGCGGCTTGGCACTGGTTCACAGTTAAGTATAGCAAGAAAATGCAATCGTTAAATTCATTGATATTTATCGATAGGTTTTCAATGTCAAGTTGTGTGATTTGGCGATGCAAATAACCAAAAGAGCCTCGAGGCATAGGGAGCTTATTTATTTAAGTTAGTTAACTTATTGATAAGTTTTTAATGTCAATTTGCATGATCTAGCGATTTATATAGTAAAAAAAAAGAGGATAGAGTGCTTAGCTAACTCTTAAAGATATTGACACTTTTTAATTCGCAGTTAAGTTAAAGGAAATGCAATAATTGATCCAATTACTGATAGTTATCGATAGGTTTTCATTGCCGAGTTGTTTGAATAAGCGATTCATATAGATAAAGGAGCCTAGGGTTCGTTTATGGTTCGATATATGGTTATTTTTCGACTGCTATCAATAGTTATCGATATTTTTCTGGACACTGAATGCATAGTAGCCTAGCCATTTCTTTAAAGTATCGATACTTCTTTACTTTTTCTTATCAATATTCAAAATGTTTCTAAAAGTCACTCAGCCAATATACCCAATGAGTGATGTCATTTTGTTAGGTATCGATACCGTTTGTTTTGATTCAATTCAAATAGATATAGATATACACATATTTATTTGCACATGTCACTCTGTCAATCTACCCCGTGAGTAGAGGACTTGAAATGGTGTAATAAAAAGTCGAAATTAATTTCTAAAAAGAGTTAAAATATGTTTGTTTTTTATTTTGCTCAGCATTGACGTAATTGGAAACAATTAAATTTTCGATCATTATTAACAATAAGTTGTTTGCATTTCAGTACTTAGGGCAATACACACAGACAGGCAGCCGCACGCACACTCGCGCTTACTCGGGCGCACTCACTCACTCATACTCACTCGCACACACTTACACGCCTAGGTATTTGGATGACATCTTCTGCTGTTTGGCATCAACTGTATACACTCTACATTTAAGAAGCTCATTATCTTTCAGATTCAGTAGTTCATGTACAGTTAGGGTTATGGATAAACGTTTAACACTAGACTTAAGTCCCGATCTATAAAAAAACGTAAGATTAACCTACAGACAAAGCAACCCGACTAAAGTTAACCCCGAACTTAGCCTATCTGCTCATTCCATCTTCAGGGGCTTCACATTGTTATTGTTCAGGTCGATGTAGGGCTTAAAGTCGCCGCCGCCGTTGTTGTTGCTGTTGTTCTTGGAGGGCATCGGCATACAGCCCATGCCACCGGCGGCCCGCAGAACCGACTGAGCTAGATTCTTGCTCCTGCCGCCGGTGTGCATGGCGTTGCCATTAGCATCGATCGTCTTATTCTTCTTGTAGGTCTTGCGGTAGAAGTTGCCGAACAGGTAGAGGAAGATGATCGTGTTGCCCACAAAGAAGAAGGTCAGCGTCTTGGGCATGTTGCAGCCCTTGGCGCCAACGGTCAACATGTAGCCCAGGATGAGCACGAACTGAATCAGCTGAATGCTGGTCATGTACTTCTTCCACCAGAGATACTTCTGGTACTGGGGTCCCATGGCAGCGACCATGTAGTAGAAATACATGATGATGTGCACGCCGGAGTTGAGGATGCCAATGATGACGCCCTGCTCGCCGGGCGCATACTTCAGATATCCCCATGAGAAGAGCACGGTGATCGTGTGATGATAGACGTGCAGGAACGAGACCTGATTGTTCTTCTTGCGCAGCACAAAGAACGTGGTGTCCAGCAGATCGATGATCTTCGAGAAGAAGTAGAACCAGGCGCCCGAGTAGAGCGCCAAGTTCTGCTCGCGTGTGCGATGGATTTCGCACTTCTTAGACAGAATCGAGGCCATGACGTTGCTCTCCTTGAAGGACTGCAATTGGAGCAGAGAATTCATATCTTCCATGATTAGTTTCCAATCACATTGCGTATACGCCACGTGTGCTTACCGTACGACACATCCAGATGGAGTAGCAGACCTGGAAGGCATTGTAAAAGACCATAATGCGCTTCAGGTCCATCGGCTTGCGATTCTTCATATACTCCGGACCAATCTTGAGCACAAAGGCCAGATAGACCAGCACCACGGCCACCACGGGCGCCGGTGAGCTCATCAGAAACCAGCTGTCCACGGTCTCATCTAAACGAGCATTTTCGAATCATAAATTATGTTCAGAGTCGAGTTTCGTCGCGTACTCACCCACACCCTTGGCCAGGCCGGAGATGCGTTCCTCGAAAATTTTCATATAGGTCGTCATGTTTCTTACTTAATTCTGTGTTTGTTGTGTGTGTTTTCTGTGTTATTCAGCTAGATGACTGCAATGAGAGAGAGTGAGATTGCGAGACATTTAGAAATTTTCGATCAATCGGATGTTTTTTGCGTGTTGCGCGTTGCGCGTTGCGCACTGCACGTTGCCAAATTATTGAATGAAATATTCTAAGCTGAGCGCTGCTTAGAGAGGCCGCGCACGTCCGGCTCGAATCGAGTCCGAGGCGGAGACGGAGACTAATAACAGAGACGGCAACAGATACTAAGACAGAGACAGAGACAAAGACCGCGCTCGAGACGTAGACGAGCTGGAGCTGTTGCTAGAGCCGGGTGCTTGATTATGCTCGCCAGGTGAGCGTGCGCGGCATAGGAATGCAGCCAGCACGCAAATATTTTACTTAATGAAAAAGAAAATGCTGCCGGCAGACGCTGGCGGGGGGGCGAGACAATGGGGCGACGTCAGCCCAAAAGCGTGGGGCCAGCAAATGACGACAGCACGAGAGGCTGCAGCCGGCGGGCAACCCATAGACAATATCTCAATTCAATCAATGCCAAGTCGGTGCAGCAACAGAAATAAAATACAAAATTAATAAACGTTAAAAAATAAAACATAAAAAATATCAATAAGAGAATTCGCATAATTAAAGCGCTTGGCTTCTTGATGGTGTTTGGGCTTTAGTGGTTCTGCGACCGCAAGTTACTGTGGCTTAAAGACCTGATCAAGTTGAGCTGAGAGCGGCTCTGTGTGTGTGTGTGTGTCTCTGTCTCTGTCTGTGTGTGTGTGAGTGTGGCATTCTACAAGGCTAGATTTGAATTTTTCGCCTTGGCACTAAAGTCGTATAACTTTGGCATTCATCTTGCAGATGCCAAGTGTAGAGCTACACACATGTGAGCTTTTAGTATTCAAGATGGCGCAGCCTCACACACACACACACACACACACAGATACACACTCACACACATGCGAGGCAATGTTCTAAGCATTTACATAGAAACATCTGCTGCTTGCCTAACCCGCTTCTCGCTCGCCCATTTAAATATTTAATATACTTTTATATGGATGCTCGTTATATACAATCGTATTCCTTTTTGTTATTTAAATTGCATGCGGAACAACATTGAGCACCCATGTCTTATTTCATTGTTTTTTTTTTTATCTTTATGTCAAACTGAATGTGCTCGCCGTATGATTGAGATATTAATTTTCAATTACGGTTCGCCTGCCTGCTTTGATATTTCGTTGAATTCAAATATGCTTAGAGAACTGGTGGCTAGAACACTTCCGGTTCACGACCTTGTGAAAGGGCCAAGCCATAAGCCACAATTTGATTTCGATTTAACGGGCTTTATATAAAATTATTTCCAGTTTCTCGTTATTTATGAATGGCTAAAAATTTCTATTTAAATTGAATTAATTATCGAGTTCTATATGCAGCCTTCGAGTCTAATTACGAACTGTTAAGGTTGACACGCGGCGTATGCTTGATATCTAGAAGTGAATCTGTAACAGTAGCCGAAGAACTAGTCGAGCTGATGACAATCGTACCTGAACTGTTGTCAACTGTGGACATTTGATGACTCTATCGCCGAGTGATCTTGCGCGCGCGCCGCAATGCCAACGACTGTGCCACATTTGCCCGAGCTGGGGCGGGACTCGGAGCCCAGTTATGGGCTTGGGCCTGGATCAGCGAAGCGTACCCCATTGACGCTCGGTCATCTCAGACGCTAATTTGTATGCGGGCCGTGGCCGGCCGAGCTGCTAGCGTCAGCAAAACAGCTAACAGATTGACACTGGAGACAGGAAAATGAGCTCTGCGGCATTATCATGACCAAAAATGTGACGCCAAACGTACGTCGGACGGGCGGACGGACGGACGGGTGGACGGGCGCACGAGCGGATAGTCAGCTAGATAGACAGCTGGCAGTGCACTTGCCCTTGCCCTTGCCATGTTTTGGCATCGCGCACCTAATGCGCTGCTACAGTTCGTGAGACCCAAAGGCCGCTGGCCCCTTCTAAGTCGCTGTCTATGCGCTTGCCTCATTAGCAGACAATTTACGGGAGAAATTAAATTTATATCTGTATAGATGTATATAAATAAATACATAGACAAATGAAAGCAATAAACGCATAGCTAATGTATGTACATATATATATTGATATATATGATTTTTATATATATATATATATATATATATATAGGTGTATATCTGTTTATATCCATGTATTTAGCAGAAAGACAGACATCAGCGCACGCAACGCGAAATTGATTTGTATGCATAATTGATTTTTGCGATTTTTGTTGCTGTAGCCTTTAACAGCGTGTATTTGTCTCGTTATTGTTCTAAAATATATATATATATATATATATATATATATATATATATATATATATATATATATATATATATATATATATACTGAACAACTTCAATTCTGACAATATGGGATTTTTTTAAAAATATATATAATATATATATATATATATATATATATATATATATATATATATTTTTTTTTTTAAATCCCATATTGTCAGAATTGAAGTTGCTCAGATTTAGCTGTTTTTTGCCTCGTCATATTCTAATTTTTGTTTTTAATCTTATAAACAACTGTATTCGTGTCAAAAATCTTGTCCCGGCGAGGCTACTCCAAATTATTGACATCAAAATAACGCGAGTAAATTACACAGTCGAAAAAAACAATACTGCCGATTCAGAGTGATATAACAGGTAGTGCCTGACTATGGGATACCTTAATAAGGCCAAGTCAGGCTTCTTTTGTCTGACTGTGAGATACCCCAACTAATTTCATGTATTGTTATTGTTGGTATTGAGATTACATGCAGAAAGTTGTCGATGAATTGATAAACGTTATATATATAAGAGCTAGAAAGCAGAAGTTTAGACAGCAAAAAAGCTTCACTCAGATTACTACTCATATCTTGATCAAAAGTATGTCTTAACTCTTTGAGCTCATAAAAACCTTTAGCTGATATCTTGATTGGGAATATATCTTTTTTTTTGAGCTTATAGAAGTCCTCAACTATCTTGATCACGAATTTGTCTTATGGAATTATATAAGTCTTAAGTCTGGGCTTATGGAAATTTTCTTAAATCTGATTATACCCCACCGAGTCCCTAGCACTGGGTATAGCTTATAAAAAATGGAGCACATCAAAAAAAATAAGCTGGTAGCAAGTGAACTTAGCCCAGTTAATCAGGTTCTACTTCTTACATATAAAGAGACACACACGCACACTTCAACACTCTCTACATATACATTAATATATATCTTATATGCATTGGCATATATATATATTAATACATTATTCTAGCATATTCTTTTGTTAGTTTTTTTCTAGTTTTGTTTTTTTTTCTTTCACACGCTGCAATTAATGATCTTTGGTGCAGCTGCATCTGCTGCAACTCGCTTGTTGCACTTAGATAATTGCACTAGGCAAATAATTACAAGCCATTGGGCGACAAATACACACATACATACACGTTTAATTGTATAATTTTCCCTGTCTCGTTTTTCACACAAACAAATGCCGTGTGACCCCCAAACTCACACCCAAAGTACCACCGTCTAGCATCAGATCGAAGCTCCGGCACGGATGTTTAGTGTGTGCACACATTGTAACGTGATTTTCACACGCATCTACCTGTACCTGTATGCTAAAGCTAAAGCAAACAGACAATTGTCCGTACTTAGACACTTTGTGCACTGCCATTTTCTATATATATATATAACACCAGATTTTTCCCCTATGGAGCCAACAAGATGGATGCGCGCAAATATGATATATAGTCGGACGATATTTATAAATATATATAAAAATGTTAGTATATATAGTATATGCTTACGGAGATGATATTTGCTGACGTTGCGAGCCATCTAAATTCGTTAGTGTGCTTCTATTTGATTTTAAAAATATTTTGCAGTTTTTTGAGTGAGAGAATAACGATCAAAATTATATTTTGTTGTGTCATACTATTTGAGCGGACAGAAAAGTAAAAGATATATAGATTGGTAAAATAAAAGCCACAACAAATTTAAGTAAAAAGTGTATATAGCATTATATAATATTAAATAAAATTAAAAAAAAAAAATTATATAATTTTTTAGCTTATTATATATAATAAAAAAATTTAATAAATATTATAATATTGTATATATTAAAAAAAAAATTCAAATATATATCTATCTTCATTTCTTGACATCTAGCTATCCATATAGCTATTAGCCTATATTTCTACATTTTGTTTAGACCAATCTTTGTATATAAAAGAGTGAGAGACTGAGACAGAGCAATTTATCATCAGAGATAAGTTTTATTAGTGGAAGTCTTTGCTAATGCCAGCATTAGCCAAACTTCGGCGCAAATGTGTCAAAAGTATGTATAAAAATCAAAAATAATTAGTATACATACACATTAAAGAATGTTAGACATTCATATATATGCATACATTAAAAAACGAAAAAGAAAAAAAATATAGATATAAATTGCACATTAAATTCGACTTTGGTCAAAACTATTATGAGCTCTATTAATGTGTTTTGTTTTGATTTGTTTTTGTTTTTCTTTCTTCTTTCAACTTGGCTTTAATAGGTTTCCTTATTGTTGTATTAGTCAGCATTGTTATGGGAGCCCAGCACCTAACTGTTGCAAGTGGAGCTGTGGCACGAGGGGTCAATCAATTAGTCGAGGCCCAAAGCTATAGAGTTTGCAAGCTGACTTTAGCCCTTGAATTGATTTGAGCGCCTCGCGCCTAGGCGAGAAACGAGTCTTGGGCAACGGACCAGGTCTTAGCCAAAGAGGCGCTCGTTTAATTACTTGGCAAATATTTGCAGCGTTAATTGGGTTTTGACATTTCGGGTCTCTTTGAGTTGCCCAAGTCTCGCCGACTCCATTTTGAAAATGTATTGCGGGCGCGGGCGAGTGGAGGCGTCTCTCTACACAATTAGATTTGATCTTGATGCAGCTGGCAATGTAATCGCCATTTATTGATTACAAGTTCAAAACGTTTAATTTTGGCCGCCTCAAAGTTGTCAGTCTTGGCCTTGGCTGACTGGCAAAATTGCAGCAACTGCAGCAGCAGCAGTAGCAGCAGCAACTGCAGCAGCCAAAGCAGCCACAGCAGCTCCTCAGACAAGTTTTTTTTTCCAGCACTTAATCTATGTGCATTGCATTGGGTTAAGGTCAACTAGAAATATCAGACAGCTCGAGTCAGGCACCAATAAAGAAACATTAGCAAAGAGCAACAAAATTGCAACTAACGAAAATTAGTCAAGGCAGCTGCGACTGGCTGAGCCAAGCTGTGCCCAGTCGGAGCCAGCATCGCCTCAACTCAATGTGTGCAACATGTTCGAGTCGGTTTGACAGCAAGATTTAGCAGGCAGTTAAAAGCTACAGCCTGCAGTGCAGTCCATGACTAATTTGCGTGTGTGCCCTGTCGATGGGCTTCACTTTCGCACCGCTGTTGGGGCAGCATCGATAACTATCGTCGGTTCACTTCCGTACCTGATTTGTACTTTGTTATGGATGATCCCGTTGCACACTCACTCACTCACACACCACTTCAGAGAGACACGAATTGCAGCACGAAGCACTGAACTGCTGTCAGACACTCACACTGGGTTAGCTGAGGATACGAGAAACCCGTCAACGGCGAACGCCAAGAAGACACTAATACGGAGTTCTACACGCTCGGCTGTATAAATAAACAAAAATTGCGCGTTCATCCGCCGGCTGAACCGAAGCGTTGACGTCGTTGACGAAGCCGCGCGGCGTCGCTAGCGCTGGCAGCGGCCAGAACGCGGAGCCAGGCCCAGGTCCAAACACACACACACACACACACGGTGACAGCAACAGGCCCGTGATTTGGTTTCGGCTTGGTCTTGGTCAATCCATTACTCGTTTCTTCATTGTTCGGCTCGTTGCAAATCGAAGTCGCGTTAATTGCTCATTTCGGTTGCTGAGGGCTTAAGACTTTTTTTCTTCATTTCCATTTTTTGCCACTTGTTTTAATTTTATTTTTGGTGGTAAGGTCAAGTTTGAAGCAATTACTGCGTCTGCTAAGCGGGCCAAAAGAAAGCAAAACTCTTATTTTTTTTGTGCAAAAATTGAATTTATTGTTTCTTTTCAATCAGTTTATTAACCTGCTTGGAAGTCACGCGCTGTACGCTGAGAGATCGTCCGGTAAATCCAAACCTCAAATTAAAAACAAATGAAAACATTACACTCCAGCATGGCTCCAAAAGCACTTTTAAAAATAAGTATACTTTAAGACCTGCCGCGCCCCAATGGAGAACCATAAAACGTCCGAAAGGTCTGGGAAAAGATCAACAATGATGCAACGGGTGATTGGGCATAATTAACTATTCAAGTAAGTTCCTAATCTCTAAATATTCATTATATTATACTATACTCTATATATATATTTTGTATTAAGTGCTCCGATTATACGCTCCAATTGAGAATCATAAAATGTGTGAAAAGTCACCAAAAAGATCAACAATGTTGCCGTGGGCAATTAGGCATTATAAATGATTGATGTGAGAGTTTCTATTATATATATATTCATTATATTCGACATTCTATAATATATTATAATTAGAGCTCTAGCACATTCAATTTGATCTTTTGATCCTCTGGCCCAGTAAATATTCTATATAAATATTCAAAAAATTCGAAATTACAACCTCAAAAATGTTGCACAAACCCAATATACCCTTTTTGGGCTAGCGACGAGTACAGCAATAACAAAATAAAAACTTTTTCAACTGTAAAACCCTAAGAAGCATAAAAATAGCTTCCAACTCTTTGATTTATTATCATTGTCACGGCAAAACGAATTGTAAAAAACAGTGCACGAACTAAAAAGTCAGCTCTTATGACATGCGGCTGGCTTCATTTCGGTATTTAACGAGAGATTACGCAAAAATTCGAAACGAGTTAACACATTTCGCTTATGGGAAAAATAGCCCATCTGTTGGATCAGTCAGAGCTTTCCCAAAAAATCCAACTGTTAACTACCTGGGCCAATATTTGCTCCACTCCATATAGGTAACTCGACTGTCTGGCCAGTGGAATAGCGGCAGTGCGCGGGCTTCCGGGTTTTTAGGTCTAAAAATACGTGTTTCAAAACGGATTTGCATTTACATATATTTAGTATGCTTTATCATTTGGTATGCGTCTCGCGTGGTTACTAATTAGTGCTTCTCTCGCTCGTTTCTCTTTTGTTCGCCTGCGTTGGAAACCTTGAACTTCAATATGATGCAAATATTGTCAGCATTTGATATAACTAACTTTACCGCTACCAGCTAACGCGGCTAGTTCAGCAGCCCCTTGGCCGCGTTAAATGTGGCTCAGAACGATATCTTGACTTTGCCGAAACTTTGACCTGCTTTCCATTTTCCTATAAATGTTTAAGCTGTGCCTTTGCAGTACACAGATAGTTGCAAATATTTGTGACGTCCCCTGGTAGGTATTGTATTTACGTGACCATTTGGAGTCATCAATGAGGCTTGTGCGTAAAAAGCGTTATGAATTTTGCACATTTGAATTGAAATTACTTATTTTTAGTGCTGTTAAGTGCATAAACCAGAGTGTGCTATCCAACTATCTCTTTTGTAACAATATATATCGGATGACAAATATCGATATTTGCTGAGTTGAAAGAGTGCAAGCGGCATAGGTCAGTTAAGTCTCTTAATGGCAATGGCAGAAAATAGTACCTCAGATATACAGTAAATTCAGCCAATAGCATTTATGTGTTATTGTTTTTTTAATAGGCTTAACTTTTGTTTTTTTATATGATTTACTTAAGCTAGCTTTATCAATTAAAAGTAATTAAACGTTCTCTTCGCCAACTAGGTCTGTATGATATCATACAATATTCGAATGCATTAACGAATTTTTAATGCAATATATATAATAAATTATCCGATCTAATCTAATTTAAATAAAATTAAAAACCTGTAGACAACATAAAATCAATTTGCATATAGAAACAAATTTATTTTTCTTATATTTTCATTAAACATGTTTTCACAATATTAAAACAAAAAAAGAAGAATTATAATATAAATCATGAATATAACTTTAAGATTTATTAAAACCTTTTTTTTAGCCGAATTAATTGCATTGAATTTAAATTCAAACTTTACACGCAAATGCGGTACTATATCGATAGTCAAGCTGTTTGGTATTTTTCTATCGATATCGATAGTGTTCGTCACAATTGCGCTGCAAAAGTATTATTGATTGGAAAGAAGAAGAAGAAGCAGCAGTAGCAGCAAAAGAAAGGCGCAGCAAGCAAAAGTACGCTATTTAAAACGAATTGCCATTTCAAGTTTGTTTTAAAGTTGCCTCTGATATAATAATGTTCTAGACTCAATGAATTAAGCGACATAGTTTGCAATAAATTTAACAAAGTCGGGTGTCCACTTCCATACACACACACACACACCTACACACATGCATACATACATATATATCTATATATCTGCTTTACAGAAATCAGAGGCAAACGAGCCAAACGAAATTCGCCGAACAAACTAGAAGAGCAAAATAAATTCAACCAAGAGAATAATAAAGAACTAGTGCAATCATGACCAACTTGGAGAAGCAACACGAGATGGTCAAGCGAAGTCTCGTCCAGTTTGTCAGCGCGCATATTCCAGGCGCCGACTTTAGTGTTGTGGACGAGATCGTTCTTTCCTATATCATATCAATATTGGAGGAGGCCTCGCAGGATCCGTGCTTCGATGTGGAGGGCTTCGTTGAGATGATGGGCGCCTACTTTGAGGAGTTCTCGACCATCGACCAGGGCGTCATATGCGAATGGATATACAAGCTGGCCAACGAGCTGACCGACATGGAAAAGAATCAAGGCAACCATAGCTCGATCAATTTATCGCTCCAGTAAGCCATGACTTATGATCTCATTAAATTTGCATTTGTATTATGTTCTGGATGTGGTTAATTTTTTTCAACAGCGCCCTGAGCTTGTCCAGCATTATACCGGAGTCGAAGCTACGGGCTCGCAACTCGTCCATATCCGAAAAGGACGAGTTATCCTCGAACAACAGCAGCAGCAGTGGCAACGGCAATGGCGGCAAGCGCTCCCAGCACCTGTCCGAGACCAGTGATGGAGGTTCCACTGACAGCTCCAGCTCCAATTGCGATTATTTCTTAGATGAGGCCGAGGTACTGCAAGAGATGTTTCCCGATACCGCTTACGTCGAGGTGAGTCAGTAGTCCATGGGCTGGAGAGGTGTTTTCTGTATGATGACAGCAAATAAATGATGTCACTTTGATGAAACTAACTCGATACAAATCTGATATAAAATACGAATCTGACATGTTTTACAGATCAAGCATTGCATTGCCATATCGAAGGGTGACATTGACAGTGCCACTCAAATCCTACTGCATCGCCAGGACACCAATCAGAGCCTGACCGATAAGTCGCACACAATTGGCATGAAGAAGAATGTCGTCGTTGATGATAATGAGCTTAAGAATCGCATCATAGCCAGGTAAACCTTATCGTAATCTATCAGTCCTAGTAGTAATTGGAATTGTTGTATTGCCTAGGTACTCCTATGTGGATAAGAATGCCACTCAGCGCGAGTACAAGCCGGTGGTGCCCAAGATGGAGCCGCGCAAGCTTGTGCGCTATCGTGATAATAAGATTGTGTCGCTCAAGGGCGAACGCTACACTGAAGTCAAGCGTGACGAAGATGCTGAGTTAAAAAAACCCAAGAAGCAGATTCTACCGTAACTAAAGATGAACAAACCCCACAAGTATTTTATCAAGAAGCAACTTAACCCACAACCACCTAATATTACCGCACCAACGACACCCAAAGTTGATCCATGCAGCAGCAGCAGCAACAGCAACATAAGCAGCGCCTGCCGCTGTCATCAGAATGTATTCGGGCACGACTTATGCACCGAGCTGCATATCCGTGTGACCAGAATTCAAGCCATCGGCATCGCTCCGAGTCCCACACACCCACACCACAAATCCCGTCTGGCTCTAGCGCCAGTTGTAGCCATGCTTAGCCAACGTTTAGATGCTTCCTTGCCAAAATCTACACATCAGCAGCAACAACAACAACAGCACGATATCACAGGACTAGCAGAAGAAGAACAGGAACAGAAACAGGAATCGAGCAGCAGAACAGCCGCGTTGTGTGACCCTCTAATAGCAATCAAGGATTCCTTCCCATGTGAGTTGACTGGCAATTTGTTGTTGTTGCTATTGTTAGTTTGCTTTGCCGGTTACTGTAGCCCATGGAATTTTTATCATAATCAGCTTGTGGCTAAAGACACAAAGACTTTACATACCAAATTAGTTAATAGTTATGTTTTAGGTAAAACTTTTGCATTTTTTTACGTTAACCCCAATCGGGACATTGTAAACGACAGCAACTTATGAGTCTCGTTGCGGTGACAAGGAGCCGGCTCCGGTTTATTAGGGGCTGCTGCCTGTCGCACATGACAACGCTAGCCGTCGCGCCTGCACGTGGGTGAATAGTATTCGTTAGTTCCTTATGCTCACACAACAAAATCGCAATCAAAATCGAATTAAAAGAAAAGGTAAAACTGAACTGTGACAAATTGAGCGACCAACTGCCAGAAACTTGCTCGCTTGTGAAACTCGCAACTCGAATCTCGACAAAGCATCAAAAACATATTTATATAGATAATAATAGAAACGTAATTCTAGCCGTGCGGCCCCCACACACAGGTGCGACTCGAACACGAATTTGGCGCTCAAATAGACTTATTTAGATGATTTTAGGTATTGAAATTAAAAAGTTTTGTAAAGTGCGCGTTTCTAAAACGCAGCTCTACAGCAACTTGCCATAAGATTTTTGTTAAAGTTCTCTTGTTTTATTTTACTCTTTATTTTTTATTTGTATATTTATTATTTGTTTTCGTTATGGTCTAAGCAAACTAGCAACAGTAACGACAAATGCCATATACACTAACTAGTCCTCGTCCCGAGAGTCCCCCCCGAGAGTCCTCCCCGACCCCCCAGATACCAAAGCGGCTGCTGCTCGGAAGGACACAGCAATATTATAAAGCATATTCAACATATAACAAAACTAATCAATAATAATCAATCTTAATATAACCTTAAATTTAGCAAGCTTCATTGTAATTCCTAACAACAAGTTGAGAGCCCAGCGCAATTCATATATGTCTACATATATATATATATATATATATATATATATATATATATGTAGACAATTCATATATGTCTACATATATATATATATATATATATATATATATATATATTTATACTTATATTTATATTAATATTTAAATTTAAATATTTTGTTAGACTTAAGCATCGGTCATCATTCAACGCATTTGCATAACATAATTTAATTGATTTTTACTTAACGCTATTTAAATTTGTATAATTTTCGACGCGTTCCTTCCCGTAACCACCGTTTGTATTTATATTCAGCTAATTGCTTACAATGTTTTTTGTTATTGTTTCGCTTAAGCTATCCACAGACTTATCGGTATTTATATGTATTTGTGAAAAAAATATGTATTTACGTATTTCATTCGGTTTCGGTTTGATATTATGCGGATTTTCTCATATTTTAGTTTTATATATTATTTTTGTGATATTAGCGTAAAATGAAATTGATTATTACAAGAAAAAAGGCAAAACTCGAATTAAACTTTTGAAATTTAATAAATATATATATTATTGTATCCAATTACAAATGCGATTTTTAAATTCGGCGCGCAAAATGGTACGCTGGCTGTAAAATTCAGCGCTGGTCACACTAGCGCTCGACAAGGGTGTTAGCTGGGTGTTTCGAACGATGTGGCAACTCTACTGTTGGGCCAAGATGGCGACTGTAGCATAGTGCGTTTTTCGCATTTTCAATTATTCAAGAAAAAACACAATTTAAAGCCAAAATGACTACAATTGCGGACCTGTTCACAAAGTACAATTGCACTAATTGCCAGGATGATATCCAAGGCATACGTGTACATTGTGCCGAGTGCGAAAACTTTGATCTATGTCTCCAAGTAAGTACACGTATATGCGGTTGTGCGTGTGTATGTAAATGCTGCTCTCCACAGTCACATATAGATTTTTTTTCACGCACACCAACACAGACACAACGCGAATAGAGCTGACATACATGTGTTTGTGCTGACGCATCTAAAACTGTACATATAGCCGGGCGATTTCACAATGTTGTGTTCGAACAGCTGTTTTCTGTGTACACGGCAAGAAAAGTGCTAAAAATTATGCTGATTATGTGTGTGTTAGTGTGATTTAATGTTATTTTCATTTATACTTTGTACGCAGAGTGCACATAAATTGATCCTGCAGTTCATATAAGTCTGAAATTTATTCGCGTAAACAGTTAACTTGAATCTGATAAAATCGGTATTCCCCACAATGTGACAATGTCGAGATTAGGGGCTGTCCACTTATCTCAAAGTCTGATAACTCGTGAAGAATCACGTAAACAAAAGAAGTCTTTGAAGTGTTCCGGTATTATTGATTTGTTTTGTTTTTTTCTAGTGCTTCGCAACTGGCGCAGAGATTGGCGCCCATCAAAACAGTCATGCATATCAGTTCATGGACACCGGCACTGCCATATTGAGCGTGTTCCGTGGGAAGGGCGCCTGGACGGCGCGTGAGGAGATTCGTCTGCTGGACGCCATTGAGCAGTATGGCTTTGGCAACTGGGAGGATGTAAGCAAGCACATTGAGACCAAGTCCGCGGAGGATGCCAAGGAGGAGTATGTAAATAAGTTTGTAAATGGCACCATTGGCAAGGCCACTTGGACGCCGGCGCAGACGCAACGGCCCATCCTCATCGATCACACAGAGGATGACACTGGCCCATTGGGCGCCAATGCAGTGGGCAGACTGCCGCCTCTAGAGATAAGCAACGAGGAAGCGCTGCAACTGGGCTACATGCCCAATCGTGATAGCTTTGAGCGCGAGTACGATCCAACGGCCGAACAGTTGATCTCAAACATTATATTCAGTTCGGAGGATGTGGAAGTGGACGTCATGCTGAAGCTGGCGCACGTAGACATCTATACGAGGCGACTGCGCGAGCGGGCACGGAGAAAACGAATGGTGCGCGACTATCAGCTGGTGTCCAACTTCTTTCGCAACCGCAACTATGCGCTGCACCCGGGTCTCAGCAAGGAGCAGAAGGAGTTCCGCGATCGCTTCCGTGTCTTTGCTCAGTTCTACTCCTGCAATGAGTACGAGCGCCTGCTAGGCTCGCTCGAGCGCGAGAAGGAGCTGCGCATCAGGCAGTCGGAGCTGTATCGCTATCGCTACAATGGGATTACAAAGATCGACGATTGCCGGCACTTTGAGCAGCATGCAGCAATGGCGACACACCGCTCCACTGGTCCCTATGGACACGGCAAGACCGTAAGTGTGGCATATTGTTCATGTTTTTCGTCCCTCGTAATTGAATGCATGGCGAGTTGAATATCGTGTCTGCTAGAGCTGGAAAACAAAATGGGTAGCCGGCAAACTTGATTTGTGATCCATTAGCCTTGTTGGTTTCCCAGCTCTGGTCTTTAGCTATGTTAGTTGAGTCGCAACACAACGCAATGAAACTGTTCTCCTTGTCTCTTGTCTTACTTTCACGATATTCAGCTCCTTTGTATTATCAACGCGCCCAACTCGCAGCGTTTGAATGGTTGTATAAGACAATGTTTAACCACAGGACAACATACATCATTACAATGGAAGTCATCGGCCGCCAAGCTCTTCCTTGCACTCCCCTCAAGCGAACCCCAGAAAGGCGTAAGTCCACTCACACATATTTTCATCAATCACATCTCATCAACATTTCGTTTACATCAATTCATAGCGAGTTGTTAAGCGGCGCCGAGGCAAGTTCAAGTTCAATCGCACCAAGAAGCATGCACCTCATCGGCGACCCGACCTGCTCCGGCGCATTATTGCCCAGCAGAAACTACTTGGATAGCTATCGGACATCGTCGGCAGCTACGACAACGATGCTGCCGACGACAATGACAACGGCGACGGCAACGGCGATGGGGTTGAACACGGAAATGATCCAGGGGCTGACATTGGAGTCGCCAATGACAGCGACGGGAGCGACTTCCACGGCTACGATGACGGCAGCCCAGGCGAACCTGCCGCAGTCGACAGCAGCAGCGAAGGGAAGCCTACAACATCAGCAGCAGCTGCTGCAAAGCGGCGTCAAAATGCTGCAGCTAAGCGATCCCGCCGCCGCCGCCAGCAATAGTTCGTCTGAGGAACAGCAGCAGCAACCGCCGAGCATGAGCTATATACTGCGCAGCCAGCTAGACGAGCTGAAGCGTCTGCCACAGCCGCTGGGCAGCAATTTGCTCTCTCACAATGAGCTGGACTTGTGCAAGAAGCTCAACATAACACCAACTACCTATCTATCCTTGAAGACGGTCTTTCTCAGTGGGGCTCCATCTCTGGGCAGCCCCATGGATAACTCGCTGCGGAAGTTCTTCATCAAATGCGGCTGGCTGAGCCATTGAACGTGCAATCTTGCCGTCGTTTCTGCTGTTGTTGCCATTTTCCTATAAACACAAAACAAAAACAATTACTGCTTCAAAGACTTTATCAATATTTTATTATGTAGTTATATATATATAGTTAAAATGTATCATAATAGGTCGCCCTAAACAAATTTTATACTGTTCTATACAATTATATATAAATCTTTATCTTTATTATTTTTTGTACAGATTTCGTTGTTGCCATGTTAGGTAAACTACAAAGCTTCAATTTGTATTCAACTTTAACTTGTATCAAGTCAAGCGGACAGATTCCCAGATTTCTTAGCAACAAAGAGAACAAAAACGAGTTTTGTTATTTAAAACACAGATTAATAATATATGTAAAATATGAGAGTTCTAGTTCAGCAAGAGAAGCCGAAAAGATTTAAGTGTAAGTAGGGCACCTTAACAATTCTGTATGTGAGTATTTAATGAAGTGTATATGAATTGATCAATGTACTGGATAATGCGAATCGGAAATTTCATCAACAGCTCATCTAAATATATTCTAATACCACAAACCTATCAAAATATATCTATACATGTATAATATAGTGTATATGTGTTTCGATTTTAATATTAAATAGGCAGAGTGTGCGTTGAACGCATCTACTACAACATCACTTGTTCCTCAGGAAATAACGATATAGGGTATTCTTCTGTGTGGTGGTCGAGCTGCTGCCGGCGCCGCTGCTACTGCTGCTGCTGTCGGCGCTAGCTGAGCTGCCACTGCTAGTCGTTGCCTGTTCCACGGCATTGGCTGCAGCCACCACTAGCGAGCTGCGCCACGAGGCAATCAGTTCGTTCTGAAGCTCGACGGGCAGCTCCTTGAAGACCTGCGCGTCGACACCGGCGGGACAGCCCAGGTGCGCGAGTGAATCCCCCGTGGCTGCCTCGGTGGTCGCACTGCCCACGCTGGGCGCCTGAGCAGCCTCCTGTAACGCTGGCGTCAGCGTAGGTGTGCTCGGCGCACTGACCGTGTCATCCATGGGCGAGGGCAGCGGTGAGGATGCCGTGGAACTGGCATTGGAGCTCAGGCGACTGGCCGTGCGAGCGGGTATGAAACGCAGGCTGCCATCGATGCGATTGAGCAGTGTATTGGGCGGCTGGATGGTGCGAAAGCGCGGCGCCGTTGATGATCCCGATGTGGACGCAGCTATCGGACTCATGGGAAAGTCCTTTTCGCTGTCGCGTGAGTTGAGTCGCAGATCGCAAACGCGCAGTTTGCTCGGTGACGCCACATCGGCGGCCGTGTCCGCCACATCGCCGGCCAGGCGACTGCGCTTCGACACCAGCACGCGGCCAATGCGACTCTTCTTGGGCGACGGCTCCACTTCCGTCTCGGAGAAATCACTGAAGTCCGAATTGGTCGCTGCCGACTCGGAGCCATTGTCCAGGAGCATGGGCACCGGAGACGCCGTTGTGGCGCGTCTTCTATAAAACTGATCACTGGGCTTGAATGTGGTGGGTGAGGAGCGGAAGGCGGCTTCATCGCCGCTCATCGTGGTCGGACTACTCTCCGACGTAGGACTAGTGAGACTCGTATTAGTTAGGGAAGTGATTGACTGCACCTCCAGATCGGCCTTCTTAATGAGAAAATTTGCTATTGACGAGGAGCCAACCTTGCGCTCCTGAAACTTGGAGAAGGCCAGGCCAATCAGTGTGATGTTGAAGGGTTTATTCAGATCTACAATGCGCTCGAAGAGACGCATTATGATCTTGAGGAGCTTATCTAACGCTCCATCCGCCAGCTGGACCTTACAGACTCCCGTCTCGCCGGCGCAGACCGAGGCCCTGAAGAGCGAGGGCAGTATGTTGGCCTGCTTCGTCTCTCGATGGCTGCTCTTCTTCTGGGCATCAAATTTACGCAGCACCACCTTGATGGCAATGGGTATGCGCCCGTCCTCGGCCACCTGATGGAGGGTTACACATGGACACAAATGAGTATCTCTTGAATTACTTTATTTAGCTGTCGCTGCTCACCTGCTCCATCAGTCGCTTGAGCAACATGCGAAACTTATCCGTCACGTCCGTGTGCACCGAGATGGTCTTGCAGGAGTCTTCAACGCTGATTGACTTGGGTTTGCCCGTCACGCGGACGCAGCTGCCATCGCGGCCCAGTGCCAGGTCGCGCAGCTTGGTCGCCGTCTCGAAGCCGAACTTCTTGCGCATAAACTCCATGTCGCAGTTCTGCAGCTGCTCCACACTGCTGACGCCCGCCTCCTGCAGCAGCATCTGCGTCTTCTGGCCTATGCCCGTGACGCTGTGCAGGTCGCTCAGTTCCCGCATAAACTGCTCTGCATACGTGGACACCAGCACCGTCTGCTGGTTGGGCTTGTTCCGACTGCCCACGAGCTTGGCGAGCAGCTTGTTATAGGCGATGCCCGCGCAACAGGTGATGCCCAGTCGCAGGTGCAGCTCTTCACGTATCTCCTGGGCTATGCGTGTGCCTATGGCCAGTCGCTGCGCGCAGCCACAGCTGCAGGCGGTCAGCGGCGTGCCGTCGGCTGGGTAAATGTGTCCCACAGCTGGTTTGAACTGGGCATCGGCTGCATGGGCCTGCCTCAGTTCCACCAGCGCCGTCACATCCATGTAGTTCTCATCGAAGCCGAGCTTCTCCACGTCGGGCGTATAGTTGAGCAGCAGATCGAATATCTTTTGGGACATAAGCCGATATGGTGCTAGGTCTTCTCCATTGACCAGCACCAGATCCTCGCAAAGACGTTTCGCCTCTTCGATCAGCATTAGCTTAGTAACACCTCTCGCTCGGGCCACATAGTTGCACGTGACCACAAAGTTCTTCTGCTGCACGGCCAGCGGTTGAGTGCGCAGCGAGGGCTCGCGCAACTCCTCCACTTGGGCATAGAAATAGTCCATGTCCAGGTGTATGATGGTGCGCTGGTGTGGTTCGCTCTTATTAAGTACGCTGGCGAAATCCATCTTGGCGCCTGGCAAAGTGAAAACAAAGCATTTAGTGGTGAAATACACTATGTATCGGGTAAAGAGGAGTATATTGGTTGACTCATGCTAAAAATAACGAACAAAAATCAAATCTGGCGGATTTTTAGCCAAAATATATAGCTAGACCTGCACTTACAGTTTGACACGCATTACACGCAGACGAATGGTTCTCAAACATACAGTTTTACAGCTGCGGTCTACCAATGAAGACTAGACTTAAAGGTGCCGTTAACGGTCTTAGAGCAATACCAAGGAAATGCTTGTCGAACTGTTCAAACTATTTGACAGTCAAATTTACGCGGCTGCAATGTTTCTTGTTTGTTTCTATTTTTTGTTGTATCTTGAATCATCGTATTTTCGCGTTCTTTCCGCCGCTAAAACAAAACAAAGTGAAGCAACAACAACAAAAACAACCACCACCCGCTTGCGCCCGCCCGTGACCTTTGAAAAAGAGCTACGCGTGCCGACGCCGTCTCCGTCGACAATATTTCGTCACTGAGCGCGGAACAGCCGTCAGGCGGCGCGCGAGAGTCATAGAGAGAGAGAGAGAGGGAGGAAGAGAGCAAGAACACAGCTCTAGGCCAGCGGGTGTTGGGTGCTGCGAGAGAGAGAGAGCGCCGATTATATTATGATTTTTTCTTCTTTTTAGCTTTTTTTCGCGCGGTGTTCGCCTTGACGTACGTTGAGAAATTTTGTGGCTGCTGTTGCTTGCGCTTCTCCGTTCCGTACGGCACCCACACACCCACAAGAGCGCCAGCCGACTTTCTAATCAAACAAACGCATGCGAAACAAGATGTACAGTGCACCGGCAGATTGTTTAGTTCGTCAACAGAATTGCACATATTTGTAATCAAACAACAGAGAATAGACAATGATGACGCACAAATTATACAGTAAACCGCGATGGATAAGAGAAATTTGTCGCTCACTGCTAGAGGCTGATCACACAAGTTCGGCCATTCGGCCAATGCACAATAATCACAATTTGTTTGTTACGTACTCAACGGCAATGGCACTTGCATGAACTAACACAAATATTATATTTATTTACCTTTTAATAAACAATAAACTAAACACTGCGCAACGCATCGACAACACTTTCGACAACGTTTGCGAATATTTTTATAACGATAAGTAACAATCGTGCGCCGCCACACAAATGTATCGAGTTGTAACTGTGCGATAGTTTAGAGTGTGACCGCTTCACTTTTGCTGTGCTATACGATGTATTATGAGCGATGTGGCAACGTTAGGCATGCTGCCAGATCGTTGAAATAGAAAGAATGTGCGGGAAAATATTATTTAAAAATCGTATTAAACTTAATTTGAAGAGCGTCTTATCGTGCACGAAGACATTTTCATTGTTATTACAACAATTTAATGGCTGCTCACGGCTAATGATATGCATGAGTTTTTTTAATATTATATGCGTCGGTCAGCAGCAGCAGCAGCGCAGAAGAATGCCATAAAGCAATGTTGCGATAAGTGGGTGGGCACCAACACCAGCGCTTGGGGGCAGCTGTGGTCACGCGCGATGCCGATGCCCATGCCGATGTGGATGCCGTTGTAGTTGTTGCAACAATATGGGGCAGCTTTATGGTTCGCTGTTTTCTTTTCTTGTGTTGTTTGCCTCTCACTCACGCGCGCTCTCTCTCTCTCTCGCTCTCGCCTGTGGTGCTATATGAAATGCGCTTGGAATTTGAAGCAACAACAGTAAGAACAACAGCTACAACTTTTGCCATATGCAGGCCTTTTCTTAGTCCTGCGCGTCCTGCGCCTGCGATAATCGCCCTTTTCTGCTGCCTTGACAGGCAAACAATGCTGTGAATTTTTGATTAAAATCTGGCTGCGTGTGCGTCGCAGTTATTGTTGTTGTTGCTGCTCTTGTTGTTGTTGTTGCTGTTGTTTAGCTTTTGGCTCTGCTACATTTGCTTGATTTTTCTGATTTTTCTGATTTTCTTATTGAAATCTTGTTTGTGGCCCAGGCAGCCGCAGGCGCTGCTGCTGCACTAATTGTGAAACGCCATAAAAGGCAAAGAAGAGCTCAAATATGGCCAAGCTCGCAGCCAGCCAGACAGTCAAGCAGTCAGCCACGCAGCGAGCCGTGCAGCCAGCTTCTTTGGCAAATTTTCAATGTGCTTCAAACTAAGAAGAGCGAAAAAAACTAATTAGTTGCTCGCCTGCTTTTCAGCCCAAATTGTAAAAGAAAAAAATATAAATGTGCACAGGATCAGCCACACGGCGTAACGAAACGGATGTTCTGGCGCATCCTCTCATTTTATATACCCTGCACAGAAAGGGATGCAGGGCATGCTACGTCTTTAGCTTCATTTCGTCGGATGTATAATATATGTATTTATCTGCTCAGATGTGTTAGTTTTGTTAATTAATTACCATTACGCCACGCCCATTTTGAAGTTACGTGCAATTTATATTTTCTCTAAGCTACAAACTTCGATTAATGCCTAGCTTCAATATGATTAAAAATACATTTTATTCAAGTTCACAGTTTTGAAGCTACACTTACAGTTTTTGAGTCCCTACTCAATTACCAATTCATTTCATACCTTACAGTTTAATATTTATATTGCAATATGCTCAGCATACCGTTTGACAGTAACATTGCTCAGCGTACAGTTGGACAGCCACTGTTCCAATCACACATCTATAAATGTACATGTGTATGCATATGCATAAATGTATATATGTATGCATATGCATATATGTATGTAGGCATGCATATGTATGCATATATGCATATATGTATGTATGCATGTATGCATTCACAGTTTCATAGTAGAAGTCTGCCGACTACAGTTTAAAGGCCACTGCGATTACTTGCACTTAGCAGCACACGGTCTGGCAACCATATGCTGTGAGCTACAGTTTTGGAGCAGCTCCCACCTAACCAAGCCGTTTTGAAATCACGCTCTCATAATAATAACCCTAAACATACAGTTTGACAATCACAATCTTCAAGTTGCCGTTTTAGAGTCTCTGTAGTTAAGTATAGTCAAATAAAAAAATACAGTTTGAAGTCACATTTATCAAGTGGCTGTTTTAGAGTCACTGCAGTTAATTATATTCAAGCATAAGCATACAGTTTGAAAGTAACCATATTCAAGTTTCAGTTTTAGAGCAACTGCAGCTAAGTATATTCAATCAGAACTTTATATTATTTCCATGTTTATTAAGCCTACATATATTTACCATAGTTATAGCATTAAACCAATACAGTTTAACAGCCACTGCCTTACAGTTGCACAATCCCTGGGCAAGGCAGTTCTTCCCTAACTAAGCCTAGCTCTTACAGAGTAGCGGCTCAGTGGGCCTTGTGCAATTGCAATCTCTTGCCTTTGGTTTTTTTCTTGTTTCGGGGTGTGTGAAAATCGCAAAAAGGACTGCGTGTGTGTCTGTGTGTGAGTGTGTGTGTGCGGCTAGTGCGGGGCAGCAGAAATGTTAATAAATCTTATTTTTATCATTTGGCTATAAATACTGAATTTTTAGCTCCGGCCATGCTCAATTTATGACCATTATTTATGTCGGAAAAGCGAAAACCTCAAACATGTTGCCACAGTTTTTTCTCCTTTTCAGCTTTGCGCCGTGTAGCCGTGTTGCCGTGTTTGCTGCGCTGCCCCCCCTCACGCCGCCGCCCCGCCCACCTTTGGTGCATCCATTTTGGCCTGGCTAAAAGCAAAAGATATACAAACATATTATTGCAATTTTCCAGTTGCTCCGCCCACGCTCACTCTCGCCCCCGCCCCTCTGCCCTCCGCCTTCTCTCTGAGCGAATAAAAGGAAATATGAAAAATTGCATTACACCTTAATAAACACCTCACCTGGCAGCCTGGCAGCCTGGCAGCCACGTTGGCGGGGGTGGGGGTGGGGGAGTGGGGCAGCAGCAACGGCAGCGACTGCATCAGCATCTTGTGGTATATCGCGAATCGGAACTGCTGCAGCTGTGTGCCCTCCAGTGTCCATAATGAAGATTGTCTGCGGTTTAAGTGGACGCACGTTTCTCTCGCTGCCCAGCGCCCCAGCTGCAGCTCCGACGGATGGGGCTGGTTGGCAGGTAACTGATCGCGATCATTTAGGCGCTCATCTGGCATAAAATTGTTAGAAACGCCCCGTGTGTATCCACAGTCGCCTGGAGGTAGCCAAATCCCCATGCTCCCTACCCTCTGCCTGTCCTCTGCCCCCTCTCCACTCCTCCTCCACCTTTCACTTGTTCTCAAGCGTCTCATAACGTTTTTGCCATTAAATTAATAAATTAATGCGATCGTGCACGGCCCCAAACTGCAATCCACATGACCGAAGCGAGCCCCAAAAAAAAAAAAAGAGATGCGAAAAAAAACTTGTCAGAATTTTGAAAAACTCAATAAGAAAACTTTACGTTGGTTCATCAAAAGCTCAAGAGATTTTGTCATAAATTTCGGTGTAGTTAGGGGGAGTAGCTGAGGGAGGGGCGGAGCGGGGAGGCGAGGGACAGACAGAGGTATTGGGGCAGAGGCAGATAGCGGGGATTACGTGGAGTTGCGCTTAAAAGCGTCGAACGAAATAAATTCGGCGCAAGAGCGTTGCATATTGCACTGGCCCTTGTTATACCCTGTACTTTTATGAATGATTAATATAGGGTGTGATGTATTAGTGACTTTATATGTAAGTGGCAGGTGCTTGGGAGAGGTAGTGGCTAGAACGTTATAGGCGGTAGAGTTGGAGAATTATTTATATATATAATATAATAGAGTTCTACCTAAAGCTTAAATGGATAAAAAGAGATCTTATATTGTTTTCAAATAAACTTAAATACGTAAGAGAGTTATAGATATAACAATAAAGATCTTATAGAGACAACAATAAAGATCTTAAAGTAGCCCATGTTAATGTCATATAGGCATAATATAGATATTTACATTATATTATGGGCTGACTAAGCACGAGCAATACATTTTTTTCAATAACTATAAAAAAATAAAAAATTAAAGCTTACTTTTATTCTCGGTTATCTGGATCTAATATTTATTTTTTTGAAAATTATAACTCAAATTAAATGATCAACAATTTGGTTATATAAGAAATACCTACATATATATATATTAATATCTAACAGCATACTTTAAGTACATAATATACCTATACATACATGGACTTATATCAAAATTACCCAATTGCCACATTACAGGGTATATTTTCACTCACTTCATTTCACTCTACTTTATGCCAAAAAACTCTCATTATGCATATTTAAAGTTCTTTTATATCACTCCATTCCATAGGGTATCTCTTAGTCAATCAGTTGCTAATCGATGTTGTTGTTGTTGTCAGCGTTTTGCTGTCGTGATCTTAAAGTGGGTGTTGCTAAGTGATGCCGATGCTGCAGACTCAATGGCTGGTCCGGCTGCGGCCTGGCTGCACTTCGCCCGGGCAGCTCGTGGAACCAGTCTGCCATTTTTGTTATTTTTGTTCGCTTTGCGCGCGTCCAACCGCCGCCCCGACTCCTCCTGCATCATTAACGCGGCCAAGAGGCAGAGGCAATTGCAACAGCAACAACAAAGAAATAATTGCACATGGCAGCAGCAGCAGCAACAGCAACAGCAACATTGCTGAGGCCGTTCCCTTGTTGTTTCGGGTCCATCGCTCGTTCTGTGTGTTGCTCTGTTAATTTTACAGCCATGTCTGATATTGCTAAATGGCTGTGAGTGGATTCGTTTAAGCACCAATTTTATTACCAACAAGCATCACGTTGCATCTGCATCAATTCCGAGCTCCATTCGCTGCGACGACCGCTGCTGCTGCTGCTGCTGCTGCAAGTGCCTCGGCCAGCATCCAGATCCAATCAGATGCAATCCTTTCGCATTGGCCTCGCCACTTACAACAACAACAAACTTGTTGCCCATTATGAGCGCGGTCTGGGCCAAGTTGTTGTTTTTTCTGCTGTGATTTTTGCGCCTATTTTGCATTTGGCCAGGGGATTGGCTGTCCGCTAAGCCAAAACAACGCCCTCCTCCTGCAGCTGCCATTAATCGTCGCAGCAGCCGCAGCATTGCAGCCACGAACAACAGCATCAAGCTAATCGCCTTTAATATTTATACAACTTCAAGTGATTTGCGGTCATAAAAGAGAAGAGACTAGGTACATATATTTATTATAGTTGTATATTACTATAGTTGTAATTATATATATAAAAGCCATAGTCGTATCTGCGATAACAGAAATTTAAGTGCAGTAAAATTAATTTTTTTACTTGGAGAAAATAAATTTGATTTATTAAGCTTAAAACTTATTTTTAGCACAGATACAATTTATATTTTGACCAAAAAGGTACTTAACAACTTGTAATATTTTTATGACAATTTATTTGTATTTAATTTTTTATCATTATAATAATAAAATAATTAAATAAAATGCTATCATACTATCCATATATTATATAATATCATAAATGTTTACTAGGGACATTTAAAATTTGTAAACTGTATATATTTTAGCCTATTCAGAAAACTGTGCTTTTTGTTTAAAGAATTTTTTGATTATTAAAAATTATTTTTATTTAGTTTAGTATTAATATTTCTTTTATA
This sequence comes from Drosophila pegasa, assembly GCA_035046225.1. Classification (NCBI taxonomy): domain Eukaryota; kingdom Metazoa; phylum Arthropoda; class Insecta; order Diptera; family Drosophilidae; genus Drosophila; species Drosophila pegasa. Next base: position 4,437,019 of record JAWNOD010000398.1, on the reverse strand, counting down.
TATATTTTTGTATATTGATATTATATAATATGCATTTGCTTAATAAACTCTTATCCTCAGATGTAGTTCATACATTAAATTGATGTAATTCTTATTCGTAGAAACAAATTGTATTTCTAAATGTAAACAAAAATATGATTTTTTTCTGTGTTTTTAGCATTTAAGTTTTAGAATTTATAAAATGTATAACTTTTGTCCTATACTTATTTATTAATTAAATTCATTGTTATATATTTGTAATCAAAGTAAAAATATATATTATTTGAATTTTTAGTTTTTTTTTTATCTTTTAGAGATTTTAGAATTTTTAAAAATATATATAATTTTCATATTTATGAAATCTATTTTTTTAATATTATATCTGAAGCTAAAATTAATTAAAAAAAAAAAATATTTTAATAAATATTAGAATGTGTATGTAAAATAGTTGTAAGCTCCCGGCTCATGGACTCATGGACCACAATTCTAGCTCCTGCTCAAACATGTTTACAGGGTATATCAATGGGAATGGCAAGTGACTTTGCAGACGGCGACTGGCTGTTGCTATTGGAAAACTCGCATTCCATTTGCTTCACCTGAGAACTTTTCACGCGTTTTTCCACAGAAAAGCCATAAAATTAAGTAGGCAAAAGGTAATTAACGCAGGCATTAAACACAGAGAGAGCGAGAGGGAGACAGAGTGTGATAGAGTCGGAGAGATATGGCAGTAATTAGTTTTACCCGCAGTTAATGCATTCCGATTGCTACCCAATCTCTTAAGCGATGCGTATTTAAAGCCTTTCTCGTTGATTTTTATTTCCATTTGATATCTTTTTGATTCTTCAGAGCTCTTTTCCGAAAGTGGCGGCCATTAAGTGGACGCCAGGACATGCGTATGGCTATTTTAATGGACTGCCAACGGGGAGTGCTCCAACAAAAATAACAGTATAAAAAGAAGACCTTTATTGTTCTCAGCTAATGAACAGCGGCAAGGGTAGAGTAGAGCGGGGGCGGAGAGGAGAGGAGAGGGGGACGACGGCACAGATTAACATATTAAACGAAATCGATAGCGATAAGGATACAAGAGAATGGCAGGAGCCGAGAGTTAAAGGATATTGCGGCACTGGCGCACGTGATGCGCTAATTTTGTGCCCTGACACTTGCCCGCAGCGCCGCAGCGAGAGCACTCGAGAGGGGGTGGCGCAAAGAGGGCGGGGCATTGCGAACAATGACTACGGCGTGTGGTCCGCCGGATATGTCAGAAGTGTCGTCATTGTGGCACGTGACTCGCTTAACGAAAAACAAAAAAGAAACTGAAAAAAACTGAGACGAGCTGTGCGAGCTGACAAAGGCAACGCGGGCGGTCCACGATCCTGGCCAAGGACCTTGAGCCGCAGCGCGCTGCAACTGCTGCAGCTGTAATCGGAGACAATGAATGCGCCGCCACCAAAAAGTGACAAAAGCCGAACAATGAGCTTTAATTTGTTTTCATTCAGTTGCGATGTGCTCAACAAAAATATCAAATAACATTGAGACGAGAGATGAGACCTGAGAGACGAGAGATGGAAGCTGGGGGTAGAGGTAAGTAGCGCCTGGTGCCTGGTGGGGCTGGCGCCGTTCAAAGTTCAATTGCAACAAAGTTCTCACCCGAAATTAGCTGAGCAAATGAAAATTCGTATTGAATTGGATTTGATTTTTGATTAAAATGTTAAATTTTTTTTAGATATTTGAGCTTTGATTGGGATATACATTTTGTTATTTCACATTTGTGGATGTTAAGAGTACAAATCTTGAGGCTTTTCTGATTAGTCATATAATAAATGAATGCAAATTAGTTGTAAGGAACATATAATATGTATACAATACATGAAGCCCCGAATAATTGTAATATAAAATAAAAAATATATTTATATATAATTTAACAAAAAAATGATTTAATAAATAAGAATGGAATAAAAAATGAAATAAAAGAAGCATCATCTAATCAAGTTTTAAATCGAAATAAATTATTGAGGGATTCGTATTTATTATATAATATTTTTTACTAATTTATTTACCTAATTAGAGCGTAGAACTGTTCAACCATTTTTACATTATAAAAACTGAATATAAAGCTCTTTTATGAAATAAATTTATAAAATATTTGAAAAATGTACATTGAAATGTAATTTTACTCCTTGATTTTAAGCTGGAATACATTTCCATTTATATAATAATATGAAAAAAAAAATTTTTTTTGGCATTGCTAATTTCTAATTCCTTTCTATTTGGAAAGCCAGATTTGATTGCAGCATAGTTAGTTTTTTTTTTGTTATTTGGAAAGCATTTGATTTTTTGCTAACAGCAAGAGCCAAAAAATCTCCAAGTAAAAGATATAAGTACCAACATTAGGTCCAAAAACAAGCACATGATCGAATAAATAAAAGCTAAATATACCTTTTGAACAAACCTCATAAATACGTTATAACTATTTAAAAATTTAAAATATTTTAGTTCGATGTTAAGATTGCTGTAGATACAGTGCTGTCTTAGATAAATCCCACAAGAAGTGATTGCTTCTACAAATTATTTAATTTGATTTTATATACAATATATTTCTAGCAATATACTTTCTTTTATTTTATGTCCTGGCAACAGGTGCAACAGCTAGCCAGGTGAAATGCCTGCTACACTCATTTCACTACAGAATATTTTCCCTCAGTTTCATTACAAACATGGGAAACCCGAAAAATCCAATCCATAATTTCAGACCTTGACATCACAGCCTCAAGCAGCACACTCAATCATAGCTATTTATGTTTTTTTTTTTTTTTTTGTTCGCTTTTAAGTATTTTTTAATGTGTTTCTTTTTCTCACACTACCATAAAGCGACTTAGAGATTGTCCTTTTTGGCTGGTGGCTGGTTGCTGGTTGCTGCTTGTGGCAAGTCAATCAGTTGGGCAGCGTGGCAGCGAGTGCGCCGCGGCATATTTTAAACGTCACTTCGATCAATTTCCCAGAGCACGCCCGGCACGGCGGACACACCCAGCAGACGCGCCGGGGTGGCAGTTGCCAGTTGGCATTGAGCATTGGGCATTTAGCTTTCGAGCACTTGCAACCCCGTCTGTGCAGCATCCAGGGGCAGTGACAGTGGCAGCGGCAGCGGCAGCTAAGCGGATATTCATTACACGAACCGCACGCCGGCACGCGCCGCCGCTTTGACAGTGGCTCAACCCCCGCCGCTGCCGCTGCCGCTGCCGCTGCCGGCGTCGTCCTTGGTCCTTGGCTGGGCTTACACTTTACATATGTCACAGATATCCCCGTGGGAGTGTTTGTCGCCGTTTGACTTTTGAGTGAGCCGGGATGGCTCTGAGCTCTGTGCGCTCAGACGCAAAAGTCATGCCGCTGATCCTGTTTGCTGTAAATAATGCGATTAACGTGCAACACGCACCGGGGGGAGCATGGGGCGCTAATGAGACAGCGCCGCTGCCCAAGGATTAGAGCAACAAATTCGCGCCTAAGCATGGTGTGAAATGGATGTATATAAATATTATATATATGTGTGTGAGTGTGTGTGTGTGAGTGCGAAATATCACTTGTGGTTGGTGGCCATTGTCTCAGCGGCAGCGGCAGCAAAAAAACCATTAAAATGTCTTTAATGTGGCATGCCCCAAAAGCACTTGCCACCCACCCCACCCCGCTGAGACGTATGCCATTCAGTGATTCGGAAATAATGCCATAAACTTTGCCAGTTGCCAAAAGTGCACAGAAATAATCGCATTAATGGAGCCTCAGCCACGTGTGAGCTGACTGACTGATTGACTGCTTGATTGACTGACTGACTGGCTGCTTGACTGACTGAAGGTCTGTGCTGTGCGAGGAGTCAACTGTAGGTCGCGCCGTGTCATTGTCGTGCGCGCCGCCGGCTGCTGTTGCACTTTGTCTTGTGGGCGGAGGGGGCGTGTGGAAAATCACATTTTCCAGCCAAAAAGCCAAAAGCCAAGTGTGCGAAAAGTTGATAAACGCGCGCCTTGATTTATGAACTTCTGCCAGGCAAATAAATAATACACCAAATACAATATGAAACGGGCGCGAAACGCAAAAAACGCTTCAATAAAAATCCCAGCGAAAATTGACTAAATACAAAACATGACAGACGGCGTGCGAGTATTAATAATAATAATGCGGCCAGGCTCACATTTCGCAGCGAGTGTGACTCCGTGTGTGTGTGTGTGCGTGTGTGTGTTTGCTGCCTTTTTTATAAAGTGCAAAAAGCGCTGTACTTTTTTGCACATTCACATTCGATAAAAATCGCATGATCATAAATTTGCACTTTGCACAGCCTCCGCGGCAACGCCCACCCCGAAAAAAAAGGAGCAACGCTACGCCGCAAAAGGGGTGAGTCGCCGGCAGGGGCGTGGCAGCGACCCCCACCCTCCCGCAATAATATGCTCTTGTGAACTGGACTGGATCTGTTTGCCCGCTTGTTGTTGCTGCTGCACGTTGCACGTTGTACGTTGTTCGTTGCACGTTGCTTGTGGCACAATTGCAATCGCTGCCTTTCGATTTTATTTCTTTACAAATCGTTGAAATATTTTTCATAGCAACAGAGACGAAGCCGCGTGCGCTTTCTGCTCTTTTGAACGCCCACAAGAGACGCTGGTGTGAAGTTATTTAATTGCCAAGCGTTTTCGACGCGACAGAAAACGCGCGGGGCGAAAAACGCGCGAGGCAGAAAACGCCAACGAAACGCGAGCAAGCATAAGCGAGCTTAGTGGAGGTGTGAGGGAGGCTTTGTGAGTGTGTGCATGTGTGTATATGTATATGTGTGTATTATATATGTGTGTGTGCATATATATGTGTGTGTGTGTGTATTTTAGTATTTGTATTTGCATTAGTATTTGTATTTGCATAATTAATGCGACTGCACATGATTTGCATATTTCTAATTTAATCGAAATGATTTTACAACAGTAACAAAAACAATAAATTCAAATTGAATTTAGCAGCAACAACTGCAAGGCATAGCCCGACCCCTCCCTCCCCTCTTGCCATGACTCCCCCTGCCCCTTGCCATGTGTGCATGTCGCTGTAACATTATAAATAAATCAAAATACAATTTCTCAGAAATTGCGATGCCCTATCAAAATCTTGAGTGCGAGTGCGCGCTAGCACCCAAAACCCTAAGTCCTCCCCCTCTACCTCCCTCGCTCCCTCTCTCGCTCTCAACATGAACACAATTTCCACCCAAAGCATGTCGTAGGCAAATCTGGCCAAAAAGGGGGCGGGCCAGGGCAAGTGTATGTGGCATACGGAGGCGGAAAAGTTGTTGTTCAGGTTGTTCCTGTTGGATGTTGTCGTTATTGGTCAGGCAGCAGCAGCAGCGGAGGCAACACTGTAGCGCTGCCACAGGCAACAGCCAGGCCAGAGTCAGACTCAGAGCCAGGGCCAGGGCCGGGTCGGCACACACATACACGACGTTCTGTCCTCTGCATGCCGTGCAATTATTTTGAACTTAAATTCGTATTTTGTGCGAATCTGGCGAATGCATCTTGTGTCTCTTCGCTTGCCTTGTGTGCCCGGGCAACATTTCATATGCAAACCTAGATGCCAATATACACAACAGGAACAACAGCAGCAGCAACAACTACAACAACAACAACAGCAACAACAATGTCAGCATGCAACTTTAACTAGCGCTAAATTGTCAGCAATTGTCGTTTAGCTCTCGCAGCTTGAAATCTTTAGCAACATATTGCACGCGGCAACATGTGACTGCAATAAAGCTTAAGTACACTGCGAGAAAAGCTTGTGGTAGTAAATTAAATGTGTGTGGAAATAAGGTGGGTTTTTGTTGCTGTCTTTGTTAGTTGTTGGACCAATATTGGATTGCATAAATATAGCTTCCACACTGTGAGAAAAATGTTGTGTAAAAATTATTTAGAATTTACACAACATTTAGTGCAGAGTTCGGTTAGTAGAAATATCAGATTTGGTAACATTTATATTATTAGTTGTAAAATATATAATGAAAAGTTTTTTAATTAATAATTTGAAAAAATGTATCAAATTATTTAAATGAAAAGTATATAAGTCTTATATAATATGTATATATATTTTTAAATTTAAAAATCAAAATATAAATAAAATAATACACAAAAAATTTGGACCAATTTCTTTAGATCAAAGAACACTGTATTCAATTTTTAATTTATATTTATAAATATTTATAAATATATATATATTTTTTTTATTTAAATTATTTTTTAAATTATATTGTCTTATAAATTTTTTTATTTTAAAATTTGATTAGTCATATTTTTATCTGTAACAAATTTAAGCAATATTTAAAATCTGCGAACAATTTTGGTAACTTTTTTTTCTATCTTCCTTTAATTTACATATTTGGGTAATATTTAATTATTTATAATTATATTTACATTTATATTAATATTAATTATGTATATACATTTATTTATTTCCATATTTTTATATAAATTTCTTTAAGTTTAATATTTCTTTTATTTTATTTCTTAAATAATTAAATAATATATTTTACAGCTTTACCTCGAGTTAGCCAATTGAATAGTATTAAACTTTTCTCTGCGTGCACGAAGTCTCGCGATTAATCACTAGAGCTCTGTCAAGTCGGAGAAATGGGTAGAAAAAAAAGAGAAAAGAAGGAGAGAGAAAAAATAATAAAACCAATGAGAATCATGCGCCGAATTCATACTTCAGAGTCCTCCTCGTTGAGGCGCCTGGTGCGGGTGCCATTGACCGCGGTCGGTTGGCGGCCCATGATCCACAGGCGCATGCGCCGCAGGCAGCCCTCCTCGTCCAGTATGCGGTAGAGCTGCATCAGCAGGATGATGAAGACGGCGAGGAGCGTGAGGAAGGCCAGGATGTCGCGTGTCGTCCAATATGGATGGATGCCGGTGACGCCGGCGCGGCTTTGCACCAGCGCAGCATCCGTGGGAGCAGCTCTGGCGTCCACGTTGCCGTCTGGCTTGTGCAGGCAGCGCAGCGGCAGGTGGACGCCGCGGTCGCTCAGGTAGATCATCATGCGGCGCATGAGCGCAAAGCTGAGCTCCGTGTCACAGATGCTCAGCTCCTGGAGGTGCGGATGCTGGCGGTGGAAGAGCTCGTGGTCGAACTGCTGCAGCCGATTGCCCTCCATATGCAGGCGCTGTAGGCGTGGCAGCGCCGCAAAGCTCTCCGCCGTCACGGTGAGCAGGTGGTTGAAGGAGACGTCCAGTTGGAGCAAGTGCGTCGGCCACAGCGCCGCATCCGGCGGCAGGCGACTCAGCTGATTGTGCGCCAGGTTCAGCTGCGCAAGGCTGGGCAGGAGCAGAGCCGTCGCGTTGTCACTGGCCAGCGCATCGATGTTGTTCTTGGCCAGATCCAGGCGCTGCAAGTTCCACATGCCCTGCAGCAGCGTCGACGCCGCGTCGCCGCTCAGCTGATTGGCGTGCAGGTCCAGCTCGATGACGGCGCTCTTATCGCCGATGCTGAGCTGCGTCAGCGCATTGTTGCCCGCCAGCAGATTGATAACGGCGCCGTCGACGCTCAAGCGCCGCACGCCGCTGCCCTCCAGCCGCAGTGTCTGAGCGCCCAGCACGCGCAGCTCCGACAGCTGATGGAGCTCGCAGTCGCTGAGATCGAGCAGGCGCAGCCTGGAGAGCGTTGCCAGCGAGTTGGGCTCGAACTCGGCCAGCGAATTGCCACGGAGCAGCAGCGTCTGCAGCTTCGCATTCTTCTCGAATGTCTTCGCGTCCATGTGGCTGATCTCGTTGTCGCTCAGATCGAGATGGATGAGATTTGGGAGTGGGTCCAGGGCGCCGGCCATCAGCTCCGTGATGCCGTTGCCCTGCAGCCCGAGCAGCTGCAGCTGCGCCAGGCCCTCGAACGCCAGCGAGGGCACGATCTGGATGATGTTGTGGTCCAGCTGCAGCACCTGGAGCCGCTGCAGCGACCCGAACACTTGCCCCGTCAGCCGTGCGATCTTGTTGCGCTGCAGCACGAGTTGCTCCAGCTGGGGCAGCAGCGCGAAGTGCTCCCTGCTCACGTGGTAGGTGCTGCAGTTGAGCACCTGAAGGCTGTGCAGATTGGGCGTCCGGCGGAACAGCTCCAGCGGCAGCGTCCTCATCTGACAGTTGCCCAGCAGCAGCGTCTGCAGCTGCTCCACCTGCCCCTTCGCGTAGCCCAGCGGCTGGTGGTAGTCGCTCTGCAGACCCCACAGCCGGCAGGAGGCGTCCGGGCAGCTGGCGCTCAGGTTGAGCCGCCCATTGCCATCGTAGACGGGCGCTGCCAGCAGGCACTGTATTCCCAGCAGCAGCAGCAGCAGACACGGCCTATGCATCACTGTGACAAATACTATATGGATTCCAAATTCCTCTCGATGCTGTTTGCTCCACAACCGACGCTTGAAAACGCGCTCAGTGCACTGAAGTCACGATTGACTCGGACGACGGCGGCTGCTGCGGGCTTATCGCTGAAATGGTAATGGTAATGGGGGTGGCAGTGGGGTAGGTGGAGGGCACTGAACGGTGGGGGAGGTGTGCGGGCTGCCGACTTTATATTTACTTAATATTTATAAGTATTTAAAGTATATATATATAGTAATGCAGATAAGCCGGACTGCAAGCGTATGTAATATTATTTCCCCTCTGGGAGGCCCTGGGAGCACTCGTCTGCAACATTGTCGAGCTTCAGATTTTCATTCTCTTTTGGTTCGTGGTGGAAATACACTCAAGTTCAGCTGGAGAAATGTTGAATTAGAGGTCAGTATTAATATTCAACACTTAAAGAAATATTCATCATGTTCCTTTTCAGTTGTAATTGCATTAAGAACACTGGAAGAAAAAAGTTCACTTATCATAAAGCATCAGCTCAGCTGGCATAATTGCTCTATATGTTTATTATATCATAGAATATATTTGATTATACACTAGAATAAGTATACTAGAATATGTATAATTATATATTATATAAAGTAACTTGTAATGTGTAACATACATATACTCGCGTTGGCGACCCAACGTCAAAAACATATATTGTTCCGGTCTCTGCAAAAAATTTTGGATGGAAAAATTTTAGTCTCAAATCAAGGCCTCAAAATCGAGTTGGCTCCGTTTTTTGCCAGCAAGGATAATAAATTTTTTGAGCATGGAATTCATCTCTTGCCAGAAAGAAGTTAAAAGGTATTGGATCAAAATGGAGACAACAAAAATTTTTGTAATGTTTTGTATATTAAAAAAAATCGTGTTTAAATTGCTCTAAAAAAAGCGAAATTACTTAATGAACAACCCAATAGTATATAAGAAATCGGGTAAGACTGTATCCTTAACAGCTTCAAAGCTAGAACCTTAAAATGTAAGATTTTTTTGTATTCCTGAGCTTTTGGAGTACGGTGAAAGAGTATTATGCAGTCGGTAGAGCCCGTTAACCATATTTTTCCCTGGTTTTACTTAATATTGAAATTTCATATAAATCAAAATGCGGCTTGCAAACATAAATTGGCTGTGGGTAAAAAAATGGGCATCTGATTATATGTAGCGAATTTTAAGTTAGTTATAACAAATTCATTCCTAATTTCATGTAGTGTAAATAGTGTCGAATCAACGATTAATAATAAATTTTTTTCAAATATTATAATATTTTTTTATGTAGTACATTTTTACTAAGTATATAACGTTAATATATTATTTCTTGCAACGTAATTATTGATATTATCAAAAAATTAATAATGACAAATTTTCACTTAAGTGTATATAATATGCACAGAATTTCTAGCAGTGTCCAAGCAACATAAACAACATAAAATTTGGTATTGATTAAAATTTATTAATAATCTGAAATATTTAAATATGTATTATTTTATTTAAATATATATTATTGTATTTAAATATATGATATTGTATTATTGTAATGTATTACATTTTCACTTAAGTATATTTAATTTCTTGCAGTGCAACATCAATGCGTCTAAGCAACATAAATTTGATATTAATCAAAAATGATAAATAATAAGAAATATTTAAATATATATTATTTAGTGTATTACATTTTCACTTGAGCATATCAAATTCATACACAATTTCTTGCAGTGCAGCAGCAAAGTGTCTAAGCAAACACAAACAACATAAATTTGTTGTTAGTCCGTCGCGCGCCTGTTGACAGCATTTACTTAAAGAAGAAAACACAAATCTGCGTGGCCAACATATCGTCAATAGATCATCAAGATTATATCTAACGATATGATCGAGCTGCCCATATGCCCACATATACACATGTGTGTGTGTGTTTAAGTGTGTGCGTGTGTGTGTGTGTCTGGAGCGGCGCAAGTTAGAAGCCATCATAATTTCAACATGAGTGTTGGCTGCCACTGCGCACGGCTAACAATGATGAGGCTCACACTAGGACGCACGCTGAGGCTTCACTGTGGCTGCTGAGCTACAAATGTGTGCTCGACAGGGTCGCCTGGGCCTGCGCGTTATCAGCAACAGCGATGCAGATTAATCGCCGCTGATAAGCAGCGTTTGCTTCGTCGAGTGTCTGTCCGTTTGCCCCTCTCTCTCTCTCTCTGTCTCTCTCTTTCTCTCTCTGTCTGTCCTGACGAGCTGCGCTTATGACAAGCCACAATGACGAGGATGATGATCGACGGTAGCGTTGCGTTGACGTTGACTGCGTGCGGGTTTTGGGTACTTCAAGCGCGCACACTGCCTCGCGTATGTATGTGCACACTTGTGTATGCTTTGGCTTTTGTTTGCTCTCTCTTGTATTCTCGCTCTCGTCTTGCTGAAAAGGTGTGCCTGGGCTATGCGAAATATGCGTGGCCTTTGTCGAATGTCGATCGCTCTGGCCGATCTGCTGCGACTGCTGCTGCTGCTGCTGCTGCTCGTACCCTTTGGTTGCCCAAAGTGGTTTAGATTAAGGGCTTTAGTTTAGTATTTTGGCAACAAATGGGGCGTTATTTGCTCAGCGAAACGTGCGACTGGTTTGGCTTTGGCTGTGGCTTTCGATCGATCGATCTGGACAACGGTCGCTGCACCCCAATGACCTCTTGCAGCTCGTCCAAGACGCAGCCCTCGTCTCGTTGTCGTCTCCATTGTTGTTTGTTGAACATCTGTCGATCTTGTTTGGCGATAATTTGAATTGAGTTTTCTCTGCTCTGGCTCTGGCTCTGCCAATGCTCTGCCCCCGCTACCTCCCTCGTTCTCTCCTGGCTCACGTGTCACGTGTGTGCTTAATCATAGAGCTTGGCTTGGTTCTCTGCCCACATAATTATGCCATATCCCATGTCAGCATAACTCTAATGGCAGCTAATCAAAGTTCAGCGCTTTCTCAGCGAACAAAACGTGTCAACCCTGCGCTCAGGTGCAGCTAAATCCGAGACAAAATAAATAAAATGCAATGGCTCCAAGTCGAAGCAGGGCTCCTCCACTCGCCACGCTGCACGTTCAACTCGTTTTCTCGCAATTAACGCGAAATTCTACGAATTGTTTAATTAGAACTCCAGCTACAGCTACAGCCACAGCTCCAGCTACAGCTCCAGCTCAGACTGGGGCTACAGCTCCAGCTCTGAAGCTGGCTCTGGCTCAGCTCCACAGCACGTTTAGAGCTGGGCGCTGCATAATCTTTTTTGTAAACATGAAACTCGCGCCATTATATCTGACTGCAGCTGGGCTCGTGGGGGCAGAGAGAGGTGGGGCGGGGGGCGCGGTGGGGGCAGCTGCACATCTCTGTGGGTTTTGTTGTTTTTGTCTACATGTTTCGCTGCGCTCTGTGGCTACGTTTTAAATTTAAAATCTGTGAATTTGAAGCAGTTAATCGAGCCACGTTGTCTGCAGTTGGCTGCAGCCGCAGCCGCAGCTTCTGCTTAGGTGTTGTCGCCTCTGCCCGTTGTTGTTGTTGCTGCTGTTGTTGTTGTTGTCTGTCTCTCTCTCTCTGTTTGTTGTTGCTGATTTCGTTGAGCGATTAAATCATTAAATATTCCGATTGTGTAGCGTTATAATGAAATGTTTTTAACGCTTGTCTGATTTGAAATTATGCAGGGAATTAAAGGATCTCGCGTATTTGCTCAACCAACTCGAACTGGCGTTGGTTTTGTGGCCAAATGTTGTTGACGCAGAATAAGAATAAAATGTTTCACTATATAAAATTGTCAAAGATCAAGTGATTTATTTGTATAAATTGATATATCAGACTGATTTAATTCTACAAAAAGTCATTTTTATTGTAATCCAATTTATTCAATTAGGTTCATGGCAAGTTTGTGTAAATAAGCATTAACATATTCATTTCATATTGGCTTTGACCAACTTCATAGCAGCTGCTGTTGATTGATAGCTCAAAAAACAAACTGTTTGGAGCTCATTATATTGCACTTATTCTTTGCGCCTAGTCAGCTGCAGCTGTTGATTCATTTAAAGACTAAAATATTTGAATTACTTAGCTGATTCATTCAAAGACTAAAATATTTTAAGTGCTTACTTCAAAACAGTTTGGGAAAATTTCTTGATATTATGAATTTATAATTCTATTTTTGATATTTTTTTTTTAAAGATAAATATAACACAAATATGGCATTAACAAACATATGTTTTCAATAATAAAATGCCTCCTAGGCTTACATAATTTATATTATTTAAATGACAAAGAAGATTTTAAGCCATAAGAAAAATATCGTGAATATGGCCTAAGCTTTGTTAAAATTTATGAAATTAAAACTAAAAACTAACTATCGTTTCAATAATCCATAAGCTTTTGAGTGCTGTTCTCTGTATATGAGTTGCTTAAGTTATTCAAGCAACAGCTTGGATCCTGACTTAAATCCCAGGCTAGCGTGGGATATTGTTTTGCCAGTTCGAAGTCTTATTTCCATATAAAATTTAGATGACAAAAAGAGACTGTTTTTAGCAAGGCAAATATCCTTAGCTACTAAGGTGCATTTATATTTGGGTTTCAACTGTTGAGCTAATAAAATGTTCTTAGTCTTAAACTAAAACTGTTTCTATGCTAATTCTACACAATTTTCAAAATATAGAAAATATTTGAATTTAAACATTATTTGCTTAAATCATTTTGTTTCTAGTTTTGTTTGGCGCTAAAAATGCCTGTAAATTGGCAACGAAATATGAAAGCCAATACATTTTTTTTTAAATGTATTAAAATTATATTAAATCTTTTAACAAAGCTTGCAAAATTACTTGTAATTTCGCATGAATTTTCAAAACTGTTCAAAGTATAGGACATTTTTTTATACATTTAGAAATTTCGTCAAAAACTTAATTGACAAAACTGAAATCCCCCCAAAAACTGCTCGCTCAAGTTACGGAAGCTAGCCATTAGGAACAACATTCAGCAACTAATCGGCTCATAAGCTTAAGTAATTTGATTAACAAATGGCATCTATAACAATAGACACGCAACATTGCGTATGCTTAATATGCAGCAGCAACAGCAGCAGCAACGGCTACTGCTGCTGACGAACAAGACAACAAAGGAACAAACAAAAAGTTGATCAAAACAAATATGTGAAAATCTCTGACAAATAGATTTGACTGATATGAATTTTATTTAAACGCAATCGCTGATGCATAATTAATTAAAAGACTTTTTTTTTGCTTTTTGCTTTCTGATTGTTATATTTTTGTTTTGTTTACTGAGGGATTGTTGTTGTTGTAGTTGTCGTTGCCTGGCTGTGGTTGGCTGTTTGGCTTGTGCGCCTTATCTTGTAAATTGAATTATGAAATCGTCAACCTGAAACTGAACTGAATAGCAGCCTGGCTGCTGCTGCTGCTGTTGCTCCTTTAAGTCCATAGACTGGAAAATCAGTTAAGAGAGCATGACGACGCAGCAGCAGCAACGGCAGCAACGGCAGCAGCAGCTGCTGCCCGCGCGCTACGCCAATGACCAATGACAGCGGCGTGTGGCTGACTGTCTCAGCCTCCGTGTCTCAGCGCATGTGTGAGAGAGGGAGAGCGAGAGCGAGAGCGAGCGGGAGTGTGAGTGAGAGCGAGCAAACAAAACGAGCATTTAACATAATCATATCATATCGTGGTAGGCATCACATCGCTGCAGAAACCACTTAAGTTGCCCTGGACAGGCAGGCCGCAGGATGACTGCCATTTGCATATGTATGTGTATCACTGGGCTGCCCCCCCAGTGGCACCGCACCACACCATGTTGTTTGCTCTGCTTTGCCTGCCTGCCTGAGTGAGCAGCAGTTAGAAGTTTATCTCATTCATAGCTATATTATTTGTTTGCTGTTGTTGTTGTTGTTGTTGTTGGCCTGCTTTTGATTTTTCCATATTTATTTTTTGGGAAAAACGCTTTGGACTCGCTCGCGCTTATCGAGACGACAGCATCTCGCATCGGGCATCGGGCATCTGGCATCTGGCATCTGAATCTGTGCTTTTGTTAAGTAATTGAGAATATAATTACACGAAATTACGACGCAGTCGACGTGCTTATCTCAAATGTTAGCATCTGTTTTATCTCTGACCTCTGCGGCGGCCGTTGCTGCTGCCGTTGCTGCTGCCTTTGACAGTGCGTACAAGCAGTTGCTGTCCCTTTGTATTTATTGTTGACCAGGTTCAAAAGTCGTCGCAACTTCACTTGTGACATGTGTGCGCTTTCGCAGCGCTTCACAATTGACTGCGAGAGAGAGAAAGAGAGTGAGACGAATGCTTTGGCCCATAGACACACAGCAATTGCCACTTCCCAAAGCAATTACGCCACAATTTAAGCGTGTAAACAAAAAATTACAAAGTTGTTAGACCAAAATGGCAAGCAAACTGCAAGTCATGGCTGATGGAGGCGCCTCCAAATGACACAAAATAAGAGACGCACACAAAGAGAGGAGAGAGAGCGAGGGGCGAGCGCGGAGTAAGCGCAATTTGACAATTCTTCTATGTCTGTAATTATCACAGTGAATACTGACAGCTGATGGCTATGAAAGTTTTCAACTGAAAATTCATTTTGGATTTCAGTTGATTGAATGTTTATGTAACTCTCTAGAAATCTAAAAAATAATTGCCTCTTTCTACTTAAAAATTCTCTCACAAATATGTCTATAGTAGTATGCAAAAATGTAGATCTATCAGCTAGATTTTCTAATTTTGTATATCCCCAATTTGCTGAAAAGGCGAATTCAGGGTATAATGGTTTTATGAAAATGTATGTAACAGGCGAAAAGAGGCATGACAGACCCTATAAAGTATAATCTTAATCAGAACGAAGAGCTGAGTTGATCTAGTTGAGTTGATCCTTCCGTATGATTGTCCGCCTGTCTGTCCGTCCACCCCTACACCCGCCTGTCCGTCCATGTATCCTCAGCGACGACAAAAGCAACAGAAGCTAGATATCTGTAATCTTAAATGTATACTCGTATATAGCATATGCCCTATATAGCGTAAGCCTTATGCCTCATATATAGTTTATACCTTAGTCTTTTTTTCGATAACTTCTGCCATTTTCTTATGGTCGATAAAAATCGATATTTTTTTCGTTCATATTTATGCGTAACTGGAATAGTGTAAAATTTGAAAGACTTAAGATTTAATGTACAAATTTCTATAATAAAATAATCACATATTATGTATACTTCGGGTTTGGATACCTCTCCCTTACCCCGAGAAAATGTCATAAAAAAGTCTATTTAAAAGAAAAGTTATTCTACAAAAAGGTGTTGCAGGTTTCCAGGTATCTCCTAGTCAAACAGTTATCACCTTGAACACCTTAACTTGCTCCAAATTTATTTTAAATTTTACTCTACTAAACTCTAATCCAAATTATATTTCCCAAATCAAATCAGTAAAACATTTCACTTCATTCGTCCTCATTAATTTGCAGTTAATTGATTTGTAATTGTTCCATTCGATTGGGTTTTCACTGTAGTCTGTCCAGCAAAGGTGACCCGTTTTTTCTCCCGTTGTAACCCCAACTAAATGCTAACAAACCACAAATAATGACAGCGTTGAAAATCGATGTAAATTGTTCTTGTTGTTGTTGTGGCTGGAACGGAGCCAGAGCTGGAAACGTAGCATGTGTCGACACACATCATCGAGCTGCTAGCGACTGGCTCTTAATTGGTCAATTGGGCAACAGTTGGACCCAGCTACCCCTCTCAGCTAGCTCTCTAACTATCCGTGCAGCAAGTGTTACCTTTCCAATAAATATTTGTTACGCACAAATAAACTTGTAGCGCGCGCGTTAGAAATTACATTTCCCTCCGCCCCAGCCATCTCTCCTGCACGCACTCTCGCTCACTCTCGAAGCAAGTGAAGCGCAACACGGCATAGAAGTCCTCTCGATCTAGTACTGCGTGTGAGTGTGTGTGTGTGTGTGTGTTTTGGTATCTAATGCTTTATCAAATTTTGATAATCAGCGTGTGGTGTTTGTCTCTCGCTTTGCGGTATTTGTACGGTGTCTCTTGTTTGTATGTTGATTTGTATGCCCTGCAGCTGGGTTAGCTACAAGTTGGGTATGTTAGAAGTAAGCATGGAGAAGGAGAGAAGGATTTTGAAATTGTTTGAGTATAGTTGAAAAATTTATATGTTTACGATTTTTTTTATTTAAATGATTTTTAAATATTTTTTCTTAGTAAAAAAAAATATTATTTTTTGATACTTTAATTCTGTTTATATATGCAGAGTTTATGTTTTAAATGTAACTAAAATTATAAATAAAAATATTTATATTGCTCATAATTGTATTAATATGTTTTAAGGCGATTGAAATATATTTTGATTTTTTTATCTAAAATATATATAAATATTATATATAATAATATACGATATATATCATATATTTATTATGCATTCAAACTCTTTCAAACATTGATTACAGAAACTTCTTTGTACGCCTAGTTTGAGGCTTAACTAACAACTAACAACTAAAAAAAATAGAAATTGCGATCTCTACTAGACTAGAACTAGAAATTGAGAGAGATCTCTACTAGACTAGAACTAAAGCTGAAAGAAGCTAATTATTTTTGTATTTTTATAAAGCGAAGCTTAAAATTATTCAAACTTACCAAATAATTTGCATATACTAATACATATATATATTCATAGACTAATTCCATTTCATTCCATTCCATTCTAAATATACACACATATATAGTTAAATCCATTACGATCACTAAAACACTTCCCACTCAGTAGTCCGTCAGAAAAGTCTGAGGTATTCGCTGGGTCGCCCCGCAGCTGAACTTCAACTTGTTGTGCGCTGCGAGCGCCGAAAAAGACGACAAAAATGTTTGCTTAATTTATCGCAGTAGCATCGCTCGAGCTTGTTCGAAAATTTAATTTAATTGGATGCCACCGAAGTGCGCCCAGAATTGTGGCAAACGAACCACCGAGCACCACCGTTTGGCCCCTATGTCTAGTCATAATTTGGCATTTGGCAGCAGCTTCGATTTCCGAACGGGCTTCCTGTTTCGCTGCGCGCTTATCGCGGCATTTGGATCGCTGTTCGCACCTATTCAAATGATGCTTAGACGAGCTGATTGAATCGACTCGGGTGCAAATCTCTCGGAAGTCTTTAGCTGCATTCTGTGTCGTCCGAAACAAAAAACTGGAGTCGTTTTTTTTCTGTTTTGTACGCTTCGTTGTCGTTTATCAGCTGAGTTTTTGTTGTGGCCATCTCGGAGCACATCTCTAATTTCTCAACTGGCCAAATAGTCCTGGCTCCGGAGAGTGTGCATTGTGTTGCGGTATGGCTCCTTATCTTGATGCAGGCGCGCAAAAATGTTTACAATTTGGTTGCTCGTTTGGCTTAGTTTTTTTTTTTTTTTTGATTTTTTAAATGCTTGTTCAGATTGCTGAAATGGGTATATTAGTTATGGGCGAGGTTCTGTTGAGTTGTTGAAGGTGAGGAGACTTTGGGTATGTACGTGATTTATTGCTTGTCTTGAGGGGTTTTGTGGTTGAATGCGATCTATGAGGTTGTTGGTTGGAATAGTATGTATAAAAGGTAGTATATATATATTTATTTGCTTAAAGCTTCAAGGCAAAATCTACTATCATATTTTTGTTAATTTATCATATTTTGTAAGCTTCGAAATAAGTAAAAATCCTTTTCTACACAAAATGTGTAGTCTTTTGAATACTTTTATATATTATATACATATACATATAATGTATGAAATATGTCTAATTCATAGACCCAAGATATCTAACTTTATGGAGCAAAGGCTTTATTATGCAAGCAAACTGGAATATAAACTTTTTAAATTTCTTATAAATGTATCTAAGCTCCTTTCTATGCTCGTTTATAGAGTATCAAAGGAGTATGTTAACTTTACCCTAAAATATTCTGCTCAGATTCGGCTAACATCTACTGTAGTATCAATAATAATCTTTCTAACGATTTTCACGAAAATTCTGCATATTTCACTTACTTTTCGTTGTTCCAAATAATCATATATAATCAACAGCAGTATCAAAAGATCTTCGTTAAAGTCAGCAACTCTCAATAAATTTTCCGAATTTGAATTCAGATCTCATATTCTTCATGCTCAACTACAGTATCATGATCAATCAATTTGGATTTAATTATTCATATACATATACAAATTCACGCATATATTCCATACATAAAATATAGTTATATTATTAAATCTAAAATAAGTCCTAAAATTCTAAAACTCTCACTATATAATTAAACGACTTCAGCTCTCCATAATTTGAACCTACCCCGAGCGCGCATTCCTCAGTCGTTCACTGCCGATTGCAACATTGTTTTATTTTTTTTTTGTTTTTCTGATTTTCCATTTGTTTCTTTCTCGCCTTTTCACAATTAAAAACGTTGTCAGCTCGCGTTTGTGCTGGGCTGCGAGCTGCGTTTCATTTTTCATGTTGTTGGTCACTCAATTGTGGCCGCGCGACGCATGCCACAAGGTGGCACGCAGACAGACAGCCGCTCGGCTCGGCTTGGCTCTGCTTGGTCTGGCTTGGCGTTTTGTGTCAAATAACAAATAAATATCACGCATGGCCAAAAGCAGCAATCAAAGCCATCAAAACTGGCAACTGGCAGATGCCACAAAGGCGATAAGCAAAGCCTGCCAAGCATCCTGAGAGGGAGAGAGAGAGAGAGGGAGAGGAAGACGAAGAGCGAGAAGTCCTGGCAAAAAGCAACTCGATATATTGTTGCGATAAAGTGTCGTTGTTGTTGTTGCTGTTGTTGCTGTTGCAATCAATGTTTGATTAACATGCGTTTTAGGTCTCAGCTGGCTGTAACGGAGCGTGCGTCTTGTTGGCCAACATATAAATGGTCAGCCCTCAGGCGCAACCATAATTATTTCATTATAGCCATTTCTTTAATCAAACCCATTGGCCACAACTTCTGTGACTGTTGTTGTTGCTGTTGTTGCTGCTGATGATTTGGCTGCCAGCTTATCAATTGGTCGCCATCTTAATTGTTTGTTGTTAAACACGCAGCTCGTTCCCAACTACAACCTTAGCCTGAGTCTCGGTCTCGGTCTCAGTCTCAGTCTCAGGCCGACTCTCGCTTTGGGTTTGTGCTTGGCCAATAGATTTTTTCGGCTTATTGATTTTTCATTTGAATTTCGACGTCAGCCGTCGTTGATTTATTGTTGTCCACTTAATTTGTCCGAGATGCTGTTCAGATTTGCCGCATTTTAAAGCCTGCGCGGCTACAAATGTTTCTCAGCCTCTACTTTTTGTTTTACTCTTGTTTCGACTTCCCTCAACAACTATTTATGGCCCGTTGTAGCTCATAGAAGAATTTGTTTATAACAAAATGCATTTAATGTTTCCGTGGAAGGCATTAAATTAAAGCATGCCATTTGCATAACTGACTGATAAGAGGTGTGGCCAGAGCCAGCTGAGATTGAACTGGGATTTCGCAAGCTGTTTAGATAAATGTGTTTAATTAATGCAATTATAAAGCACTTAAAATTAACAAATTTATATAACACCTTATCTCTCTCTCTTAGTCAACTGTTTAAGAAAATTAACTAAAAATGTTATTTTGATATGTATTCAAACTGAAATGAATAAACGCGAGTGTGAGTGTCTTGTTAAGCGGATGTATAGAAGTTTATTATAATTTAAGTATATATGTTAAATAATTTAATACTTTTCTCATTCTTAATATATAGATTTCTTTAATTTTAAATTTCAGATTTCCGTATATTTGATTAAGCTCTTCAAAGATTATCCCCTTTATATATACGTAAAATTTGTTATAAAAACTATATTTTAAGCTTGAATCAGACTTCATTAATCCTTCATCAAATTTCCTTTACCTTGATTGGCAGCTTACAAAGTAGATAATTATTTCATTAATAGATTTTCTATTAAATATATTTTTAATCTCTCACCAGATTACCTTCCCTTTTATTTATATTTTACACTATATATACTATAACTATATCTAGTTTAATCTAGTTTATCCATGTTTCCTATGTTAACAAATTTACTATAAGATACATTTTTATATCGCTTTTTTATTTCATCAATAAAATGCATTTAAATTTGATCAAATTTATTTATTCTGAATTTATATTTATGAAATTTCATATTAGATTTCCTTATGACTGGCCTAAAAATCATATATCCTTAACTTATATATCTGCTTTAATTTATCTGCAGTTCATCTATCAAGCACAAAATCTTTATCTTTGCCTCAGTATAAAAAAAAAATATTTACAATAAATTATCTATATGTAAACTTTGCCCTGATTTCGCTATCCTCTTAAAATAAATATACTTTAGCTTAACAATAAATCATCTTTTATCAGATAGAATGCATCAAAGGAAAGGATATGTCTGATATGAGAAAATATATTTATTTCATAATTCAACTGAAATAAGGCTATGATCTGTATAGATAATATTTTTTAAATATATATAATATTTTATAAAAATATTTCCAATATTTTATAAAACTATTTCCAATATTTTTTCACATATCTACTACAGCTATATGCTATTGAAAAAGAATTTCACAATCTAATTCCCATTTAGCCCTTTCGGTAAATTCTCGGAACTGTTGCGGCGTGCCACGGGATGCTCTCCGAGGAATAGCGCCTGGCCAACAAGGCCGCAATTAGACACAGTTGCCAAACAGTGGCCACAACAACAACAGCAACTGCTACGACTGTCCACCCCCTCCCGGCCTACCTCAGCTTCTGAATTGGCGCGTTGAGAGGCAGACAATGGCAATTGTGGCCGGCTGAGAATGTTGTCATATGTCGCCTCCGTTGTCGTCGCACATCGCTGTATTTCATGTAAACAAATAACAAATTAAATGAAAATTTAAATAAAAGAGACCCGCACACACACACTCCGAGGGAGAGAGAGAGTGACAGCCAGGCCAAATCACAAGGCAGCCCAGGGGCTGGCCCCGGCCAAAACAAACGATTTATGTGGCGGGCGAGGGCTGGATAAACCGAAAAACCCGGCGCTAGACGGCGGCGTCGTCGTAGGCGAAACCCCGCTGATCGAATCAAATAAAACGAACACACACATGCCTTGGGGGCACAGGACAGAAAAAAAGGACAATCAGAAGGTTGGCTGGTAGCTGGCAAGGATTTCCACAAAGCCACAGGACAAGAGAGGGAGACATAGAGAGAGAGAGAGAGAGAGAGCGAATGAGTGAGGACTCGCCCTTAACTGTCTCTTCGTGTTGGCCCAACCAGGCGGGTGGCACTCGACGGTAATTGGGATTTGTATTGAGTTATTATTTATTGTCAGACCCGAGTCAAAATAGAGAAATTATCGGTCTGGTTGCCTACTTTGATTGCGTGCTGAATTGATTGATTTGCCGAGCCAATTGCAGCCTGTGTGGCCCCCGAGCCTCTGTGTGCATGTCAATAGGTGCTAAAAATTGACTCTGGCGACGGGCAGGCGGTGGCCCTGCTTCAAACTTAATTAACCAAAACGCCAGGGCGATGCATCTCCTCCGCTCTGGCCACAGAAGCCATGCCACATCAAAAGATAAACGCACGACAATCAGTCACAGCTGCGGGGGAAGTGCAAAAAAAAAAAAAAAGCAGGAGAAAAACAAAAAAAACAAAAACAAGAAAAAAGGACAGGAACAAGAAACACGCAGCTGCAGCCGCGCAACTGGCAAGTTGGCAACTCGCAGCTCGCAGCTCGCAACATTTACATACTTACAAGGAAAGCAAGGAAGGAAAGGCTGCCATGGCGATGATATATAAAAACACAAGAAATTTGACATGAACTGTGAGATTTCAACGCAAAGATAAGGGGCCCCGAGATGCGACGAGCGCTTGCGAATGAGTGTCTTCTTCGACTCCATCTCCATCTCCATCTTCATCTCCATCTCCGAGCTGCTGGCTGGCTGGCTCCTTGAATAATGGCGTCCACGAAACAGGACAGGCCAGGCCCTGGCCCTGGCCCTGGCCACGAAACGGTCTGGACCCAAGCAATTGTAAGAAAAACTCAAGAGGGTACAACATAAAACACACAACAGATGAGATGAGATGGAATTGCTGGAGATGAGAGAGCTCAGCTGAACTGCAGCCTCAGCTCCAGCTTGAGTTCGAGTTCGAGTTGGTAGCTGAGAAAAGGTTGGCTGGCTGAGGCAGACGAGCGCCGATTTCTAGATTCGATAAGCAAAATCATTTGTGATAAAATAAATAATTGAGTTCGTTTGCATATCATGGGAAACATCTCAGCGCTGCCATAAACTAGAGGAAGCCCAAAGAAAACCCCAAAAAAAAAGCAGATATAATAAATTCATAGGCATGCGGCACACTCATAATTTTCCAATTGTGTCACAGATTAAAAAGGAAAAAAAAATATATACGTCTTTAGACAGACTTCAATCAAATCGGACAACGTTTTGGTTGCTGTTGTTGCTGGCAGCAGCAGCAGCAGCAGCAGCAGCTATCGACTATCAGCTATCAGCGACTATCAGACGGGGCGCACCTCAATGCGATAAAGCGTTAAAATTAATTATCGACTGCCACATTGCTGCGCTTGTGCTGTCAAATCTTTATCGCGTAATTGATTTCATAGCTACTGCGTTGCGTTCTTCAAATTACACGCCGGGAAAGGGCACGCTGGAGTCTCTGCCAGCCCATTGTTTAGACAGTCGAAGAAAACGCTCAACAACTACAAAAAAAAGAAAACAAGTCAAAAATGTAAACCAAGTCTGTGAATGCTAAACTACAAGATACCCTGTACTAAGCTGGGGTGAAGAGAGAGGTCAAGAGACGAGTGAGATAGATGTTAGATGGTGGGAAGTGTGTAAGGCTGTGCGAATGAATGGAGCGACAGATGAGTAGATAGACTTTTAATAAATAAATTAATAGATAAGTACTTAAGTAGATAAATATATAGATAAGTATAATTTTAGATTGACAGCTCGATAAATAAATATCTAAATATAATACTAGATGGATGGATTAATAAAAATATTGGTTGATAGATTGATAAGATGATTCTATTCACAGATTGCTGATTGATAGGTTGATGGATTGATAGGTTGTGGAAATTATGGATTGATAGAGTGATTGAAATTATGGATTCATAGAAGATTGATAAAGACAGAGATTGATAGGTTAAAAGATTGATAGAATAATGGAAAGATTGAATCAATTTATAATTCAATCATTCCATTTTTCTATCAATCTTTTAATCCATCAATCTCTGATAAAATGATAGATTGCTAAAGGTTGGTTTATAGAATGATATTTATATAAGTCGATTGACTGATAGATTGATGGAATAATAGATTGATAGACTGATACAGGTATATATTGATGAACTGGAAGATTGACAGATTAACAGATTGATGGATTTATAAATAGGTGGATTGATAGATGGATTGATAGATATGTAGATAGATGTAGGCACATAGATAGATGGGTAGATATGGATAGTAGGTAGACAGAAATTAAGATATATAAAGACAACAGCAGACAGAAACTTAAATAGACAAATGTGACCAAAAATATTTAATAGATACACTAATCCTTAAAGCTAGAGAAACTAAAAAGTCATAAGAAAGCATTAGAAATAAGCCTTCAATCCCAACTATCTGCCCACAAATTGTATTGTCTCTGCCCACATCAACCCCAATTCCACATCCGCTTACAGGGCATTGATATCGACGCGATGGCAGGGGGGATAGCAATTGAGGTAAGGCGTTAGAAAACATCGCGATAAGAAACTGTGATTTTTATTTTTCAACTGATTTTTGATTTCCTGTACAATTTTGATTAAAAACTTTACGAAGAGGCAGTCTGCGCGCTGTCAGCTCTGTCCTCCTGTCCTCTGTTGCCACCTTCCGTGCGCCGTCGAAAAACAAATTGAAAACAAAGTCTAATCAGTCACAATTGAGAAATTTTTGTTTTTTTTTTTTTTTCTATAAGTTTCTTCTTTTGCCTCTTTAACTGGGCTGAGGTTGCTTTGAGAGCTTGGAAATCTAATCACTGACAAGCTATGGCTGCCTGTATTTGATAGATAGTTTCAGATGGCACGTCATGCCGTGGCCCATCGAAACCAGCTAGAAAGGTGGCCATAGATTTGGGCTAGCTGATAAGCGCGGTGCCAAGCACAAGTGCCGTCTGCATATAGACCTCAAATATATATGTTTCTATATGTGTATATATATGTGTAATATATATCTCATTAGTTCTCAGTCAATTTGCAAGCAGCAACTGCCGATTGGCAGGACCACCACGTGTCGCTGCCCTGCTCGATGGGGCTGCAACCTTTTGTGCCTGCTGTAATTAAAACTTAAAACGCTTTTTGTTTTGCAAGCAGCTCTTGAGCCATTGTTCTTCGGCCCACAAAGTTCAGACCACCCCGCTAGCTCTTCAAGCCTCCCTCCCTTCGCACCAGCCCTTCGCCAGTCCAGCTACTCCACACGTCTCGACAACAGCAGAATAAACTCAAGTGTTTTCATTGTGCACATTCCTTCGGAGAGTGTGCGACTCTTTCTTTGGTAAAAAAGCAACTGCTAAAAAGTTCGCCTGGCAACCCCGCGACCTCCCCCAGCGCTTGGTGCTCGAGTAGTTCAAGTGTTGCAACGCGCGTGCCCAGGCACGCACACCTTCTGCCACGGCATGGCATAGCAGGGCGGGGCGGGGCAGGGCGGGCGACTCAAGTGTCCCAATATGTTGCAACTTCGAACAGCAGCACATGCCACAGCAGCATCGCTTGGCACAAGGATGCCAGCCACATCGATGCCTCGCACATTTCCTTATTTAATACGTGTTGGCAAGCCAATTTAATTACAAGCACATTAAACTTTTGTTGGTCTAGAAATTGCATGGCAACTGTCATTGAAATAATTGGGAGTCATTTAAATATAATAGATAATAGATTTTATAGACGCTTATAAATGTTTTGGACGCGTATATAAATGTTAAGGAAATTGCTAACAACTTTCGTCAAAGTGTTAAAAAATAAATTTGTAGACTTGAATTAAGATATCATAAAAATATTTTTATGAAATATAATTGTATTTTAATGCTTCACCTATAGTTAGAACACATACAGATTTGAGGAGGATATAAATAAAATAAAATATAAGAATCACCTAATCTAATCTATAATCTAGATAAATTAGATGGTCTAAGCCTTAAAATAAAATATTCTTATTAATCGATTTAAAAGCACATATTTTTTAATCCTTCCTAACCATGATTGTATTACATATTATTACTTTTTTTTTTTAATTAAATATTTATTTTGGTTAAAACTGGATGAAATATGACAAAGAAAAATATTGAAATTCTTATTGAAAATTTTGTCAAAATGAAAAAAATCGATGAACTTTTTAAAAAACTTTTTCAAAATATAAGAATAGTTATACTTTCTAGAATAATACAGTAGCAAAATTTTGTAGAGATGAAAAAATCTACGAAATTTTTTATACAATTTAAGCCGGAATAAATGACAATCCATCTTAGATCATAAAAATTATATATTGTCAAGTACGACAGATTATAATTAAATAAATAAATAAATAAACGAAAAAATTTATTTATTTTATATATTTATATATTTTTTTTTAAATATTTTTATATTTATACTTTTTAAAATAATATATTAGTCAACTTTAATTATCAAAAAAAGTATTTAAGTCTTACAATTTTACCTGATTTTAAAAGAATTGTTTATTAAATGGAAACTTGATAAGAACCAACAACTTCTAAGAATTTGGTATAAGATCTATGCTAAACATTTAATCTGGTATTAGAGTATGGGCTTTAAAAATATAAAATTATTAATATTTATATTCAAAAGATGATTATAAATTAAGATTAAATCATTTAATGGCCCCTGAAAAATATTTCTTAAAAAATTAAATAAATTAATTTATAAGTAAATATCGTTTTTCCAAAGATATTTATGTGTGCTCTCGTCCAGTTTTCATCGAATTGAAACTCAACTTGCAGTTGAATGAAATCTCTATATTTTTTTTATAGATAACGATATCGATCCTACCTGATCCAATGCACCTGTAACCTTAGTATGTGCATAAATCATGAATGCAACAGCAGCAGCAGCTACAGCAACAACAACAACACACCATAAGGGGTCAGTAGAAATCGAGCAATATAAACGCCCGCAGCGTTCGACTAGACCTTGAACCTCGGCGCTCAGAGTTCGACGGCTCAGAGAGCCTACGCCCTATCGGCGCTGCCTGTGACGAAATATTTAGTCGAAAATATTGTCCCTAATGCTGGCGCCAGACAAGTCTTATGCTGATGATGATGACAGACTTAGGCACCGTACACAAAACAAATCCAACCTGTCACACTAACGACTTCTGCGAAGACAATGGCCCGGCCTCTGTCTCTGTCTGTGTCTATGTGTTGCAGGTCTGCAGTTGAGTTCGAGTTTGCACGTTGCACGTTGCAGGTTGCAGGTTGCAGGTTGCAGGTTGGCTGCTTGGCGGTCTTTGTCTATAAGCCAAAAGTGTTGCACTAGTTTCGAGTTCTTAGAGACAAAAGGCTATAGGTTTTTAGCCGCGCGGCGCTTTGTTCGACGCGCTGCCGTCTCCATATTCCGGCATTGTGTATGCATTTTATGGTGCAATTCTTTTGTGCTCTTGCACTTGCCGAAAGGCAGGCCAATATTTTTATTGCCGCTTGTAGCAGAAATTTATGAAATACAAATAGCGGCCGCTAAGAGTTATGACCCGGCGCTAGGACACGGCCCGCACCAGGCCAGGGCAGGGCGGCTGTGAAAGGCATTTGGCAAGTGCATTTCGAATGGCCGATTTCATGCACTGATCGTGCGGAGGCTTAGCATCCGACAAAAGTAGAGCCGGCTGGCGCCAGGATTTCAAAGGGATAAGCTGCAAAATAGTCTACACAACTATTTGTTATATATAGAGAGAAATTTGCTAACGGAGTCTAAGAAAGTTATGCATAACGTTTAAGAATTGCAAATTGTGTGAGAGTAAAACGATATTGTATAAGAAATTGCTTGTATGAAAGGGTTGGTTGGAGTAAGGTTGTATTAAATATCTCTAATTGTAGATATATGCTTATCATGCTCAGAAAATATAAAAGTGATCGATGAGGCTAGCAGTGATTGTAAAGGAAATTAACTTTGAACACTTCCAGAATATGAGTTGGTTTGTTTGTCATTGGCGTTTATACTATCTCATGATAAGCCCGTATCTTGATATATCTATATAGATTACTTTTAATTATATTTATTAAATAATCTATAACGCATTGATCACGTAACTGCAAAGACGAATTGTAGACAGAGATAGAGCGTAGTAGAATCAAAGAAATATGAACAATTTATAAGTGTGGAAATATTAGACCACAAATTTGGAGAGTTTTATGATAAGAGCGAAAATTTTGATATACCATTGCACATTTAGTCCATATTTTTTCTGCAATGTTATGAGTAAAGAAGTGAAGGTTTAAACCAAGCAAAGGTCATTAGAAAGACATCGACGTTTCCTTAAAATCTTATCAGTTAAGCGGCGCTCTATTTACGTATGCTTATACTTTTCTTATTCTTTTATTTTAATAGTAATCTGAATATTATAAAGGTATTATATATACTTATATTTATTTCTATATTTAAAATATTCGTATAATAATATAATAAAAGATTAACCTGAATATAATTAATATATTATATATTCAAATTATTCGTATAATAATATAAAAATTGTCAAAATAAAATATAAATATGCATATACTCATGGCATGGATATGCTATCAAATCTTATACTAACAGTATAAGAAAAGTATAAGTCTTACCATTTTCTACATATAAGGATTATATTCCAACCTTCATGATATAAAAATAATAATCCTTTGCTGTTTTTATACTATAAATATAATATAAATATAGTATATATTTAGTCTGCTTTCATTTTACATGAGCTCAAATCGAGTAATTTTACTTATTCATTTCAACATTTATCTAAAATTTGAAGCAAACTCAAAATTTCAACAAATATACATATCAAAATACTAACACATCTCTCATTACAATCTCACACACTCACTGATCTGTTGCTTTATCAAAGATCAGAGCTCGAGCAGAGAATGGACTTTTTGCATGTCTCATATGTCAAATCTCACCTTAGATCCGAGGACATCTGCATGCGATTTGCGGCCCGACTATTTGTCTGGCACAGCTCTAGGGCCAATGGTCAATAGAATTCTCGCACTGATTCAGTGCAATCGATAGGCAAATCCTGGCGATTAAGAACCGAACGATTTCCTCGTAAATCCGATATGATTCAGACGATATTTCGAGCGAATGTCCAGGGGCGCAGATATGATCGAGGGCGCGCATAACGCCTCTGCTCTACGATAAGCACTTGTCTGATCGCCCATCTACAAGTCGTGCTATCAGAGCTCAAGATCTGCCGGCACGAGAGGAAGGGCGAGAGAGAGAGAGCGAGAGAGCGAGAGCGAGAGCGATAGCTCTCCCACTCACTGCACAGAGAATGACGCCGCTGATCGAGAGA
Source organism: Drosophila pegasa (assembly GCA_035046225.1). Classification (NCBI taxonomy): domain Eukaryota; kingdom Metazoa; phylum Arthropoda; class Insecta; order Diptera; family Drosophilidae; genus Drosophila; species Drosophila pegasa. The sequence goes on along the minus strand of JAWNOD010000398.1, from coordinate 4,408,102 downwards.
ATGATATGCACATTCCAGCAGATCCAGTCTCGGCCCTGCCCGACCCGTCCCGAGTGCTCGTAATCCTTCTGCTCACGCTCGGCTAACGCCCCGCACAGACGGACCGACTGGCTGGGAGTTCGGGTGTCTGCCGCCGTTGTGGCTTTATGCTAATGATCGTGTCGACCAGAAACTAGACCAAAGCAAAAACCACTCAAATACTCATTGTCTGCCCGATTGTTTCATCAAAAAATCTCTGTGTGTGCTGGTGTGTGTGCCTAAATATTGCAAATCTCTGCCTGCCGGCCGGCTAACCATTGTTTCCCAGTTTGGCTGGGAGTGCGAAAAAAAAAAATCTCTTAATCGGCACTGGCGACAGCATTCAATGAGTTTTCTCTGCCTGCGCCGTCGTCCGCGGCTGGCTGGGCACTTGAAACATGACAATATCAATTTGTACGTACAATGGCCTAATCTGATAATCAGTGCAAACATGTCCTTTGTGTCCATTGTGCGTGAAACAATGCAAACGGCATAGTTGTGCGCCAGGATTAAGTGCTAGTCAGCCAACTGCCAACTGCAGGGCCTAACTATGTTGCCAACTACAGCTCGCCCTCTCTCCCTCACTCTCTCGCTCTCTTTTTGGCAGCTTGGCGCCCTGAAATTTGTTGGGTTTTTTTTTGGGGCTGGGCCAACTAACTAAGTGGGCCCACCAGCCAAGTTCATTATGTGCAGCTCATAAGTTGATAAATGCGCATTTTATGTTAATAACTTTTCGGATGCTGCTGGCTCATAAAACTCACTCGCGGAGCGATCATAAAAGGCGACACCAAAAGCCGTTTGCCCATAAGCAGAGCGCCAAACATGGAGCAAGATGATCACCGATATGCTGGCTGACAGACGAGCTCTGAGGCTCTCTGACTTTGTGGCTGGGCATGTCAATCAAATGTGGCCGCAGTCGCATAAAAATGATCGACAACAATGACACTTTGGGCGGCAGGAATGCCACGGATAAGCATCGAGAGAGAGAGACGACGCTGAGCGCCAGCCGCATGTTCATTTATCATGCCACACGCAGAGGGGCAGGAGGTGGGGTGTGAGGGCCACAATTGAAATGAAATCAAATAAAATCAAGTAAGACAACTCCGAGGTATCATAACAACTGCAATTGTCGCAACAGACGCAATTAATGAGGCATGCCATGGCCATGGCCAGGGGTGGTGGCTCGCTATCTCTAAGCTGCAGCATCCTTGCCAACTCCCCACGAATTAGCCACGTAATTGAGTCGTAAAAGCAAATGTGCCAAATGTTACGAAACTTTAACAAAAACAAGTTGTTTCTGCTGCTTCTTCCACTTGCGGTTTGACAATTACAATTGCACAATTGCATAAATAGCCACGGGTTGTCCTGCCACTGGAATGGACTCTGCATATGCTGCAATTCCAGCTACCCCTCTCTCACTCTCACCCTTCACTTTCCCTCGCCTCGTCTTATCGCGTCAATTAACTCGTATCGCGTTTGTTAAATGGAATTTTAAGTTGCTTTGATTATGTGTGCTCGAAATTATATTGTATTATATGTAATATTTTGGTCGGGCTCTGGTCGGGGCCTTACCTTTTTATGTTCGGGGGCCATTAAAAATGTGAAACGACTAAAATTTATCGCATTGCTGTGCACGCTATAAAGCAACAAATAAATTTAAATACTAATAATAATAAAAAGCCAAGTTGGCCAAAAAAAAAAAAAAAAGAGAGAAGAGAAAGAGAACCTCACGCATGCTCCAGCTACAGGCACAGCTCCCGTTTTCGGTAGCATCCTTCAAAAGGATAAAGGGCGCCCATTTATGGCCAGCAATTAAATGGCCTGCCATTTGTTTTATTATAACGCACAGCGAGCGGCGTTCGCATCGGCATCAGCGATAAGACCGGTTTTATTATTATCCTTCTTTTTTACTTTGTGGGCAACACGAGCGGCCCGGCGGCAGGAGGCAGGAGGCAGGGGGCGTGGCGCTGCCTTGCGGCCAGAGGACTCTGCTACACATTAGAATAGGCAAAGCGAAAACAAGACAAGGCCATAAAAAGTCGCAATGCGCCATAAAAACAGTTAAAGCCAAGACAAAAGTAACACACACACAGCCACACACTGCCACACACAGGCACACACGCACACCTACCCACACACAAACACACATAAAACAGTGTGTGTGTGAGCTCTGTACAAATTAAGCCTTTCTACATAAACCAGCGAGCTCACATCCTAGCTGCACAGATAGACGTTTACATTTATTTATAGACCCGTAAAATGGGCTCACACGTTTCGCGTAGCCGCAGAGATACCAAGTAGTCTCACTTGACATCAGGTTGACAAAGAATGTATTATAAAAATTAAAATACAATTTTGTTTGATAAATAAAATTAGCTAGAAGATCTTGGTGTAACAAACAATTTGTAGAACATTTTTTTAAAAAAGTAAGAAAAAAAAAATTGGTAAAATTAACACCGTATAAATATTTTTAAAAATTATTATAAAAATATTAAAAGGACTTATAAGTACAAAATTAAAAAATATTATTGGAAATATATTTAAAGGAAATATAAGCAAAATATTGAAGAAAGACATAATATTTTGAGTTATACATTATTTTTGCAAATATTTAACAGAACTGTAAGCAAAGAGTTAGCAAGTTTAAAGATTACAAAAATGTTTTTAAAATGTCAGCAAAAGTAATAAAGAAACCTTTAATATTTTGCTTTTAAAAATATTTGGAAATAAATGTATATATAAGAAATCTTAGATTGTAAGATAGAATTTTAGTTTTTATACTAAAAAAATATTTTAAAAATATTTAAAAAAAATTTAAAAGATATCTTACAAAAATGTTTAAAAGAAAGAGAAAAAAAACTACCAAAATAATGTTAAATATTTCAAATTATTTTGAAATGAATGTGTTGATTATATATATGACATTTTGAAATCAGTATGTTGATTATATATATGAAATGCGATCAAAATGCATAACTTATATATATGTAGTCATATTGTAACGTTAACTATGTTTGCATAAGTTAAGTATTTCAAATTAATTTTCCTTTGGCCAACAAACGTGTGAGAAGTTTCAGAAAAGAGTACAGGAAATTCATTTAATATTTGATTTGCATATATTTTGTTTCGTAAAATATGTGCATGCTTATCAATTGCGTGTGTTATACCCATTTTGTCTAAGCTAAGCGGTATTTTTATATATTGTATATTTATAACAAAAATAAAGCTAACATTCGTGGCGGCCGCCCTTTGGGCCGACGCCGAAGCATGTGCAAAGTAGGTTGAGCAAAATCGCGCACAACATAAAACATTTTTAATGCCAAGCAACAACAACAGCAGCAACAACAACAGCAAGAACAACAATAACAACAACAGTTAAAAGCGGCAGAGCACAAAAAAAGAGTCGCAAAAAACATGAGCATAAAATGGCAGCTGGCAAAAGAAAATGGCCGACCAGGCTCCAAATGCGGTTGCTGTGGCTGCAGCCCGCGCTGCTGCTCTTGCCCCCATCTGGCCCCCTCTGCCTCTGCTGTTCCCACTCCCCCCTGCTGGCACTGACTCTAGCTACGCCTATGGCCACTGATCCATGGCGCCGCCCACATTGCACGCTGCAGCATACAGGATATTGTGTGAAAAAGGATTAATGTGTCCCTTTTTGTTTTTAATTGTATTGAGGCGCGCGAGAAGAAGAAGCAGCAGCAGAAGAGAGCTCGTAATGCCCAAAAAGCGACCAAAAATCTACGTATAAAATATCCTTGTGTATATATAAGCCAGAGTGTGCCATAAAAATGTCACAAACTCCTTGAGTTATGGGCATGGCTGTGGCTTCTGTGGCGCCAACTGCGCCCACGCTCCCGCCTCGGGCGAAAGTAGGTGGCAAACCCTTTTGTTTTTAATTTATATACGGCTGTAAACGAATTTATTGCTATATTATATAATTGTATTAAAGAAAAGGAGCACGAAAAGCAAACGGATTCAATGTGAGTTTAATAATGGCCAAACTACGGAAATGGCTACCATCAAGAGGGGTCTCGCTCTCTGAGTGTCTCGCTCTCCTAGTTCCATTAGAGATAATTGCATTACAATTGAACAGATTGAGCCAAATATTTATATGGCCAAGGGCTAAAGATCATGCTAATACTATTCCTTAAGGCTGTCAAGGATAGAGAGAATTATGTAATGCATTCTAGATTTTTTGTGTAAAGGAATTTTCTACATTTGCTGCAGAATATTAGAGATGGGGGATTATTAGAAAAGGCTGCATATTACAAATTAATTCACTCTCATTTCATGCACTAAAATAATTAGTGTTTGTTTCCTATATATTTCTATCGACAATAATCGATATCGAAATATGGCTAATATCAATATATTTTTTGATACATGCGTAGAAATTTGTTTCTTTAATAACTATACATTGTCATTAATCGATATATTCATTTTATTAAGATTATATAAACCTTTTGTCTACCTTAAATAATTTCTCTATCGTTTAAAAATTGATTAAAGCAACAGAAGTCGATCAAAATTTCTACAATTATTGTATATTCAATGATTTCAATAAGAAAATCGAACATTGATTCCATAATCGATAAAGCTTTCGAAAATTAAAGAATTTTATTGACAAAAAAATATTGGTATTTACAAATCTAATTAATTAATTATTTTTAGTCGATAGATCGAATAATAGTTGATTTCATACTTGACAATTGATCCCAGTAGAAAAACCGACATGTATTTATATAAATCGATCTATTTATTGAATAATGATTTTTTTGTTATATATGAATGTGAGCTTTAACTAACATTTATCAAGCAATAATTTATTTCAATTACAATAGTCAATCGTCTCATATATTAAATCAAATCAAATTTAAGTATAGACTTAGATAAGTTTTAAATATATTGCAGTACATAATTTATTGCATATCTCTTTATCTATATTATCATTAACTTAATTACTTATCGATAGATATTGCAATTCTCTCCCTTTATAGTTATCTTAATCCCAAGCAAAACTACTTATAGATTTACCTAACGATTTAGTTATCGATTTATCGATATTCCAAATGAAATCTTTTCCGCACACTCCCAAAGCAAAGCAAACGAAGAAACCTTGACTGCTCATTAAGGCCTTCCCACCTCTCGCTGGGACAGCGCAGCCGGCCCAGCTTCTGCCCACGTTTCGCGGCGCTCGCCACCAAATGGCTTGTTGCATGCAACGCGCGCTCGCTGTCTTTGGAGCCACTGTCGCCTAGTTAAACATCTCTCATTTATATGCGACTGCCGGCAGCGGACACAGTAGCAGCTTAGCTGTCCGCACACGCAAATTTCGCTGGCGCACACCTGCCCGGAGTCGAGCTGAGAGCTGCCCTGGAAGCTGCTGGGCCCTCTTTTAATTTATGGCGCTTGTCATATTTTGTTAGACACGGCGATTAATTAAAGTGCAGAAAGAGCGAGAGAGAGAGGTAGAGAGGGAGAGGGCCTCGGGGCAGTGCATAGCCCAAAATGTCGGGCTAATTGAAAAGTGGCCCAGGAAACCGAAGGTTCGGACGACAACCGCTTATTAAAAACGCAAAAGCCAACACTGAAGACGTCGGGTTCAAGTGGCCCGGGCTAATAAATGCGGTCCAAGTTCGTGTCAGCCAACGGGCTGCACTCAGGCGAGTGGCCAGCCACTCAATGGACGAGTCATCGATATTAGCTCAATTCCGCGTAAACTGGTGAGCCCAAAACCAAAAAAATGAAGAAAAAAAATCGCCGATCATTGCAGGAGCGGCTCCGCTTGAGTGGCAGCCAGCCAGGTCGGGCAAATACATAAATGAAAACAACAGACGGAAAAATATTTAAAAAGTAAATTGAATTTAGTGCAAGTCATGAAACGAAATGCATTTCGCGCCCAGCCCAGCCCAGCTAAAAAACTGGGGCGTGGCACAACGTCAAGGCGCAGGCAGGAGCTGAAGCTGGAGCGACTGCAGCTGAAGTGCCCGACTGACATACATGACATGCTAATTAAAAGACCACAAACAGCCGACGCAGCCAGACGGAGGGAGCGACAAGAGCGAGACAGCCGATACACAGGTGGCTAGCTATCTCGCTCGCTCACGAGTCAATCTATCATATTTTGACTGCAATTTGTCAACCACAATTACGTGCACATTCCCAATGAAAAGAGAAAAGCAACGAAATCGAGGTCTGGAATTGCTCCGCTCTGGGCTTTGGGCTACGCTCAGCGGCCCACGCATTTCCCGGTAATCCCCCAGGCCAGAGCCGTTCCAATTGCTCCGCTTTTGATATGCCATCCACTTAATTACATGGCTTATTGTCATACGCCTATTCGGCTTATTATCCAGCTAAAAAATAAAAAAGTGCGCTGCCCTTAACTGATCGAACTGTGTGATCGAGCCGCGATAATCTGTGCACACACACACACATGCACACGCAGATATTGAGTGAGGCATGAGTTGTATATGAAATCGAAATATACTCTTTTCTAGTAAATTGTAAAAATAATAAAAATAAAACATTTTATTTTATATAATTATATTTTTTACTATTTTATTTTAACTAAAAATGTATAAAATAAAAATTTTAGGGCAAAAAAATTAAATTTAAATAAAAATCAATGAAATAAATAAATAAAATATATTTAAAATTTTTAATTATACTATTATTATATAGTATAATTAAAAATTTTAAATATATTTTATTATTATATAGTATAATTAAAAATTTTAAATATATTTTATTATATAATAAAAGAAAGATATAATAAAATTAAAAAATTATTTTATTTAATTTTTTATTTTATTTTACTATCTTTTATATTTTTATTTTAGCTAAACATATTTTTTATAAATTTTTAGGTGATATAAAATAAAAGGCCGCAAAATAATTGTGAATAGAACGTGGTTCATCCAACATTTTTTTAATGTTCGAGCACTGAAACTGAAAAAATATTTTTGTTTTAGAAAGATTTGTTTCCATAAAGAAGTCTACTGAAAAATATCTGAGCTGGATCATTTGGTTCCGCAATGAGACATATCCATTGCTTGAATTATAACATATTTTCTTGAAAACAGCTTTGATCCTACAAATATTTTTTCCAGAATTTATAATGAGCTATGAGTTATGAATATGTGGAACTTAGTTTTCACAGAAATAAAGTTGGTTTAATGAAGAAATGTCTTAAAAAAGACTCAAGGAGCAAGCAATTTTATTTATATAATATCATATTTCAAATATACAATCTTTGTCCTTATCAAATACTTTAACTAAAGCAATTAAACTTCATTAAACTTAGTCTCAATGCTAGTCAGTTATAAACCTATTAAATATATTTTCATTGAACAAATTACTTATCTGAATCTTGTCAGCTTGCCAAGCTAATCACCTAGAACAACCTAACAACCCATTGTTAGTGTATTTACCGTGTTTAGAGCTTGACAACCGGGCGCTGGGGCGTTGTTTTGCCATCCATTGATCAAAAGCAACGCAGGCTACCCTACCTACATATCCATAAACATATCTATATAAAGTATATATATATGATCTCATATATATATAAATTTATCATGTTCATGTTCACTTTGTTGTTGTTGCATTGTTTTGTGTTTCTGTACGTTGTCACTCGTTCGTAGGCGAGAATTTCCGATCAACAGGCAGTGATCGACGGCAGCAGGCCAGGCCACGCCACGCCACAAGATCCGCAAACAGCTCGCAGTGCGACGTAGTCATATGAGAGTATGGCACGAAGCACGGCAAGAGAGAAAGAAAGATGGATCGTTGACGAAGCCACACAGCGTGTTGATTTATTCCCCATAGACTCGAGACTCCCCTTCAGACTGCAGCAAGCCCTGCTCAAGTCTCTCCTCTAGCTATACGTCTGGTAAGTATGTGCTCTTCTTGCCCATCACAATAACGAGAAGTCAACAAGGGCTCAGCCAATGCCATGAAAATTATTATTACATATTAAAAATTGGTTTGCAATGCACTAGAGACTGCTGCATGAATTGTGAATGCTCTTGAAAATTTTTTTAGATTGAGAATAATAAATTAATATAGCAAAATACAAGCGAAATAGCTTAGTTGTATTAGAAATAAGTAGAACGATATGAAAATATTTTAATGTGTTTTAAGTAGCTTATGAAATTTAAAAAAAAATGCTTTTAAAAATAGCATTAATGTGTTGATAGATTGCATAATAAATAAAACTATTTTAATTGAATAAAATATTATATAAATAAAAAATCAAATGCGTGTAAATACTTCTTATATTTATTTCTGTTATATTTTTTTAACTATATATTTCTATTATCAATTAAATTAAATTTACAAATATATTTATATTGTATACATTTTCCTAAGCTTTATATATTATTAAATGCTTTTGCTTCTAAGATTTTGATCCAATATATATTATTTTATTTATTTTTTTTTAGACTAGGCTAGTTTAAAAAATAAAATAATAATAAAAATAATAAAATAAAAAAAAAATTAAAAATGTACATAATTATTTAAACTAATAATCCAAACTTTAGTAAACCAAATTATTTGTTTTTATTTTCTTATTTTTTTCCATTAAATAAAGTTTTTTAATATGAAAATCATTAAAGATTTTATTGAAAAAATATATATATTTTATGTTTTAAAAAATTTTATAAATATATATTTGTTATATATAATATGATTTTATAATACTTAAGCTACGAAAATTATGAAGAAATATATTTTATAATTATATAAAGCAAAATATGATGCCAAAGCCAATTTATCAAATTTGTATATATTTCTAAAATTATTACCCGAATTATTATATAAAAAATATGCTTAATTTACTTTATTTTAAAAGTCACAAAGAACATGTCCTAGGCAGAATATAGAGTAATTAATAATGAATCCCTATCGGCAACCAGTTGATCAGCAACGTATAACAGTTTGAGCTGTTCTACAAAAGACTCTTCATATTTTACTCCGACTTCCAGAGCCGCTGTGCCCCTCTACATCCAGCCACGGGCATAATAAATAAATATCAACGTATATTGCACATTAAAGCACATTAGCGATACAAACGAGTATGCAGCAACAAATACAGATCGCTATATACACAACTGTGTGTGTGTGTGTGTGTGAGTGTGTTCTTATAGCAATTCTAGTTTCGTATGCAGCTCAGGATTGTCGCTTGCTCCTCGTCGTTGTCATCGACGACATCGTTGATCATGTGGCCCCAACAACAATTGTTGCTGTTGCTGTGATGATGATGATGTTGTTCCTTGTTGTTGTTGTTGTTGTGCTGTGATTTTGATGATCGTGGCTGAAGGTAGTTTCGGGCGCGACAAGAATAATTACAAATGTCACATGAAATCGACGAGCATCATAAATCAAATCAAATTATAATTAAGCATATTTGATCAGTTTGTCTCTTTGTCTCTGTCTCAGTCAGTGGCTGTGGCTGTGACTCTGACTCGATAGCCTTACAGTTCGACCTTATCGCTGCTGAGGTCTGTGTGGGCCGGGCCGTGGCTAGGCTCTGGTTTTGTTGACTTAACCATTTCGACTTATTTGGCATAAGTAATTGAAATTGTGTTTTGTTATTATTGATATTGACGCTGATGATGTCGCAAGGATAATCGTTGGAAATTCATTAATTTCAAGGCCTATCGCGCTCTCCCTCTCTCTCTCTCTCTCTGTCTGTCTCTGTCTCTTTTGCGTAACTAGTTTATATAGTTTTTCAATATTTGCTTTTAATAACATTAATTTGTCTGCTGCTGCTTGAACAGTTGCCTTTGTGGTCGGCTTAGCTGCGTGTTTGTTTTGACGCGGATCAAGTTGACATATCAGATAATTTGATTAAGTGTGTAACGGCCCCATGTGTGTGTGGGCACGAGTCAAAATTGTTTGGTCATGCAGGCATTCGAGAGAGAGGGAGAAAATCTTTAAGTTCGTGTTACGCTTTAAGCCAATTTGAGTTGACTTTTTATGGCTATCACATATATTGCACAATTTATCAGTGCAAATAAAAGCAGCGCACAACGAAATAAATATAAACGCAGCTCATATGTTTCACACACACACACGGACAGTCATGAGATAGAGATACAATGCGAGAGCGAGCTGGGAAATTTATGTTTAGATTTAAACATTTGCAAAACGAAAAGTCATAAATTACTTCCGTTGGGGAAACGACAGCAGCAGCAGCAGCAGCAGCAGCAGCAGCAGTAGCAACAGCAGCAGCAGCAGCTTTTGGCATTAGCCAAGAAGTCGGCAGCAACAACAACAACAATGACAGCGACAAGGATGCGCCTCAACAATCCACATGAAAAATCTTCATTTTACGATTCTCGGCGCAGGACGAGCGCAGGCGAAGCATATCAAGTATGTGTGTGTGTGTGTGTGTGTGTGCTAGGCGCAGCCTTAGCTCTGCGATAAGCGCTGCCAAAATCAGTGGCATGTATCTTATGGATACAGCGCAGCGCCATTTTTATTGTAGATTTACTTCTTAGGTGGAAGCCAAGGCAATTGTAGCAACTGCTGCTGCTGCTGTCGTTGCCGTTGCTGCTGCTCAACATTAAAATAAATATGTACAAATGCGCAGATAAATAGATAGCGTGGCCATGTGATGCCTCCTGAAAGGATGACAAGGCAGCCAACAAACAAAAATGGCGTAAAGGAGCGCCACACAGGGAGGGAGAGAGAGGGGGAGAGAGGGGGAGCGAGAGAGACCCAGAGACAGCTCATACACACAACATTTATATTTCAGCGGAGAAAGCTCGTATATTATCATAAAGCAAGTTGCTGGATGCGAGGGCTGCAGCAGTACCATTTTTTTCCCTCCACTCTGTGTGTGAGGGGGGCGTGGCAGGGTGGGGGCGGGGGGGCGCGGGCGCAACGGGCGTGTGATGCGCAAAAGTCGGGTCGTAAATCTTTGCGATAACATTTTATGCGAAACATTTCTTTTTGCTGGTCCAGAGGGAGCCACAAGCGAGCGCAAGGACGCCCAAGCCAGGCGAGCGCAAAGGTCGGGCCGGTGCGTGGGTGGTGCGCCAGAGGGTGGCCGCCGCTGTGGTTGCTGCTGCTGCGTTTAACATTTGGCAATAGCACGGAAAATGGCGCGTACAGTGTGCTCGCTGTTCTGTGTCGGCCAAGGAGCAACGACGAGGGCAGCTCCTGGCTGTGACTGTGACTGAGGTTGGGGGCTGTGGGTGTGGGTGTGGGTGGCGTTGCTACGTTTTATTGTTTTTGTTGTATTGCCAAGCGGATAACCGAATGGAGACAGGCAGCGGTGGTTGGTTTAGGAGCTCTCGCTGCTCGCTTTGAAGAATTTATGGCTTTCAGAGATGTATCTATATGCCAGGGCAAAGGCAGAGGCAGAAGACTCTGGCAGAGAGAGGCGGGGTGGCGTAGCTGCGCATCTATACTCCTGCAAGGCATTTTCCCTTTGGCAATCCGTAGTAGTAGAGTCCTGCAGCAATTGCAACCTGCTGCCGAAAAGTGTTGACTGCCTTTGAGGCGACATTTCAATAACTTTTGCCTGCTCAGCCAACAAAAGGCAGCGGGTCCTCCACGCAAAAAACTATGTCGAGTGCATGACACAATAAGAAGCAACAATAAACAACAACAAACAATAACAAACAATGTGAAAGACAGGCGGGAGCAGCAATTGTTAGATGCTAGAGAGGAGCCAGGGATCGCATAGCAGCTATGGGTAGACAGTCAGAGCGAAGCAGAAGATTCTGCAGATGAATAAAAAAAAAAGTTGATGATGTTTAAGGGATATGAATTAAAATTTTGTCTACCAAATGAATTTTAAATAAAAATAAAAAATTTGTAAAAAAAAAATAAAATGTATATGAAACATATGATCAGAGATCAGGATCTGAAACTGCTAAAAATGTAAGGAATATCTGCAATAATAAATACAAACTTAATTTATTAAATATAATGGATTTTCCAGATTCTAAGAATAATCTATGATTGTACATGACTCATAATACATTCAGCTTGGGATCTGAAGATGAAGAAAGTTGTCTCAAACACACAGAAGTAGAACAAGAACAAAAAAAAAAAGTAAGAAATCTCTAGTCGGGCGTGACCGACTAGGGGATACCCTGAGCCCCGTCGAATCTGAATTTGGGGCCGGTATCCAAAATATAACAAAATTCGAAATTGCATAAAATACATATACAGCTAAATATAAAATTTGGTGTCTCTAGCTTAAAAGATGGGCGAGATAGAATTTTATAACTGAATTTCGATAATATTTTTATTCGATAACAAAAAAACGAATAAATTAATCGATTATCGGAAATAAACTTGATATGCGCGCTGTATATAGGGATCTACAAAAAAAATTTCAAGTCTCTAGCTCTTCTGAGAGCTGAAATCGACGCGTTCATACATACGGACAGACGGACGGACGGACGGACGGACGGACGGACGGACAGACAGACGGACAGGGCCAAATCGATTTCTCTTGTCGTCCTGATCAAGAATATATATACTTTATGGGGTCTGCCACGCCTCCTTCTGCCTGTTACATACATCCAACAAAAACATTATACCCTGATTTCCCATTTTCAATGGGCTCAGGGAATAAAAAGTAAGAGAAAATCTTAGCTTAAGAAAGAAGGCAGCAACAGGATCATTTGGGATTAAAAGGCTTATGACAAATGAATACGAAATTATAGAATAAATTGTAAATAATAAAAAAAGTATTAGTTGTAATATTGTATTTATACACATTTTGCATTATTATTTTTCTTAAACTAAGGTAACAAACATTTTATGAAAATATAAATAAACTATATTATAAAAGTCTTCTTGAAAATGTATATAGATTTTAAAAATAAAAGATATTCAGATATTAACAGGTTTTAAATAATGTTTCAATAGATATTGTATTATAAATATATACAAATATGGACTTGTGGATAAGCGGATATATGTATACATGGATACAGGTATATATAAATAGATTGATGTATGGACTTACGACAATACGTATGAATTATTATCATCCATTATTGTCGTCGTATAAAAATATATACGTATTTACAAATAACAACTTATGCATTATGGCTACAAATTATCTTGCTTTATGACATACTGGACTCCTTATTACATATTTATAGAGGCTTATACAACAATTCAATGGATTAATACTTATCCAATATAAAATATTTAAATTCGCTTAAAACGTTCTCCTCTCTCTCCACTCAACCCTCTGCAATTTCAGGTCTCTCACACATTTCGTGACATCCATTGCATCCCATCACGAGCTGTCACGAGTTCATCTCTAAATGGAACACTTTTTGTGCTCTACCGTCCCTCATTTCTTTTCTCTTTCAGTGTAATTCTATGCTCCCCCAAGCATGCAGATCTCTCATGTTTTCTCTCTAATGCAAGCGGACAAAAGGATGTGCAACTTCAAAGCGAATGCGATGCGATGCAATGCGAGTGACGCGACGACAGGACCTGCCTTTGAGTGCTACGAAAATCGAAAATCGGACGGACGATGATGTGACAGTTTTCCAACGCAATTTTCATAATTTTCCTCGCTTTGTTGTGAAAGAAGAGAAAGGAATAAAAGAGAAAAACTCGAACTCGAACTCGAACTCTTTGTTGTTGTTGTTTAAGTGCCTAAAATCAGTGTTTGTTGTTGTTTGTGTTGCCAAACATGAAAAGCATTTCATCAAACCTTTCGGGGCCTATGTCAGGTGTGTCGAGCCCCTATTCAGCATTCGAAAGGATTTTTTTCATGTGAAATTATGATAATTGAAGGCGGCGCACTCGCATTGTGGGAAGATGCTCGTAATTTCGGCCTTTGGCAATAATTTCGAATTAGCCACAGCGCCGACTTTCTCACAGCCCAATTAAATAGCCATCGAGTTGGCCAAGTTGCCGCTGCGAACGTCGGCCGCGCCCATAAAAATTGCAATAAAATTATGCGCCCAATTTTTGCATAACAACATTGAGAGCCAGGGCGAGCTATTGCGAGTCGTTGCGGGCATTTTCCCAGCTCGCCGAGTGTCACAACAAATCAAAACAATGTTGGTGTTGCACTAACCCTTAGTGCGCGCCACAAATTGCTGCTGGCAACGGCAGCGGCAGCGGCAGCAACACGCCTAATAAAATACAAAAATCGATTCGCTGCGCTTGGTTAGACGGGGCAGGACCTCGCTGCATCTTTGCTAATTAGCTTGTCTGTCTCGATTGCTGCTGTGCGCGTCGTCGTCGTCGTGTTGCTGCCGTGTAATTGCTGCGGTTTGTTCAAATAATTGCGCATGCAAATTTCTATTATGCACGCCCAACACACACATACACATTATTCATATCTACGTGTGCGATGCCTGTTCTATCTCTGATCTGCTGCTGCTGCTGCTCTTCATAAATTTTTAGCCGCCGTCGACGACGACGTTGAATTTGATGTAATTTGGTATTGATGCAATTTTCATAAGGCAACCTCCCCCCTTCCTTGCCACCCCTCCCCCTCCCCCACAGCCTGCTGCGATACATGACATATCTTGTATCGCAGCTCTGGCAATCTTATCTCAATTGTGACCAGGCAATTCCCATCCAAATCCCCCCGCCCCACGCCCTCCTCGATTCGCTGCCCCTGCAAGTTGCACACGTCGCCGTTGCCTTTTTCGGTTTTTGTGGCATTTGAACGAGCGACAGCTTTTGGTAATTTAATAGAACGTTGCGATCGAAATGATATGAGGCTGGGATTGCGGCTGCTGCTGGTGCTGCCGTTGCTGCTGTTGCTGGATTTGTCGTCAGTTGTGTTTAGGGTTGCTATCGGTGGTTGCTGCTGCTGCCGCTGCTGCTGCTGCCGGCTGGTATCATATCTGTGGTGGGTGTTTTGGGCATTGGCCCTAATCTGTTGCCAAACATCAAATCGACCAGCTCCAGCGCCCAGCTCCAGCGCAATTGTTGCAAAATTTAAGCACAATTATTATGAAAATGGGCGAACGCAGCGTTTATCGAGCCGCGAGCGCTGCTCTGTTCGCACCAAGTCAAGCGGCAATTTTCATTAAAATTTTCCCATTGTTTTTTCCCTCGACTGCGAATGAGCAGCAATAATAAAAAGCCGCAGCAGCGGCTTAAAACCAAACAGCAATTCAATCAAAAACGAGCAACAACACCGACACACAATTGGCTGGCAATGACAACTCTCCGGCTGATTGCTGTGTCCCGCCTACCGCCTCCCGCCCCCCATTCGCGCACAGGTGAAAAGTTAATCTGCATGAGCTGCACGCTATGTCGAGCAGAAGCTCTCAGAAATCTGGCAACAGAGAGAAAAAAAAGCGAACAGGTAAAGCAAATGCCAACAAGAAATCAGTAAAAATTGATAAAAGTCAAGGAAGGCGTGGGCGGGGCGGGACTGGGGAGGCTGGGGCGCATCAATACACATACAAATGCAATTATCATGGAAAACAAAAGCGACAGCGCTCGTTGTTGATAACAAACAAAATGGCGACGTCAAAGGATGCGCCACAATTGAAATTGAAATCAAATACCAAAAGGATTGCAGCAGCAGCAACAGCAGCCGCAGCCTGATGATGAGCTGGCCGAGATGACCGGCAAAAAGAAGCAAAAGTGCCAGAGTGTGTGCACTGCTTGGCTGTGCACTGCTTGCCGGGCGACAGGCCAGGCCAGGCCAGACCAGGCGCTTGCCTGCCGCTGCGTGCGCCAGAGCGAGACAACCGTAGCTGCGCGGCGTGTGCTCTCTGTTTTAAACTCGCCATTTTTGATTTGGGCGGCGTTTGCCAGCCGCGCTCTCATTGGCCGCGGGCATGCGCACTGCGCGCCGAGCATCGTCGTCGCTCTGTCGCAGAGCTGCAGATGTTCGTTGTTGTCGCTGGCAAGAAATTAAAAATGGTACATTTTGCGACAGCCGCAGCAGCAGCAGCAGCAACCAGGAAAACTTTGTCTTGACTGCGGCTCGTTTCGCTTTTATTGTTTGCTGCAGTTTTCTGCTATAATTTTGGTCACACAGCTGTCACACACACACATGCACAGAGAGAGCGAGAGCGAGTGAGACGGCGGCTTGCATAATTTTCTATGCAAAGTTCAGTGAACGTCAAAAATATTTGCATTGGCTTGCGCTCTCTCTGTGTGTGAGTGAGTGAGTAAGTGTGTGTGTGTGTGTGTGACGTCTTTTGTCTCCATTAGCTGCCCTAAAGCAGCCGACACACACACACATGCTGTGTTTGTCGCACTTTTTGCTATTTGCATCTGTGATAAGCGCTTCGTCTGCTTTATGCGGGCCAAACGTCGACAGCTGCAGCCTTTTAGGCGCGCACACACACACACGCACACACACATATATATACGTGTGTGCAAATTGTGTTATGTTTACTTTTTGATGTCCTTCCGCAAAATGTTTGGTTCAATTCATTTGCTGGCAATTTTCACAGCTTTTTTGTGAATGTTGTTGCTGTTGTTGTCGTGTTTGTGGCGCGTTAATTGCTTCATTGAAACATGTCAAAAGCTGGCTTATTAGGTGCCAACGGCTTTTGGGCTAACAAATGTGATTTCAGTGCTCTCATTAAAAGCGCAATTTAATTTAAATGACGACGACGACGAGTGCTGCACTCGAGCCGCGGCGATTTATTGCGCTCTCGCCGGACCCCAATAGTAGTTTTTAGTAGTCAGCGAGTCGTTAAAACTAATCACAGCTAAAAGGCACTTAAACAGCGCGCTCAGATACAAATCGAATCGAACCGAATTAGAACGTCCAATCGCCGCTGGCCAAATGTGGACTACTTAAGATGAACTCATTAACGGCCAACAGCCACAAACACAAACACAATCGTTAAATCGAAGCTCGAAGAAAGTGCTGAATCGCAGCGCTCGAGTGAAATTAGGCGTTGGCCGCGTCAGGAGCTGAGCTCCGAGCTCGGTTCAGTCATAAAAATCAAAGTCAATAGCCGACGCGCTGCTTTTATTTTCTTGCTGGCTGCTGCGGCCAGAGTTCCCAGGAAAACGCATTAAAATGGCCAAGTGACAAATGAAGTAACTCCAAATCATGGCCAAAGCGGAGCACACGCATCCAAAAAATCACATCAAAATCAAATCATTTGTATGCGCAGCGCAACGACTATCATAAAAGACGACGACGACGACGACGGCGACTGCAGAGCGCTCGTAAATGCTCAAAGTGAAGCAACAACAACAACAGCAATCTGAGTGTCCATTAAAGTAGCGCCGTCGTCCGCAGCAACGCGTGCTCAGCCCCAGCCGCAAATGTAGCCAAAAACAAGCGAAGACAGAGACAGAAACTGCCCCGAAATGGCATTCTCAAGCAGCGCGATTTGATGTAATCAATGCGCTGATGAACGTATCATTCGAGTGCCAGATCCGCCTACAACAAACGGTAGTCGCCACCGTCGCGTCTGCTGCCGCCGCCAGGTAAATCGCCGCTGACATGGCTCCTAGCATCTAGTTCGCCTATCGGCCTTGCACATCTTCGGGCAAACTGTTTTGTCTGTGACACAATATGACATTGCATTACGGCTACCCTGTTCCCAGTGCCCACTTACCAGTTCCCAGTTGCCTGCGCATTTCCCTTTCGCTTGCCCTTGCCGCACGCCCCGTCGCACACGATCGCCTATCTGATCAGCGCAATCGCAAAAACTCTCTCGAAACAAAGACAGCGAGAGAGGGAGAGAGGGGAAAAAACATTTGTTGTTGTCGCCGCGGCATGCTCTAGCACATATGGCCTGCCCCTCAGCCACTCACCCCGCTCCGCTCCCCTCTCACCACTTGAATCGCTTCTTTCGCACTCCGAAATGCGTAAGCGCTTATCGCTTATCGCTCTATCGCTCACGTTTATCTCGCTCGCCGGCTATCGGCGGCCTTTAGCAGCGGCTCTCGACCATCAGCTGAGATTTTGTTGCCTGAGTAATTTGCAAGAGATTCGCATTATGTGCGTCTCATCTGCCTGGATCTGCCTCGTCTCATATCTCGCCGTCCTTTGAAGATTGCGTCGAGGTGTTGAACGGATTGCGATTGTCACTGGGCCGGGCTCGGGGCCAGATTGCTTAATGGCTGGCCCAAATGCATGTCGGGCTGCTCGCTTTGTTCGCCTGCTCGCCATTGCCATAGGAAATCGTAAAATTATCCTGGCAGACACCTCGTTATTTAGCCGCCGGCCGGCCGCTGGTCGCTCGTCCTGCCGCTGTCCTGCTAACCTTGACGTATTCGCTTTTTGGTTCCATTTCGACACACCGGCGTCGCTGGCAAACAATGCGCAGTCCAACAATAAGTTTGCTCAGGTGCTTAGCCAAGCTTTCAGCAGGAGCAGCCGCAGCCGCAGTCGCAGCAGCGGAAGTTGCCCCCACCCCCCGTCTGGCTGCATGTCCTGTCTGCCCGTCCGCCGTGTGTAGCACGTAGTTCGTTACGTCTGCCAGCCGGAAAAGCGGAAAACTCGCATGCATATGAATGGCAGACTGTCCGCTATTTGCCAGCGCGTATTGTGTGGCCGCCGCTCTAACTGCAACGCCTCATGAATTGGCAAAAACTTTGCGCAGACTGTGCGCAAACAATGAACCTTGTTACTCTAGACCCGCCACCCCCTCATTCCCCTCCCCCATCTAGCGAACCCCCCCAGCCAGGGTCGGATCGTAGTCGGAGTGGGGCAGCGATTAACCACTTGGTTATATAAAACTATGTTCGATTGCACGTAGCTGTCAATCGTCGCTCCAGCAGTCGATTTATAAACTAAGCGAATTAAAATATAGAAATTGAGGGAATTTTTACGGCAACTAGGAAATTAATTATTGAATGAATCATTGCAGTGAATGCTTAAATAAAATGAATCATTATTAATTACAGCACTTTTAGCAGTCAAGTATGTAGTCTATTAATAATAATTCAGGTAAAGAAGCATGCTTGTGTCTTGGTAGAGATTTGAGTCTGTTGGGATTTTTTAAACATATTTTTTGATGTACTAATTAAATAGGAAGATTCATTATAATAATAAAAAAAAGTGAACTATAAAAAATATATAAAATACATATATGAATATATATACAAAATCTATAAAAATTATATCTAAAATAAATTGTAGACATTCGTTTGCTCAGCAAATTCAATTCAGGGAAGAGTTCAGTTAAGAGAGGAGCAAAACCTCAAGACTAAGCATCTTTGGTGAGAGTTGATTATAAAATAAAATTTTTTGCTTTTTCTTACCAATTCAAGTTTTACAATATTAATTTGTATAGATTTATAAAATTTTAATATTTACACATAAAAAATTTTTGTATTTAATTTTTTTTTGTATGCAGATTAAAAATAAATAAAAAAAATAATTAAAAGGAAAACCAAATTTATATTATTTATTTTGCAATTTTATTTATTTATACTATATATATATATACATAAAATATATTCATGTTATATATGCAAATATGTTAAATTTTTTATGATTTTTGGATTACCATAAATTGAATATTTCTTATTAGTTCGGAGCGTACACAAAAATAATATTACAAGCTTAATTAGCAGAGACTTATGGAATTATTTGTACTATACGTATTTATTATTTATATGTTTTATTTATACGTATTTATAAATTAAAAAAAAAAAATATGTGCTTTTCTTTCTTGAATTACTTAAAGGCTTAAAAATATAATAAATAAAAGTATAAGTAATACAATACATTATGATACTAATATAATAAAAAATATTTAATACATTTTTTGCTCGAACAAAAAGGGCAACAAAATCATCATATGGCGCTGAAAATGAAGACTACGGGAATCTATATTCTTTAGGTCCCTTAGATAATCTGTTTCTCCTTCAAGCTTTTGATATCAATATTGAATACTTAAAAATCGCTATAAATATAATAATATATTAGCTTTTGGTTCTCATGTTAAATGCATCCAAATTTATGTTATTTGTAATGATAATTTCTATTAGACCAATACTTTTGGACCTACTGTGCCTTTATTTATAGTATTTACTATATGCTTATGTATATCCTTGCTTGCTTACAACTCTTTATTTCATCATTTCATCTCGCAATAATTCGTATCTCTAAGCTCCATTGCCCGCCTTTCCCCATTTCATTTTCATGGTTAAGATCGCAACTGATATAGTCAACTACTAATCCGCTCCTGATGCATGCGAGTGTATGCATTTATGTGTATGTCTATGTCTATGTCTATGCAGCAGTGGAGGGATGCATTTAAAAAAGAAGCAACGCCCCCTGCCATGTTGGAGCACTTTGTGGCTGCGTCTGTGCGCGCTCTTCCACTGGCCTTGTCTCTGTGCTCGGCTGTCCTGTGCGTCATGCTTTGCATACGTGCCCGGGCATTTGTTTGGCTGGCTAATGCGACAGACAGCCTCAGCGGCGAAATGGAAAGCGCTGCGGGCGGGTTCAAGTGAAAGTTGTTGGGACTATGGAGCTGGGCAGACTGGGAGAGGGGGGTTAACTGGGACTGGAGCTGCAGCTAGAGCATTAAAAATATCTGGATCGCTTGTTTCGTCTGCCCATTTTCAACTTAATTTGCGCTAAAATACTTAATATGAAAACAGATTTGCGCTGCCAAACAACAAATCACTTTCGCCGTGCCGCACATGTGTCCATGCGCTGGACAGGACATGCAATGTCCATGTGCATGTGCATGTGCATGTGCAGCTGCATGCATGTCCATGTCCATGCTGCGAGTGTGTGCCTAGACGAGGTCGAGAACGAGCCTTGCGAACATTTGCATAATTGACCCATGCAGGATTCGCGCACCAACTGATTTCATTTACGAGCCATGCCCCCTAACCACGGCCTACAGCACCGCCACGCCCCCCACCTCCCACCTCCCGTCTCGCCCCCTGCACTGTCAGTGTGCGGGCAACGTATGGTCTATGCTCGAGCTTTTGCACATTTAGGCAATTTACATTTATAGCCTGGCGCATGAGGTGCTTACGAGCTGCACAGGATGTGCCGCCAGGCTCAGCCATGCCGCTCCATGAAATGTACACCCATTGCGGTTATTGGGTGGGCGACGGCGACCCACTCCAAGCCGCGCGCGCCACTGACTCCACGTCGCCTCCCTCGCTGCAGGTTTGGCAGCCATGCATTCGCGTTCGTCGCTGTTGTTGTTGTTGCAATGGCTGCCAGCCAGTTTATTATGAAATTAGAGCGTGGCCCGAACTGGACGCGACTAAAAGAGAGAGGGAGATAGAGAGAGGGAGCGGGAGAGAGAGGGAGAGGCAGAGGGACTGCACTGCAGTTGCCAAAGTGGCACATGACATATGAACTGCCTCGTCGTATATTGCAATTGCAATTGCATTTGTTGTTGTTGTTATAGTTATTAAATTATATATATACATATACACATGCATATACATATGCATGCGCATTTACAGCAGCGAAATCATCAACAGCAAAGTTAAGCAAAATGTTTCGTTGATTATTGCCAAGGGTGTTGCACGTGTCGATTGATGATTGGACAGCAGCTGGGAACTGAAGAAGAAGATTGATATGATATGATATAGTGTATATTTGGGTTAACTTGGAACGATTTTAATGAAGTGTAACAACTTGACTCAACAAAAGATGTGAAAGCTAAAGCTCAGAGCTTATTAGTTATTATGAAAATAAAAAATATATAATATGTAGTAAAATATATAAAGAGTATATTTCAAATATAAATAAAATATTTATGCAAACTATGTACAAAATAATATATATTTATAATATAAAAGTATATATAAATATACAATATTAACAAAATATAAATATAAATATAATATAAATATAAATATAATATAAAAGTATATATTAATATAAAATATTAACAAAATATAAAAATATATATAACAAACATATATACAGTCACATATTAACTTTACTTATTTAATAATAATACGATTTATTTTTGTACCTGCATTTGCGTACACTTCCTCTAACTAGCTTGCTAGACAAACGATGCTGCACTTGTATATTTAAGAAATAATTAAAAAATAAAGTCTTATGACTCTGTTTGTCTGTCTGCCTGCCTGTATTTTGATGTCTAAGCTTTGTTATAAAACTTCACTGCCGTAGCAGATGTTTATTAATGCTTATGTTGGCAAAAGATAAAAGCAAATTTCACTTCGACTTTATTTTTTGTATTATTATTACATTGGCTGAAAATGGGCTCAAAATTCAAAACTTCTTTGTTAGAGTATTATTAGAAATAGCTTGAAATGCAATACGAATTACGATGTTATAAGTGATATCAGTTACCAAAACAAGATGTCTTCAAGCACTGAAATGGAAATATTAAGACATATTTTTGTATAGAAATGTTATAGTAAAAGTGTTTTAAAGACCCTTAAAAATTGAAGTTAACTATAATGCTTTATTTGATAAGCTATTTAGAAATTGATAATTCTTTCTTATTGAGTTTGGTTTGCCATTTAATAATGAATAGATTCCGACTAGAGTGAAGTTTGTAAATTGTTGAAATTTGTCTCAATATTTTGTTCGTTTATTTTATGACTTACATAATTATTTTTGGTGAAACTAATATTACAAGTAAATAAGCAGAACTGAATCCTCCCCATGACTCCCATCGTGAGTCGACACACAATTACATATGTTGAGTATTTTTATTTTTCGAGACTTGGTCCTAAGATGTGTCAATTTTGTGTTATGGCTTGAACTTCCTTTTGCTTGTCAATCTCTTAGGTCTTTCATCAAGAGTTAGGCATAGCTGAACACATATTAAAATTTATAGATTTTTCATTTCATATCATTTTGCATGACTTCGCATGAATTTCTCTTCGCTTATCAGCCAAGAGCTGACCATAGCTGGTAAAACCCAAAGTTTCGTAAATTTGTTATCATTTCTTTAACGCATCATCAAAACAAATCCAAAGAGCAGTTCAGTTAATATAATCATAAATAAAGTAAATTACGGCCTATATGATATGATATCTGTCATTTATAAAGTATCAAAAGATAGAGAGATGAAAGCTGGCCGGATGCGCTGACAGCTTTATCGCCATGATTAGGTGAATATATAACTTAGAACTATATATAACTAGCATAGAAATATATCTTTTCATTGAAATTGTGCGTCGGAACGACCTTGAGGCAAGGCCAAGATAAGATTAAGCCAACAAACAGTTAGCCCAGTTGAATGAAATTTTAACATTTCTGTGGAAAACCGAAACTTTAGATAAAACACTTGGAGAACAGCTGCTAAACTTTCTTAAATCAACTATTTAGATAGTTTGTAGAGATTTCTATAATCTTATTTCTTATAAACCAGTTCGAGTTCCATAATTATCTCAAGCATTTGCTATCTGTTCCAGAGAAAACTATGTTATCAGGCGCATTCCAGTGGATCGTATGTAAGCAGAGTTCTAAAGAGAACCATCCATGATTTATCTTAATGTATCAAGCGATTCGAACACACAAAAAAGTTCGTCCAGTCCGACGCGCGAACGTGGCGTGCATATTTATGGCCCCAATATTATGTGGGGCTGGGAGAGAGAGAGAGGGAGCGAGAGAGATTTGCAATTACGAGTGGCAATTTAAATAGCATTTTATTTGTTGATATTATTTGTGGCTGGGGCAGATGCTGCGACAGTTTTGGAGCTAAATCAGAATTTATGCTTTGTTTAAATGCTGTAAAAATGTCGCTGATTTCTATCGCCCTGGCAATGATTATAACAATAATAATAACTGTCTATATGTCGCGCTGTGTACATTTATAATACAATTATCTATGCATACATAGATACACACACACTCTAGTAGATACATTTAAATGGCGAGCGCGTATTTAAACCAATTTTATGGCGCATTTAATTGTTGCTGCTTATGAGCTACAACAACAAAAGCTACAACAACATATACGACAACAACAATAGAGAGTCGGCAAATTAAAAATGGTAACAAAAGGTTAGCATAAATTGTTAAAACTAAATTATACATATAAACAAAACATTTTTATGCGATTAAAATCAAAATTACACGCAACGTGCGTCGGCAGCAAGGGGCAGGGGTGGGGGCAGGGGCGATGTGTGTTTGGTTTAAAGAGGGGCTGGGTAACTACATACGCTGCGCTGCACATGGCTTACGCTGTATGGGGGGGAAGGGAGCGGGGGCTGACTGGCCTTGTCTCTGCTTTGACTCGCTCTGGCAACTTTTGGACAACGGAAAAGCTGCGCACGTGCTGGAAAAATATGCATTAGAAGTACTTTTCCACTATACAGGTGTGTGTGTGTGTGTGTGTGTGCGTGTGTGTGTGTGTGTGTGGGTGCCAGAGCCTTACAGGTCGAGCGCTATTTATATGCTTCATGATTTCTGCGTAGTGCGCGCACTCTACGCAAATCAAAAGAA
The DNA here is from genome assembly GCA_035046225.1 of Drosophila pegasa. Lineage (NCBI taxonomy): Eukaryota > Metazoa > Arthropoda > Insecta > Diptera > Drosophilidae > Drosophila > Drosophila pegasa. The sequence goes on along the minus strand of JAWNOD010000398.1, from coordinate 4,383,744 downwards.
AGTCGGAGAAAATTACAAAAAAAAAAAAAAAATGATAAAAATGAGAAAAGAAAAAAAATACGCATGCTAAATAACCGTTAGGCTTAGTACACGCTCGGCTCGACTGAAATCCAGTTAGTTCGCCTCCTTAGTCTATCTGGCATCTGTTAAATGCAAACACGTTTTCCGAACAATAAAGAACAATTAAGTTCAATTAACCCGAAACGAGCTGAAATATGATTGTTGTTTGCTTCTCTTGGCCAAGATTTCCAGTTTATAAAGGTTTTGGGTTTTTATTATTGAATTCATTTAAATTAAGTTAAGCTGAGCTTTAAGCTGTGATTAAGTGAAATAAATATGTACGAATAGGCAAAAGTGACATTTTATTTATACTTAACAAATTAAATTTTTAATTAAATTTATTTTTATTTATTTTATTTTTTTCTGTCTTAATTTTACAATTTGAAATATAATTTTAAAGTTCTGTGTGAGGAAACACATCAGAGAAAAGTGTTGAACATCTTATTAATAATGGGAATTCTGATTGTAATTGATTCGTAATAATGTATTCATTAGGCAGAAGGGGCATCCGAGACCTCTTAGATTATATACATTCTTGAGCAGGGCACTGAGTTAAGTCAACAAAGTCGTATTCGTCTTTTCAATCAGGAATTTGCTGAGTCCAAATGGTTAAATAATCATATCCGTCTGTCTGTCTGCTTAACTGTCTGTACTTCTCTCCGTCCGTCCTTTCATATAACCGCAGCTATCCCCTAAGCCCCAAATGTGGATTTTTGGTTATCATACACAATAAGAGCTTTGTTGTTTTGTCACGATAACCAATTCGTAGTTTTTGTTATCGACAATAATCGATAATTTGTTGAGCTTAGACCGCAAAAGCAGAAAATGTAAATTTTACTGAATAAGTTCCTGTGATAAGTAGAAAGATTAAGGTGATAAATATATATTAGATGCATAAATGATACATTACATTAATCTTCTTTATCATGTGCTGAACATTTGATTAAGAAAGACCAATTGTAGCAAAATTTATGCAAATATTTTACACGTTTCCTATAGGAAAGCCCATGCAAGCCAAACGTTGATCATGATTTCCTATGCATGTATATATTTCTGTGTTTATGTATGTGTGTGTGTCAATGTCTGTTAACTATATATAAAAGAATCTTATCTCACATTCCATCACCGCACAGGATTCCAAGTATTTCCTAGTCGATCACTCCCGATTAGGGAACTGTTACTAAGTCGCATAGTCTTAGAGCTCTGTAAAAGGAAACACTTATTTTTCCATAGACCATTAATCACAAGGCACTCGAAAAACTTTCTGACAAATAAAATTACTTTTCAGATTCACGATTATCAGCCAAGATTTGGAGTTATCTCTTTACGATTTTTTGGCATTTCCTAAAAATTTCATTTACCAACCTGGCAGTCAGACACTCACTCTATTTAGCTATTATAGATATCGACTTGGAAGGAGATAAGATTTGGCAATTGCCATAGACTCGAGTCTAATTACGAATCTAATCTTATCGAGCTGCAATATTCAACATGATTATCCACAGGCGTCGTTGTCTGAGAAGTCAATGGGCAGATAGAGCTGCTCAAGTTAATCTTTGGTTCCGCTTGGAGGCGCCAAGCTAGTTGGCCTTCGCTGTACCCTCTATATGTGTTATATAAATTCGTATTTGCGATCGAGTTGAAGTCCTGACACAAATTTGATTGCCTCGAGGCGAGCGAGCGACTCAGATTTCTATCTCGGCTGCATGAACTTATGAAATGAGTATGCAATGTTTCAAAATATGTTCGGCAGGGCTCGGGCCTGGGAAAGTTGGTCCAGCTGCGGCCCAGCATCCTGGCATCGCAGCACTTGCGAAAAGTCTTTGCGCTACTTTTGCGATCGATTTCAGGTGCAAGCAACAACAATCGCAGCATTTAACCCTTTTGCCAAAAAAGTTTCGAGCGCAGCACAGCAAAAAAAAATTCAAAACTTTTTAAAGCGAAAATCAATGCGGGATGGAGCGACCCCTCGCCCCTCCCCAGCCCACCTTTAGCGTGCCCCCCTCAAAAAAGCAGCTCACGTAGCAGCGCTTCCTATATATTTCTACCTTTGTCTGCCCCCGTGTGCCTGTGTGTGTGTGTGTGTTTGCTGTTTATGCGCAGCAGCTGTACTGAGGCAACACAAACTCCAAAGTTGAAGACGGCAGCCAACTTGCCAAGTTGTTCAACCACAAAAAATATGAGCTCGATATTAATAATTTCTATCTAGATAGTTGCCAAAGATGCTGTTGCCTGAGAAAAAAATAAAAAGAAAAAGAAGAAGACGCAGAGGCTGTGGCTCTGGAGGCCAAATGTCTTATAGACTCTTATGCTTATTAGCTATTTAACATACTTAAGTGTGTGTGAGTGTGTGCGAGTGTGTGTGTGTGTGTGTGCGTGTGTGTGTACAGTTATATGCATAAACATAGGCATAATTGTGTATTTAGCTTAATTTCCAGCTGCTAATTTATGCAAATTTAGTTTTATGTGCGACAAAAACATCAACACACAAACACCCAGCGAAAGAGAGAGAGAGAGAGGAGGAGAGGGAGAGTGAGAGAGAGCAACACCTACACTCAGACAGAGAGTCGTATGCATAACTCAAAATCGGCAGACAAATCTGCACACATGTTAAAGCCCATAAATAAACCACATAATCACAAACGGAACGATCGATGATTGTTGTCACTGTTTGACAGCCAGGCAATGGCAATGGTAAAAGGCAAAGGCAGAAAGCAGAAAGCAGTGCCCGCAACACAGTGAGAGAGAGGGAGAGCAAGAGAGAGGGAGAGAGCGAGAGAGTGAATCGACAGCCAGGCAGACAGACAGGCAAAGCCAAAGCCAAAGCCGGAGCCGGAGCCAGAGCTAGAGCCGAAGCCTCACCTGGCGCATGAGCGAGTCGCCGTTGAAGCACCGTGCCAAGTGCAGAGCGCAGAGCGCAGAGAGGCGTGCCACAGGAGAGATTATTGAACGATGCACTCGAGCATGACGAGTCGCAGCAGCAGCAGCAGCGACGACGACGACGACAAACCCTACAAGCAAACAAACATGCAACTGCAACAACAACAACAACGACAGCCAAGCGAAACGAAACACAAACCGGTTTACCTGCCCGCGTGCATAACAAACAAAAAACACGCCCCGCATGCAGGCCAAACAGTGACAAGCATATTGCCAGCGCTAGTAGTGCCATCTCGCTTCGACGCACGGCCGCGCCGCTTGCAGCTGCGACCATCTTGTATGTGCCAAATGCCAAAGCCCGGCCCTCGTCAGACGAGTTTCACACAAACACACACGCGCGCATACATGAGCGCACGCACACACACACACACACACACACACACACTCGGGCGCGCACACAAACGCAGCGCGTGTCTCTGCCGCTGGCTTTCCTGTTTTGCGCTCGTGGTTCAGTTGGTCTGCGGCCGTTGAAGTGTTTGCTCGTGCCTCGTTCGCCTCGTTCGCTCCGTTTCGATTCGATTCGATTCCGTTTCGTTTCGTTTTTCGTGTGCTCACACGCTCTACGTATTACGTATACGTTAGCGTCGCGTTTGCAACAGCAATAACAGCAACTACTCGAACAACAGCGACAACTACGACAACAGCAATTGCCCCCCATCGATAAACAGCGGCAACGACAACCCAAAGCCCAGCAGCAGAAAACGCGTCGGCAAAAGCGCGCAAAACAAAAAGTGTTTCAAACTAAAGCAAAGCCAAAACAAAACAAAAGCAAAACAAACAACAAGAAAACATAAACAAAACAAATGTGTGACTAACAACAACAAATCGTGTGCAAAAATGTAAGAAAATTCTGTGAAAAATCCTAAGAAAATTTCAGTGCAAAGAAAAGTGTGCCAACCAAATGGAAATTGAGTAGCTCTGGCGCTTATCAGCTTATAGGAAAAATTATTAACCCAAAGTAGATGAAATAATATACCGAAATAACGCAAGAAATAGAGCCCGTCTTACTCATGGTCAATGCTTGGGCGGGGGCACAAAATATTTGACAGTTTGCTTATCAATTTATTGCTATCAACGCCAGCATTTTAATGAAAAGTGTTTTCCCCCAAAGGCAGCTATCGCCTGCCCGCCTCTGATAAATTGATTGAGTTTCGTGGCCCAGTCAAACTTTAAACAATCGAAATCAAAGACTCCAATATATATATATATAAATATATTTATACAAATATATATATATATATATATATATATATATATATACAGTGCGCAGTGTTCATAGTCGAAAGTTATGTTGCCTTATCATCGCTTGGCTCGGTTGTTTGTAGCGCAATTGTCAATTGTGCGATAGGCATCTGAGAACCAACAACAGCAACAGCAACCTGGACAGGTCTTGAGACAACACCAACAGCTACGCCAACAACAACTTCTGCTGCCTTTTTTATTATTAATAATTTTGTGGCTGAAACCAAAACAAACAACAACAAAAACAACAGCAAAAACAAACAAAAAAGTAGTCGAAAAAAGAAATAGAAAATTATTATTGATAAAAATCTGGCAAGCAGCGACTGCACATACATCAAGAGATACAAGCAACAGATAGAGACACACGCAGAATGTCGTCGATTGATAAGAGAATTCTTCCAAAATTATAGACATTCCTGCTCCGCTTTTGGGGTGCCCAGCTACCTGTCTAAGCGAACGCAGCAATCGATAGCAAGACATTGATAATAGTTTCTGCTGCTGCTGCTGACGTCTAATTGGGCCTAGTCGAGCGTAGGATATGAAGCGCTAATTGTGCGGGCCAGGTGAAGTCACCTGGGCGGCAGCGCACCTTTTCCCACTCGAATGCCGTCGGCGTCGAACGCCCACACACAACAAGTTGTCGCAGCAGCAGGACGCATTCGTAGCGCCACAGACTCTAGGGCCAGGTATGCAGCTCGCCAAGGATCTATAGATAGCAAAAAAAGAAACCCAAAAATATCCGAGTTTATCTATCGCGCTTATCTCTTGTTTACAGTGTGTCAAAAACTTTGAATATGCATGACAAATCAGTCTGCAGACTTCTGGCATATTTCTATATATTTCTATATATATAGATATATTTATAGTAGCTCTTATCTTTTATGGTCTTAGAAAATGTATAGTAACTTTTATGCGCTTAAGCAAATACCTAAATAGCATTATTATGGCTTAGAGCTATGAATATATATGAAGAGATATGTTGAGGCGAGACTTGGCTGAACAATAATAGATTAGCTATATATATATGTGTATATATCTGTCTGTGAAAATCGATTAATATGCTAATAGTGGTTAGCTAGGCTAGCATTTATTGTTTGTTTAGCTGCGGCTAGCTCTTAGAAATCTAAAGTCCAGCTAAGATATTTATAATATGTAAGCTATATATGTCATATATTATATGTGCATATTGACTAAATAGCTAGATTTACCTATAACCAGATTATAGCTTGACTTACTTGAGTAGATAGATATTTTCTTATAGCTGGATTATAACTAGATTAGCTTGAAGCTATATTTGCTTATTGGTAGATTGATTAAATCAAAATCAAGCTAAAATATATATCTATAAAAAAGGCTATATATGCGATATACTCTAATTATGAATCAGTCAAATTTACAGCTAGATTGATAAATTCTAAATCAAGCTAAAATATCTATTAAAAAGCCTATATATGAGATATGCCTTAATAATTATTCAGCTTAATTGATTATTTCTAAAGCAAGCTAAAATATATATAATATAATATATAAATTATATATGCCATGAATAGCTAGATTTCGTTATATATACTTTTGCTTATAGTTAGATTGATTACTTCCTAAATCAAGCTAAAATATCTATAACATATAAGTTATATGTGGCATATACTATAATAGATATATTTATATATATCTTTATAGCTAGATAAATTTTATTATGGCTAGATATGATTATAATTTTCCTATAGCTAGGATTTCTTATAGCTAGCTCTGCTTATATTTGGCTTAGCTTATTCAAGATTTGTCTAAATATTTTATAGCTAGATTTGCTTATAGCTACATCTACTTATAGCTGCATTTGTTTATAGCTAGATAAGGAATTTATAGATTGATCATAGCTTCGTCTACTTATAGCTAAATTCAAGCTTATATTTGGCTACATCTAAATTTACTTATCGCTAATTTCACTTATACCAAGATTTGCTTCTAGCAATATTTACTTATAGCTAGATTTGTGTGTAGCTAAATTTTTTTATATATTATTTTAGCTAAATTTAATTATAGCCAAATCCACAGATATCTATAATAGCTCAGCTTATAGCTATATTTACTTACAGCTAAATTGGCTTATAGCTAGATTCACACACAGCTAGCTCTGCTTTTAGATACATTCACTTATAGCTACATTGACTTATAGCTAAAACTACTTATAGCTACATTTAAATACAGTTAAATTGACTGAAGAAATTACAGCTATATTTACTTATAGCTAGATTTGTTTACAGCTAGATTTACTTACATTCACTCGTGGCTATCTCTGCTTATGGCTTGATTTGCTCATAGCTAAATTCACTTATGGCCAAATTTCCCTATAGCTCGATCACTTAGCTCAAGTCATCTAGCTCTGGCCTGGGCTGCATACCCGGCGAGCGGCAGACAATTGACATGATTTGACATTGTTTTGAGTCTATTAGAGAGGCTGCACTGTAAACAGTAAAACGAGCGAGCGAACAATGGGCCGAAAGAAAAGGTAAACGGTTTGTGCCGCCTGCGACATGTTTATTAGAACCCCAGGGAGAACCGCTGCAAATTCGAGTGTCTGCCTTTGTCAGGCATCGAGGCCCCCTTTTCCCACACTTTGGCTACGCCTGTGGACCACCTGAGCACTCTAATCGTACATATATATACATATATATCTGGGTAATAGCTCTGATGGCCTGGGCTACCGCGCAATTGTAAATCAACCAGAGTGCCAACTGTACGCGCGCTATAAAAAGAAATTCGAAACAAAAATATAGTGTTTATTTTTTTTATTTCTTGAGGGCTGATAAGGCAGGTGTGAGGCTGATAAGGCGCGCCAGAGCTACCGTGCGAGTCGCAGACAATGAAGTTCTTCATGCTAACCGAAAATCGAATCATTTACAGCTAATGCAGTGCTGCAAAGGGCGCGCATAAACATGTGTTGAAAAGCGTCGAAGCTTATTCGAAAAGGCAAATCAAACGAAAGCGAAAGAGAGAGAAGGAAGGAGCAGGAGCAGGAGAGAGAGAGCAACGGCTTCTCTGTAGAATTTTGCGCGCCCACGATCGATTGAAAAAACATTCAAAATTATACTCGAAATGGATATGACCTCAACAGCGGAGGCTGCCGCTCGCAGCTGGTATGACAGTCCGCGCTTAGGCGGCGGCGGCGGCGGCGGTGGTGGAGGAGGAGGCGGTGGTGGTGGCGGCGGCGGCTCACCGCACACAAACGGCCTGGGCAGCACCGGGAGCAGCCTGGCCCACAGCCACCACAGCCTGTCCAGCGGCGCCTCCTCGGCGGGCAGCAGCGTCGGCGCTGCGCTCGGCGGCGGCGCGGGCGGCGCTGGCGCCGGCCTCGGCCTGGATACAAGCGACATGAGCGCCTTCTACGCGCTCGAAAGCAACGGACACCATCGACGCTACTATCCCAGCTATCACCAGCACAGTAAGTAGAGGGAGCCAAGCCCCCGCCCAACAACACGATTTTTGTGCTTTATGCTTTATTTATTGTTTAAGTAATTCCAGTGGCGCACCGAGGCTACATTTGTCCTAATGTCGTTTCTAATGCGTTTTTAATGAATCGTGGCGCACCGGGGTTGATTACGCCCCCCTTCCTTCCCCCACCTCTCATGTGTGTGGCTCAGCCCACAAATCGATTGCTTCGCGCCTTCTTCTTTTTTTTCGTGTGTGCCGTTTCCTGTTGGCTGCCAGCACGCCCTGGCGGGGAGGAGGTGTGGGGGTTGTGCTCTGTTTGCATCCCTTAGCTGTGCTTGGGCCGCGCATTGGCCAGCCCTAACGGTAACTGTAAACAGCTCACTTACGGCCTGACAATTGCCGGCCCATAACCAGCCTCTGACTCCGACTTGGCTCACTTAACTTTTCCCAGCGCTGAGCCCAGCTCAGCTCCATGTTTTCTAATTGCGCGCAATTTGTAGGCAGCAGCAGAAATAGAAGCAAATTATCTATGCTCATTAGTGTTATGCCAGCAGCAGCAGCAGCGGCAGCAGACGACAACAATTTCTCGATTCACACGCCTACAATAACAACAATTGCCCCCGTTTTTTGAGGCGGCCCGAAAAAAAAAAAAAAGAAGTTGGTTTTCGGGTTCCGCTAAGTTAGTTTTCAATTTGAAAAAGTGGGTGCCACAGAGGCAACGGCTGCCACTGCTGCTGCTGCTGCTGCGGCTGTCACTTTTGACAGTTGACTCCCCAAAAAAAAAATCCATTTTCACTTGGCACTTAGCATTGCAGCTCATTGTTATTGTTGGCTTTGGCTGAGCGCAGCTTTTGCCTGCATTTTTGACAGTTCCACGTAAAGTGCGACGGACGGACGGACGGACGGACGGACGGACGGACGTGACATGCATCGATGCGGCTGCCGTTGAATTTATTTCCTGCTCCTCAAGTGTGCGAAAATTTTAATTTAAAATCTCTTCTTTTTTTTTTTTTTTGCTTCATTCATTCATTCATTCGTTTGTTTGTTGGTGGCACGGAATGTGGAGCGCGAGTACTCCGAAGCGGCGGGTGTTGCCTGCAAGTGATCAATCAGCTCTTTTTGGCATAGCCCCCCCTTACAGTTTGCATTTATGTTTAATTCATGTTGCGCACTTTATTGATTCGATTTCAGGGCAGCGGCAGCATCTGCGATCCAGCGCTGATCCGCGGCTGCTGTAATTCATTCATGCACTCAAAACGCGCATTCAAATCGCGCTCTTTTGTCTGCCATTTTGACAGACAGCCAGACAGTCTGTCGGCTTGAGATGGGGCTGCCGTTGGCGTTGCTGCCGTTGGGGGCACCTGTGGCGAGCGTTGATTTTAAAATTCATTAGTCTGCATGTGTCACATGGCGGCTGCGCCCGCTGGAGTTGTCACAGGGGGAGCCTAAGCGAGTAACTCAATTTAGTTGGCATTATGAGTGGAGCTGCACTAGTTGCAGCAGCTCAAAGGGGAGGCACACACACACACACACACTCACAGAGAGAGAGACTCACTCATGCCTGCTGCGCGTTTGCTTATGCAGTTTAATGTATTTTGACGCGCTCACTTACACATCACACACACTCCACTCGCACACACATTGAGATTTTTATGATACAAGCCATAAAAAGCGACAACAACAACAATAGCAACAAGCCTGTGAAATTTAAATTTCAAAAGCAAACATGCCGAAAATTTGGCAATAACTTTTTCTGTTTTTTTTTTCTTTATTTGTTTTTTTTTTGTGTATTGTTTTGACTCTTTATTGTTGCTCATTTCTTATTTCTGGGTTGCCTTTTCGATGAAAAATAAAACACAGATATGTATTTGAACATGTGTACATAAAGCTCGTCAACAACAATATGGCCACGGCAAACTTTGATTTCTGTTCGCCACGTTGTTGCCCTGCCGCAGCGGGTCACATGAATTTGCTATCAGGTTGGCATGTAAATAAATAAATATTTATATATAAATATAAATAAATCAATTATAAAATGTTTGAGTGTTGCACGACAAAGTTGACAGCAGATGTTGCTCGTGTAATTTATGGTATTTTTGGGGGAAATTTTTAAATTTGATTGTGTTGCATATTGGGAGCTTTGTGAGAAATGTAATGTATAATATAATGTTACTAATATATGTATATATATATTTGTATTTACATATATGTCTCACTTAATTGTGTTGTCTAAGACTTGGTGATCAGTTGCACTGCTATTTTTGTGAACACTATTATTTTTTTGAACACTATTATATTTGTGAATACAACTATCTGGCACTACTATTTTTCTGAACACTGCTATATTTGCACTACTATTTTCATGAGCGCCTTTATATGGAACACACGCAACACATTTTTATGAACACAGTTATATTCGCATTTTATTATTTATTAATTTATTTATTTTTTATTATTTATTTATATATTTATTTATTAATATATTTAATTTTTTATTTATTTATTTTTATTTTATATATTTATTTACTTATTTATTTATTTATTTATTTATTTGTTTATTTATTTATTTATTTATTTATTTATTTATTTACTTATTTATGTATTTATTTCTTCAATTATTTATTTATTGTGCTTTATTTTCCTTAAGCATTTTTACTATCATATAAAGCTTTTCATACAAATTTAATTTTTTTAATAGTTTAGCTATTGCTTATCACAAAAATAGTGATATGATACTATATGCATGAACACTGCTATGCTACGGAGCACTACTATTTTTATGAAAATATCACTATTATTGTTGTGAACACAGCCTTGTTCATTAAAATAGTAGTTCGACTGTATACAAAGAACTTGAATATTTCCGCTCCTAAAAAACTTTTTAAAAATATACGCAGATTTTATTCATTTATATATTTTATAAATCCAGCATACTGCAGCTTCTTTCCACACACAATTGGCCTACCCGAGCTCCTAGGCGAGTGCAAACATTTAAATGCACTTTTAATTAGCCAGAGACAGCAAACAAATGCATTTTAAGCATGTGAAGGCTTTGCCAAACACACATAAACACACACATGAGCAGCAACAAATCACAGTCACACACACCAACACACACACACATGCACGCATAGAAACCCATTGAAGCTAACGGTTTCATGCCGTGCGTATTGCCATTGCACTCACACGCGCGCGCGCCCATTAGCATATGCCATAAACAAAGTGCGCACGGGTTAGACGAGGCAAGCAACAGTTCGACTTTTTGACAATATTTTTGTCGTGGATTTTCATTTGTGGCTGCAACTTTGTGGCTTATCGCGCTGACAAAATCAGACAAATGAAAACTTTGGCAGCTCAGCTGTCGCTCTGCCCATCCGTCCATCCGTCCGTCTGTCTATTTGAAGTTGCAAATATTCCCACACACAACTCTTGACGCACTTAACGCAAGTGTCACGCACAGTGGCCAAGTCACAAAAGGGATATCAAATAAATGCGGGCCCATTCAGGCAGGAATATCAGAGTCCATTTAGAGCGCGCTGGCAGTGCAGCCTTCGGGGGCCTCTGGCTAGGCACCGCTGCTACCAGGTGTTGCACTTGGCCGGAGCCAGCGACTCATAAATTTCGCGCTCGGCCCAGGTTGTGCGCGCATAAAACAGAAATTTCCAAGAAATTACAACACGGCCAACACACAAAAGCACAAAAGCCATACGCCAATAGACGTGGCCAACAGGCAACAGGCCAGACAGTCGGGCACGGCCTCCCTCTCGCTCTCTCTCACTGTCTCTCTCTCTTTGTAATAGTTGCTGTAATTTAGTGACTGCGACGTCGAGCCTGGGCATGGCATGGAATCTCGGCCGCAAATCTTAATCCCGGTGCGCAAGTTTTCAGCGAACCGAGCACTGGGAGCGTGGCGGCGGCCTATAAAAATGAGTTATGGTATTGCAATTGAACAGCTGGGCCACCGCTGCGTATGATTGATGTGACTTTAAATGCGCTCCACTGCTTTGTCAGTGTGTGTGTGTGACAGTGTGTGCGTGTGTGTGTGACACTTTTCAAAGGTATTACAAACCTTGAAGCTTGTTGTTGCTCATTGCTGCTGTTGCTGCTGTAGTTGCCCTCTCAATTCGCTTTGATTAAAATGTCTTGAAATCATGCCACATTAATTATGACCCAAATTCCTGGAAGCATTCTTAGCATCGTATGATGCAGCGGCACGCTGTTTGTTGTTGTGCTTGTGTGTTGCTATTGTGCACATTGTTTATTGCATTCGACAGTGGACGGTCATTCATATTGCACATGTTGCTGCCGCTGCTGCTGGCGCGATGTTTTAATTAGTCGTGGCAACGGCAGCACTGTCTTTGCTTAATTAAATGACATAATTATAAGAATGTGCCCGCCACACTGGCCCCCAATGCCAGTCGACTTCGACTGCAACTTCAACTTTAACTGCCTACGCCGAATGCAACATGCAACACGTGATGTTGCTGTCGTTGACATTGCCGCGATGCTTCAATTAATTTGCACTGCAGCAACAGCAGCAGCAGCAACAGTTGCCGTTCGCCGCCGCCTCACTGGCTGCCCGGCTGCCTGGCTACTTTGCATGCCGCTGAGCCAAAGGTGCCGCCAGCAGCTCCAGCTCCATTGTCCAGCTGCAGCAGCAACAGCAACAGCAACATTCCCATTGCCAACACGTTTCGCATTCTAATTTGACATTTCGCCTTGCCCGCTGGCTCTTGCGGCTAGTGCGGCTAGTGTGAACAGCTGTCCTTCAATCACTATCAATGTCGCCTGTTGCCCGTTGCCTGTTGCCTGTTGCCCGTTGCCTGTTGCCGGCATCAATCTTGCCTCGCCAAGATGGCGGCTGCGGCATTCTTCAGAGAGCTTTTTGCCCGGGCTTCTGACGAACTAGGCCGGAAGTCTTTGAGCTAGCTGGCATCCTTTTGCCCGCTCGCCTGTCATTTGTCAGCTGCGGATTCCTGGAACAGCACACAGCTAAATGTTGTCCCCGTGCATCATCAATAATGTTGCTACTGTGAGTTGTTGCTGCTGTTGCTTGTGTTCATTATTAATTTGTAAAATCAAAATGCTGCTCGGTAGCAATTTATAACAGGGCGAGTCAAACAAAGCTTACGCATGTTGCTGCCACGCACGCCAGCAACAGGCAACGCCAGCAACATGCTTGTTGCTGTGATTTGTCTAACACAGCGAGCGGTCAATATATGTATGTGCCGACGACGACACTGCAGCTACACAAAGGCGCACGGCAGCAGCATTCATTAATATCAGCGACAACAGACGGCAGCAGCAACATGTTGCCGGCCACGATTTGTGGCTGCAATTACAATATTGAATATTAGCGCATTGTTGGCGGCTGCAACTGCAGCGGCAACGGCAGCAGTCGCCCCCGCTGTCAATGCAATTGCAAACTGCAAGCGACAGCAACATGCGGCAGCAACTGTTGCCGCGCTTTTGTCTGCTGCAGTTTGCGGCAGTGTCAAGTTTACAAATGACTTTGGCAGTTCGGGCCGCGACATGGCCTTAACTGATCTGCGGCGAGAGCAGCGCGCCGCGGAGCATATTAATCAGCCATGGCCGGGCGAAGTCAATGTACGCTAATGCCTAATGCCCAATGCCCAATGAGCGATGCTTAATGGCCAATAGTAAATGTTTAATAGTAGTAGATGCTTAATGGCTTCCAAGAACTATCCGTCTATCGAAATAGAACAATCTTACCGAGAAGCGGCTGCGGCTGCGGCTGGGCTGGAGACCACCTGGTCAGGTGTAATGCCCGCGCCTTGTCTCTCCCTCTCCCTCTCTCTCTGGGTAACAAATGACGCCCCCTCCGGCTCATTAGCATTCGATGAGCGACGCGCAGAAATTTGCCAAGAAATTTGAGCGCGCTGCGAGAGCCGAAACCAGTTTGCATAGTCCGCCTAGGCTGCTTAGCATAAAAGCGCGACGCGAACAATGCAGCAATAAAAGCGAACGAAGCCAAATAATAATGCGTTGTTGGCCGCTTGTTCTGCTGCTGGCCCAAAAGGCAGCCGAGCAACGAAAAATATGTCATACGAGTGTGTCGCAAGAGACGCCGCCAAAAATTTGTTGCCGCCGCTGCTGCCGCTGCAACTGCTGCACGTAGCCAGCCACCCGGCACGATTTTCGTTTGCAGCCTTTTTTGGCCGAAACTGTTTAGCATAATATTGCTGTCGCTCCTGGCCGCCCCAACGAGCATCCTTCGGCGGCGGCAACGGCGGCGCGTGTGTTTAATAAAATATTTTATTAATATGCGAAAAGTGGACGCTGCCAACAGTTGCCGCCGTCGTCGTCGTCGCCGTCGTCGCATCAATTGAATTTCTCAAGCTCAGCCTTATGAATTTATGCAACGTTTTGTCTTTGTAGTTGGGGGGAGCTCAGCTTTTGTCTCTCCTTCGGCGCGCTGGGCCTGCAGCATCCGCGCCCTTTGTTGTGATAAATGTCAACGCGTTCTTATTTATGACATGTGAAGCAGCCAGGCCAGGCCAAGCCATGCGGCCAGCCAGCCCGCCTGGTGGTCCAGCAACGGCAACTTGTCCCAACAACACTTCAAACGTTGCGTTTGCGGCCGCTGCTGGCTTTCGGCTGACCAAATTTGGCCGTGTCTTATAAAAACTTGTCAATTTTAATGATTTTGCTGACGCTTCGAACTGTCATAAGTGCGCCAAAGGCATTTGAGGCGCGCCTGACAGCAGCTCCTTTCTCTCCCCCTCCCTCTTCAGCTCTCTTTTTGCTCATTAGCCATGCCTTTGAATGGGTAGTGCAAAGGCTGTCAGCCAGCGCCTGAGTCTGACTGAGTGACACTGGCAGCCCAATCACTCGCCTAGACGCGGCTCTAGCATTTGCATAAATTTATTATGCTTGCGTGCCGGCCGAAAAGGATCAGCTGCAGCTGCAGCAGCAGCAGCAACTGCAGTGCGCGTGCAACTGCCGCAACTGCAGCCGCATTATTAACATTTTTACCAGCCGCAGCACCCACCATAACAACACACAAAAAGCTGCAAGAAAATGGTGTGGCACGGCAACAACAACAAAGGCAAACAAATGGCAACAAAAATGGCGCATTTCAAACCCTCAACTCGGCTGGGCTGCTGCTGCTGCTGCTGCCTCGCCTTTGCTGCAAGTTTTTATTTAGTGCGGCAACATTTATCGCTGCTGCCGCTGCTGCTGCTGCTGTCGTCTTGTCAACATGTTTTGCGGCAACATTGCTGCACGTATGCAAAAGTTAGTCAGGCCACGTAATTCACACGTTAAGCTAAATATGCTTGTTAGCCGCAGCTCCAGTTTCCAATTGATGTCAGCAGCAGCAACAGCAAATGCTATACAAAAGAAAATGTTAATAAAAATGCTCGAGAAATTAACAGCAACAACAACGGCAACAGCAGCGGCAGCGGCAACAGTAACTCTCTAAGCGAATACTTAATCAAAATATGTTTGGGCCAAATGCATTTGTAAACGTTTGAGAAATTGACCTGAAATTTTTTTAGATAAAATAAACTTTAACTATCGAATTTAGCTCATATTATTTTTTTTTTTAATATAATATGTATATTGTATATATGTATATATATTGTAATATTATAATATATATTTATGTATATTATATTTATTTATCTGCTAACATTGCTACCCCTGAATGACCTCAGGCTTAATTGTCTTTTCTGCTTTGGCTAATTCATTTTGCTCACTTTTATTGGCATTCCACAAAAAATTTTGTGAAATAATAAAAAATTATATTGCAACACGCCCATTGGACGGATATATTATAATATATCATTTAAATGAGTTTTGCTTGAATTAATTTTGGCTATTCATTAATTTGTATATAATATCTATATATAAATAAATATATATCTTTATTATAACACGCTTAATTTTGTTTGGGCAATTTAATAAAAATAAAATTAGAAATATTTAAATATAATTTTAAAAATAGCTACAAAAAATTGTTATACAAGTTTTGAATATTCCTGAATTCATCAGATGTTTTTTTTTAAATATTTGACCTTACAAATAATCAGCTAAATTTTATGTATTAATTTTTTATGTGATATATAACAAAATTTATTATTATATATTCTGAAATATTTATATATTATTATATATTTCTGAAATAGTTGTGAATTATAAAAATCAATGATTATTTAATATTTGATACTTAAAATAATTGTCAGAATTTCTCAGTTTTGTTTTATAATTTAACAAAGAAAATTTGTGAATATTTGATATAAAAAGCAATTGTCCAAATTTATAATTTTTTATTTTAGCAAAGATGCATATCTTAAAAGATTCTGAATTTGCTTTCAAATATTAGTATATTTTGTGGTATAAAATAAATGTATTTAAAATAATTACGGAGGCTAAGGCAACAGAATTCTAGGCAGAATATATAAATGTATATAAAAATCCCTAGTCTGCTTAGAATTTTGTTGCTTTAGCCTCTGTAATTATTTTAAATATATGCAATGCACAAATTCTAGACTAAATTTCCATATTTTTCTCTAGTTAAAAGAACATAAAAATTATAAAAAAAATTCTGATGCAAGTACAGCTGCATCTAACCCATTCTACAGCAGTGCATCTACTTTATGCTGTCATTTCAGGCACTAATCCGCTACATATTTACTACTCATCAGTTCTACTCCTATAACACTAATTACTCAGGCCCAGCCTAGTGTACTTATCTATCAAAAATTAGCATTTCATTAAACGGAATGCATTCTATTGACAGATAAGATCTGGTGGAACAAAATGTTTGCATATTATTTATAATATATGCGCCAGCAAGAGCAATTCACATTAAGCAATTAATAACAAATGAAATGGTTAAGAAATAATTCAAATTTTGCCAAGTAAAAACATAGCCAAGAAATAACTCTGCGCGCTGTGCGTGGCAAGGAGCTGAGCTGAGCTGAGCTGAGCTGAGAATTCGTGGTTAAGTTATTAAACGCATTATCATAAATACAATTGACAACTTATGACTAATGATAAGCTGGCATGCAACTGGAGCAGTGAGAGGGGGGCGAGGGGAGAGGGTGGAGCGCTTGGGCAGGGGGCGTTGTACACGGAGAACCGCAAATAAAGTGTTAATAATATAGATGGCAATGGCAGCGCAGTTTGCGCTTAATAAACCAGCCGCCAGCCTGTCAGTCAGTCAACCAGTCAAGCAGTCAGTCAAGCAGTCAGCCCAGTCAGCCCAGTCAGTCAGGCTCTTGGCACGCAACTCAGCTGAGCGCAGTGCAGTGCGCTGGCCAGGCTAGCAAAATATGGAAAAGCAAAGAAATAATTAAAACAAACAAGAGCGCAAAATGCTAAGCAGCTCCCAGCTCCGAGCCGAGCCGAGTCGACTCGAGTCAAGGTGTCTTTTGCGGCCTCTAACTGACCTACCTGCTGCGACGGTGGTGGCTCACAAAAACTGGAATCCGTTATAGTTTATTGCCACCGCCGTTGCTGCTGCTGCTCTGGCTGTTGCCGCATTTTAAATTTGGAGCAGGTGTAAGTCAGAGACACTTGACCGCATTTTGGAGCCACGCGCCTACAAGATGAGGCAGGTGAAAAGCGAGTCCTGGCGAGGGTCGCTCAGGTTATAAATTAAGCAAGCGCCTGCAGCAGCGGCAACAGCGAGGGGTCATTGCAGGATTCACCACGAGAACTGGATCGTCTCAGCCGCTGGCTGGCATTTAGCCCTCGCATGATTGATTGTGCCTGGCTTAATGCCAGGCGGAAGCAGCTGAAGCCGATCTAACTGAAGTCGAACCGTCGCACTGCCTGACTGACTGACTGACATACGTTACATTTGGCGATTTGATTTGCCGCCAGCGATAAGGCGCGCTCTCGTTCGCACCCCTAAGCCGCATTGGTGTGAATTTAATTTAGCAAAGAGCTGGCAATCCTTTTGAGCCGAAGCTGTTACATTTCGCTCGCCAGCCCTGCGAGCGCGCGCTTATCAAGATGTTGTCACTGCCTGGCGACTGAGGTTTCAGTTCTTTTGTTGCCAATGCTGCCGCTGCTGCTGCTGATCATTCAAATGAGATGTGATAACGAGCCCAGCTGCTGCTCCTTCTCTTTGCCTCTTTCTATTCCCATTTTTTCGTTGCATTTTCGGTTAATTGAATGGCCAATGGGTTCGCCTATCGCCCATCACCTGCCGCCGCTGCAGCTCCTGTCCGCTCTCCGTCAGGGATTGTCATCTTCAAATGTCAAACACGTCGGGCTAAGTGCTTCGCTGGCTGTGCATACAATTAATTATGTCATTCACGTTGGCCGACTGGCCACGGCAACAACAGCAACAGCAGCAACAACAACCATTTGGAACTGCAATTAAAAGGCGCTTTCGGTGCGGCTGGCAGACAGGGCTTAGACGTACAGGCGCTGAGTTGAGATTTGGCTTGAAGTTGACTGCGCGCTCGAGTTGAGTTCGAGTTGAGTCGCTTGTCAAACGCTTTTAAAACGCCACACACATGTCCAAGCGTCGCTTTATGGAGTGTCTCTAACACACACACACACACACATACGGGGGTCGGCTTTGTGGCTTTGATCTGTCAGTTTGAAGAAATCAAGCTCAGGCCAAAAACTTCAAAATGTTTTTTTGTTGTTGCTGTTGCTGTTGTTTCTGCAACAACAAAAATTAAAGGCAGATTTTATTGTAGCGCTTTGTTTATTGCTGCTGCTGTTGTTGTTGCTGTGTAGAACGTGTCAGCCAGGCTTTTTGGCTTTGGGGGACGACCAAGGGCACGACGCCGCCGACGACGACGACGTCGCCGCTTTTCACCAGCACGAGCTTTGCATACCGACAATGACAACAGCAACAGCAACATCAGCAGCAGCAACAACAGCAAAAAATGTCGCTGTGTGTGTGTGTGTGTGTGTATGTTTTTGCAACTTTAATTGCTGTACTCAGCTTGATTTATTAGCGAATTGTTTTATACGCGAAAAAAGCAAAAAAGATGCCAACAGCCTCAGCTGCTGCGGCAGCAGCTAACAGTGACTCATGCCCGCCTTTAACAGCAGCCTTAACAGCGCTCTGTTATCGCCAACACCATCGCAAATTGAAAGTTTTCATTGGCCGCAATTAGAGCTGGCCCCGTCGCACACAGCACACTCACTCATATATAATTTGGCATATCGAATGCGCTCATTTGGGCAGCCCCAAATTATATACACTTAGCCCGCTCGATGACGACTTCATATTGGTTTATCAGTGCATTGGCAGCTGCAGCTCTGCGGCACGTCGCCGCAATTGTCTCTGCTGCCAAAGTGTGAAGTCTGCGCCCGGCCTGTGCCTGTGCCTGTGCCTGTGCCCGTTTGTAACGAGCCGCTACAATTGAGGCATTGCACTGGCCCCCACAGTAGAAGAAGAAGAAGAAGCAGAAAACTATCTCAGGCAGACAGCAACGGCGGCTCCGTCGTCTGCATAATTTCTATAATCAGACACACGTACATATAATATGCCCGCTAAAGCACTGTTATTAGGATAATCAAATGGATATTATCGCAGCACAGCAATCGATCGGCAGCAGCAGCAGCCGAAGCAGCAGCAGCAGACGCAGCAGCCTCGTATACCCTTGGGAAAGCGCAAGCAAACAGAGCTCTGTGCACTGAGCAAAAGAGGCGGGATGGAGCTGAGCTCTGACTGGCTGGCATACAATGTAGCTCAAAATTTATGTAAAACTTGATTTGTTTTCGCTTTATAAGGTTCTTGAATTAAACTAAAAATATGTAAAACAAGCTATAGCATGATTTATATAAGCAAAAGTTCTATCAATATGCAGTTGGCATTGCTTTTAAGAAACGTCTTAGGCTTAGAATTCTGAACTGATTATAGCTTCACACGGTAGAAATCTGCTGGCATTCCCTCTTTAAGTGACATTCCCGTTTCAACCTTAGCATTCTTCTTATAACTTATCAGCTATAGAAGGGCTAAACCTGAATTTTATAGCAATATCTGCTCATAATTGATGCTTGGGAATTTCTGGACATAAGTTCAGCAAAAAGGTTCACACAAAAGCTGATCATGGCCTTTCGTTCGTGGTTCAACTTGTTAATTATTGATTAGGAAACAAATTAGCTTAGAGTTTAATAACATGAATAGCTAAGACATGGCTTCAAGTCTGCAATAGACAAAATAGGCGGAGAGTTTTTGGGAATTATTAAAGGAAAAAGAACATTCTTAACATATTTTTTTAAAGTGTATTTGAGCATATATATTTTATGACAAAAATCGAAATGCAGACAATTAACTCATTTCAACTTCAACTCAATTAAGTTCTGGCTTTTGCTAAAGACTTGAAATTAATAGAGAAACGAGCGAATTTCTTCATTATTTTATATAAGTGAATTTTTTATTTTATTTATTGCTTATTTTATTTATTTTATTTTCATTGACGTTTTATTGAAATACGCACAAAAAGCACTTAAAATTAATTTAGATCAGAAATAAAGGAAAGAGTAAATTTCCTCATTATTATTTTCGTTAAGTTTATTATTTATTTTATTTATTTCTTACTTTATTTATTTATTTTATTTTTGCATTTAATTTATATGCTAAAAAGTTTCATTGAAATTCGCACAATAGGCGTTCACAATTAATTTAAATCAGACACAAATTAAGTTTTTTTTTTTATAGATTAATTAATTTATTTATTTTATTTTTTGTGTTGGATTTACAAAAAGTATCATTGAAATACGCACAATAAGCACTCGCAATTAATTTAAATCAGAAATAAAGGAATGAACAAATTTCCTTATTATTTTCCTTAAGTTTATTTTAGATTTTATTGCTCTATTTTTTGCATTTAATTTACATGCCAAAATACTTCATTGCATAATAAGCGCTCATAATCAATTCAACTCAGAATTAACTCATTTCGACTCCAATCGATAAAGGATAGAGCATCAAGTCTTCGACTTGCCTCTGATATAATTATTTGTGAGATTAGGGCTTGAGCTTCAAGCTAATCCATCTTGGCGTGCATTGAACTGAATGACCTACTGTTAGACAGACCAAAGGCGAGTCGCGCCGGGCATGGCAATCCAAGTCGAAGTCGAAGTTGGAGTCGGAGTCGGCGTCAGCTTCGACAGCGGCTGCTGCATAATCAAAAATAATTTCACATACAAACAAGCCCCAGAGCCAAAGCAGTTGAGCTCTTTCGTAGCTGCAGCCGGGGCCAATATTAATGATAATAATAAGAATAAGTGCGCAGTGCAAACTCCCTCTCTCTGAGGCGGCTGCTGAGCCGGCTGCTGCCGTTGCAAACAATTGCAGGATATGTTGCATGCTGCATGTTGGCGTGGCACGTTGCAGCCGATGCGTTGCTGTGGCTATGGAAACGGCAGCATTGGCGCACATAAATCTCACTTGGTGTCCGCTAAATTATACACTGCCCGACATTTAGGCTACACTTTTAGCCAAAGCCACGGCCCGGCGAGATTTCGCGCTCCGAGGGCAGCGCGCGCTCTGATCGATCTTTTTAGCTTTGGGACAAAAGTTTAACGCGATTGTTTATGATACAAATTAAACAATTTATGACAATGCAGCAGCAGCAGTCGCAGCAGCAGTCGTAGTCGCCTTTCCTCTCTGCGTATGCAAAGTTTTTGCGCTAAGGCCGCAAGCAGCAAGCAGCAACGGCAGCGGCAGCAGCAACTGTTGCTGGTGTTTCATAAATTATAACGCAGCTTTTCCGCCTCGAAAAGAGAACAACGTCATTTATTATGCATTTTTTATCGCTTCTGGTCTGCGTACAGCTGTCCCCCCCTCTGCTCCCCTCACCCGAGCCATCACGGCTTAGGCTGTTAATCTTCGTTATAAATTTTGGCCATAATTGATTTAATGCCGCATTTAACTTGATTTTTTGGCGCGTTTTATTAAATTCTTATCTTCTCCTTCTCTCTCTCTCTCTCTTTCTCTTTTTTAGCATCCCGCATGCCCTCCTCACATGCCACGCCCCAAGTGTGCCGGCCGCACTTTCATACGCCGCTCAGTCCCTGGCTGACGAGCGAGCACAAATCGTTTACACCCGCCAGCGCCTGGGGCATGAGTCAATTTGCGTGCCCCCAGGAGCCGCAGGTGGAGCACAAGCTCGGCCAGGTGGTGGGCCAGAGCCACCAGACGACGTCGGCCGGCCAGCACTCGTTCCCCTTCCCGCCGACACCGCCCAAGGACTCCACGCCCGACTCCGTGCAGACCGGCCAGTCCGAGTACCAGGTAAGCATTCGCACCCCATCCCCCCTCCCCCTCCAATGCCCGCCCGCTTCAATTGAGTGCGCTTCGATACCGTTGCAGGCCGTGATGAACGCATTCATGCACCAGCAGGCCACGGGCTCCACCTCGCTGACGGACGCCAGCTGCGCGCTGGACATCAAGCCCTCCATCCAGAACGGCGGCCCCACTGCAGCCGGACCCTCGCAGTCTTCGGCGCCCAAGCAGCGCGAAGGTACGAACAACGCGAATAGCTCAAATAGCAGCAGCAGCAGCGGCGGCGGCAGTCAAGCGACGTCGCAGCAGCAGCAGCAGCAGCAGCAACAGCAGCAGCAACAGCAGCAGCAGCAGCAGCAGCAGAGTAGCAACAGCAATGCCTCCTCCAGCGCCTCCGCCTCCGTGTCCGGCTCGACGTCGAACGGCCTGTTCGACGGCACCGCCCAGGCGCACTATGCGGCCAACAATGCCAACAGCTACGACAGCAGCTACGCCTCGTACCACCATGCGGCGGCGCAGCACCAGGCGGCGGTGGCCGCCGCCAACATGTTCCAAAGTTCCTCCGTGGCGGCGGCCGCTGTGCGGCATAGCATGGCGGCGGCGCACCACCATCACCACCACAGTCACAGCCACCACAGTCAGGCGGGCGCGGGCCTGCATGGCAGTGGTGCTGGTGCAGGTGGTGCTCTGGGCATGGGCAGCGGCATGGGCAGTGCCATGAGCAGCGGCGGCCACAGCAGCTCCAGCGGTGGCGGCGGCGGTGGCGGCGGCGGCGGTGGCAGCAGCGGCGGAGGTGGTGCTGGCGGCAGCCTGAACATCGGACTCGATGTCAAGCCCGTGCGCACGAAGCCCAGGACCAGTGCCGGTAAGCAAGACAAAAGATATCGGTATCGGTGTGGGTGAATAATCGATTTTGTTCAGTTGTTCGATTGATTGTTGATCGATAAACGATTTGCTTAATTAACTTAGATCTGTGTTGTGCGCAAACACTTATCGATTATAAAATTTCTAGTTTTAGTTTTAGT
Organism: Drosophila pegasa; assembly: GCA_035046225.1. NCBI lineage: Eukaryota > Metazoa > Arthropoda > Insecta > Diptera > Drosophilidae > Drosophila > Drosophila pegasa. The sequence continues at coordinate 4,360,818 of JAWNOD010000398.1, read as the reverse complement.
TTTATTATTTCCATATATTTTAGCTTTAGTTTTTTTTTTCGATTTACTTTTTTCACTCAATTTTCGTTTCACACGCTCGCACACACGTGGGAAGCTCTTCACTCTTAACTCTGCACGCTGTGGCACCAACTCTTCAACGGCGGCACTTGACATGAGCTCGCCTCCCCCCCCCCCCCCCCCCCTCTCTTTCACCTCTCTAGCTCCTTCATGGCTGTGGCCACATTCCCGCCACTTGGTCATGTTTCCTGTCTGCAGTCGAGCAAATTCAGATTTGCCCCACACGCCCGCTCACACACACACACACACACACACACACACACAGCATTGCGTATACGCCACCATGAAAAGCGAAGAAGAAGCAGCAGCAGCAGCTCAACTGGCAGCAGTTGCAAGCAACAACAACAACAACAACAGCAACAAAAAAAATGCAAAAACTTCAATGCTATTGTCAACGCTTTAGCTGCGCTGCGCTGCGTCATCAGCTTGTTGTAGCTCGTCGTTGTTGTTGCTGTTGTTGTTGTAGTTGTTAATTACTTCATGTTGCTGCTGCTACACACACACACACACCACACACACTCGCACGCTCTGGCATTCGCTGCGGAAGTTTGTTGCTGCACCTGCTACACAGTCGTCGTCGTCGTCGTCTCAGCCGGTTTCGCATGTCGCTGCCAGCAGCGGCAACAACAACAACAACGACAACAGCAACGACAACTTTATAGCCGCTCGACAATGCGTGAGAGGTTGCGGGTTGAGGGTCGTTTGCGGCAGTTGCAGTTGCAACCCCTCCACAAAGGCAGCAAGCGGCAACAACAGCCATAACAGCTGTCTAAGCTAACAGCGAAATGTTAGTAAGCAGAGATATGTTAATGCTAACACTATAGGTATTATGAGGTAGCTAGCAAATGCTGGCTGTTAGTTAGCAGAGCTAATGCTAAGTCAGGCAAATGAGGAAGCTTAAGAATGTTGGCTAAGCTAACAGCGCACTGCTAGCTAAGAGAGACATGTAAATGTTGACACTCCATGCAAATGAGGCAGCAAGAAAATGTTGGCTGTTAGTTATTAGTTAATATTAATGCTAAATGAGGAAGCTAAGAACGTTGCCTAAGCTAACAGCGCATTGATATTTACCAGAATTAAATTAATATTTAGTCAGCAGCTTAACTCACAATGCAAATGAGGCAGCTAAAAAGCATTGTCTGTTAGTTAATAGAGTTATGTTAATGCTCCTACTCAATGCAAAAGCTAGAAACGTTGCTAACAGCATGCTGTTAGTTAATAGACCAAAACTAATGTTAAACCAGGAGCTTAACACCCAACGCAGACAAATATAATCAAGGCTAACAGTGCACTGTAACTTAACAGGGCCACATTAATGTTAACATGCAACGCAATTGAAGAAGCTAGCAAGCATTGTCTAAGCTAACAGCGCAGCCTTAGTTAACAGAGCAATGCTAATGCTAAGTCAATTCAAATGAGGCAGCTAACAGCTCGCTGTTACTTAACAGACCCATGTTAATCTGAAGTCATTTACTTAACGCCCCACGCAAATGAGGAAGCTAAAAAGATTGCCATGTGAACCGCACTGAGCGCAGCAGCAAAACGCTCCCTGCCTATCTCAGCCTTGGCATCGGCAGCAGCAACTGCAGCTGCAGCCGCAGCGCCGCTTGTAGGAAGCTGCGCGCTGACAAAATGTTTTGCCTGCGCTTCATATTATTTCATTTGCTCGCTGCCAGGCGACAGTTTTTTCGTTCGCTGTTGCTGTTTAACTAACCAAAAACGTTGTCTGCAACATTATTGTTGTTGTCCGTTCGTTAGCCAGCGATTCTCGACCCAGTCCACGCTCCACTGTCTCTCTCTCTCTCTCTCTCTGTCTCTTTTTGTATTTATTTATCGTTTATCGCATCGCTAGCGATAAGTTTTTTTCGGGGCGCAAGAACATGTGTTGGCTCCCTCCACTCGCCCGCCCTCTCTACCTCTCCCTCTCTCCCTCTTCCTCTTGAGAAATCAATGGGCCACAAGCAAGTCGCATTCCCGGCCAAGACACTCGGCCAGACGACATGTCCATGTGCAGCTAAGGATTTATGCCCGGCCAGCGCCTGGCCAAATTGATTGGATGCCATTTGGGCTTTTGTCAGGTGAAAATAAAAAATGTTGTGAATGAGCTTTAAGTAATTGATATGGGTATGCGAGTGTCCGGCCGTAGCCGGCCTCTATGCAATGCGCAGCAGCCTTCACTCAATCAGCCGTCCGTCCGTCCGCCCGCCCCTCCGGCCGTCTCTGTGCGATCTGCAGGCGCAGCTTAACAGCAGGGATGAGCTTCTTGTGCGCGCGTCCATTGTTCCTTTGTCCAGCGCCCTGACAGCTGTGGCCTTAAAATGAGGCGCTTGCTGCTTATTTGAGGCATGCGTGGCATGGCCACAGGCGTTAACCAGGCCGTGCTCCCTCTCTCTCCCCCTCTCTCGCTCTCCCTCTCTCTGTGTAAATAATTCATACTTTTTACTTAAGCTTGCATTTTAGTTTGTATTTATATATGCATATATACATATATATCTATATCTATATATACTTTTTATCATTTTCATTTAGTTGTTGTTTCATTTTCATTATCAAAGCAAAAAGAATAATATATCAAATTCAACAAACAACAAACTATTTACTCACACATCCACATGTGTCTTTTGTCTTGTTCACCAGTAAAACGTCTATCTCTTTCTCTATCTCTCTCTCTTTGCTGTCTGTCTATTGCTGTAACTGTCAAACTTTGTCTATATACATATATATCTAAGTAACCTTTAACTAGTATAAATGTTTATTAATATCAACAAACAACAACGACAACAACAACGTCGACTAATTAAAACTGCAGTTGACCCTTCGCATTGGTCGTGGCTCGGCTCTGCCCACATGCGAGCAACAAATTAAAGGGAATTTTCGGTTGTCTCCGAAAAGGTAGAAGACATAAATTCTAGACAATTATGGCCACTGACGCCAAATGTCAAATCAAGCAGCGAGCACAGTTAGTTAGACCTTTAAACTCGGACATCCATATAGCCAGCGAGCCGAAGACCTTAATGCCAAATCAGGCCCTAAAAACAGGTTCAGATGCTACGCGCGCTTGGGCTACGTTTTCGGGTTCAGGCCCATGGCCAGACAATGTCACACGGACCCGTGGCCGTAAAACACAGCAACAACAACAGCAGCAACAACAACAACAACAGCAACCAGAAACCCAAAGAAGAGCACACGAAAACGAAATACCAAAGTGTGCACAAATTTCCAAGAAATTACAACGCAATGCTGCGGATGATTGTGCCCGTGTGGCTGTGGCGTGGCTCTGGCTGCGGCTCTGGCTGCGGCTGTGGCTGCGACGGTGTCTGGGCCGGACCGTGTGGACCACAAGAGAAACAGTTATAACATGCTACTAAATCATAGGCTAACTGAGAATCCGGCCAACCTGCTACGTGTTGTGTGGAAAATGAAAATGAAAATAAATAAAATGTGAAAAACTGTCAAAGGGCAGCAGATGGAGGCAGGAGGCAGGCGAGCGGCCAGACGGCAGCAGCAGCAGCCCGGCGACAGGCAAATTGAAATCAAAACAAAGCTGCAACCACAATAACAACAAAGAGCCCAAAAAACATTTAATGGCCATATAAAAATAAAATCAAATAAAATAAAATAAGAAAAGAAAAGAAAAAACACACACGGCGCGGGAGGGAGAGAGTGAGTGAGGTAGAGGAAGGAGACGGAGAGGGCGGGCATAAGGATCCTATAGATCATATAAAAAATGTACTAAAACAAAAGGCAAGCGAGTGAGAGAGAGAGGGGGCTGTGCGCGTGCGCAGCCAGCCCAGAGTGGGATTCGTATTACGGATACGTCTACTCTTCAGGCAACAACCTTCAGTAGTTGTCGCCATCGTTGTCGTCTTTGTTGCTGTTGGCTGTTGGCTCTTGTGTTGCCTTTGTTGTCAAAAGTGGGCACACTGGGTAAAAACATCATTAACACATTTGATTTATTAACTGGCGAGTGGTTTGGAGCAGCAGCCACAGCCACAGCGAACTTCATTGGAATTGTGCTAGAACAAAAGCAACAACAACAAAAAACTCGAAAAAAAGAGCAGCCACAGCAAGAGCAGCAAGAACAACCACTCACAATGCCACAAAAGCCACACTTTATGGCTTAATATGGCCTGCATATGTATATGTGTGTGTGTGTGTGTGTGTGTGTAGAGTCGACCTCTATTCGGATTTATCACAGCCAATAAATGCATAAAGTTTTCCGCACTCGAGTGGGCTACTGTGCGCCGCACAACAGCCAAAGCTGTTAGACAAAGGAGCGGAGAGCAGAAAATTTGAATGAAATTAAGTTGAGATTGAGATTCTAGGTGCTTAAGTTTGTTTAGCTAACTGCTAATATGAACTGGTTAATGGCTAGAGAAGAGTGGGAGTTGGTGGGAGTGGCAATGGTAGTTAGACTCATGGGAAGTTCAATTAAGCTAGCTTCAAGTTTTGGAAAATTAGTATTAAGATACTTAAGGATCTTGGCAGAAGTTTAGTATAGCCAAAAATGATAATAGTTCTAGTGGGTAAAAGTAGTAGTAGAATCAGTAGTAATAGAAGTAGTAGTAATAGTAGTAGTAATAATGATAGGATGTTGCTACAATCCTATAAAGGGCTGTTCAAAAAAATAGTAGTGCTGCACTACACAAAACTTAAGCCAAATGAAAAGCTACATTTTCCAATGGAAAATTATAGATATTTATTTTTTGCTTAGAATAAAATGTAGAGAAAAGAATGACAAAACAAATCTCATTGCTTTCGATGAGAATTAATTTTATCTTGACTATGCTAGAGAGTTAAGTTGAAAATGAGCTGTTCAAAAAAATAATAGTGCGGGTTGTAAGGAGTTGGAGAACATAAATAGAAAAAGTAAAATTAAAAAAATAATAATAAATAAAAGTATACTCAGAATCTATTACACTGATTTTGCTATATTTTAGTGATAGAAATTAATTTGAATTTATATATTATGTTGATTTAAGTGGGGAGAGAAAACAATTGCTCGACAGAGAAAAGAAATTCAATTGGTAGACTTGAAAATGAACATAAAACTTATAAAAAATTCTGAAATATTGATAGATAGCCGATATTTATGACAATAATATTTTACTGCCATTCATGATTAGAAGAATGCGAAAAAAAATGCATTTAGGCATTAACGAGAGCTCTAAGGGGATACATAGATATGAAATCAGTAAACCAAAGTTAGCTTGAGCAATAGGAGTTCGTAGACTAGAAATTAAAATTTAACTGTTTATATACAAAGTAAAATTAAGATCGCCAGCTTATGTAGAGCAGAGCCTATGAAGTGGCCAACATAATAACTAGAAACTTGAAGATTAAACAAAAAAAACCATTATACCCTGATTTCCCATTTTCAATGGGCTCAGGGTATAAAAATGGAAAGCTCGAACAATTAAGCAGCAAAAGAAAACCAAGTACTCCGAAAGCTCTATGGAATATTGAGAAACAGTTTCTGAATCTCTAGGGTCAACAATCCCTGTCTATAAACGTTTATATGACATATATAGCTCACAGTCTATGCTCACACTCTGCCTTCCATCAACTACAATTCCGCAGCTTCAACAATCTCCCAGCAAACCTAATTACAAATCAAAAATATGTTTTCGCTACCAAATCGACATGAAATTGAGAACTCAACAGCGATCCGCGATCTACAACTCAATGAAAAGAATTAAACGCGGCATATAAATAATATTTCACAGAAAACAGAAAAAAGGAAGCAAAACAAAGAGGCAAACAAATAACTGTAAACAATTTCAGCGACTCTTAAATAATTTATGCAATTTTTATACAGTGGGTGTTACTTTTTTGATTGGCGGCAATTTGGCTGCGGGGCCTTTTTTTGTTACGCAGGCCCCCAACCAAAAAAAAAAGAAGGAAAAAAATCTGAAAAAAAGGAAAAGAAAAACTGAAACTGAAAACCAAACAACGCCCAGTGCCAAATGTGCGGCAATTAAAAAAGTCGTACACAAAACAGACAAAAAGAAAAGAAAAACAAAGAAAAAAGTCAAGTACTATAAAAATATATATATACAATATATGTATATATAGGTATTTGTAGAGAAAAGCAAAGTAAAGTTGCGATTAAATGAAAACAAATGAACTGTTTATTAAGCGCGCGCCCCTGGCGAGTGGTTGGGTGGTGCGCGTGGTGCGCGGTGTGGCACCCGCGGCGGCCGGCAACACGCAGAACGTTTAATTTAATTTCTTTGAAAGCTCAAAAACAAAATGCTTGGCATGCCAACAGGACAGCAGCAGCAGGAGCAGCAGGACACGTGTGACTGTCCTGCTGCGGCAGTCGCTCCGCATTTAAACAGCAGCAAATCACGTAAGGCTCTTAAGGCAGCTACACAAATAGCAGTTGGAACGGCAGAAAACTGTCATCAAAATGTCTCTAATGGCGCCTGGGCAGGCAACGAGTTGACAACGCACTTAATGAGCACCCCTCGCCACCGCCCCCCGCCCACCCACAGTTGTGGGTGTGACTCGAGCTAATATTCAATAAAAAAGAAATGGAATAAAAGTTATGCTTATGTGGGCATGTAAAGCGAAACGTTAATTAATTACAGTGCGTACAAAAGTATGCACACACACACAGCGAGTGGGCTAAGCCAGCTCAAATTGCCCCATTTTTTTGGGGGCCAGAAAGTAGCGTTAAATCTGTTAGAGCTGACTCTATTTTTTTGTTATTATTATTCAGCTTTTCTTTTATGACTAAATTTCAATTCGAGGCGAACAAACAAACAGACAAACGATATAATGAAGCCCATTTAGTGGCAGTCATTAAATGCCAGAGAGCAGCAGCAGCAGCAGCCGCGGAAACAAAGACAAAAGCCAACTGTAATATGAACGTTAATAACGCGTTACATTTGCAACTTCATTTCCAAAGCCAAATGCTCTCGGGGCCCAAGTCGAGTCAAGTCGCTTACAAATTATGCCTAAAGTTATTCAAATGAGTTGCGTTTGCGGCCTGCTAACCGAAACTAGGGCTGCAAAGGGCAGCGCGGGGCTGGGGCAGGGACAGCGGCAGGGGTGGCGTAGGGGCCGACTGCAGTCACTAGAACCGGGCGCTGCTTAATTAAAATGTGTGGAGTCAGCAAGGAAGGCAGCGCTGCAGCGAATCCATCATTTCCGCTTCCATGCGTTTTATGCCATACGAAAAACAAAGAAAAAACACTCACAAAAAATTACAAGTTAGCATGCTGCCATGGGCTATAAACGACTGTGTGATACGCGTTCAATTGTTCATCAATTCATCTATATCAACAAAGAAAATCTGAAAAAAACTGCAAGATATATCAAATATATTTTTGAATAAGCTATTCCCAAAATATACAAAATATATAATAAATTTTATAGTAAAAACAAATAGGAAAAACCCTAAGAAATTAAAATGCATAAATATTTAATTTTATATAAATTATATATTTTGTATTTTTAGGATATTTTTAGAATTTTCCCTATTCAAATACATAAATATTTATAAAATTAAATATTTATATATTTGCATAGGAAAAATTCTAAATAAATTATATATTTTGTATTTTTTTAGGATTATTGTTTAGCTTTTTTTTTTACCAAGGACAAATTAAAAGAAAATCTAAAAAAAAAATACAAAATATTTTATTAGCTATTTAATATTTTTTAAAAACTATGCATTTTTATAAAATACTTAAAATATATAGTTCTACATCATATAAAAACATAAAATAATATATACAATATATATATTTCGTATTTCTTAAGATTTCTTTTTAGATTTAAGATTTTTTAATTGAGTACCTTCACATGCCACGCTCACAATTACCATTTACACCTTATCCAAAGATTTAACCTACTAAAAATTGTATCTAAAGTCTAGTAGAAATACGCCCTTTCAAATCTCCACAAACCTATATACCCACTCCGGCTGCTCCTAGCGAGAGCTGAATTAAACCTAAAGGCAAAAAAAAAAAAAAAAAATACAAGACTGTGAAACAGCTGAAAAATGTGTGCCACAGCGAGTTACTGCTGTTGTTGTTGCTGGCTGCTGCTGCTGCTGCTACTTTGTATTGTATTTTTTTGCCTAACAAGCTGGCGCATTGTTGCTGCCTGCACCCGGCACTCAGCTCCAATTTAAGCCAAATTTTAGCTTATATACATATATGTTTTATTTTTTATTTTGTTACGTTTTTTGTTTTATTAACAATTTGCTGTGTGCTTCTCGTTGCAGAGGGCCGCGAGTGCGTAAACTGCGGTGCCACCTCCACGCCGCTGTGGCGACGCGACGGCACCGGACACTATCTGTGCAATGCCTGTGGCCTCTACTACAAAATGAACGGACAGAATCGGCCGCTGATCAAGCCAAAGCGAAGACTGGTAAGTTCCTCCAAATAGTAAATACTAGTTAAGGCCGCTCATGCAACACCCGCTGTGTGCAGCTTCCACACATTGCCACAAATTGATCAATAAATTCATAAACCGTATTCCTCGGAATTTGCTGGCGCATCAATCTCCGCGCACGTTTCTGTCGCCAAAAGCCATAAAAAGCAGCGTGAAAGTTCTCAAATGTCATAATAATTCCCGGAACACAGAAAGAGAGAAAGAGATGGGGGGAGAAAGAGGCAGAGGTGGATCTCATGTATTTAATTATCATTTTTCTGACTAGCTGGCGTCTTGATTGCAGTTGGCTGGACGACTGCAGCCAGAGCTGAGTGAACGCTTTGCCTGATAGCGATCGAGGCGCATCATCATTATCACTTAACGCACTAAAAACATAATCAGGCAGCAGCAGCCCCAGCGCTCGCTGGCTCGCTCGTTGTTTTGTGTGGGTTATTGGAGAAGTCTCGCAGCAACTGTTGTCATCTCCCTCTCACTCTGTGCGTCTCGCTGTTGGCCAAGGCACATTATCGTTTTTTATCGGGCGCGCGCATCAACAGCAACAAACTATGAAAATATATGTAACGCTGTCCGAAGGTCTGCCCTGGCGCCAACTACATCAACAGCAACAACGACAACAACAAGAGCAGCAGCAGCAGCAGCAGCAGCATAAACGAAAGACTTAAGCAACGCACTCACACGCTGTCACTGCGTGTGAAAGAGAAAGCAAGAGTACAGCTCACTGCGCGCGCTGGACCTATACAAAATTAGTCCATTAAACATGCGTAAAAACAAAATAACCAACAACAACAACAACATCCAACAACCAACAACAACGAGCCACAACGAACAACTGTTAAATGCAGTTCGGGTTCGTGTCTTGGCTCGTCGCGTTGATTTTTTATTGGCATTTAAATCGTATGCATTTTGATTGCATAACATTAACATAAATAAACCATTATTGGATGAAAATCAACAACAAAATCAAATAAGTAGAAGCAGGCACACACACACGCACACACGCACACGCGCGCGCAGGCAGCCTGACGTGGCAGCGCGGGCAAGCGCAGGGAATTCCCAAGAAATTCACAGCTGGAGCCAGCTAAAGTTGGCCCGAAGTGTTTGTTGATTTCTCGTTGACAAAATATGCAACAAATTAAAATTTATGTGCCGCTGACGCTGACTTATGGCAGCGACTGTGTGTGTGTGTGTGTGTGTAGACGAGCGAACAGGATGCGGCCCATCAATGTCCTTGCCTCTGCCTGTGGCATTCGCCTTGAAATGCAATTCAATTGTTTTAGTGAGCGAGCGAGCGCGCGCGCGCTGACTTGGCCAACTCGCTGGGTGGCAATTGTATTGATTGTGCAAACAGAGGGTCAAGATGCTCAGCGACTTTGCATACGGCGTGTATTATACACTGACCATTGCCCACTGGCAACGGCAGCGGCTCCAACTGGCGACTGCGACTGCACCTGCCCCGACTGACTGTTTGCGCATCTCATTGTCTGCCTCGGTTGCCTTTAATTAAATTTCCGAATTGTATGAAAACAGTCAACAAGTCGTAACTTTTGAGCAGCAGCACAAAAATTGTCTGCTTTGTGTTGGCCGTGGCTCTGGCTGAAACAGAACAATGCAAATTTTTAATTTATGTATTTTAAGCCGCCAGCCAAGCCACAGCAGCAGCAGCAGCAGCAACAATGTTTCAGTCGCCTTCGCTTACATATGTTTGCAGTTGTTGTTGCTGTTGTTGCGTTTCTCATTGTTGGCCTGGCCGCTGGCGTTTCAATAATTGCATTTAATTATAAGTCGAAAAAGCTTAGCCGCAGGCTCTATGGCCCAGGCCAAGTCCAGGCCAAGCCCCGAAAAAAAGTTCAGTTTTTATTTATTTTTCGCTGTTCTCTCGGCAACCTTCGATGCGAATTTGTCACATTTTGGTAGCTGGCAGCTTCTATGGCTAATTGCAAATGCATGTTAAGTGCCTGGCAAAGCAGCTGCTAAGGTCAGTCAGAGCTAGGCGCATCTCAGCCAACAACAACTCAGCAGCGGCAATCGTGACTTATATAAATATAAATATAAACGGCATATGTTAGTCAGTCAGTCAAGACGCCCAAGGGGCATGGCCTGGGCCTGGGCCTGGGCCGGGGCGTTGCTGGCATTTTGCATAATATTTATGCCTCAGTCGACTTTCAGTTGTTTTGTTTTTGTTCTTTTTTAATTTATGCGAATTTTCACACAATAAATTGAACAAAACGTTGCCAACTTGTTCGTATATATATATATATTGTTGTTAAGCGCTGCAAAATTGTTTATTTTTATGCTTATTACGCGGCCTCATATCATTTGCATGCAAAGACTTCCAAGCAACTTGCAATTGCCATTTGCACTTTTATAGCTGCAGTTGTTGTTGTTGTTGTTGCACTTGCTGTAACAATAAACACATCAACACTTGACACAATCATTTATAAATGCTTTATTTAAGTGCTCACAAAAGCCGCTTAATTAATTATTTATCAAAGGCGTATTTCAACAACAGCAACAACAACAACAATAGCAACAACATGAGCATCAACTCACTTTGCATTAGTCGCCATTTAACGGCTATTAAATACATCAATTTCAATTTGGAATGCCCTAACTTAGTCACAAGGCTTTTCGTTTTTTATTTATATAAATAACTAAATATGTTAAAGGCGGGCATAAATTTGATAAGCTGACAGTTATAAGGCAGGCTTTCATATAAATTTTAGCTCCACTCACACGAAAGTGTTGAAATTTAGCACGTTCAAAGTTTGAAAGAATTACAAATTAACATGAGAACAATATTTAGAAAACAAACAAAAATAATATAAAATATAAATAATAATAAAAAAATAAAAAAAATCTAAGAACTTAATACCAAATTATAAAAAAATTGTTAAATTGATTAAATTGTTAAATATTGACAAAAATGCGTCCAATAAAATAAAATATTATATAAAATGCAATAAAATAAAATAAAAATTAAATACAATAAAAAAATATAAAAAAAATAACAAATAATATTAATTTAAAAAAATTTTTAATGTTCTAGTTACCAGCTCTTGTAGCTGATCAAATCGCAGAAACAAAAAAAAATATATATATATAAAACATTTAAAAATATCCTTCAAAAAATGATAAAATATTACAAAAAAAATATTTTACTTTATTAAAAAATGTTTTAAAATATGATTGATATATTTACTATATTAATAAAAATGCTAGAAAATATTATTGATATATTTTAAAGTCCTAAGACAAATATTTAAGCACTTAAAAATTATTATTAACCATATTTCAAGAAAATATTTCAAAATATTATTAAAATATCAAATAGCAAATGGCAATTCTTCTTCCAAGGCAGAGCAACGCCTCTTCGGTGTGCCACAGTAGTTTAGCTGTCAGTTAAGCGTGTCAGATTTCCAGATTTGTATTTCAAATGCTAGGCATCCCACTGTGCAGCCATAACAGCCAACTGACTGGCTGAGCTTAAAGCCACAATCATCAATAAAATTAACGGGCGTCAAGTGATTGACAAACGCTGACTCGACACATTTTGAGCGGGGGAGAGCACATCAGAGAGAGTGAGAGAGATAGAGAGAGCGAGAGAGAGAGAGAGCGAGAGAGGTACAGAGAGTTAGTTAACTATAAGAAATTCTAATTAACACATTTTTGCTGAGCGCGCATTGTGTGTGCGCGCCATATGTGCGATAGACCGAAGACGTGAACTGGATCGAATTGAATTGGTAGCCCTTTGGCGTGGGAATTTCGCGCTGAACGCGATTAAAAAGCACAAGCAGCAAGCAGAGCAGCAACAGAAAACGAGGCTAACCAAACTGGAGGCAGTGACGCCAAAAATTAAATGCAAGGCGCAGACGCTTCACGTATAAATCAAGTTACCAAAAAATGCGCGCCAAATGAAAGTCAAAGTCAAAGCGATCGATAAAGCAGCAACAACAACAGCGGGTAAAACGAATCAAAACTAAAGCAAAACCTGGCCAGCAGCAAAACTGAGCCAAAGTAAAAGTTCAATGCACGTTCTGCAAACGGGGCGTATACGCAATCGAGCGCATTAACTCGCCCGACTTTTTATTATATTTTGTTTTTGGCTGGCAATATGTTCACTTGTTGTTGTGGGGCGCTAGGATCTTGTTAAGAGCGCGCTCATTTCATCAAGTGGGCAGCCTAATGCCATTAAAATGCACTTGAGCGAGCTATACAAGTGTCCTGCTGGCCGCTGCTGCTCTCTGCTTGGGGCACAAGCTGACGAACCTGACTGCAACTTTGTGCCGCAGCGCAGATCAATTAAAAATTAACGATATGAAGCGCAGCCGCGGCCGCAAAACAGGGCGTGCCAATAATATAATGAAACAGGCTCTCACAAGCCAGCAGATCGACAGAAAGAGAGAGAAAGAGAGAGAAGAGAGGCAGAGAGGGAGAGCAAGGCAGTCCGAGCTTGTGGAGTCTGGATGATTAAGGCCTGCTTGTTAGGGCGCCCCTGGCTCAGCGAGCCTGCTCGGCTCGAACTGCTTTATGCGAACGGGTTGGCATGAAATACAGAACAATATAAATCTATTTAATATGCAAAGGCATAATTTGCAGCTAAGGGCGAAAGGGTTGCATTTCTAACCCTTCCACGGCGGCCGCAGAATATGTGAAAATGTGGCCAGGCACGCAGCCCCCAACCGCAGGCAGGACGCGTGTTTAGAGCACATTCATTTTGCTAACAGCAGCTGGCCAGCCAAAGGGGCCAGCCCAAGCTCTATATAATTTATATATATATATATTTGTGTGTGTGTGTTTGTGTGCAGTTGCAATGTCCAGTGACAAATATTAATGACGATTTTCATGCCTTCACAAATCGCGGGCTACACTCTCCTAGCTTAGACTTGACCATGTTGCTGTCAGTGTCATTGTTGTTGCTGCTGTTGTTGCTGCTGCTTAAAATGCAAAAGAGCGAAACCTTTTGGGCACTCTGTCTGCGGACAAGTTGTTGGCCAGCTCCAAAAGGCTCGTAAAATTCATTGAGCAGCATTAATGAGCGACATTAATAGCTTGTCGTAGCAGCAGCAACATTTGTAGCTGTTGTTGCTGTTGTCGCTTTTATACTTTTATACCTGTTCCGTAAAACATTTTATTGATTTTTCTAGCCAAGCAGCAGGTGTGATTTTTAGCAATAGTTTTCGCTTTTTTTTTGTTTCTGTTTCTTTGTTTTTTTTTATTATTTCTTGTTTTTATTTTTTGTGCGTGCCCGCAAATGAGTCAAGCTGATGTATTAATTAGGCAAATGTGCCTCAAATAAACGAAAAATAAGACCAAGCCAATCAACGGGCCGTGCACGGGCAACCCTTCGAGCGAGCAACAGCCTGAATTGCCACGCCCCGGCCAGCCAGCAGCATGTGGCTGTGCGCAACAACGAATCCGTTTTGGCCAAAAAGGAAATGAGCCCAGGATATAAAAGAAATAAAAAAAAATTTGAAAAAAAAAATGAAAAAAAGTTAAAAAAACAGCAGAGACTACGAGCGCCTAGGAGCGCAGCAACAAAAATGAAATTTGAATTTTTAAATTAAATTTCACAGTGCACAGAGAAATGTATATAAATATATATGTATATAAATATATATGTATAAATATATATACATATATATCTTGTCTAAATGTAACTGTTATGGCAGAGACATTTTGTTGGCACTGCGCCTTGCCTCAGCTCGTCTGCTTCTGCCTCTGCCTCTGCCTCTACCTCCTCCATTCATTTCATTTTCCTGGCGCTGGCAGCCAACCAACAAGCCACCCAACAAGCCACCCAATAGCTCACCCCACAGTCAAGCCAATAGGCCACCCAACAAACCACCCAAAACCACCCAAACCACCAACTGTCAGCTACCCAAGTCAAAGCCAGCATCAGATATAGAAAATTTCGTTGCGCTGTTGCCTGAGATCTGGGCGCTATCTTTTGCCATCTTCTCTTTGTCTGTGTGTGTGTGTGTTTGTGTGTGTGTGGGGGGGAGGGGGGTCTGCTCCAAAACAACCCCCAAAGCGCTGAGGGTTGGCAGACAGCAACTGCAAACGACTTTTTGCGCTGGCTGCGAACAATTTAATGAATGTTTTGTTAGATAAAGCAGAGAAGAAGAGCAAAAAAAATCGAGCTGATAAAATGTCGGCGCAACGTGGGCAGTGGGGTAATACACTCACACACACACACACGCACACATAGCTGCTGCAGATATATAACTAACACACACACACACACAGATACAGATACATCTAGAGATACAGATACTTATACAGCGGCTGACTGTGTGCCCCCAAGTAAAAGATGTTACACTGAGATAAACGTAACATTTTCTGGGCAAACGGCTGTGGCTCCCTCTCCATCTCCCTCTCTCTCTCTCACTCTCTCTCACTCTGTCTTGCTCTTGCGTCTTTGGTGCGATATCTAAGATGGCAAAGGGCATTGCCATCCCCAGCGCACAAAAGCTGCGCAATAAATAGAACTGTAGCTCGGCTGTCTGACCCAGCAGCTCCCCAGTTGCCCCTCTCACAGGGCCCTCTGCCCCGCCCACGCGCCGCCTATGTACAAAAGCATTTACTGTTTCGCTCGCTTCACACAATTTTCGTGGCACATTTTTGTTTTGTTATTGCGTTTGTTTTCACAATTTCAATTTCAATTAAATATTTAAATGCGCCTCGTGCGCTTTTGTCTAAATGAAAACACAATTTGCATACCCATTTAACATAAACAATTCAAAACGAACACAACAAAAATTAAAATTAAAATTAAAATTCAAAGCTCAAAATTTAAATTCAGGCAAACGCCATTTTGTGAACTGCAGACATTTTTTTCGCTTTGTCTGCGGCCAGTTGCAACTGTCATAAATCAACGCAAGGTGGAAACAATAATGAAAAAATACAAATAATAATAATAATGAGGAATTTTTCATTGCACTATGACGAATATCAAATACTCTTAACCATAATATTCAATAATCCGGGCATATAAACATAAACAATGATTTCTGATGATAGTCAGTCTCCAATCAAGGCTATTGTTTGCTGATCAAATCTCAACTTGCCTCTGCCTAGCTACAAACCCGAAGTGTTCTTATCTGAAGCGCATAATAAGAGTGCTCTAACATAGCCCATCTGATAAACTCATATTTCATTACTCACATATTTCACTACTCGTATCTTATTATTGATAATTCTCATAAATACAAATGCCTTAAGAGATAGTAAAAGCACAGTGAAGCTGCTTAGCCATGTCTGTGTTTCGTTGATAGCTCAGGCAATTTATTATTGAGATGGCATAGAAAGGATTTGAGTATAGCATCTTTAATATGATAAATGAAACTTATTGAGCGAAGAAGTTTTAATAGACAAAATATAGCTTATTTGTACATTAAATAATACAAAATTATTTGTAAAGATTCTTAGAAAAATGAAACTTGTTTGTGTAAAAAAGATTCTTCACTTAAATTATTAAAATTAAACTCCCATTTTCAATGGGTTCTGGGTATAAAAAAAAATATTTATATATATTTTTGGTTATTTTAGTCGAATTTGAGATTAAGAAGTAGTATTATGCATAGTAAATATCAACTAAAACTTAAAAATTGTATTTAAGAAAATCACTTTTTACCCTTTCATATTAGAATTGGACTCGATAACTCAAAAGTGTTTTACTTAAAAACAAATTTAAGCTTTATCTGATATTTATTATGGCAATTAGATAAGGTCAGATATAGCGCTTTATTGATCGATTTAGATCTTGACTAATAATATGAAGTTGACATACTTTAGCACAATTGTATCAAATATAGATAGATGAAATACAAAGCATGCAGAGCATGCAAGGACAACATAGACAGAGTTATCAAACAATCTTTGACATAGCTATATAACTATATTATTTACACGAATCTTAGCTAGGCAAAACCAGGTAGCAGTTGCCAGAGTAAGCCAAGCATTTAACTTTTATAACTTTTAATCAGGCTAAAGCCTTTCAATTATATTTTCTTTGAAGTTTGAAGTTGTTCAAGTAGCAAAGATAAGCAAGCAAGCAAGCTGCCAAGACTTTATGAGTATATAAATATATATAATAAATGTAGAGCAGTCTATATACTAAATAAATATAAATATATGGTATACATATATATAAAAAATATAGAAAATTCTGTTCAATAAATGTTTTGTCTTGGCAATTTGTATTTAAAATTAGTCTTTCATACTTTACATTGTTGCGGCAAATTGTATAATTTGATTACAACAATGGCATTTAAAGAGTGTAAGAATTCCTCTGCTAGGTAAAAATATACTAGAATATATTTATTATATATTATTTTCATTTGTTATATATAATTTGTCATAGTCATAGAACATATATATTAAAATATATATATTATTTTCATTTCTCTATATAAGGCATTTGCTGCAACAAAATTGCAATACCCCAAGTGTAGTGTGGCAAGGGCATTTTGTCATGCTTAAGCGCATTGAGAAATTTAAATTTATGAGCTCAATGCACATACAGAGGCAAACTCGAATACACATATATATACATATAGACACATACATGTATATATTTACAGCCATGTACATCTGTTGTATATGGGAATTTAGTGTATTGTCTTTGGCTTTTGTATAGTATTATTTATCGCAAGCGCCATCTTGTATGCGAGTTGTTATTGCTGTTGCTGTTGCTGCTGTTGTTGTTGCTGCCTGAGTGTTGGCGCTTGCGCTTTTTGCATTTCAATTAAAATGCGCCACGTTTGACAATGTTTGACAGTTTGTCAATGCGAAGCTGCCCCCACAGCCTGCCACGCCCTCTACCTACCTCTCCCTCTCCTGCTCTCGCTGACATTGATTTATGTGCCACATTTGGAGGCACTCTGTTAGCTAAGCAGCGCCTGCTTAAACATGTTGCAACTTTAGCACCTACAACTGCGAGCAGCTCGGAGACTTGCCACATTTTGTGGCATTCGCCTGTTTAGTGCATTTTGTTGCACTGTCATGTTAACAACTTAATTTATATATACATATATATATGTATGTATATTGTATCTGTATCTGAGGCATTTGGTCTGGTCGCAGCTTGTCCTCGTTGCGGCTGCCACATAATTACCACGAGCTGCTGCCACGATTTGTAGGCGTTGCAAATGAATTTTGAATTCTCGCACATTTTCGATTCGATTTTCGAAGCTTTCCGGACTGCAATCGCAGCTGTCTGTATGTGAAATTGTTACAAGCTCGTTAACACACGGCAACAGTGCCACCAAAAAGTATGCACACACATACACTCGCCCCCCGCTCTCGCTCTCTCTCTGGCTGTGGCATGACCTCTGATTTATGTTAATGGCAGCGCGGCAGCGTGGCAGCGTGGAAGACACAAGCAGAACAGGTGAGCCGCAGAGGCAGGAGGCAACAATTAAAAATCAAAGTCAAACATGATCAACGCCAGTTTAGGGCCGCGCTGCAATGTGTTTGCCTTGTTCTTGTTGCTGTTGTAGCAGCAACAACATGAACACAAGCCAAGAGAGTCGAAGGCGAAGGCGAACTCGAAGTCGAGCTCGAGGTCCAAGTCGTCGCTGCACAGCCACAAAACATGCTCAAAGATCTTTTCGGTGCCCAGACTCTGGTTCTGCTTGTTGCTGTTGTTGCCTCGTTCTCCAGCTTCACAAAATGTTTTGGGTCTGCAGTTTGGGGCTACGCTTCTTGTAGCCAATTCGTGGAAATTTAAGCGTGGCGCAGACATGCTCTCCAGTTGTTGTTGTTATTGTTGTTGTTGCTGTTGTTGTTTTTGGGCAGTTTTGTAAAAATTGTCATTTTAATGAATTGATGCTGCTGTTAAAGGCAGCAAGTCGCAGTCCGCATGCCATTTAAAAAATGTTGTTACCTGGTGTGTCGAGCAACTTTGTTTGCCACAGAGTCACATACCTGTGCGCGTACTCCCCCCCCTCCCCCTCTCTCCCACCTCTCCCTCTCTTTCTCTCTCTCTGCTTGTTGCTGCCTTCAATTAGCGCGTGCAACATTTTTGTGGGCGTGCCCGATTAGCATTATCACAAAATATCAAATCAAATCAAATATATAATTTTGCGTATTTCCTTTCTCACACTCTCTCTCTCTTTATTTGCAGACGCTGCAGTCGCTGCAGAGCGCGGCCAAGCGGGCGGGCACATCCTGCGCCAATTGCAAGACCACAACGACAACCCTTTGGCGGCGCAACGCCAGCGGCGAGCCGGTCTGCAATGCCTGCGGCTTATACTACAAGCTGCACAATGTAAGTACAAAATCTATCTATATATCTATATATTTATATGCATATATCCATATAAGTCAAGCAATATATCGATTTGTGATTTGTGATTTGCGATTCGCTTTTAACCCTCGTTAAGCGCTTAAGCGATTTAACGCAACATTTAACAGCGGCGCGGGGCCACTCGAGCATTCCAGCGGAAATACACACACAGAGTAACACTCACACAGTCACACTCACACACACACTCACACACACACACTCACCCACACACAGCTTAAATGTGACAAAAATGAAGTGTATTGCACGCACCCAACGCCCTCATTTCGGGCTGCCACGGAGGGTGGCAGGTTGCAGCGGCTGCTGCGGCAGCCACCCCGATGATGAATTGTTGATGATTATTTAAAGATGCCCGTCGTGGTGTTTGTTGTTGCCGCTGCAAGATAAGCGTCTGGTGTTTGGCTGTGAAAATGCGATAAGCTTTGATTTTATTATGGCCAACGCGTGCGACGGCAACCGGCGACAGTCGACGACGACGAGCGCCCAGAAATTGGCGTAATTTATGTAATAGACTACGGCTCACTGAGTCCGAGTGCCCGGCGCAACCCCCGCCCGCCTTGCCGCCCCCACGCGACCCCTGTGCGGAAATGCAGCCAATGATATAAAGGCTGTCGAGCCATGTGGAAACTAGATTTAATAACATTTTCGCGCCCCAAGCCCACCGAGTGCCCCGGACGCCCTGAAGGGCGCCCCCACTGTCGAGGGTTGTTCTGACCAACTTCTGGCTTATTAAATATTCATTAGCCAGCGCACCAGCCGGCATATAAACGTTGGCGTTTATGGCTTCAGATTTGTATACCCTGTAGGAAGGCAGCGTGATTGTGGTAGATCCAAGGGTGATAGGTGAAGGTGCTTAGCCCCTGCCGGTTGATGCTTGAGATAACTGAGGTATAGCCAATTATGAGAGGCAATCTCAGGGAAATAGTTAAGATAAGGTAGCTTGGAACTGATATGGACAATGTAAGACAAAAGTATCTTGCCGCTGATATATATCATGAGATATAGTATCTTGACTCCAATAAAAGATAAAGTAGCTTCGTTATTACATGCTTTATACAATATAAAATATCTTGTCTTTGATATACCTTGTATAAGGTTTAGTATCTTGAGCATCTGATTTATTCAATAGAATATAAAGTATCTGACTTGCTATGCATTGCATCAGATAAAGTATCTTACTTGTAATATTATTGCTATAACAGAAAAGTATCTTGCCTCCGATAAGTATCTTGAATCTCATTTCTGGAATCGACTCCAATAGAATATAAAGCATCCTGGTTCTGCTGTCCATTAAATCAGATAAAATATCTTACCTTTCACTTACTGCATATCAGATAAAGTATCTTGGTTCTTATATGCTTTGTATACGATGCAGTATCTTGGCGCTTACATGTCCCAGAGAAGATATAGCATCTTGCTTTTGATATAGTCAATAGATGATGATGTATATTGCCTCTTTATCGTATGCCACCTATAAGATAAAGTATCTTTAATAAGATAAATCTTATCTTTTGTATCTTAAATTCTGCTTACCTGAAGCATATTTATAATTTGAGATCAGTTTTTAGCTTCAAACAAATTAAGACTTAGACTTGCCGGAGAACTCTTGAAGTTGGATTTACTAAGATAATTAAATATCAGTTTTCGATATGCTTTCAACGCTCAAAATGCTATTCTGTGTACATTCATATATATGTTGTGTACTTTAAGATTATTATACGATATTCCATATTCGATATGCATTCTTGATAAACCAAATAGAATCTGTTAAATCCTTAAAAGTCTATACTCTGTCTTTCACTCCTCACGTTCACTCATCACCTTCACTCTACACCCGCATTCTATTAATTTAACTTATTCTACAATATATCTTCTTCTTATTCTACTTCTTCTATATCTCCTTCTATTTAAATTTCTCAAATTCTAAAAAATCCCACAGGGTATTCACCAGCACTCACATTATTAGATATCTTATTAGACGCTTCGCCTTCGATGCCTTCGCTGCTTTCTTACACATTTTTTTGCTCGCATGCCCCGCAGTCAGCTTTTAATGACTTTTGTTGAGTGTGGCCAAAGTTTTTTATTTCACTTGAACTTTTAGCACATTTACATGTCAGTCGCTGCTGCACGGCTAAATGATGGGCCACCTGTGCAGCCACAAACTAATTAGGCTGTGGCTGCGGCTTTGGCTTTGGCTATGAGTGTGTGCAGTGAGAGAGAGAGAGGGAGAGAGAGAGAGAGAGTGAAAATGTGTGTGTGTGAGTGTTAGTGTGAGTGTGTGTGTAAATGTGTGTGTGCGTAGCAGCTGCAGTTCAATCGACCAGGCCAAAGGCAGAGTTAGAGTCGAGGCAGATATATATACACATATATATTTTTGTATATATTTCTATATATATGCATATACACATCTATCAAAGCATCAGGCACAAGCCTTCTACATTGTATGTGTGCTCCATATATCTAATCTGATTTGTTGGCGGCTGCTTGCAACGCGGCGTATGAGCAATGCGCCAAAAAAAAGGCCAAGTAAAACTATAAATGCTGTCGCTTTGGGTGGCTAGCTAATGTGTAAGTGTGTGTGTGTGTAGGCCATTAGCTAGCACACACACACACATAGACATGTGCGCATTCATAGCGGCGAAATTTATTTTGCAAAAATTTTCTTTCAATTGGACAGTGTCCCATCTTGATAAGATGCCAATCAGCGCGCTTTTTGCATTGCTCAGTGTTCGCTGCTGTGGTTGTTGTTGTTGTTGTTGCTGTGGTTGTTGTTGCTGTGGTTGTTGTTGCTGTGGTTGTTGTTGCTGTGGTTGTTGTTGCCTAGCTGTAGCAGTTCATTTCAATTCAATTCGTTTGTCATTTGGCCGCCATCGTCGTCGTCGTCCGCCTGTGTGGGCCTCTTTGGCTGAGCGATCTGGCCATGTGATTGGCACATTTTATGGAAATGCCGACTGCACTTCACATCACAAGCTACACTATTAGAAGGGGAGGGGGTGGGGGCGGCGGTGCGCTGGGGTCGTTACGCGTGTCTTCACGCAGTTCGCTGGAAAAGAGCTAATTAAGACCAAATCAGACACTCGCCGTCAGACACACATCCTGTCACAACACAGCTCCTGCTGCGCGTGTCCTGCGGCGTTAGAATGAGAGATATAGAGAAGTGCCTGATAGATGTGATATATGTTAACTGTTGCATAAGTCTGCGCCTGCATCTGGCGCCGCCCTCGCTTCAGTCAATTTGCCGACAACAGGCGCTCAGCTCTGTCTGCGGCCCACCCACTTGGCGGCGAAGTCGGCTGCAGCGGCGCGTGTGGCGCAGCTGGCACGCTCGATTAAGATTTTATGCATAAAAATGCGACGGAGTTTTCTTGCGAATCCCTTAATGAGCTAGGCCTGTGCGCGATCGGCGCATTAACAACTTTACGCTTTGTTTAGTCGCTGCTGCACACATCAATTAAAGCTTTTGAGCAGCTGCTGCCAGATCTGCTGCTGCTGCTGCTCCTCTTGAGCTGCTAATTGCCACGATTTGTGCTAAACGTTAGGGAGCGGCACAGGGCAGAGAGCCTATCAATTACCGCTGCCGCTGATCGGCCAGCATCCCTGCCGCTTGTAAGTGATACATTTCTGTGTGCTCTTGTTTGCGCTCCATTACATTACAATCAACCCTCGCAAATCTCGTCAAAGAGGCTCAAACAATTGCTCGACAATTTAACAGCGCAGCGCCGCGCAGCGCAGAGCAAAAAGGGGCCACAAACAATGTCGTAATTCACGCCCAGGTAGACCGGCCGACGACTACAGACTATATACTATATATATATAGTTATATATATATATAATGTAACTTTTTCTTTGTCGTCGACGAATGGGTAACTCAATATTGTAATTGTAGCGCAATTGTTGTTGTTGTTGTTGTTGCCGCTGCCGCTTAGATGTTCGCAAGTGATAAGGAATTGCATATGAAGCGGCAGCCAGGGCAGCCTCAACAATGGCCAAGCGACTCACAAAAAAAAATGGAAAAAAAAGAAAAAAGAAAGAGAGAGAGGGAGCGAGGGAGAGAGGGAGAGAAAAAGTAGTTTGGTCTTCGTCCTCCGCTCCCTTCCTCACCCCTCATCCCTGCTCGCCTGCTCGTCCGCTACTGCTGCTATCAGCGCCAACTAATCGCATTCGCAAATGTCGCTTATCTGATCGTGTAGAAATGCTTGTAATACTTCATTTTCACTTCCCGGTTCCCGACTGCTGCCACACGGCGCTGTTGCACAGTGCGTTGCAACAGACAGCGTGTGCAGTTAGCGGCATTTCCGGCCGAAAAGGGCCGCGCAATGAATTTGCATAAATTTGACCCATTTCTGTTGCCGTCGGCCAGCAGCAGCAGCAGCGGCAGACACACTTTATTGATTTTTCCCCCTAGTTGCAACACCCACTACAACAGCTTGCCTTCCCTCTTGCAGGTCAATCGTCCACTCACCATGAAGAAGGAGGGCATACAGACGCGTAATCGCAAGCTCAGCTCCAAGTCGAAGAAGAAGAAGGGCTTGGGCGGCGGCTGCCTGCCGATGGGCGGGCATCTGGGCATGGGCGACTTCAAGCCGCTGGATCCGTCCAAGGGCTTCGGCGGCGGCTTCTCAGCCTCCATGGGTAAGCATCGCAGCGAAATGACTGAGTGTGAACATTCGCCTTATTTTTGCGACTCATTTCGTTTTCCAGCGCAACACGGACACCTTTCCAGCGGCCTGCATCCGGCACATGCGCACATGCACGGCAGCTGGTATACCGGCGGCATGGGCGCCCTGGGCGCCTCCGGTGGACTGCAGGGTGGCTTCTCCACAGCCGGCTCGCTGGGCGGCGGCGTTGTGCCCCACTCTCAGCCCTACCACTTGGGTCTCAGCTCAATGGTGAGTATAAGAGAATGACTTTGAGAGAGAGAGAGAGAGAGCGGGAGAGAGCGCGCCTCGTATAAGAGCTTTGTTTATTAATGTTTCAATTTGGGTTCTCCCTCCGTTTGGCTCTTCCCTTGCAGGGCACTTGGCGCACTGACTACACGTGATGGAGCGGGAACAACTTGAACAGCAACTTGTTCAGCTAGGGGCGTTTCGCACAAAACTTCGACTTCGATTTCCAAACACAATGCCAAACTGAGGACTCACAAGCTACGCCAGAGCCAGAGCAGCAGCCGCAGTCCAGGATCTTCGCAGCTATCTTGCCTGTGAGAGGGGCGGGCGAGGAGGGGCGGCTGTGCGGGCAGTCAAGTGCTGGCTATTCCTAATTGTAAACATTGCGTGCAATTTTTAATTATTTAAGTTTTCGTCGTCGGCCAGCAGTTAAAACAAAAGCCCATTAAAATTAATTAAAGGGCCGCACATATTATTTTTATTGCGCTCTCTCGTGTGTGTGTGTGCGTGTGTGCGACTGTGCGAGTGTGTGTGTGTGTGTGTGTGTGCGTGTGAGAGTTTGTATGAATTCATTGTTTTTATTTTTCGCTTAATTAATTTAATTTCTTGACGCAAATTCGGCGTATTTAATTGTGCTTTATAAACTGCCATAAAATCAGCAAACAAAACAAATAAAAAATAAAATAAAATAAAAAAAAATTAAATTAAAGCAACAAGCTAAATTCATAAATATTAATATGTGTATATATGTATGTATGTATGAGCGCAGAGAGCAACAAGCACACAGAAACTAACGATAACTAAGCATTAAAATTAACTTAACAAAATGCACGTCCAAAAACAAAAATGAAAAAATTAAAAAAATAAATTATAATAAAAAAAATTGAAAAATGTTTGTCCTATTTAATGCAATGCAATTGTAAATTGCAAAATACTTTACACTGTAAATTAGTTAAATTCTTAGATATTAAACAAACAGACGTGATAAACAAAAGAAAAGGAAAAACATAAATTTAAAGACAAATTTAATTAATGTAAAATAAACTTAAAATAAACATAAATTTAAATAAACTAATAGCCAGACAAAGAGGAGGAGGAGCAAAGTAAAACAAAAGTAAGTCAAATTGTAGGACAGTGTATGTAAGACACGTATATACACACACATATGTACATATATAAAGATCTATATAGCAGCTGCATATGTTCGATGTTTAGGGCTAAGTCTTATTAATAAACATCAAATACTTTTAAATCAATTCAATGTTAAAGGCAATTTGTAAAAAATATATAAGCAAAACTATATAAAAAACAAAACACAAGAAATTTGTTAGCAACTTTTGTATAATTTTAGCAAAAAAACAAAAACCAGAAACTAAAAATAAATAAAGTATTTATATAACTACAAAATAATCGCCTAAGTTCTGTGTACATATAAAACAAATTTAGTTTTTAACTTAATTTATGTGCGTAAACAAAAGAAAAGAAAACAGAAAACAAAAACAAATATATATGTAATATGTAATATGTATATGTATACCTACTTCTAGAGCTACGGATATGTATGTATGTTGTAAGCATATGCGATAAATGTATTGTAATTGGCCATATTGATAGTTGAATATATACAAAAAAAAATACAAAAAAAACATACGTTTATTTAAACTTAAAGGCAATCACCAGAAAATATATAAAAAAGAAAAATATTACAAAAAAAAAAAACAACAAAAAAGTAAATAAAATAATTTATGAAAAAAAAAATAAAAATATAAAAAAAATAAACAAAATGCTTCTCTCTGAAAATTGTAGAACGGTATTTGACGGGGCAAAGAGTTTGATTAATTGCGGCCAGATGATTGGACACAAATTGTGTGCTGCGTGTGTGTGTGTGTGTGTGTAGGCGTAGGTGTGCGTGTGTGTGTGTGTAATAACAATCTAATGCCCATTTATGCTTATGAATTGCTCTTTAAATTTCGATGCGTCTTCAATACAAAACGTGCGCGCGCGTCTGCCCCAGCTGAATGTTCTTTGGGGCACTGAGCTGAGCTGAGCTGAGTTTTGGGCATTTGTTATGCGGCATTTGTTCGTTTATTGAACGCATGAGTTATGAGCTTGTATTGAGGCGTGAAATGGCATGTTAATTTATTGGTACGACAACGATAGCAGCAGCGGCAGCAGCAGCAGCAGTTAAAAGCAACTCAAGTAACATACAAGCGAAAGCCGACAAAGTTCGTTGCCTAAGTCTTTTGTTTTACGAGTCTGGCCATAAAGCCAGCACATAAGCATATACATACGATACATGTAAGTACCTGAGAGCCAGGTTTATGAGTAGTTAAAAACTAGACTGCCTCCCCGTTTTATGGGCATGGCGCTAATTAATGGCCAGCGCGTGTCTGGCGGCCATAAAAGCGGCATCCAGCTAGGCAAATTTGCCGATTCGCTGGAGCCACGTATCAATGCGCATTGGCTAATGCCATTTAATTGTCAACTAGCATCCGTTTCCGCTGCACCTTGTGCCACAAATATCACATTGAGATATATATGTGTATAAAGGCACGCAAGGCCCATCATCAAGCATCCATTTAATAGAATAATAACAATATGGCAAATGCCTCGTGGGGATATCGTGGCGAGTGCATCTGCTGCTTTGGGCCAGTGTAATTGAGCCAACAATTAAGTGCACGTTAAATGCAGCCAAGCACAAAATTTCAATGAATGTGTATATAGTGGCCATATAGATCGATCCTAGAGATCGTCAGCATCACGAAAGTTCCGTGTTTGATGCCAAAGCTCGTCCCGCCCGCTCTTTGGGCCCGGCCTCATTCGTCTAATTGCATTGGAAGTCATGCGACAAAGTTTCTGCCTGACCACGCCCATAATTGTTATATAATTACAATGTGATTCGAGCAAAAATAATTCATATGTGGTGCAATTAGCTTTGACATACTCCACGAGCCACTGTGACATTAGCTTAACCCGCTGTCTATCAGCTATGGACGCGAATGCGCAGCGATCAATGCATTACAAATTACTAGCCATATAAATCAGTTAATCAGCATCTGCGATAAGACACACACACACACACATACACACACTAATAATGTATTGTATTAGATATGCATGGGAAATGCGCCCGCCACACGCAGCTAGCCATAACCCGCCCAAAATATGAGCATAAATCAATGGCCCTGTGAACCAAGGCAGCCGTCACAAATATTTGGGCATGCATTAGCTAATTAGTGTTTAGACCTGGCCAGCGCGCAGCGTTATCAACTATCTGATTGTGCTGCGCCAGAGCTGGGCAGAATGTGGTGGCATTTCGATTAGTTCGATTGGTTCCCCTCGCCATGCACACGACTCTCAACAACATGTCTCGCTGCGGACTAGTAGAGCGAGGCGTTTATATAGCTAATAAGCTAATAAGCGGCTTATGTTAATCAATAACTGTTTTATGCCATGCTTAGACAACTATATTACAAATATTTTAAAATCATTTGACTGCGTTAACAAGTCTTGATTAATACCTGAAAGTGTGGCTGTAACAGTGTTTCTCTAGTTAAAGAGCTCATACCCTGATTTGTACTTTAAGTAGAAGTTTTGTGGATTATTTGGTATCACATCTGATATACACTCCATAAGCATTAAGGACAATATGTTTGTAGAGTACTTCTTAGATGATATAATGGAGATATGAGGCATAATGTTCTCCCCTCCTGCTACGATATCTGCAAATGTGATACCAAGTGAATGATTTGCTATGATTTATGCATACTAGATCTATTTATATTCACATATTCATGGCTTGTCGATTAGTATTCTGCTTTTGTTTACTTCACATATATTTAAACCGAATTGACATGTGGCGCCATTCACAAAAGTTATAGCTTTTTCCAATTAGACGATTACCGCCTTCAAGTTTAGAGCAAAAATAAATGATTTTATTTATTGTACCATAGAAAAATAATATGCTGCACAAGCTAAGCTATATATTGATTTGACAGTTCATAGACTGTCTAGTAAGACTAGTCAATATGTAGCTTAACTTTACGAATATTACTATTCTATATCTTGTCAGCTGTATAACAAATTTATTTAGCTTCAATTGAGGTGAGTATCGGGCGTCAAAAATAACTTATATTAAAATACATTAAACTACAAAAGTATATATATTTTTTAAATTTATTTTAAACTACATTTTAGATTCATTAGGTTAAAACTTTAGATCCATGCATAAATATTGGCTTGTATATTTGTATGTATTATTACAATATATTTTCGTGTTTTAAATATTTAAAAAAAAAGTTTATATGTATCTTACAAGTTTTATTAAATATTTTTATGCTTCTTTGTTATGCTGAATGAAGTTGTAAAATCTTGTGCCGTTTGTATTCAAATCCTATTAATTTCTTAGTACTGGCTATTCCCATAGCTGCAATTTTGTCTGAATGTTGGTTAAAGTATAAAGCATTTGCTATGTAAAACAATTTCAGCAATATATCTGCAATATCTATATTTTAATGCCTACAATTAAAGTTTCCGTTCAGGTCGGTGCTTTTTAGTTAATATAAATTAGCTGAATTTCAGCTGAAGTGCATGAAGATTGTGGAGCTTGTCTTAAAGGTTAAATATATCCGTGAAGGCTATCCTAATAACAGTTGTAAAGCTATTTAAAGCTGAGTCTTAAACATCTGCCAGACAAAATTAGCTAGATTCTACTACTACTCAAAATAACTATGTTGAAGAATATTCATAGAAATACTTCACATTATCAAAATACTTCACATTATCATTCTTCTTGTCTATATATTTTAAGCAAAGGCTAATAAAGTGTTGGTAATATATGAAGAGTAAATCAGCATTCATATATAAGCACTTATTCATTTATTCATTCATTCATTAAGCACTTATATACTCCTGATATATGAGCATAATTTCATATGGTCATATATCAATAGTATTTGTACACTTACATAAACTTGATAAATGACCAACATTTCATTACCCTTAAGCTCCTAGAATGATTAGCAATACACTAAAAATGTTTTTATATTCCACATTCTAGCCTAAACATTTTCAAAGAAAAGTCTTAACAAAATTTTATTAAACTGTCTAACCTCAAGAAAGTCAGCTTAAAGCTTTATCTTGTACAGCACAGCTATGCTTAGATACTTATATATTTGTTTATATATAGATACAATATATAGACCTAAAATATTATCCCATGTATATATATTGTTGAAAACAAAGGCAGCACTGGCAACAATTATTTGGTCATGCATTAACTAATTAGTGGCAGTGGCAACAGCGTTTCGATAACACTGCCCCACTGCCTCCACGCTGCCAGCCACTGTGCTGGACTCCATGCCCCTTCGCCCGCTGCTTCGGTACGCTCATCCTTTTGACTCTTGTCTCTGCCAGGGCCATGGTTTGTGCGCTCGTGCGTTTTGGCTGCAGCGTTATCTGATGGGAAATGTATGCCCAACAATGGCGACACACAGCACGCACACAGAGTGAGAGAGAGAGGGAGCTGGGCAAACAAACAAAATGCTTCTTTAGATGATTAACTATGATAGGGACACTGTGACCAGTGGTCCAAAAGAATATCGATACATTTGTTAGATTTAAATGGATTTTAATATGGTCAACGCCTGAGCTGCATGGCAATTTAATTAGCCTGTTGGTTGTTGCTGCTGCTATCAGCCAAAGCCATTATATAATGTGGCCAAATACAAGTACATATATATATAGATATATATAATATATATATTATATATAATATATGGCATGTGCATGCCATTTTATCGTACTGCATCAGAGCCAAAGCTCATCAATGCTGCTGCTGCTGCCCAGGCAGCTGTTAAATGTAATTGCTTTTCTATGAATGTGCAGCAGTGTGTGTGCTGTTTGTCTATTCATTAATTTTACAATGACAGCAACAATTTCAATTAAATTTCAGCTTAAACACACACTCACACACAAATTGGGCGGCGATTGGACACAGGCGATAGGGCCGACTGCAACTGCAGCTGCAGCAACAGCTCCTCTTTCTAATTAGAATTATCCTAATGAAATTAAATTGTGTGCACGTTATTAATTATTTAAATTGCCTGCGCTCGAACATATTGCAATTGCCATTTGCATTACGCATGCATTGCAATTTGTTGCTAGATTTCGATTAGGCAAACTATTTCATTTCTCAGCTAATTTGATTAAATTAAGCCCGAATGCCAACCGTCCCCCAGCCGTCGCTGCCATGTGTAATGTGACAGGCAGCGGGCCAAAGTATCCAGGCCCCCATATCAAATGCTTAATGGCAACGGCCATGTCAATTCGTGGCATATTAAATAGGAAAATTGGCATTGCCAATTGCACAGATATTAGTTTCCTCGTTCACGTTGTCCGGCCTGGCCTGGCCTGGCCCGGCTGTCCGCTTGTCCTTGGTCCATTGCCTTGTAGGCCTATGCAGACCATCAGCATGTTGCTCGAGAGTTTCGCCTATCTCGGAGTGCGATCAATTTGTCGCTTGATTGTGCGCCGCATGCAATGGGCGAGAGAGAGACTGCGTTTAGGCCCGGACTCCGCAGCTGTTGACAACGCATTGGCCATATTTGTGTATTATTGTTATAAGGCCGCCAGCAAATATGACAAAGGCACATAAATTCGGTAGCGCCCAAAAGCAACTGCAGCCAGCCAGCCTAAAAACCTGATGCACATAAATAAGCAACAGACACGGCAGCAGCAGCAGCAGCAACAGCAAAAGGAACAGCAGACAAAACTCAAATGTTGCCCGTGTGTCTGGCAGTTTGACTGTGTCGTCATCATCAGCAGCAACAGCAACAGCAACAGCGGCAGCTACAACATGGCTAAAGTGTCAAATTTCACGCAACATGATGCGCTAAATGTTGCCAGCAACTGTGCAACAACAAATGTTGTTGCTGTTGTTGCTGCTGTTGTTGCTGTTGCCCAGAATCCTTCTCGTTTAGCAGTTGCATGTTTATTGTAAATATTATGAAATGCTGAGACCTGAGCTCCTGCTCCTGCTCCTGCTCGACTGGGTAAATTTATTGATGCAACACGATAAATGCGCCACGAGCATGTTGCCCCGGCGCAGTTGCAGACATAAATAACATATTCCGAGAAATTAAGCCGAAACGAATTATTGTTTTCGACAAGATTTGCGCTGTAATTACCCGGGCGCAGGTGATAAGCGTGCAACACCTTGGCAAGTGTAAAACACTGAGATGATTAGATGCAGATAGGAGCACCAACAGCAGCTCCAACAGCAGCCAACTTTCATCATCATTAGGTGCAAGGCGCACGGGCAACAATATCATCGATTGCATTTGACAGGCGATAAGTAGCTTCGATCTGCGCCTCATGTGAAACAATAGCACATAGTTTTCTTCTATATATATATATTTCTTTTTTTCCTCTCGACTCCAGCCATAGCTTGTGGACAACATTAACCTGTTAACCCAAACTGACGGCGACCAGGTCCCCGAGCAACAGCGGCAACTGGTGTCGCCTACTTTTTGGTGCCCCGAGTCGCGCGGCTCCATGAATAATGCGCGCCCACAGCTCAATAAATTTTCACTCCTTTCGCCACAGATCCAGTCGATGTGGCAGCTCACAAAAAATAAAACGAGAAAAACAAAAAAGAATTCACACATCTTGTGCAGGTCTCGCGGTCGCAGCAGTCGGCACTCGACGCCACAGCAGGGAGGAGTTCAGTTTAGCTACGTTGGTATGATTCATTTGAGCTGCAGTCGCACACACATAAATGATACCAACAACAACAGCAACAACAACAGCAGCAGCAGCAGCAGCAACAGCATAAAAACCATTTAAAGGAATTCTCCCAAAGTTAGAAGCCAGACACGATCAGGACCCGGACTCTACATGGCCAGCCGAAAACAGACGTACAAACACTCAAAACGTTAAGGAAAAGCATCGCAGACTGCTTGGGGTCTCTCGCTCTCTCGCCGCGCCGCGCCGCCAGTTGCAGTTGCGCGATTTCATTTCCTCTTCGCATGATTTCGCTGCGCCTGCGCGCTGTGTGCGCCCACAATTGTCGAGAGATTAGAGTGGCTGTAATTCCACAGCTCCAACAACAACAATAACAACTACGACAACGACGACGACGACGTCGACCATGCCGATTGGATTCTCTGCCAGCAGCGGCAGAGGCAGCGGCAGCAGCAGCAGTGGCGGTCGCCACCGCCACCACGACGAAGATGATGACGATGCGGTTGATTTCGAGCTTATCACGTTCACAGGAGACTGCAAGACGCTGCACAAGTTTATACGAAGCTGCAACAACTCCAAGTCGTGGAAATAATTTATTTTTCGAGCTAAAAAATAATTCAAGCTAAAAAAAACTGAGAAATGAGTGTAATTAAAATAAAAATTTAAAATATATATTATTAAATAATTTATTATATATATAATAATTAATAATTTCCTCATTTCATAAAAATTTAAAATATATATTATTAAATAATTTATTATATATATAATACTTAATAATTTCCTCATTTCATAAAAATTTAAAATATATATTATTAAATAATTTATTATATATATATATATATATATATATATATATATATATATATATATATATATTAATTAATAATTTCATTAAAATATTAAACTTAAAATACTCAATTCCCACAAAATACCTCAAAAACTGATAACAAATTCATATAAACACGAAAATATAGCAACTGGGAACAGTTTCACCCCAACAATACTGAAATTCGAGAACAGTTTGCTTAAGCAAATATTACACACGCAACTGAGAACACTAAACAAAGCTAAGAGCGTCTTGGGCGCTCTGAGAACGCTTGACATAGGCGAACGTAATAATAGGGCACTGAGAACAGTTCGCTAAAAACAGCTGCGAGTATTCTAGGGAGAAAACCGGAATATGCTCTTAATTCAATATTCATTAAACTTAATAAGACACAATAAAATAATATGCAAATAAGCTCGTTCAGCACACACGACACGACACAGCGGCAACAACATAAAATCATGAATAAGCAATTTATTCTATTTATAGCGACATTTTTGTGCAGAAGTAAACAACGAGAACGGTATGCGGTCCTGTGGCGCAATGGATAACGCGTCTGACTACGGATCAGAAGATTCCAGGTTCGACTCCTGGCAGGATCGATTTTTTTGCAGTATTTTTTCTATTTTTAAATGTGTGTAATTAACAGAAAATAACTTTTTATTATTATTTATTTATATATAATAATATTATATTGAAATTTGTAATAATTATTGCGGCATATTTTGCTGATGAGCACAAGTGTATATAATTTGTCTTATCTGCCATATTAAATTGAATTTTAAATCAATAAATATGTCTATAAATAGCATATTTTTTTATATACCTAATAAATGCCATTTCTTAAAGATAACACAAAAATTAAAAGATAAGATTACGAGAAGTACATATACAATCCACACAATAAATAGTTTAGCTCAAATGCTTTCATTTATAGTTTTTGCTTAATCATTCACATTTGCCAGTCGGCGATCAGCTGCCTCCGTGGCGCAATTGGTTAGCGCGTTCGGCTGTTAACCGAAAGGTTGGTGGTTCGAGTCCACCCGGGGGCGAAACAAATATTTTATATTTTTTATTTTAAAAAATGAATTACATAAAAATAAATATTTTTAATAGCTATCTTGTAGCATTATGTAAGTTGTTGAGTTATTTTCGCTTTCTTTATTGCCAATTGCTGGCATCGTGTAAACGGGCAACACGCCGCTCTGGGCGACCATCTGTGGTGTCTGTGTGTCTATGTCTAACAATGGCCACCACAATGGCAGCAGCAGCAGCGGGGCAACCTCGGCTGGCTTTTGCTTAGTTACTTAGTTGGAACCCATCTGGCTGGCAATGGCAACTCAGGGGGATCGACCGGCCCTCCTCCTCCCGCTGCATTGCATAAGAGAAATATTTGTGCAATTTGATTTCGCAGAATTGCGAATTCGCTGGAATGAATTCCCGATGCCGCCCGCTCCCTGCCAGTCGCCCACTGCTCCCTCCTCCCCCTACCCCCATAGCCGCATGCGGCTTATGCGCATTATGATTATGATGATACCAGCTGCTTGGCGGTTGCCGTTGTCTGTGTGTTGTTTTCGCCTTGTTTGCTGGTTTGTTAGCCGCTCGCTGCGATTATTGTTGAAATTCTATGCAGTCGCAGTCGCCGGAGTCATGACCACAGCGGCGGGCAATAGAAAAGTGAGGGAAATTCTGCGGAAAACTTATGCGGCGTGCGCGCCAACGTCTGCGCTCCGCTCTCCACTCGAGCCCAAGCCGAGATCAACATGGCCAGATTGTGTTTGCAATCATTACAGCCGGCGATGATTGCCAACGACCACGACTGGCCCACTGTGGATCAACGGCGTTTGCGTGGCCCGATGTTGTTGTTGTTGTTGCTATTGTTGTTGTTGTGGTTGTTGTTGGTGGGTGCCGATTTGTATTTGATTGGGTGGCATACAATTTGTACAAAATGTGTGCCTGCCCCTTGTAGCTACCACTGCCCCTGCCCCTGTCCCGCTTCCAAGCTACATCTCCCCGCTCCCATCCAGCTGCAGCTAGAAGTCATTAGCGAATGCAAGCGAGCAAACATTTAAAATTACATTATGACAAATAAATTGTGTAGGCCACACAATTTACACCCTCGTCGGCAGCGTCTGCTGTAATTTAAGTGCAAGTGGAGGACACTCAAGGTCCGAGCGACAATTTGGCCGAAAAGGTAACCCAAAGGCGCACACGAAACGAAATGGAAAACGTGTACAGAAAGCCGAGCCCAAAACGGAAAACTGAAAACTGAAAACTGACCGGGGCCGAGGCGAGTCGAGTCGAGTCGAGCGACGGCTAGCAAAATGAGGCGCTTATCTAAATCTTCATAGTTGGCTAAGCGCGGCTGGACTGTTACTCCTGGCTCTTGTTTCGTTTTTAATTGCAGCCGAAACGTGAGCGAAATGCAACCAAAAATGCAATTGCCTGCCCAGTTTTTATTCCCATTTTACTTCTTTTTTTTTTGGTCATTCGTGCAGCATTCCTGTGCCCTGCCCCGCCTCCGCTCGCCCGCTCCCTCGCCCTCTCGATGAGCGCGTGAACAAAGCTAGCAGTTCTTGTCATCGAAACATGTAATTATGCCACTTTGCGTCAGCCTTGCGGCCCAACTCATTTACCATATGCGTAGCAACATGTTGCCAAGCCTGCCAAAATGTTGCCAAGCTGTCGAAATGTTGCTGGCGCATAATTGTCGCCTCACGTGCGATTGTCGCATTTCGAGCGGCCAAAACGCTGTCATTCTCGGTGCACAACATGACAATTAAATGGGCGACTGAACCCTGGCGACATGCAACACAAAATCTGCCAATTGCCAGTCGCCACTGGCAACTGGCAACTGGCAACTTGCATTCTTGACAATGGCCTTAATTAGGGCTGTTATGGGCCATAAAAAACGCCTCTCACGCGATAGGCATCGCCTAGGCAAAGGCCCATAACTCTGAACTAACTTAGTTAATACAACATTTGATGCGTCTTCCCCCTCCCCTCCCCCCTCAGCCCTCCCACTCTGTGTCTATCGTAAAACCCTTTTTTGCTCTCAAAAATTGCCAACTCAATTACATGGCTGAATGCACAGAAAATTGCCAAATCAAGAAAATAGCTGAAGAAAATAAATAGCCAAAGGCAAAACGCATAAATCCAGAGACAAGCAAATTCTACAGCCATGTGGGTGGCTCAGCTTGGCTTGGCTAAGCTCCACAGCTGTCCAGCCCGGCCATCCAGCTGCGAGTGTCCAGCTTTCAGTTTAGCGATAAACAAACATAAAACTTGACGTTACTCGTTCTTGTCGCACAGTTCAACTGGCACAATACTTATTTATTTAGCTACACTTGGCAGATATAACAGCCACGCCCCCCCCTTCCCCTCTGATCTGCTGTCGCCTCCAACGGACAACGTCCGTAACGCAATTGAAAAGTAAATGTAGCTAAGCTTGATTTTTTCTTCCTCTTGCTGCTCGCCGCCATCAAGTGGCAAAAATTGTGTTTTATTGACCGGGATTAGTTCGGAAATATGGTGAGAGGGCGGTAGGGGGGGGGGGATGCGTTGGGGACGGTTGTCAGCTTTTGGGCAGCTATGATAAAGGACAACGCTTGATGCTCGAAAGGGTTGACCGTTAGCAATTTATTTACACGTGCCTCGGCTTCTGGCCGGGATTTGCCTGCATTTGATTCGATTTGATGCGATTTTTTACGGCGCCTCGTAAACTCTCGCATTCGAAATCAATTTCGAGTCAGCCCGCCGATGCCAGCTCCTGGGCTAAGCTGGCTAAGCTGCGCCGAGCTGTAAGCTGCAATTAAGGCAGCAGATTTATGCGGCCCACCTACAGCAGCACCAGCTATCGCCGCCACTCACTCGGGTGGCCGTTCCACGGGAGGGGGCGTGGCACGCAGCTCATTTCTTATTAAATATATTGGCCAACAATTAAAACAGCATTTAGATGCAAATCGTAGCGTGGCAATTAATTGCAATTAATTGGCGCACTTTTAACCGATTTGTATACCCATTAAATGGGGAGTGAACCGGGTATGATGATTATACATTTGTTTGCCCAACCGCCGATTAACGATAACGTAATTGATTACTGAGAATTCTTGTCTTGCTTGTGCAAACACATATTTTACGTTATCTGCAGTCTGTCTTATTTACAGCTCTGTCCTTCTATATAGGTCCATGAGACATAGTCTCTTGAGAGATAAGGCTTTGAGACTTTTTCTATAGCATTCGCAAATTAGGTTTCTTGTCTGTTTAGAATGAAAGTCAAATACTTTGAGCAGTATAAATTATATTAAAAACTGAATACAAGAATTTATTTCTGTTTATTTATTTATTTAATAGAATTATTTTCCTAAATTTAAAAAAAAAAAAAAAAACATTTTAAATGTGAAAAAAATCTGAAAATACTTATAGGAGTATCTAGTCCTTTTCTATAAAACCACTTAATACTATAGACTGGAAAACACTTTAAAAAGATTTGTATACTCATTAAATGAGAACTAAATGGGGCACATTGCAAGATCAAAGATATTTGGCAATAAATATCTAGTTTAGTTAGGAAATTCAAATTTCAAATTTCTATAACAGCTCAAACTCTAGTTTAATATTAAATCTTAGAAAAATAAATGAGAAGAATTAATAATATTGCAGTCAGGCGCTACAGACTGTATAATACTCAATCATGGGCTAATCACTGACAACTGGAGCTGGCTTTGGATCTATATGTGCATATATACCATAGAAAAGCAAAGTTAAGGAACTGAATCCATAAGAAGGAATCTCTGTTAGGACCTACTGCACTGCTATTTTTGCGCACAGACAGCTGTGCATAAATATGAACTGCAACAAAATGTGACAATATGCCATCAAAACTCGCATTCACAAAAATGTTTTTTTTTTTTAAATAAACTATGCCAGATACAGAGAAATTATATTTCAATACATATACATATACATATGCATGCCTCAATCTTATATATATATAAGTAATTTCGATTGCCTAAAAACTCAGCCCGGCGCTACGCTTCGGGGTAGCTGCTTTATGGCACTCAGTCAAAACGAAGATTTTTCGCACGCTGGCCGCAAGCGCAAAGCGGATCAATTGCCCAAAAGATCAATTGCCAATTGACAAATAACAAAGCAAACAAAACACACACAAAAAGAAGAGAAGCAAGAAGCAATTGCAACTGGGAATTGCAACCACTTGAAAGCGGCTCAGCTCATTAGCCAATCAAGCGTTAAATCGCTCTACAAATCAAAGCGAGCCACAATTGCAGCATTCCAATTCCATGCCTCACTCCCTCCCTCTGTCTCTCTCTCTCTCTCTCTCTCTCTCTCTCTCTCTCTCTCTCTCTCTCTCTCTCTCTCTCTCTGTATCTGGTTTGGCTGTCAGTCAAGCGCATAACGAGAAATTCGTTAATCCGCTAGGCGCAGCAGGGCTTAGGATGAAATCGGGACACAGTCAACATTCCTAAGCTGGTTTTTGTGGCGGGCCTCAGTTAATTACATTTCTGTGTTTGCTCTCACTCGCACTATGTATGTGTGTGTGTGTATGTGTGTGTGTCTGTTTGCTGCATTTGGATGCACCTTGCACCTTTATTTTATTTTATTTTGGCGGCTTCTTGGCCGAGTGGCACGCGCTGCATTTTTATTGCTTCATCAGCATCAGGAGCTGTGGCAGAGGCAGGGACAGGAGCCGGAGCCGTAGCCGAAGCCGGGTGCAGCGGCAACCTTCGAGCAGGTGCAATTCCGTGCGAGCCAAATTGCAACTGAAATTTGTAATTCATGTTTCCGCAGCGTGCCAACACATAACATCCACAACAACAGCAAAAACAACAACAACAACAAATATGAAGCAGCCGCAGCTAATATAAAATAATAAAAGGGAAAGCGATTCAATAGCTGAAACGAATTTCCTATACACTAACCAAAAACATGTTTTGGTACAGGTAAACATTTATTATGATTGATAGATAGAAAATTGATAGATAGATAATTGATAGATAGATAATGACAGATAACCACATGTGTTAATATCAGCTCTGTAAATATGAAATTTAGGTATATTAGTAAGAAAGAAAATTTGGTCAACAAATTTTAAATTATAAAATATATGAAATATAAATACAAGAAATAGATGCCATAGAGAGAAAGCGTTTGTACTATTCATTACAATTCATTTTGTTTGATTTTCAACAGTTAAATTGTTGTTTCTATAAGTTTTCAGTGGCATTTTTTTTTTAACTATTTCAAAAAAAAATTAAAAACAATACCAAAGGTAAAATACAAATAATTTTAATAAAAATAATAATATTTAAAAAAAATTACTTAAGAACAAATATAAAGAGCAATATAAGAAATAATAAGTAACAAAATAAACAAAAAAACTCAATAAAATATATGCAAAAAAATATTTTAAAAATAATTTAAAATAATTTTTAAGAAAATTAAAAGCAAAACCTACAAGAAAAAACTTTTTTTTTACAAAATCAAATATTTTTAAGCAAGCTAAAAAAAAAACTTAACAATATTAAAAAATAATAATCTTAAGAAAACATGTGAGGCTTAAGCTTACGTAAAAATTTCAAACAAAAATAATTTTAATTTTTTTTAATCCTAATAGTAAATGTTAAATCACAAAAATATATATTTAGTAATTGAAAATCAATCAATGTCTTATGAATCTGTTTTGTATTATGCCAACAAAAATTTGAGCTACATGCTTAACATATTAATGTATATCTGTCTTGATAGGTTAAAAATATAAAAAAAAGCGACTAACATAACTATTAAGCATAAACCTCATTCCAGGTCATAGTAATGTCTTTTTTGACCTACTTATTCATTGAATACTCATCAATTATAGTTACATTTTAAATGGTTTAACAATAGTTAAAATACTAAAAAATTAGATCAAGATATATTGGAAAATAAAATGGTTTATGGGTTTATAATAATATAATAATAATAATATATCATTCCATTTCGATGCATATATAACCAGCTCTTTCGAATTATGTTTACAAAAATTTTGATCTGCCAATTATACATCATATACAGAAAATGCCAGATATGACATATGACAACTTATTGTTTGTCATATATATATGATATATTTCATATGCCAGATGAAAACGTTATGAAAACTATGTTATTATGAATGCTCTCTCCATTTTGATTATAGATCTCTAATAATCCTAAATAAACTTTTAATTAACAAAGATTTCAAATTCCTAAAAAGTAACTGTGAGAGCTTCGACTATAAGATCTTGTGTAAAACAGATCTGATTTTAATATGTTATATCACATATCTGAATCTAAGCTGTTCCACATGTTGTACATATATATATATATATATGCTTCATCTACTCCCAAAACTAGGCGAAAAACCCATATAGACTTATGGTGAGTGTATTGAAAGATGTTTTCACACCATTAACAAGACAGGACTCTGAGCAATCTGTGCCAACAGATGCCGATACAGTTAGGCGGGAGTCGGAGCCAGAGCCAGGCCATAGACAAGCTGCTGCATAGTCGACGCTGATTGGCCAAAAGGCGGAGCCAACGCGAAAGCGAGTTGTTGTTGCGCATAAATTATGGCACTAAGCTAGCGACTGGGATTGGTGCAACGCGGCTACTGCAACGGCAACGGCAACGGCAACAGCTACAGCATCGAGTAGCGAGTGCAGCATCCCACAAGACAAGATCTGTGGACCAAAAATCAGGTTTTACCTTGGCCAGGCCAAGCGGCCAAGCACTGAGCCAACATTTTGAACTAGCGCTCAAATTAGTTGGTTCGCTTTGCGCCTGACATGTTTATTACTACAAAGAGGCAGAGACGGACGGACGGACGGACGGACAGTGAGACGAGCAGACATAAATCGAAATGTTCGTCGAGATCGATTCGGTTCGTGTACAATAGAAATTCAATTAAAATTGACATTTTTGCCGATGAACTTATGCAAATGCGCCGCGACAATCCATCGAGTCCATCGGGCCGGCCTCGTCTCTAGCATATTTATGGCCAAAAGACAGAAATTTATTATATTTTATAATGTAACAAATGGCACGACGCGTCGTACCCGGGCTTTAGGGATAAGGCGACTGTCTGGACGTGGACGTGGACGTGGCTCGAGTGCATTCAACTCTTGCATCGATAACAAAAGCAATTTGTTAACGAAAGGAAATCCCAACGAAGTATGTGAAAATAATAACAGGCAGGCCGGCATAACGTAACAAAAACAACATTGAATTAAACCACAAAATAACAGCAACAACAACAACAAATTGTTGGCAACGTTTAAAGTAGCCTAAAGCAGCTTGATTAATTTTATGAGCGATCAGCCGTTAAGTTCAGCGCACATGAAATGTTGCGATATTAATCTAGCATTAAGCATACGCCCCTTAGCCGCGCCACCCCCCAGCAAGCAGCCACACCACGCCTATACCTCGTACTGGCCGCACTGGCAACGGCCAGACCTGCGCGAAAGGTAAATACTCATTAGCGAGCTCTTTTTGTTTTTGTTTTATTTTTATCATATTTTCACAACTTTGGCGCTGGCGGCATTCGCTGCAGCAGTTGATCTTGATGCAATTAATAAAATACAAAAAAGTACCAAAAAAAAAAGGAGTTAAAGACAGGATAGTAGGCGACGTTTAGAGACCCTGACTTGATGTGTTTTACATTGGAAATTTAGTTTTGGGAAGTTCTAAAGATTTTGCTGTTTTGTATAACATTTTCTGTTGAGGTCTTAGAGGAGATTTTGCATTAGGACTTTCATTTAAAATTCATCAATTCGATTGATTAAATTTAAAATGGTCTTACCTCACACATTAGATCAGGTTTAAATTGTAAGAGTTTGATTGAGTTTGAAAGTAAATTGGAGAATATTCTCTGAAAATATCAAACAAATGACATCTTCAAATTCGAAATATGTCTTTTCATAAGCTCGACTTGCTTTCACTCTATCTACCTCTCTATATTCAACTCTCTCAATCTCTCACTCTCCATCTATCTTTTAATCTATCTTCCAATCTCACTCTTTCACTCTATATCTATCTCTCTATCCCTATCTCTATATATTTTTTCCTTCTCTCTACTGCTCTGTATCTTTCTCCCATTTTTTCGTTCACTCCATCTAAGTTTAACTCTCTTTTTCTCCTCTCTGTTGACTTCTCCCCCTCTCTCTATCTGTCATTCCCGATTTTTCTCACTCTCCCATTCTCTGTCTCACACTCTTTTTTTCTCTCTCTCTTCCTTATTATTTGGCCAAGTCTGTATTTCTCACTAACGTTCTTAGGTTCTATCTTTTCTCTCATCTCTCGTCTCTCTCTCTCTCTCTCTTCCTCTGTATCTTTATATCTCTCTTTATCTCTATCTATCTCTCTCAATATATATTTCCTTATCTACCTGTCTCTCTCCCCTTCTTTTCCTTTTTCTCTTTTCCTCTTAAGATTAGTGCTTCACTTCAAAGTATACAGCCAGGATTATTTTGACTAATCTACATTTTTAGAAGCAGATAATATAACTTAATACATATATATACAGAACATATTTATAAATATAACTACACTTCACACCCATCACAACCTACTCAATATACCCATTTCTTTTGGCAGAGCATATCGGCATATCGAGCATTGCATGACTTGGCACGCATCTCCGGAAGCAATTGGCGAGGCAAGTGTGGCGCGACGCAAGGGCTAAATATATTATTTTTGGGCTAAGGCAGCGCTTAAGCGCACGGTAAGGCAGCTGATCAGCTGAGGCGATTATGATTTTTATGGCACACACACCAACACACACACACATCAGCCAATGGCCATGCCCATTAACATAACCGCCCCCCATTGGCAGAGAGAGAGGGAGATAAGGGAGAGAGACCACACAGCTGGGCCGTTCATCACACTGACAGCTACTCGTCGGCGGGCCGTGGAATCTGCCTTGTAAATTGACAGGCGCAATTGAATGCGAAGCCACAAAATTGGATAATTTCCCATTGACAATCGCCAATACGTGGCTCCCTTATCCAAATTGACTGCAGCTTGATAAATGCGTTGCGCAAAACGTTTCCCAGGAGCAGCAGCCGGAGCACTTGCCTTCGCTCTCAAGACAATGCCAACTGCAATGCATTGTCAAGCGCGGCGATATGCAAAATAAATTTCACTTCCGAAATCCTTTTTGCGAGCAGGCCCCAAACTGGCTCAGACTCGTCCCAGTCGCAGTCGGAGTCTGCGGCTCTGCGGTTGTTCGGCCGCTTGTTTTACATATGTCCCGCACCTTGGCCGATCGCCTTGGATCGCCCGCACCAGGGCGTGGAGCGGCTGCTGCACAATGAACCCCAATAAAAGGGCCGAGTGGGGCAGCGGCGCAGTAGCCGAAGGGGCATTGTCGTAAATCGCGAATCCATTTGAATTGATTGCATATTGAGTACGGATTTTTGGCGGGGATCGTCACACAGCGCACGGTGGGTGAAGACCACCGAAAATGTTGCAATTAATTGTTGCACAATGCGCTTTGTGGCTATTTAGTTGTTGCTCCTCGCATTATGGCAGCAGACGAACAGTAGCCAGAGACAGCGAAGATTTGGCCAGCTTTGATTTGCATATATTTTCGGTTTTAATTAGTTAACAAGCTGCTTTCGTTTGTTGTTGTTGTTGCAGTTGCTGCGATTGCATGTTGAACCACGACGCATATCGTAGATGCTACAGGTATCTACAGACTCAGAGTCAGACTCAGAGTCAGAGTTGGAGTTGGAGTTGGCGTTGCTACCAGCAACAGTTGCTGTTGTTGCATGCAGCAGAAGGCTGTCCCCCAGCCAAGTCGAGAGCAGAGAGCGCACCACAGCGAACGTATAAAATCAAACACGATTTTTAGCAGTTTTCAATTCCCGGAAATCTTGTACGATATGTTGCACCAACTGGGCTCGTTGTGGATTGTTTTGCGGCCACAAGAGCTCCAGATACGATTCCAGTATCGTGCAAATGTTTCATTATTTAACAGATTTCAACACACACACAGAGAGAGAGACAGAGAGAGAGAGTGAGTGAGTAAGGGAGATGTAGGCAGTCCGATCTTATTGGGCATCTCGGCTGGGCCAAGGGCTGCTGGGAATGCGAGTGTGAAATAAGGCGACAAGACAAACTTGAGCTCGCTTGCGAAAAAATACCAACGAAAATTCCAAGATGTTGTCATCAATTAAAGTGGCAGCAGATGCAGTCGCCGCGTCGCCGAGCTTCACACCTGAGCACTTTATTAGCGCAGCCGCTGCTGCAGCCTTCGATGTGAGCAATTGCTGCGTGAATTATGGTTCACCTATGGCCTAGTGCTAAGGCAAATGGCGCAGACGATAAAACACAATACATCACAAAGACAGAGAGAGAGGGAGAGGGAGAGACTGAGTCAAGCTGTAGGTGGAAATCAAGCTTAGGCGGGCCTGAGCTTAGCAACTTGGCCAATTCGGCTGAAACGACAGCGAGACAAACTTATTTGCATTTGGCCGGTTGTCAGGCCAAGTTGTTGTCAGCGTATCCTGTTGTTGCTGCTGCTGTGGTTGTTGTTGGCGATATTTGCTACTGACAGCCCAAAAAACATGAAAATTGTTGCCCACGAGTCTGCCAAGTGCGCGCCGACTCACAGTCCGACTTGAGTTCGACTCGAGCCAGGCTCTGTCTTTTGTTCATCTTGTTAAGGTTTGAACTTTATGCCTGCTGCTGCTGCCTCTTGTTTGGGCTTATTGTTTTCGATTTTGTTGTTGTTGCTTTAGTGGCTGCAATTCCAGGAACTTTTCAGGTGGCACAGCCTCTCGACCAGACACACTTTTGGTGGGCCCCACAGCTTCTTTGTTTTTCTGTGGCTGCCCACTGGGCTCGCAATTAAAATATATTTAGGCCTTATAGCGCTGCGATGTGGGCGCTGATATGCTTAAGCTCTGCTTTGACATTGGCTAATTAATATATTATGCATTAATATAGTGCTTATGCCCGGGCATAATATTTATGGTCAACACCCCGCCCAGCATTTGGCTCTGACGGCTTTATATCAAAGGAGTCACGCGGCTGACAGACAGAGGGAGGGTCGCAGGGGCTGCCTCAGCCAGGCCATCATGGACTCTGTGGCGCATACAAATGATCGCGTTCCCGTTCGGCTTATCGCTGGACTGCAAAATGTTTATTTGCCAACATCACATACATATGTATATATAATCATATATAAATATATTTACTTTTTCATTTTTGGGCATGTTTTAATGTCATTATATAATCAGCACAAGTCGCACAAATTGGTAAAATAACCGCAGGCACTTCGAGTTATTTGCTACATGCAGAAGCTTTTGTACTCTTGTAGGCTTAGGATTCCTATAGCAACTATATACTAAGGGAGTGGCTCTTGCCATTACATGTAGTAGCTATAAAGAAAGCCTTTATAACACTGACGATTAGTCAGAATCTGTCAGACTAATAAAACTTACATATCATTTATTTATTGACAATTGCC
Organism: Drosophila pegasa; assembly: GCA_035046225.1. NCBI lineage: Eukaryota > Metazoa > Arthropoda > Insecta > Diptera > Drosophilidae > Drosophila > Drosophila pegasa. The sequence continues at coordinate 4,316,083 of JAWNOD010000398.1, read as the reverse complement.
AACATATAACATAGTAATTAGATCTTGATACGATTTTTATCTTATGTAAACATATCTTAATATGATTACATTTATTTGCTAGGAACAAGCTAAGTCTCTTAGATGACTGAGCTGATGCTGTTTCAGATATCTTCAAGAATAAACATTTTGTTATGTAGTTTTGCACTGAATATTTTCTGTATATAAAAATAAGTTTGATTATTCCATTTCTATCACAACATGTTATATTTATATAACACATAGACAATGGTGATAAAGTGAGTCTCCTACATCAGTCGTCACGCCATATTAAATCATATGCATAGGTTTATTACTCTACAAATAAATAATAGATTTATCTATATACATATATAACAGTATAACAGTATAACAGTATAACAGTATAACAGTATAACAGTATAACAGTATAACAGTATAACAGTATAACAGTATAACAGTATAACAGTATAACAGTATAACAGTATAACAGTCAAAAGACTTAACAAAAAGACACTGTCAGCTGATAAAAGGGTCAGATATCTCCTCCCTAAATGTTGCATCTTAGTAGACAAAACTCTAGTGCCCCTCGCTAGAGTATAATTATAATAACATTAAGAATTTCTTATTTTAGTTTAGCTTTTTTTTATTATTTTTACTTTAAATTCTTTATGGTCAGAAAACATAATTGAAATTTAGTTTTCTGTTAGTTTGTTGGCGTAAAACATTGCGGAGCTGTTTTTGCTTATGTTTATGAAAATTTATGAGCTTGTCGCGAGCTTCAAGCACGAGCACAAGCAAAGCTGGCTGGCAACAGACACGTCGTGGTGGTTGTCGTTGTAGTTGTCGTTGTTGGGATTTGCTCAACTTATGGCCAAGTTATGTTTTGTGGCTTGTGGCCAGCAGGCAGCGCCGCGAGCTGCGAGCTGCGCGCTGAGATCTTTATCGGCGCAATGTTAATTTCCAGCATTTAAAAGTGTAATTAACTCAATTTGATGACCAAACAAAAGACTTAGGCAGGGAACTTGTTGCCTGCACGCTGCACGCTGCGCTCCCAAAAGGAAGCAGGAAGCAGCCCGCAGGCATGAGAGTATTTGCTTATGAGTCACTAGCTCGGCTCGTGTCGCAGTTGAAACTGCACTGCCCGCAGACAGTGGCAGAGTCGGAGCTGGAGCCAGCCACTTGACACGTATTCCTGGAACACAGCCTTCGCACACAGAATGCCTAATTAGCTCGTCCGACAGCCTTGTCTTGTGTCTCGCGTGAAGGGCTCTGGTTAGAAGAGTATTTATGCGTTCATATTCAATCGCATCGATCAATTGCCCACTTGCCCGCCGACAACTGGGTGGCCGGAGCACACGCTGCCCATGGAGACTATCCGACTACCAGTCTTGTGCAGCGCCTCAAATGCGACTATAAATTATTTGCCCTCTACGCTCAGAATGTCTGATGAACCTTTTCGGGCTGCCCAGGCTCAGCTCAGCTCAGCGCATTTTGTCATTTGTCATTGATTCATGGGTCTACATTAGCATTATGCATCATAGGCTTATCACACCCGAGCCATCAAGTGTGCGCATTGAAAATATGTAATATTGTGTGGATATAGAATAGATATATACCTGGAATACATAGAAAATTTGACTAAGGAAAATGTTTGGAAATTCTTGTTGGAGAAACTATAAGAAAATCTTTTTCGAGAAACTATTGGGAAAAACATATTAACAGACTATTAGATTTAGATACATCTAGTTAAGCCAATTTGAGAAAATTGTATCTTATCGATATTAAGGAGATATTTTTGGTGTATCAAAAGCTGCCGAAGTAAAAACTTTTCATGGTTCGAGATCTTAAAACTTTATCATTGGGATATAACAAAAATTTTAAAAAATTTAGTTCAGCAGCTTTTTGAGATGAATTTAGCTTTACGATCTTTTATACTCTTTACATTTATTCGTAAGACGAACATTTGATCTAAATATGTATGTTAATTGGCTTGTATATGCTTTAAGATCTGAAAAACATTTAAGAATGATCACAGCTGTGGACTCGAAAGGGCTCTGAAGCCTAAATATGAAAAAGAAAGCTCGAAAATAGAATATATATCAAATTTATAGAGAACTTATGCTAAGCGATCATGTTAAAGCTCAAAAATTGAATATATATAAAATTTACAGAGAAGTCATGTTAATCACATTGGAATCTTGCGGGCAGGGCAGTTCAAGTCCAATATTCTAATATGATAAAAAATTTCCAAGATCAATATTTTAACTCAACTTGTTATACAAAATAACAGATTAATAAAGAAATTTCCGAAATCTTAATTTTGAACAACCTCTTCTTCCGAATACTTTAAGATAATCATGAAATATTTGTTAACAAAGTTAAACTTTAAATATAAATAAAAATATATATGTTTCTCTTGCATGAAGGACAATTCATAGAAAAATGGCATGTCTTAAAAGATTTTTAAAAAAACCTTTTAAAGATTCGCGGTAAAAAAAATTAGAGAACTTTAACAGCTTTCGAAATTTAAATGGATGTAATCTCTATCAAAATATTTGAAAATACCAATCAAGTCAAGTGTGACAAAATAAAATAGATTACAATTAAATTGAAGAGTACATTTAGGTCCAAAAATATTAAAAAAAGCAAAGTAAACTTTTTTTGTAAGTCTGAAAATAATTTAAAAGGTATAATAAATGTAGAGCACATGCTCAAGATATTACCATATGCATTGCTAATCATACTTAGTCTAAAATATAGTTACCATACACACATACATACGTAGTTACATGGGCTGCTAGATAAGTTCTAGTCGTGACAACTTCGTGGATCTTTGCATTGCATACTTTTGGGATTAGTTGAAAACACAATACAATATTTATTCTCGAAATAGTTTCAGTTGCGCCTCCTCTCACACCTGTTCTGTATGGCTTAGCTTCTTCTTTTATAATAGTCTTTATTAGTTTTGCTTTGTTCGCTTCTTTTTGGGCGTCTCCCTTTTCTTTAGTTAGATTAATGTTTAGTTTATAATTGAAATTGATTATTAAAATATAAAAATATTGTACATAAGCATGATTCAACTGTGTGTGTGTGTGGGTGTAGGTAGGTGTGTGTGTGTATGTGTGTGATAAGGCGATGTTATACAGTAAGCGTGCCGGCGCTTGTTTAACAAAAGTCAATGATACAGGCAAATCGGAATATGCTTTTATCTTACACTGGTATCAATTGTTATTGTTTTTAATATTATTGTTTAATAGTTATACAGTTTTGTTGTTGTTGTTTAGCAATGGCCTTTAAGCATACAAACATTCTATTACATAATTTTCTTGTTGCACGCATGTACTTTACACACAAATACATATATATAATTAGTTTGAAACGTCTTTTTAAATTTTCGCTAAGCAAAAATGTAAACTATATATCGATACATAGGTAAATCATAATTTGTATTTGTATTTCGTATATTTATATATATATTTATGTCTATATATATATAAAATGATAATAAAAAATCAATAGTTTATATAATCACACCAATAGAACACTAAACATAGGCCTAACTATTGTTGATACAAGCAACAAATTAATAGAGACACCAAATTCAACGGCTGTATGAGGTGAAAGCACATTATGCAAAATACTAAGCGATTTCTCGCTGTGTACAGGGGGAAGTATGTATAAGTCTCTCAGTGTATCTGTGTGTGTGTGTTTCTGTGTTTAGTTGTTTGTTTTACTATATTCACTTTTATACAGAATCGGTTGGCTATTTTCCATTAGTCCTGTCACTTTGGAACTACAATTCGAGATATTTGGTCCTAACGAGGAGCACCCCCAACGCGAATACAAATTTGTTATACAAACACACATGCTAACAATCATAACGAGCCATTGCAATAACGTTTGCCCTTCGAATTATACTCATACATCAATTAACAGTCTACGTCAAATTAATATACTGCAAATAAAGTTACTTGTTCAATGTGTATGCGAGAGAGTGCATTAAATTTGTGTACGTGTGTACGTGTGTGTGTGTTGGTTTGTGTATATTATGTTGTGTATGTGTGTGTGTGTGTAAATGTTAAGCTATAATCTAACGACTTTGGCTTTTCGAATGCTGAATTAACCACTGCAGCGTTATATCGATGTTGTCCTTTTCCTTACACGAAATACTATAACAACAGATTTCACGATCCTGTATGCTGGACAGATTCCTGCAAATGAATGAAATTACAATTAGTTACATGATTATATAGAAATATAATGGAATTACATTCGCTCAATAAGCCCGGTCTCATCAAGCGCGCCCGGAAGATCACGTTTGTTGCCCAGGACGAGCACTGGAATGCCATTTAATTGCGGTTTGTCTAGCAGCGAATGCAGCTCATTGCGGGACGCTTCCAACTTATCCAAGTCAGCCGCATCGACCATATAACTGAAATAGAATACGAGTCAATATGAGTCAGAGTTGTATGCTGCAGCACATTAATGCGGATGAGTCTTACACAATTGCATTGACGCCACGACAATAGCGCTCCCACATGGAACGAAAGCGTGGCTGGCCTCCGATATCCCAGACCTTAATGGTGACATTGCCTTTGGTGATTTTGCGCATGTTGAAACCAACTGTGGGTATCATGTCCTCAGCAAATTGGCCGGACTGTGGGGTGAGAGAAGAGGGGGAGAAATGTATATTAGATATTTATAAATGAGATTTATAATACAAATGACAAAGTAGATCTTAATTTGATTAGATATAGGATATTTATAAATGAGGCTTATAATATATAGGAAAATATATTAAAATATGCTTGGATATAAGATATTTTTAAATGAGATTTATAATGTATATGAGAAAATAGATCAAGATTTGCTTAGTTATAAGATATTTATAGCTAAGATGCATAATATATATGAGAAAACTTAAATATAAGAGATTTATACTTGATATTTATAATATATAAGAAAACAGATAAAGATATGCTTAAATATTAGATATCTATAATTGAAATTTATATTATAGTCAATAATATATTCCAAGTTTATAATATAGTCTAAGAACAGGAACCATTAAAAATCAATTAGTTTTCTTTATAAACTTAGATGTAAGCTAATCATATATAATATTATATATTATAAATGTCTTACATCATTTAATATATAATGTTGATGTAATCTAATTATATATTTTAAAATACTCTAAAATAGTCTCCGATTCTTCACTCTTTAAACATATCTTGAAATCCTTTCCTGTTTAATCCTAACCTTCTTATAAGAGAACTTCTTATATATATAAAAGTTTATATTTTAAAATGTTCTAAAAATGTCCAAATTCTTCACACTTAAAACATTTCTTGAAATTATTTCATTACTTTCTTATAAGAGAATTTCTTGTTTGCCAAAGATCAAAAAGATCTTGTCTACATTGTTACTATATAGGGGCTAAGTCAACTATTATTTGATTGATTACTCGAGTAATCCAGACTTCATTGTAGATCAAATGAAGGCAAATGTTTTCTAGCTCAGTTTGCTTAGCTGCAACGCCTCGTGGCAAGTGGCTTTGTTAGCTTAAGAATTCCATTTAGTTGCATTTGCATGAGTCACAGCAGCAGCAGCAACAGTCGCCCCGCATGTTCTCATATTTGTAGACAGATTTAAAGTTCGAATTGGAATTATCAGTGAATTGGAGCGCTGATAATGGCGTCATTTGGGTAAATAAGCGAAGCTACGCACATATTGATTAGCGCGAGAGACAATAAAAACATGTTCTAAATGGCAGTTAACTGTGTCAGTGCGAAAAGAAAGAACGGCATAATATAGTTGATAACTGCATGACGTTTCCTGTTCAATGTTTCTTTTTTTTTCTTTTTAGAAACAAAGAGAAATCAATAGCAAAGAGCAAAACAACAACAACAACGCTCGATTTGTCACCTGGCGCCGCCCGCTCCGCCGCGACGAAGGCATTTGGTTTATTGGTTATTGGGCTCCTTCTCTGGGCTATTGCAGTGTCATAGCCTGCGGCGCGGCTGCTCTTTTGACCCCTTGCCGACCGCTTAAAAGCTGGCGCCGCCCCATTTACACTCATCGGGGCAAAAAAAAAAAAAAATTTGGTGAAAAAATACTCACTGCAATAACATTGACGAACGTTGTTTTGCCTGAGAATTGGAGGCCGACGAGCGTCAGCTCCATCTCCTCTTTCCAGAAGATGCTCTTGAACCAGTCCAGAATCCTGTTGATAAGCGCCAGCATATTTATTCTGTTTTGTTAATTGCTTTTTTCCTTTTTTCCCTTGCAAATAAATGGCGTATGCGAAACAGCAGTGCAAATGTATCGGAACACAATTAATCGAACCACTGAACAAATGAGCGATTGGCAGAACTGCTAGTTCATTTAGTTCGTTGTACTTGGTCACTGTTTTGTTTGTTGTTATTGCAAGGCAGTTGATTGATTGTGCATAATTAATGAGCGAAGGTAATATTTGTGATTTAAATAATTGACTTTTGTCTACAAAGTGTAAATCTAATCAAGCGCTTAGCTACGTCGCGCAGCACGCACTATGTGCAACTTAACAGCTGCGAACGGTTGCAGGCCAAAACAAAACCAGCTGTTATTTAACAGCAGTAACAGCTTACAGTAATGGAATTGATGCCATTCGTGGTGACTGCCGATTCGTAACAGCTATCGACCAGCCGCCACAAATAGAAACATAAACAATATAAAAACATGGTAAGTAAACGTTTTCTTAGTTAAATGATGAGTTAAATATATTAATAATTATTAATTACAGGCTCGAAATGCAGAGAAGGCAATGTAAGTATGCTAGACACTCGCAAATGTATATTATTTTATTTACATTTCTCTCGCTGCCGGCAGGACCACATTGGCGCGTTGGCGTGCGGCCAAGGAAGTCGAATCAGGTGAAAAGGAGCGCCGGCCTTACCTGGCCTCGGAGTGCCACGAGCTGCCCAAATGCGAAAAGTTTCGCCTGGAGATTATACGTGAAATATCCAAGAAAGTGGCACAAATTCAAAATGGTAAATGATTGTAATATCTCTTAAAGTAATGTAACAAACCGAGTTTCCTCTTGCAGCTGGTCTGGGTGAATTCCGCATCCGCGATCTCAACGACGAGATCAACAAGCTGCTGCGCGAGAAGCGGCACTGGGAGAATCAGATATCATCGCTCGGCGGTCCACACTATCGCCGCTATGGCCCCAAAATGTTCGACGCCGAGGGCCGCGAGGTGCCCGGCAATCGGGGCTACAAATACTTTGGAGCCGCAAAGGATTTGCCCGGCGTGCGCGAGCTCTTCGAACAGGATCCACCGCCACCGCCGCGCAAAACACGGGCCGAGCTGATGAAGGACATCGATGCCGAGTACTACGGCTATCGCGACGACGAGGACGGCGTGCTGATACCGCTGGAAGAGAAGATTGAGCGCGTCGCCCTGCAGAAGGCCGTGCAGGAGTGGCGCGAGAAGATGGCGCGCGATGGTCGCATCACCTATGACGACGACGAGGACAACGACGAAATCTATCCGCTCTCCGGCCCCGCACGCGAAGCGGCCGAAGATGCCAAAACGCGGGCGGCCGAAAGCGATCCGCTCGGCCTGCTCGCGCCCCGCTTTACCGCCCACGTGCCCGTGCCCACGCAGCAGGACGTGCAGGAGGCGCTGCTGCAAAAGCGCAAGCAGCAGCTGCTACAAAAATACGCAGGAGTCGAAAATTAACAAAACTTTTACAATATATTTCTCATATAAAGCCTTTGTAGTTTTTTTCTTTCAAGTCGAATATTTGATACCCTGTAAAACGGAGGGTAGTTAAGTTTATAACTAAAGGAAAATCGATCGCTTCAATGCGTTGTCTGAACTTGTTTGTTGTCCGTGCTAATAACGATCCCGATGGCCACTACGGCCACCGCCTCCAAAGCTACGCCTGCCACCACCAGCACTTCCACCTTCGTTTGCGCGACGTTCCTTCATTGCCGTGAAGCGCGTGGACATGCGCCGCAGCTCCTCCGGCACTTCCTGCTCGGCCTCTTCCAAAATCTGAATCAGATCCTTGGCTATGAACCAGTCCTCGCGTGTGATAAAGCTGATGGATGTGCCCCGACGCCCGGCTCTGCCCGTGCGACCCACGCGATGCACATACTCCTCTATGTTGCGTGGAAAGTCGTAGTTGATGACGTGCCTAAAGAGAGGACGAAATTTTGAAAGACAATCACTTGGCATATACCGGAGCCACTCACGTCAGATCATCAATGTCCAGGCCGCGCGAGGCGACGTCGGTGGCAATGAGGATGCGCACGATGCCCGACTTGATGTCGGCTATGGCCTGCTCACGGTCGCTCTGCTCCCGATTGCCGTGGATGCATTGCGTAGAGAATCCGTTCAGGGACAAGTCGCTGGACAGATCGTCTGCGCGTGCCTTCCGGCCGCAGAACACAATGATCTTATCGTGCTTGGACATGTCGTTCACGAACTTCCGCAGCATATGGAATTTGTGGCTGTCATCGTCCAGCAGCTCAATCACCTGCTTGACGGAGTGCGTAGCGGCCAGATCCAGCGAGCCGACATACACCTGGATGGGATTCTTCATGTAGCTCTGGGCCAGCCGGCGGACACCCGGTGGCCAGGTGGCCGACGTCATGATGGTCTGCCTATCCGGCCGTATGTCCAGCAGCACCTTGCGTATCTGCGGCTCAAAGCCCATGTCCAGCATGCGATCGGCCTCATCCAGCACCAGGTAGCTAATGGTCGACAAATTAATGACTCCGGCCTGTACCAGATCATTTAGGCGTCCCGGCGTACAGATAATGATCTCGGCGCCACGCTCCACACCCCAAATTTGCATACTACGATCGGCGCCCCCATAGATGCAAACCCTATTTAAGAATAAATTGGATACATTTGGGAATTGGCTCCAACATCCATAACTTACGCCCGCATATCACGAAATGAATACTTATTCACCTCCATTTCGATCTGGAGGGCTAGCTCTCGTGTGGGCGCCAGGACCAGGACGTTGGGACCACCGCGTTTGCCGCGCGGCGTGCTCTGGTATTCGGTGTGGATCATGCCGGGCAGCAGGAAGGCCAGCGTCTTTCCCGTGCCCGTCTGCGCAACGCCAATCATGTCGTGGCCCTGGAGCAAAATGGGCCAGGCCTGCGACTGTATGGGCGTGGGCTTTGTGAAGCCCTGCTTCCGTATTTCGGCCAGCAGATCCGGATACTCGGCGAAGCACTGCTCGAACTTCCAAACAGGATTCGGTATGGGCGGCAACACTTCGCCCTCGGGTGCCTCAAACGCATGCGCAACGCAAATGTTGTTGTTGTCCAGCCGTAGACGCGCCACCTGCGCCGCCGTTAGATTAGCCACCTCCGGCGCCTCCTTGTAGAAATGCTTGATCAAGGGGGGGTATTTAGCCCAGCGTTCAGCCTGCGCAATTTCCTGTTAAGAGATTACATTTGTAATTAGATTTCAGTTTTTTTTTAAGGGAAGATCTTACCGAGGCCTTGTTCAGTGCCTCCCAGTCGATGGTGCCGGTCAAGTCGCCATTGTTTGCCTGTTCCGCTGATGACGGTTCTGCGCCGTCGCTAGATTGCTCGCCTTCGCCGCCGCCGGTGCCTAAATAGTCGCTTCCTTCGGCTCGGCCAAAGCAAATGCCACCGTATTTTTGGATTTGCTTGCGTATATCATCCACCGCATTGCTAACGTTAGCCTGCCCACTGCTGGATACGGCGACCAGCAGCTGGGCCCGATCCACGCGGATCCGCACACTGTACTCGCTCTGAAGGCGCGCTATGTTCGAGCCACCGCGTCCAATGACACGACCCACCATAGGCTCCGAGATGGCCAGCGATGCGCTGTAGCCGCGCTCGCCGCTCTTCCCGCCATCGCCGTTATCTCTGCTCTCGCGCTTGGAGCGGCTGCCGTAGCCGCTGCGTCGATTATCGTCATAGTTCTCAGATTGCGCGTACTGTGTTGGCTGCTCAATATAGTTCGGGTCATCCCAGTCTAACTCCGACATTTTGCTCACAGTAAAAATTCCAATTTGAGTTTGAGCAATGTCAGCGAAAAAACGGTAAATTTCCCAAGATGGCGATGTTGCTCTCAAGCGAATTGAAAACGCAATTAGCGACTGAACACAGTAATCCTTTAATTAATTGCGATTGTTGAGCGTTTGTAGCGTAAATATTTAATTAATTCAACTTTAAATTAATTCGCACTTCACTTACAGTTCTTGGCAGCGAAAATCAAACGGGCGCTCGCAGCGAGCACGAGCTGGACTTGTCAGTGTTGTAAAACGCACAATGACCAGGGTTGCATGAGAGCTCGCTTTCCAATCGCTTTCAGTGTTGCATTGTGCGCCAACCGCTCAGTTGCGCGCCAAAAGCTCAGTTTGAATAAAAGTCGTTTGGTATTTTGGTTACTTTTTTATGTTTTCTATTACGGATTACACTTCGTGGGTGTAGAGCCTTAATTTAAAATGCTTACGAACTAAACCAAATGAATCAGCTAGCATACAATTCTCTCATCTGTTCCTTTTCTGTTGTTGTTGTTGTTGTTGTGGTTTTTTTTTTTGTATATAAATAATTAAAACTAGAAAAACACAAACACAAAACTTGAAAAAAGTTTAAATATACAATACATACATACATGCAATTATAAGTTTGAAAAGCGTGACTGAGTGTACAATATATATATATAGGTGTGTGTGGGTAGTTGCATAAAACTTAGAACAGTTTTGATAATATATATATATAGCATTATAGATATAGCAAACATCATCTTCTAATGGGGGATATTTTGGGCAAGTTAGCAGAAATAGTTCAAAGTTTTTTTTTCTCATTTTTTGTTTGTTTGTTTACTATGTGAATAGTTAAGATTTGCTTATCGTCATAAATTATACTAAATTAAACATTACGAGGTTTTGAAACAATTTATAATAGCAGCACAAGATTTATATAGTTCGATGCTCTACGAATATAGTTGATCTACTTTCCATCTGGCTCGCATTATCCTTGTTTTCTTCATTTTTTTTTTAATTTTTTAATATTACAAATTAGACTAAATATTCCTCACAAATATTCCTCTCGGATGCTTCAGTTGTTTTTGTTGTTTAGGTACACAATATATAGTGAGTGAGGCTAGCTATCAATCAATCAATCAATCAGCCAGTCAATACATCCATCAATCAATCAATCCATTCAATCATGTATATAGATATAGATATATATATAAAATACAAAGTTTCTCGCATCTCTTAGATTACATAAGTTTTATGTTATTCACAGCTTTGGGGCGTCGGCGGCGTCGCCTCCGTCGGATGCATCAGTCGCTCGACGTGGCCGCCACCAGGTTGTTGTTGTTGCCGTCGCCCGGCATGGCCGGCGCCAGCTCGCAGCTGGGCGTGGCCGGCGCCTCGCGCCCCACCGGACTGTGCTGGCTGGCATTGTGTATGGATATGCAGGATATGGATTTCGGTATGCTCGGCGCATTGTAGCTGGACTCCAGATTGAGTCGCAGCTTCACCGGCGAGTTGCGCTTGAAGAGCGCCAGGGGGCGCGTGGGCGACAACGTCGCCGGCGTCGCAGCCGCGGGCGTAACGGGCGCGGGCGTGGCAGCGGCAGGCGGAAACTCTTGCGACGCTGAGATGGAGTAGATGCCGCTGCTGCTATTGGAGCACGGCGAGTCCAAGTCAGTGGCAGCCGCCGATGACGACGACGCCGCCGCCGCCGCCGCCGCTGCCGAGGTGCAGGGCGTCTCGTCCGGGGTGACGGGCGGCGAGGTGAGGCGCGAGGAGCAGTTGCTGCCGGCAAAGCTGCTGGCGCCGCTGTCCACATCGTCGTAGTCATAGACATCCTCGTCCATGGCCTCGCTGTCCGACTTGGACTTGCGTGTCGATGGCATCAGCAGAGTCGTCGCTGTCGCCGTCGCCACTGACTCCTCCTCCTCCTCGTCCGCCTCCTCGGGCTGCTCCACGAGCTGACTAGATGCTGGCGTCGGGCTGCTGACAGCGGGCGAGACGGACGCCACAGTGGGCAGCGGCGGCAGGGCGCCACTCTTGAGCAGGCTCTGCTCCAGCTCGAGCAGCTGGCCCATGAAGTTCAGATTGGGCGAGATGATGGGCCGGGCCACTTTCACCAGCTTGTAGGCCTCGATCAGCGACAGCGACTTGTAGCGCATCACGTACGCGATGGCGATGGTGGCGCTGCGCGAGATGCCCGCATGGCAGTGCAGCAAGACGCGCGAACCTGTTTTGCGTGCATCCTCTGCAAGATCAGAGAGAGAGAGAGGGAGATGAGAATTGATGCAAATTGCATTTAATATAAAAATAATATTTGCTTATCAGTCGATAAGGCGCCTCGCGCTATGCCCCAACAATTGCCAATTAGCAGCGCCAAATGCAAAAAAAAAAAAAAAATAAATAAATAAATAAAAGTTGAAACAAATTATTATTCAGCAGCAGCTCGACAAATTTATCGACAACGCAAAATAATTGCTGCCAACTTACGCGCTCTCTCGCTCGCGCGCTCTCTCATTCCACACACACATGCACACTTGCACACATAACTGCTCTTCCGCTCACCAACTTGTGAGGAGAAACTTTTTTAAGCTCTGCGGCTGCTGTTGTTGTTGTTGCTGCTGCTGCTGATATTGGCGCTCGCTCAGCTCGCTGTCAATAAATTGTCAGAGTGTGCGTGTATTGCTCTCACGCTAGCGTGCGTGTGAGCGCGCGCGTGTGTGTGTGAGTGCTGTTTGCTGTGCAATGGCTGAATGAGTCATGCAAACGCTTTATTGACAAACACAGCAATCGAGAATATTTACACACACACAGGCACAAGCACACACACACAAGCGCGCGCGCACATTAACTCATAATTTACGTTGTTATTTTTGGGCAAGATAACATACGCCAGGCAGCTTCGTTTAGCCTTTCCTTTTCGGCTTTATATATATGTACATCTATTTTTTTGGGGTGGTGCGGCAACCACCCTACGCAACATTTCTTGCCTCTAGCTATCTTATCTAGAAAGAGGGGCGGGCACACAGCCTTGCAGTTGCTAATCAATGATTACTCATACACACACACAAACACACATGCACACACACACACACACTTGTATACACTTGTCTGATTTCCAAACACGGTCTCAGCTGATAAGCTGCATTTGGAGCCTGGCAATTCGTCATCGCGTTGTCGTCAGCGGACACTTCGCCACGCGGGCGCCACCTATGGGCAGCATTTTGCAGCCGAAACGGCCAATAATTGCGTTATCAGTGATAAGCGCTTTTTGCGTATAAATCCTGCTCGAGCGAATTGCGCCTGGAAATTTCGAGTGGTTGGCAAAGTCAATTTATCACAGAACAAGCCATAGCAAACACAGACACACGCACACTTGGCGATTTATCAATGAACGAGTGCAAAGTGTTGGCCTGATAAGGCGAACGGGCGACTATTTGCTGTTGCTGTACGTACTACAAGTAACTGTATTACAAAAACACACACTCACACACACACACACATGGTGTGCCTTTCATACACTGCTTTCAAGTGTGGCCAGGAAAAATCAAATCAAGTTAGAGCTTATCAGCCTTAGGCTTGAAATAAAAAACAAGTTAACTACGGCACAACGATGATAATGCAATTATGAGTCCGCAAAGGTGGAAAAACCATTATAAATAATAGTCATAAATAATAACAAATAGAAATGATAATTGACCAGGTATACAGTAAACAGGCAGTATGGCAAACAGCTGCAGCAGTTGGCCAAGTTGAAGATAAGTTAAAGGGGAAATATATTTAAAATAAAGAAAAATGAATAAAAAGAATTTTATAAAAAATAAAGAAAATTAAAGCAAAAATAATTTTTTAAATTATTTTTTGTGTTTTATGATGGTGAACATATTTAAATAAAAAGAAAAGAAAAAATAGTAAATTTTTATATTTATTTACTATTTTTTATTTTATTTAAAAAGAAAAGAGAAAATAGTAAATTGTTATATTTATTTACTATTTTTTATTTTATTTTTATTTTTATAAGTTTCACTATCATAAAACATAAAAAATAATTTTAAAAAAATGTATTTCTTTTTGTTTTAATTTTATCCTTTTTTGTTACGATTTTTTTCAATTCTTTAAATAAAATAAATAAGTAAATTGAAATGCTTGGATTTTTTATTAAAAATAAAAATCTTTTTAAATTAAAAAAAAATTAAATATAATATATATTTTTTTTTTAATTAAAAAAAAAATTAGTTTTTAATAAAACTTTTTCGAATTCGGAGATATTTTTAAAATATTTTTTTAATGAACTAAAATTATTTTTAAATCGATAAATTTTTTAGGTCTATTTTAAAACATTTTTTTAAATAAAATAAAATTGTTTTATGGCGTATATAAATAGACAAACTAAATCAACAAAAAAAATAAATAAATAAAAAAATAAATATGCATATTAAAATTTTTAAATATTTAAAAAAAAAAATTTTAATAAAAAATGCCATTTTTTTTCCGATGATAGTTCTACAAATTTTCAGCCATTTCGGCTGCCTACTTTTTGTTAAGGATTATGACCATATAGATATGTCTATATATATAAATGGACTATTCGCATTGCTAGGCAATGCTAAAAATAAACATAATCATCAGAGAACTATATATACTTGTGCGTGTGCGTGTGTGTGTGTTGGTGTCTCTTGTCGTCAGCAGACAACTGGTCACCGTGCGCCTGCTGCTCATAAATCCTCTTAGTTAATGACCCCGTCGCACAGACAGTTAAAAACGCGCATAAAACGCGCCATAAACGCGCCCAGCCCGCCTGCCCCATGTGTGTGCGTGTGTGCGTGTGTGTGTGTGGTGTGTGTGGTGTGTGTGTCTGACTCATTGGCCACATTGACGAGCCACTGAAAAGCCGCCACAGACAGTGGGCCACGACACTATTAGCCCGTCTTAGACTAGGCTAAGCACTGGCCAAGAGGGGAAGAACTTGCCAAACAACTTGATGTGTTCTTTCTCAGAGTTTGCCAGCTAAATGGAGACATGCATATATATATTTGTGTGTGTGTGTGCATGTATTTGTAGTGAGATCATTTTAAGCGGAACTCTGAAGCCATAAATCACAGTTGACTAATAGAAGAAGCCAAGCATCGATTGATAAGGATATTACAAGTCGCCAGAGGAACAAGAATTGCAAATTCTGAAATGCCCAAGCAGAGCGGGGTTCAAATCCCAATTAGGGAATATTACATGGCTATAGAGGAGGTATGTCAAAATTATAATGAAATACCCAAGTGAATCTATGAGTCGTTTATGATAAATATTTATAAACAGTTCTTGGAGAAGTGACTGATTCAACGAATAAACAGAATCCGGGTGCTAATCCCCAGTTGAAGAAGAAGATGGAGAAGGAGAAGAAGAGGAATAAGAAGACTGATAAATTTTAATAAAAATATCCAAGTGGATCTATAAAATATACTTGATATAATCATAGAACTCTAATAATAAGGCTCTAATAATTAAGACCTTACGATAAAAGATCTATAAAATAAGTAGAATGTAGATGATGAATGAGGCACAAAGAACTAGTAAAGACCAGGACATATAGATCTATAAAATAATTATAAATCATACGTGTACTTCAATAGCTCATGACTCAAGCATAAGAACATAATCAACACAATCGATAAGTCTGATCAGCGCTATATAAAGCATATATATCAAATCTTTTGGTATATTTCGTATCAGCAAAAAACTCTGGAATGCATCTAAAAATGTTTTCAATTATCAGATTGTACAAATGTCTAGATTAATCTTGAGATAATTAATACAATTAACGCCATTTAGGTTGGTTCATATCAAAATGGTATATGACATCAGGTCTCAGGTCTCTCAGATATGACTGAAAGATCCTTGTTTGTTGGTGCTTGCATCATTCGATATTATGAAAGTGCAGTGAGTAATGCGAAATATGAAAAGAACTCGACTTTGTTGATAAAGTGTGTGTGCGACGATAGATATAGAAATCGGAATTCGTCGAGCTGTTAAATTAATGATAGAATATGTTGTAATACGAGTGAATAATATAATATTATAAAATATATTATAAATTTGAATCACGTTTAGAATGAAAACGATTCCCTCATACAAATGATCTAATTGGCGCTTAGATGAGGCTAGGCTCCACATTCCCAGACATATCTGCAACGGAAGTTACGGCGTCTATCTATTCATGTGAAACGGAACTCGAACTCGAGATTGGAGACTGGGGAATATATATTTCTTTTTATTGAGAAAAAGCCGCTATAGATGGTAATTGGTGTTAGCCTGGCCATATGCATGGATTGGCTGTAAGCCACTGGGCATTAGTAATCATCAATTACGGTGCGACATTTATGACTAAACCAAGCCGGCGCATAGCCCGGCGATGAGTGGCTCTGAGTCGTGTCTATTCAGGCGCAATCCCATTCATAGGGCTCGTCGTCATCGTCGTGACTCCAAATTGGGGCGGCTGATGCGTAATGCCAACTTTGGGTAGCCAAAAAGTGGCGGGCGACCGTGCGGCGGATGATTAAGTGCAGCATGCGCCTGCGGTGCGTCACTGAGAACTGGGCCAACAGCCGAGGCAGACGCAGCCGCTGCCCAGGCGTCGGACACAATGTTCCCATTCCCCAATCATTTTCACTTTTTGGCGATGCTGCCGCGGCTGCTGATGATTAAGCCCGGGCGCTAAGGGTCAGACTGATTGCCACGCGGTTACCTTGCAACCGACTCCTGTGAGTCATGGCCAGAAGCGAAAGAGAGTGAAACAACCACCAGACCAAAGCCAGAGCCAAGCAACATGATATCGTCTATATATATATATATATATATGACTCTTCACATGTGTAGGTGTGCGTGTGTGTGTGTGTGTGTGTGTGTGTGTGCTGCTTGTCTGCGCTTGTGTCTCGCCGGGCAACAAGTAGTTTGTTTGTTTTAAAATATTTAATTACTTTCGAGTTGCTGTTAATACCCTGCACCCATTAAAAAAGATCAAAGCAAAGTGGGCCATGCTCAAGTGGAGACTCAGCATGTGACGGCCAGAGACAGAGCATAAATATTATCGAGAGACATCAAAAGGATGGCAGATGACAATTTGTTTGTTCAAGTGAATGCATTTAGTTCAGTGTATTTAGCTAAAATCGATAAATATCTATTTTATTTGTTGGGCGTATAAAGATACAATTTTAGAAAAAATATATTTTTACTAACATTTTATGTTGTCCTATAGAAATGAATCAAATATATTTTTGCTAAAATTTTATGTTGTTTTATAATCGATAAATATCGATTTTTAAGGCATAGAGTTTTAGAGATAGTAATCAATTTATATTGCACATATAGAGCTTTATGTCAATAATTATCGATTTATATATATTATATAGAGCTTTATATCGATAATGATCGATTTATATAGCTTATACATGGCTTTATATCGATGTTTATGGATTTATCTATCGTATATAGCTTTATGTCGATTATTATTCGTTTTGATTTTAGAATATATAGAACTTTCTATCCATAGTTAATGGTTTATATATCATATGCAAAGCTTTATATCGATACTTATTGATTTATATATCATATATAGAACTTTATACCGATGTTTACCTATTTATATAGCATAGCTTTATATTATCAACTTATAAAGCATGTATAGATTTCAACATTGCTAATTATTGATTTATATAGCATATATAGAGCACTTTAAAGCGACAATTATCGATATAGATAATCGATATAGAGAAGTATCGATTCATATAACATATATAGATCGCTTTAAAGCGACAATTATCGATTTATACATCATGTATCGATAAATATCGATTTGTATAAAATATATAGAGAGCTCTACATGGCTAATTATCTATTTATATAGCATATATAGAGCACTTTAAAGCAGTTTAAAACGATCATTTACTCCCACTTTAGATATACCCTAGTTAAGATCTAGTTTACCTAACTTTTACTTAAATGAATACCTTAAGTTACTTCACTTAGAAGCTTAACGTATTGAAGCAGTTATATCACATTCAATACCCTCCTAACACATTCGTTATGAATCAGTTATTGATAAATACAATCTCTGTTATATTAAGCCATATTAAGAGATCTCACGTTCTCCCTATCTCCCGCCATACATACATATATATATGTCACGGCTGTAGTAACTCCGCGTCGCTCACGCCCAAAAATAATCGTAACGCTTACTCATGCAGCTGCGCCTAGGCGGCAACAGCAACAGCAGCGTCAGCTGACGCCAGCGGCGCATCGTAATCGTTTCAAAGTCCGTGCTGCAATCGCTGCAGGTGCTTCTTCTCAGGATGAACGACTCTCCATCGATGCGGCGCGTGAATCATCAGTCGGTCAGGCGGCTGATGGATATGATGGATATGCAGCTGACCTTCAACTTGACAACGACGACGACGAGTCATACGGAAACAAAGCAGTTCCAAGTTCGAGTTGAGTTGAGTCCGCACTTTGAGATTGCCTTCAACCCAAAAACCCGGCCAACAATCATGAGCGGGGGCAGATCGAAGGGGATATATGTACCGGCTCGTGATATTGTGATTCATAATACGCGAAAAGTTTTTATAAACAAATTCAAGAACTGTCTCTCCCTCTCTTTCTCTCTCTCTGTCATGGAGATCAAGAACTGTCTCTCTCCCTCCCTCTCCCTCCCTCCCTCTCTCTCTGTCATGGAGATCTGTCGGGGGCGTTTGGCATTTCTTCCTTGTAATAATACCATGTTCATGATGAAGTGTTCTCATACAAATTTCTTGCGCTCGGCACAGTTCGAAAATTTTCAAAATTCCTGCACACAGAAAGAGATTTGTGTGTGTATTTTTTTTTGTTGCTCTTTTTTTTTTGGTTTTCGGTTTTTGTGTTTTGCACTTTATAAATAGCTCGCTGACGAATATTGAAATTATGTGCACGGGGCCAACAAAAATGTCGCCTCGAGGCCGCTCGTTGCGTTAGTCATGCGGCGGCGGCTAGCGATCGGGCGATCGGGCGAGAGCCCCAGGGATTTGCTGGGCAGGATTACTGGGCGAACTGTGGGGCCCACTGCTATCTCTAACGGCAAACACTGCCGCCCCTTGGAGTGCAGGTAAACTTGACTTGTGGCTCTTATCTAATCTGTTTGCTCGTCAGACCTGTCTGATAAAACGAAACTTCTGTACTAGTTGCTGCGACTGTGTGTGTGTGTGAGGCATTATCAAATAGAGATATATATATATATTTTACACACACCTACGCACAGGCTCGGGCTCCGTTTCGAGTTTATTTAGCTGTGCGTCAACCTGAATGCCTCGGCATGCCTCAAAAGAGGCCTCTGTTGGCGACCAGATAGTAAACTTTTGATAAGTTAACTGAACAAATAGGCATATACTATATATATATATATAGACCCAAGCATAGAGGCGCTGAATGCTCGAGAAGTTTCAGTTTTTTAGAAATGACTCTGCTCTTATATAATTGATAAGAACAAAAATCATAGAATTTTGCAAATTTTTTTTGATTAATATAAAAAATAAATGAACATTTTTAATAATAATTCAAAAAAAAAATATTTATAAAATATTACTATTTTTCTTTTAAGAATAAATAAAAATGTGCATAAAATTTATAGAATTTTGCAATTTTTTTTTATTAATATAAAAAATAAATGAACATTTTTAATAATATTCCTAAAAAAAAAATATTTATAAAATATTACTATTTCTTTTTTGTTTTTAAGAATAAATAAAAATGTGCACAAAAGAAATATTCATAAAATTCTATAATTTTTTTTTCAATTTGTATAAAAAATAAATAAAATTCTTCAATATTAAAATTCAATTTCCATTAAAAAACTCAGCCCTTCAGCCAAGTGTACTCAATTAGCGTGCCACTACTGTGACTGTGCCCTAGTGTGCACTGTACAGTCAGTGCCATTGAGAGGTACAGTCTAATCAGACAGGCTGGCTGGCGTTACTTTCGAAATTGATTGGTTGGGCCTGTGGGGCGCGCTTATCGCTCGGCTCGTTTGCTTAGTTCGATTGGTTTCTAGGCCAAGTGGGGCCGCAGAGCTGCAAAGCTCATTTACCTATTTATGCTCAACTGGTGTTAATGACAAAAGTCGCGTCCGAGCATAATGAGACATGGGCAACAACACGACAATTCCACTCGTAATGAGACGTAGCTTCAAGCAACACTTAGCGGTGCTTGCCCCCATCTCGCTCGCACGCGCGCTCACACGCATGGGCAACACAAAGTGCTGTTATATTGTGATGAATGAATGAATGAAACGCAGCAGCAGCAACAGCAACGGCAACAATGAGAAATCATAAGTAGTATAAGAAATACAGACAATCATAAGAGTAATAATAATAAGCATAAGGTGACGACGGAGCCAACAACAATGACACAAAACGAATGCGCAAAAGGCAGGCAGGCAGCGGCCGGACGAACGGGACGGCGCGGAATGGGAGGGAGGGAGGTGGCAACGGCTGAGGCGAAATCATGACTCATAGCACTCGCTCACAATATTTTTCTTTTTTTCTTCTTCTTCTTCTTTTATTTCGTGCCTGAGTACTAATGTGTTTTGGCAGCAAACAGCAAGCGAGCGAGAGAGCAAACAAGTGAGCGAGCGAGTGAGTGAGTGAGTGGTGAGAGAGAGCGCGGGAACTTGGCGTGAGAGAGCGTTGCACAGAACAGTTACAAAAATAATGCATGCTTTCAGCATCGGAGGAAGAGAGAGAGGGAGAGCTGGGCAGGCAGGGGGTGGGGCAGTGCGTGGGTGTCAGTTTCTTCCTGAAATGCGTATGGAAGATGATCAAGCACAATCAACAGCTGTTGCTGCACACGCACCTGACAGCAGCAGCAATCAAGGCGACAGCGACAGCAGCCAGCTGTGACGTCAACGTCAGCGCATTGTCGAGGCCACGCATCAAGGATAATGCCAAGACGCGATGACTCATAAACAGGAACTAAATGACGACGGACGAGGGACAACAACAACAATCGAGCAACGTCGGCGTCGTCCTGAGCGACGTGCGCTTAAAAATAGAACATATGCCAACCAGCAGAAGCAGCGCAGCAGGCAGCGCAGCGGGCAGCGACAGCCGCAGCTGGCGGGGGTGAAGTGCCGTTGGCAACGTCGACGTCGGCGTCGGCGGCGCTGGCGGCAATAAATAGCAACAATAAGACGAAAAAATCGATGCGGATGGCTGAATGCTACAAGGAGTGTGCCCCCGGTGAATAAATATATATATATAAACGTCTGTGTGTGTGTGTGTGTGTGTGCTGTTCCACATTGCATGTAAACGAACGATGAGTCATGCGGCATGTCTACAGTGGCGGCAAAACGTGTACAGCAACAGTGGCGGCAGCTAGCTAGGGTGAGGGCACTCGGGCAGGGTGACAACCCTTATCAGAAAGGACGTTTGCGGTTGTCGCTGTTGCTACGGCTAATATGCATAAAATTTCCATTCCAGACACACACACACACACGCACACACTTCTAGAGATTTATGCGTAATGGCGTAAATGTGGAACTCTGAGCTGGACGCCAGCGTCATCGACCATTATGCAAAGAGCAAACAGAAGCAAAACCAAAACCAAAACACAGGAGCAGCACAGTCGCCGTCGCCGTCGACGTCGAAGTCGTAGTCACAGCCGAGTCGCAGTCGCAACAACGACGACAAACAATGACGACGGCAACGTCGTCGCAGCCGCCATGCTGTCTGCCAACGCCAACACGCAACAACAGCAACAGCAACAACAATGACGTCGCTTTGCCGACGAATGGCGTGGAAAGCGTAGGAGCGCTGGCAGGCGCTCAGAGGATATGAGAAGTAGGCGGCAAGCGCTGACCCTTCCAACAGTTAGGCTAAAGCCAGGCAGACAAATTGTTGCATACCCTGCGCAGTGCGAGTGGGGCATATCTATTTGCATGAATTGTTTTTATAGAAGTTAAGGATGTGATTTATGATTTTAAATGATGTTAAAAATGATTTTAATGTTATGTAAAATTATAAAAAAATTAATTGAATATCTTAAAATACATTAGAAATTGTAATTTAATTTTATATTATTGAAAATATAATTTGAAATATTTTATTAAATTATATAAAATATTTATTTAATATTTGAAGTTGCAGAAATTATCTATATGCAGCTACTAAGCCCGCAAATTTGCACTTTAAAGCTCGTCTAAAAAGCTTCTCAAAAATCATTCAAGTTAAGCTTTCATTTGTATATGATATTTGGTCGAGTTTTCCTATTAGTTTTCAGTTCAAATTTGTCTACAATATTATTTAAATATTTTCCTTCAAACTATAAATACAAGCTGATGATTCAAGACTTTCAATATACCTCATTTCCTACAGTTTATTTATATATAATTCTTTTTTTTTGCGACTTATTTTTAATCCTCAAGCACAAATGTCAAAATATTTTATTACATTTCTAAATTAGCCGCACGCGATCCCCCAAATGTCGCCCCCAAAACACATTTGTCAATTGTTTTCAAATAAAATATTTATAAAACAAAGAATAGGCAAAGAAAAACAATCTTAAGCTCGTGCCCCCACGTGCCGCTGACTACTTAGTTATAACAAAAAAAAAAAAAAAAAAAACATAAATAAATTTTAAATAAAAAGAAAAAAAAAACAAATATATTATAAATGTTGAAGAAATTTAGCTGGGAGAAAAACGAAAATGGAAAAATGCGATTGACGTCAGCGAAATATTCCACGGCTATAGATACTATAGCCCAGACGGAACGGAACATTCAAATACACATATATGTACATGTCTGTAGACACACGTATTACACTTAAAATTAACTAAATAAACGAGCTACTTCTTCTTCTTCTGCCTTGAAAAGAGAGAGAAAGAAGAAACTGCTTAGGGCAGCAGAAAAAAAACATGAAAAAAATACGAAAATACAAGAAACAAGGCAAATGAATTTTCCGTTACGCAAATCAGACAGCAGAAGCCCCAACCCCCACCTCCACCTCCACCTATCCCCCCACATATGTGACCCTTCTTAAGCCAGTCACATTTTAGTAGGCTTCATCCATTATTATCGCTTATCGTTTATCGATTATCGATTATTGTCTCGGCACTTACCTATGAAATCGAATGCCTCCTGAAAATATTGTTTAATATTTTGATGGGGCGTATCGCTGGCAGGTATTTGCATATACTTCAGGCCCTGCAGATGACTCCCGCTGGGACTTTGGCAGGTAACGTTCAGCACACAGTTAGCGCCCACGCTGCTGGGGTCGTCCGCGTCGCGGCCATTGCCCAGCAGCAGATGCGGGAATACTGGCGAGGCGGGATGTGTTTCGATATCTGCAAGAGAATCGATAAATATCGATTAGATATGGGCAAGAATTTTAGAGGGAATTGATGAGATCTAACTTAGTTTCCTTAACTCTAAATATAAATATAAATATAAATATAAATATAAATATAAATATAAATATAAATATAAATATAAATATAAATATAAATATATAAATATAAATATAAATATAAATATAAATATAAATATAAATATAAATATAAATATAAATATAAATATAAATATAAATATAAATATAAATATAAATATAAATATAAATATAAATATAAATATAAATATAAATATAAATATAAATATAAATATAAATATAAATATAAATATAAATATAAATATAAATATAAATATAAATATAAATATAAATATAAATATAAATATAAATATAAATATAAATATAAATATAAATATAAATATAAATATAAATATAAATATAAATATAAATATAAATATAAATATAAATATAAATATAAATATAAATATAAATATAAATATAAATATAAATATAAATATAAATATAAATATAAATATAAATATAAATATAAATATAAATATAAATATAAATATAAATATAAATATAAATATAAATATAAATATAAATATAAATATATAAATATAAATAAAAAAATATAAATATTAGCATAAATAAATTATCTTTAGATAAAATTTAGTTCATTCAAAAACAAATATTTATTTTCTAATTTTTAACTTTTTAGATATTAAAAAAATAAATCTTTATTCGATCAAAAATGTTCAAGCAATTCTAAGAATTTAAAATCTGAAAAAAAATTTGTTTCATAGAAAACTTTGTTCATTTTACACTCATCTAAAATATAATAATTTTAGACAAAATAAAACTTTTTTTGAGATTTTTTTAGTGTTTCTTCTTCTTAGAACTTAACATAATTTATAATTCTTTTTTATTTCATTTTCCAATTTAAAAATATTATTAAGAATTTTCTTTGATTTAGCTTTGATTACACATATTTTGACTAAATTCTTATTATTTCTTTTAGATTCCAAGAAGTTATAATCAGAATAATATTTTTTCATAGAAAACTTTACTTTATTTATTTAAGTTGAATTATTTGTGGAGATCTTGAGATAAGTTTTGTTTTTTTTTTTTCACTTGTTTTTGTTCTAAGAAATTAAAATAAATAAAAGATGTTATATCTCTTATATCTTTATCTATAAATTTTTAAGATTTCAGAGACTCCACTTTTTGTCAGTGTATCTGGCTAGCTCTTTCCTTGGGGTCTGCCAATTGCGATGTCATGCAACAAAAGCGCCGTTGCCACAAATGATGTTGATGATCAGCGCTGTGTGTCTATTGTTGTATGAGTGTGTGTGTGTGTGTTTACAACAGCGTCTAAATTTCGTACAACAAATTGTTGTTTATTTTTGTTGTTGCTGCGCCTTCGTTTCGTCTCTTGTTGCTGTTGTTGTTGCATGAGTCACTCTCGAGCAATCGCACACAGTTTAGTTTTATTGGCATTTGCTGTGGGCGGCTGCGGGCCAAGCGGGCCAGGGGTGGCAGCCCGGCCCGGCCAGTGCGGGGGTGGTCGGATGGGCGATTGGATTGGGTTGTTGGAGGTGCTGCCCTCTGCCCATGCCGCCATCCCCCACCCCTCTTGCGGTTGCTCTGCCATCTCACAATAATTTGCGTCGTTTTTTTTTTTTGTTTTTCTCTCTCATTGGTTTTTGGGTTCGTAGCACTTTCAATGAGGCGCACAATCGTTCAGTTCATCTATCTTGGTATCTGAGTGTGTATCTATGTGTGTGTGTGTGTATCTATGGTTGGGGCCTATGCTTAGTTGGCTGCGCATTATGCTGCGGGCTGTTTCCAATTCATCGATTATTTCTGTCGCTCGCGTGTTAATTGATAGCCAAGGCAACGCAGCCGGCCCAATGTTTTGGGCCCATGCACACACACACACACACACGCTTGCATTTAGTATTTGTAATTACGTTTTGTGGGTCACAGTGTGGCACGGAAATCAATTGCATTAGTCATACACCTTCAGGGTAAGGCCCACACACACACACACACACACACTTGCAGTAAAAGCGACCCCAAAAATGTGATTTGTCATAGTATGAAATGCGGGGTATTTACGCCATCCACTGATAATAATGAACATATTAAACAGTAAGTGCAAAAACAAACACAATTAAGTAGATGCAATTAAATTACAGCAATAGCAACAGCAACGGCAACGGCAACGGCGAAACGTACAAATTATGACTCAAATGCGATAGGCTGGCCGAGGCCGAGGCCGCGTGACGTAAACAGGAATAGAAAATGGCAAATGCAAGCCGGCGCTTGAGTGACCTGTGCGTGAAAGCTCTCGAAAACGTGTGTTGGCCAGAGCGAGAGGGCAACAAGAAATCTCTCTCGGCGCTGTCATAAAAACTGCGCGACATTGAAATCTATTTGCATCACAGCGCGATCACATGGCTGACCAGTGACAGGCAGGAGCAGGCCTCTTCCTCTCCCCTCTCCCTCTGCCGCACACATTCAGCAATAAGATTTAGGGCTGAGCTCATGCACTTCACGCAAAAGCTCAGCCAGCGTAATGAGTAATTTGTTACATTTGGCCATACAGCTGCCAAAAGTTCGACATTGAACATTTCGCGCTACTCTCTTAATTTGTAGTTTTTCGTTTTACGTTTTTCTTTTTGTTTTTGCTTTCGTCAAGTGCAGTTATTGTCATTGTTGTTGTCGTTGTGCATGTTTCGCTGCTTGTGGTGCATATGTTGGATTTCATAACGTGCGAAAAGAATAAAACAATCTGAACGAGAGCAGAAATGGCATCTCATGTTTATCATGGCAGCACGTGCTAAAACAAAAACAACATTGTTTATTTATAATGTTAAGCAGAGCTTTACACACAGCGCGTGTGTGTGAGCGAGCGAGCGAGCCAGCAACTGAACGAACAAGTGTGCGAGGGAGGGACGCAGAATGCAGCGGAGAGCAAAAGCTAATCGAGTCTGTGCAGTGTTGGAGAAGGTCTCTCTAAGCTCAGCTAGGAAATGAAATGCAGTGAAAAGCACAAACAGCGTACATGCAAATATGCAGATAACAGATTTGACACCTGATAAATGGGCAGGTGAAATAGATAACTGGAAGTAGAATTTTGCAACACGGCAAATGCGATACGAACTGGTTCATATATGCTACGTACATATGTTGGCTTTAGTTACAGTTATATACAATTACAGTTACAGTTACAGTTACAAGCTTGTACTTACCGTAAACCGCCGGACTGGAGCAGCTGCGCATGAGCGGCGGCGTTCGGCCGCCAGTGCTGCCAACGTTCATAGCTGCCGTGGACGTCGCCGTCGTCAGCTGCTGCTCGTCACATGCCAGATTTTCCCTGGAGCGCTTGTTGTTGGGATAGTCCTTGTGATTGGCTGCAAGACAGATAGATTGATTGTATATATATTTCGATTTCTTTGGCTTTACTTGAGTTTCGCCTCGCTCGGCGGCGATCAAATGACGTCAGCTCTCGATCTGAACCAATACCTAACAAACTTGTCGCGCCGACTCACATGAATACATTAAGACACACACATACACACATACATCCGTGCATACATACATACATACAAACATTCAAATCAAATAAGCAACAACAACAACAGCAGCAGCAGAAAGCCGCAAATATTTCGCTGCTGCTGTTTGACAAACTGACGTAAGACATTTATTTCGGCACGCAGCTTGATTAGCGCACAAGGCAGAGCGCGGCGAAAACGTAACCAAAGCGAGGCCCAAAACTGCAAAGCTTTACACGACACGAGGAAAAAAAGGGCAGACGAGCTTGGAAAGCGCTTATCATTGGAATGAATGGCAGGGTATGAGCGAGAGCATACATATGCATGTGTGTGTGCATGTGTGTGTGTGTGTGGAGTAGAAACCTTATCAGTCACAGCGGTTGGGCTGCCGCATAAACAGTTTCTAGTGCTTGTGGCTTTTATGCTGAGCAAGGCACAAAAAAAAAAAATATAATAATAAAAAACAATTCGTATAGAGCTGAAACTTCGCTTATCAGTTTTCGAGCGACCTCAAAGCCTCAAAAGCCAAAAACCAACAAAAAAATTTATATATATATAAAGTTTTCACTCGCGGCAGGAAATGTTGTGCTGCCCGTTGTTGTTGTTGTTGTTGTGGCTAACAGAAACAAGTCAAATCGCATGCCAATGCACTGCACACACACACGCATACATAAGTAAATACATGTATATACACATACACATATGTATGTGTGTGTTTGTGCACTGAAACTTCGCCAACTTCGTTTTAGAGTTGTTGCTGCCCGCTGCCGACAGAGGCTGTTGCTTTTTTCTTCTTCGTCTTGTTGTTGTTGCTGTTGCTGTGCCGACGAATTCGTACTCGAAAGGTCGTTTCAAAGCGGGTTTCGTTGCCAGCGTTGCCAGTCTGTCGCACAAACCTGCTTTGCTTTACATTTTTTTTCTCAACGAACCAAACACAAAAAAAAGCTTCTTTTTTCGTTTGCTTTTATTTCTGAAAGACACGCGAATGTGAGTCACGTATGAAGTAAGTAGAAACCGACGCTCTGCCTCTTCTGACTTCGAGTCTTGCGAGTCTGGGCGCGCAGGGCGCCGGGGCAGGCGTCGGCCCGCACGGCAGACAAACGTTGACGACGCTTACACTAAACAACAATAGTGCTGACGCCTTTTCAGCACGAAAAAAGGCTAGCTAAATGTATATATATATATATATATCACTAGCGGAAGCAAAGCTTATGACTTCGATAAGAATTGATAACTTAAAAATAAACTAAAATCATTATAGAAGCCCCATAAAATACACACATTTATGATTGTGAAAATACTCTTCAGCTAGCAAGCCGCAATTTCCGCTACAAAAAAAAGCCAGATTTGACGGGAAAAAAGCATGGCCGAGCCAGCACTGCTTACTACTACTGCTGCTTACGTGTGTGCTGCTCCCCGCACCGCCCCTGGCCGAGAAGCGAGCTGCGCTTGAGCGCGCAAAGTTTATATAAAGTAAACAGCAGCAGGCATTCCAAGCGGGAAAATTGCCTCGTTTTTAATCTCAAAATACTTGTGAGTAATTCTAGCTAATACGAGTTAAATATTTATTTTCTGATTTCGTTTTCCTACTGCTACTTACCACCAATGCGACTGCTGCTGTTGTTGTTGTTATTATTTTGGATTGGCATAAATAACAGTAGACACGGCGCTTCTCTCTTTATCCGCATTTTTATTTCACTTTTATGACTCACGCTGTTGCTGTCTCCGTCGCGCTCACAGCAATTGCGTGTTGTTGACGTTGCCGTATTGTTGTTGCTGTTCTTGTTGTTGTTTAGTTGTAGCTGCTGCTGTTGCTCGTTTCACACACACACACACACGCACGCACACGCATACACTCGCATACACTTGACTGGTTTAAATTTAATATTTATTTGGTATATAATCTCTTTTATTATTATTTCGCTGGGGAGCTGCGCGTATGAGTCTTGTGTATATTATTGGTTTATTAGATAATCCCAGTGTGTGCCTATTCGTAACACTTGTTGAGCGAGCACTTCCCGTTACCGTTGCCGTTCTTGCTCCCGTTCCCGTTGCTCTTGCTGTTGTTGTATTTCCACTTGTTGTTGCGTTTCCAAAATTTTGAACACGCGCACACTTATTTAATTGTTGTACAAAATGTTGTACGTTCTCGTTTCTATTTCTGTTGAAGCGACGATTACGCGCAGAGGCAATATTTGTGGAGCAGCTTGATTGGTTATGTGATACACTGCGCTACAAGATCGATCACGTTTCACGTCTGATCTCCTCGCTCGCTTCTCTATCAACTCTTAATTCTCGTATCACTGCGACACGTATTTAGTGGGTTAATCCGCTAAGTTCCCATGCTATGCTATGCGGGAATATCTTTCCAACAATATTGTCTATTTTTTTTTTCTTCTTTCTTATGCTCGCGTTCACAAATCGACGTCCGTCCCTGTTGAAAGTCTCTCGCGCTATGACAACAAACGAAGTGAAGCCCGACAGAAGTAACGCTGATACGAAACGAAGCACACGCGAGCGCACCCATACAGCTACACGCGAATGGCTGGTGCAAGCGAGAGAGAGAGAGTGAGTGAGAGAAGCGCTATAACATCTGTTAGTGAATGCAGAAGGGAAAATACCACAAGAAAAAAAATGCCACAGAAATGTGCTAAAAATGGACAGCTGCTGGACTGCTAAGGGCGGGAAATAAAATGAATTTATAAATTTTTTTGGCTAAATGTAATTTTTGTCTAGAAAAAGGCAATATTACTGTAATTGATATATATTTATATTGATAAATACGAAAGTCCGTCTTTTTAAGTTAACTAAAAACTGTTTTTGTTGTGTGTAATATAAATATTTGATTGATTTTTGTGTGATTTTTTTCTGAAATTGCAGATAAGTTGTGATATTTTTAATAAAAGTTTAATTATATAACTTTATATGTATATATAGCGAAGATTAATTATTTAAATTGAGATGCCCTTCAAACATTTAGTATTTTGGTATTAAAAGTATTTTTATTGGCCATAAAAAAATATATTAAAGTAATAATACCAAATTAGTACATTTTTCTCTGAAATGCATTAGTAGTTCAAAATATGCACGATAGATGGCGCACGGCAATATTTGAAATGATTTCTTCAAATTTAAATTTTGAATATTTAAATTTAATACACTTTGAGAGCCGCAAACATTTCGGGATTCAGCTAAGTTGTCGTGGCACTTGGTGGCTGCCAGCCGCCAAAGGCGCGCTCCAGCTCCACGGCGACGCGCAGGCACAGCCGATCCTGGTAAGGAGCCGCAATCACCGAGAAGCCGATGGGCAAGCCCTTTGCATCGAGTCCCATCGGCACGTGCGTCACCGGCAGACCCAGGACATTGAAGAGCAGCGTATAGTCCACGCCCCACAGCTGCAGCGGCGTCCAGCCGTGCCTCGGCGCCGGCGCGTGCATCGTGGGAAAGAGCAGGACGCCATTCTCGCCGAGCATTCGCTGGAGGATTAGAGAGAGAATTAGATGTGGTATATGGATGGGGCAGTACGTACAGTTAGCTCTGCAGAGAGCGCCAGTGCCTCGCGGTGATATTGCTCCAGCTTCGACGCGCACATGAATCCATTGCAGCGACGCATCAGATCGAAGATCAGGGCATTCGTGGTGTGGTAGGATTTGCCCAGGAGACTGAGCACCAGCTGCTGCAGCGTCTGCCACACTTTGCCCTCGCCTTCGGCTGGGTTCAGCACGTAGGGCATCTGGACCAGGCGGGCGATGCCGGCGAGCGCAATCTCCAGGGAATTGTCGAATCCCGCCAGCTCCGCCCGCTGCACTGGGACTCCACGCCCTTGCAGATGCTTCACTGCCTGGAGTATGGAGGCTTTGATATCCCACTGCACGGCCTGATGCATCCAGCCGTTGAGGCCCTGGAAGCCCAGGGCGTAGTGCACCTTCAGCTGCTGCAGCTGGAGCGGCTCATGGAGACGCAGCGGCGCCGCCGCCCGCTCGCCGGCCATCAGCTCCAGCAGCTGGCCGAGATCCAGGGCGAAGCGCGACATCGGACCCATCACCAGATACTGCTGGCAGTCGGCGTCGCTGGAGTCGGGAAAGTGGCCTGCGGCCGTGACCACGCCCCCGGTGGGCTTGTGGCCAAAGATGCCGCAAAAGAGGCTGGGAATCCGTATGGAGCCGCCGATGTCCGAGCCGATGCCGAAGAGCGAGGCGCCGGCGCCATTCAGTGAGCCCTGAAAGGAGTTAGGGAATGGATGAATAGGTTCCTCCAGTTTAGGGCATCCTCACCTCTCCGCCCGAGCTGCCGCCCGGCGTGCGCTCGAAATCGTATGGGTTGACGCAGCGCCCGTTGATCAGGGTGTCCGTGTCCGTGGAGTAGCAGTACTCCGGCGTGGCGGAGACCAGCAGCGGTATGGCGCCGGCCGCACGGATCCGGGCAACGACGACGCTATCCGCCTTGGCCTTCAGCTCGCTCCGCGCCAGGCTGCCCACGGCGAAGGACATGTGGGCCAGGGCGCAGGACTCCTTCACGGTCACGGGCAGCCCCAGCAGCGGCTGCCGCTCGAACAGCTGCCCCACATCCGCGCCAGCTGCGGCTATGCGCTCATCCACCTCTGCTGCCTCCCGGCGCGCCTGCTCGTAGCGCGTCTCGACGACGGCGTTCAGGCGGCCATTCACCACGTGGATGTGCTCCACATAGGCGCCCACCAGCTCCACGGAGGTTAGCTGAAATTCAAACGGGTTTAAAGTCGAACTAAATGGAAAGAATAAATTTCGAGCCGATTGGCTACTGGGCACGAGAGCTTTTGCGAAAGATAACTGTTTGTTCTCGCGCTCTCTTCTTTGCTCTGCCGCAGCGGCAGTTACCTGGCGACTGCGCAGTCGCTGGCGCAGCTCCTGAATGCTGAGCGACAGCAGCGGATTACTGCTGGCTGCTAGGCTGGAGGCCTTAGTGTGACGTCCACGTGCCCAGTCATACACAGTTTGCAGCACGTGCGCATAAATAGCAACAAATTTAATGAATATTAACAGTACGCGCAGTAGCAATTCCATAGTGCACGAGATCGACCGAAATCGACCTGTCCACTCCAAAGCCAGCTGCGCACTGACTAAATGGATAATCAAAACATGTTGACATAGTGCAAGTGAGAGAGCGAGCGAGCGAGTGTGCGAAATGTATCCATGTGTGCGTGTGTGTGTAAGTAAAAGACAACGCGCAATTGAAAGTGATGTTGCCAGACACACGCGCTCACATATGTAGGCAGAATGAAGAGGAAGGAAGAGAATGAGCATGATTGGTGTGAGCAGCATAGAGAGTGCGGAGAGAGCGAGTGCAGATAGAGAGTAAAGTAAAGAGTAAGCAAAGCTTAACGAACACACACGTTAACAGCGCAAAAGATGTGAGAGCAACGATAAATGCTATCGATAACACGCGCTTAGTCGTTATTATTCAAAGAAAACTCGTTTTCGTTGTTTTATTGCGATTATCAAGTGATTACCGTAACCTTAACTAACCCTTACTCTTATTCGTCTAGAGATTTTTCACTGTGAGTCTGGAAATGTTAACTCATGCCTCACCGGCGACGTCCAGCCCTGGAAAGCGCCCTCTACCTCGACCTGTCCACTCCAAAGCCAGCTGCGCACTGACTAAATGGATAATCAAAACATGTTGACATAGTGCAAGTGAGAGAGCGAGCGAGTGAGTGTGCGAAATGTATCCATGTGTGCGTGAGTGTGTAAGTAAATGAAAACGAGCAATTGAAAGTGATGTTGCCAGACACACGCACACATATGTAGGCAGAATGAAGAGGAAGGAAGAGAATGAGCATGATTGGTGTGAGCAGCATATACAATGTTAAAGGGAGAGAGTGCAAAGAGAGCGAGTGCAGAGAGAGCGAGTGCGGCGAGAGCGAGTGCAGAGAGAGCGAGTGCAGAGAGAGCGTAAAGTAAGCAAAGCTTAA
This sequence comes from Drosophila pegasa, assembly GCA_035046225.1. Lineage (NCBI taxonomy): Eukaryota > Metazoa > Arthropoda > Insecta > Diptera > Drosophilidae > Drosophila > Drosophila pegasa. The sequence goes on along the minus strand of JAWNOD010000398.1, from coordinate 4,283,218 downwards.
CGAACACACACATTAACAGCCCTAATGATGTGAGAGCAACGATAAATGCTATCGATAACACGCGCTTAGTCGTTATTATTCAAAGAAAACTCTTTTTCGTTGTTTTATTGCGATTATCAAGTGATTACCGTAACCTTAACTAACCCTTACTCTTATTCGTCTAGAGACTTTTCACTGTGAGTCTGGAAATGTTAGCTCATGCCTCACCGGCAACGTCCAGCCCTGGAAAGCGCCCTCTACCTCGACCTGTCCACTCCAAAGCCAGCTGCGCACTGACTAAATGGATAATCAAAACATGTTGACATAGTGCAAGTGAGAGAGCGAGCGAGTGAGTGTGCGAAATGTATCCATGTGTGCGTGAGTGTGTAAGTAAATGAAAACGAGCAATTGAAAGTGATGTTGCCAGACACACGCACACATATGTAGGCAGAATGAAGAGGAAGGAAGAGAATGAGCATGATTGGTGTGAGCAGCATATACAATGTTAAAGGGAGAGAGTGCAAAGAGAGCGAGTGCAGAGAGAGCGAGTGCGGCGAGAGCGAGTGCAGAGAGAGCGAGTGCAGAGAGAGCGTAAAGTAAGCAAAGCTTAACGAACACACACATTAACAGCCCTAATGATGTGAGAGCAACGATAAATGCTATCGATAACATGCGCTTAGTCGTTATTATTCAAAGAAAACTCTTTTTCGTTGTTTTATTGCGATTATCAAGTGATTACCGTAACCTTAACTAACCATTACTCTTATTCGTCTAGAGATTTTTCACTGTGAGTCTGGAAATGTTAACTCATGCCTCACCGGCGACGTCCAGCCCTGGAAAGCGCCATCTACCTCGACCTGTCCACTCCAAAGCCAGCTGCGCACTGACTAAATGGATAATCAAAACATGTTGACATAGTGCAAGTGAGAGAGCGAGCGAGCGAGTGTGCGAAACGTATCCATGTGTGCGTGTGTGTAAGTAAATGAAAACGCGCAATTGAAAGTGATGTTGCCAGACACACGCGCTCACATATGTAGGCAGAATGAAGAGGAAGGAAGAGAATGAGCATGATTGGTGTGAGCGATTGCAGAGAGTGCGAGTGCCGAGAGAGCGTGTGCGGAGAGAGCGTAAAGTAAGCAAAGCTTAACGAACACACATTAACAGCCATAATGATGTGAGCGCAACGATAAATGTTATCGATAACACGCGCACAGTCGTTATTATTCAAAGAAAACTCTTTTTCGTTGTTTTATTGCGATTATCAAGTGATTACCGTAACCTTAACTAACCATTACTCTTATTCGTCTAGAGATTTTTCACTGTGAGTCTGGAAATGTTAACTCATGCCTCACCGGCGACGTCCAGCCCTGGAAAGCGCCCTCGATCTCACACGCGATCTGCAGGCAAAGCTTGTCCTGGTAGGGCGCCGCTACCACCTGGAAGCCGTTGGGCATGCCGCGCACACTCAGGCCCATGGTGACGTGCGTGGCTGGCAGGCCCAGCACATTGAAGAGCAGCAGACTATCGATGCCCGTGATGTTGAACAGGGAAGTGTGAAAGTCCAGGGCCGTCGAGTGGAAGGTGGGCAATATGAAAACGCCGCGATCGCCCAGCAAATCCTGCGAACAAAATAAATTTCCTCATGCAGTATGTTTTCTCTCTCTTTTAACCGCTGCCATTTACCGTTAGATACGTTTTGATCCTGCCCACCTCATCGCGATACGGCTGCATTTTATCGGTGGCTATGAAGCCGTTCAGGCGCTTCATCAGCTCCAGAAAGAGCGCCTCCTTGGTGAACAGTGAATGGCCAATGAGGCTGTTGAACATCTCCATCGCCAGCAATCGCATACTCGGCGGCCGATCCGCCCTCTGTGTTATCACGCTGGGCAGACCCTTCAGGTCCACCAGCGCCACAATCACTATCTCGTAAATGTTGTCCAGAAAACTAAGATCGAGCTGATGTGGAGATGGTATATATGGTATATGATATGGTACATAGAGGAGGATTGGTTCTACCGACCTGTGTGGACTCGATGCCCACCTTGGCGAAGCATTTCAGGGCGTTTGCAATGCACCTTTTGATATCGTCATCGACATACGGATGTGTTAGGCCGTTCAAGCCCGGATAGCCATAGGAGTAGTAGATCTAAGAACGAATTACATATAGTTATTGCAATCGGGTATAGCCGACTGCACAATACTCTCGGTTCACTGGGTAAAGGATGAGTGCAGAAACTCTATGATTGTTAAATTTTCTTAGTTAAGATTAAATTTTGGAGTTAGTAGAAGAAATCAAGATATATATACAGGATTAAGCGCCCTCTGTTGTTAGTTTTAAGCATATTCTTCATATACTTCATATATATATCATCCGAGCTAATTTTGGTTAAAAATCGTAGAGATCGGACATGCAGACAGACTAACAACAAAACTAATATATATTTTATCTCCCAAGGGAACAGAGAGTATATATATTTCCTAAATTCGAATTGACTTAGGCGCCCTCTAGTGGATAGTTTTGGAATATTTGTAATCGTGCTGAAGAAAAACTAATATGCCCTATATGTTTTAAGCTAGCAGGGTATATCTTAATAGTGCTGACTTCCACTTAAGATATCCTCATCAGATAACTAATATACCCTATACCTATTTATATCCCAGGATATATATTAAAATCCCTCTAGTAGACTTTTTAAGAATACTTATAATTTAGTTGACTTTGACCTGAGATAAACTTGCTACAAAACTAATATACTTTATATCTATATAACTAATATATATATATATTAAGGTAAATATATTAGGCGCCATCTAGCGGAGATTTTTATAATGTCTGCTATCACGCTGACTTTGACCTTAGATAAAATCGACAACAAACTAATATACCCCATAAATATTAAGCTAACAGGGTATAGATTAAAGGCACTCTAATGGATAGCCTAAGAGTATTTGTAATTGAGCTGACTGACCTGAGAGATTATCAGAAAACTAAGATACCCTATAGCTATTAAGTTAATAGGGTATATATTAAATGGGCAGCTTATGAATATTATAAAATAATAATAAATAAATAAAATAATAATAAACAAATTAAATAATAATTATTATTTTATTTATTTATTATTATTTTATTTAAATAAAATAATAATAAATAAATAAAATAATAATAAGTAAATAAAATAATAATAAGTAAATAAAATAATATTTTAAAAATATGTATATAGCCCATTATCACTTATCAGAAAACGAATATACCCTATTAAGTTAACAGGGTATATATTAAATGGGCAGCTTATGAATATTATAAAATAATAATAAATAAATAAAAAATTAAAAATAAACAAATAAAATAATAATAAATAAATAAAATTAATAATAAATAAATAAAATAATAATAAGTAAATAAAATAATATTTTAAAAATATGTATATAGCCCATTAATAGTACATTTACAGGGTATTAAAGGCTCTTAAGTGGACAGTCTAAGGATATTTGTGAGGTAGACCTAAGATAAACTTACCACAAAACTAATAAACCTCATATGCATTAAGTAGGCAGTGTATATTTTTTGACACTTCCTAGGCTATTCTGGGTATTGGATAATTATAATCAGTTTGTCATGCGGAACCAGAAACTCAATCGGACTTTGACATACCTTTCGGACAGAACTGATATACCCCGTATATGGCTCAAGCGAACAGGGCATATATTTTTTGGGCTCTTCATATCTATGGTATTGCCATATTAGATAACAGAAGAAATAGGTACTGCCCCTATGGGCAGTCAAATAGACCCCTAATATACCCCCTCTACCCTCTATGCCCCTGCCCTGCCCTGATTATACAGAACTTAGAGTCTTCATAGCGTACTTTGAGCTCCTGGAGCGGCACCGGCTCGTTCATTTTCAGCTTGTGCTTGTTGTCGCCCGCCATGATCTCGAGCAGCAGCGGCATGTCGCGCGCGAAGCGCGTGATGGGCCCCATCTGCAGGTAGTTGGGCAGGTTCTCGTCGGTCAGCGAGTTGGGGTAGTGGCCCTTGATCGAGGTGAGTCCGCCCGTCGGCTTGTGGCCGTAGACGCCGCAGAACATGGCCGGCAGCCGTATGGAGCCGCCAATGTCGGCGCCGACGCCGAATACGGAGGCGCCGCTGGCGTTCAGTGCGGCTTCGCCGCCGGACGAGCCGCCCGGGGAGCGCGCCAGATCGTGGGGATTCCTGCACTTACCATGCGCCACCGTGTTCGTCTCGAAGCTCATGCAGAACTCGGGCGTGGCCGAGACGAGCAGCGGAATGGCGCCGGCGGCGCGCACCAGCTCCACCACCTCGCCGTCCTGGGGCGCCTTCAGGCCCTTGCGTACGACGCTGCCCACATCGTAGGACATGCCTGAAAAAGAAACTTACGATGAGGAGCAGGAGGAGGAGGGAGAGTCGATGTCTCACGCTTACCCTTGAGCCCGCACGAATCCTTCACGGTGAAGGGTATGCCCAGCAGGGGATGGCGAGCGAAGAGCGCCCTGCGATCCTCCTCCTTGGATGCCATGGCTATCAGTCGGTCCGCATGCTTGGCCTCCTCCAGCGCCGCGTCGAAGCGCTCCTCGACGACCGCATTCAGCGAGGGATTGACGTCGCGCACACGTGCGATATACGTGCTAACCAGGTGCTCCGAGGTGATCTGCGGGGCCAATCAATTTGAATAATATGAAAGTGGAATTGAAAAACTACGTCCGATCGAATATATCACCTCGCCGACACGCAATGCCGTCACCAGTTCTAGGGCGGACTTCAGCAGCAGACGATTCCGTATGGCTGGGAAGTTGGGCTCTTTGCGGTAAATCATGTACTCCAAGAATCGGTTGACCATCAGCGCCAGATAGGAGAGGATTAGCCCGAAGATTCGTACGATTATCTCCATTTCAAGACTTTTCACTCTTGCTCTTTCTCTCTGTCTCGTGGCTTTCAGTTTCGAGGGTCAACAGGTGAGCCTAATTGATATGCGTCTGATGTGTACTTTGAGTTGCTTTCGGTGCGACTTGGGTTCGAGACGCGTTCCACTATCCGCTGGGGAGGTCTTCTGCTCGCGTCGGTGCTTCAACATGAACTACGCGCAGCTACGCCGCGGGAATCGAGCTTGCATCTATTAGTTCCGGATAGCTCCGATTCGATTCGAATTTGAATATCAATTTGCTTCTAGTGCTGCGAAGTGCAAGAATTTCGAGTTAGCCCAGGGCTGGCAAGCGCCCATCCATCTCTAATTGGCAACACAAATTCAACTGCAAATAATACAACTAATTTTTTTATTTATTAATTTTTTGTTATATAAAAAGTGAATTCATTTCATATTAAAAAGAAGTTATCTGAATTTTGACAGCTCAATTTAATTTGAATTACAATTTAGACATTCAATTTCGAACTAATCAAATTTATTGCCGATGTATTTTGAATTGTTGTCATTATTCAAATTATATATTGTGATACCCTGAAAATCTGAATTCAGGGTGTAATGGTTTTGTGAAAATTTATGTAACAGGCGTGAAGGAGGCGTGGAAGATCCCATAAAGTATATATATTCTTGACAAGAGAAATTGTTTTAGCCCTGTCCGTCTGTCCGTCCGTCCGTATGAACGCAGCGATCTCCTAAACCACAAAAGCTAGCGACTTGAAATTGAACATGAATACTCGTGTATACCATACGCTGAACGAGTTTATCTTTTTTTTTTGATAACTCATCCCATTTTCTTACTATCGATAACAATCGATAATTTGACTTCGTTTTTCAATCGTAACTTAATGAGGGTATCTCTTGGTCGAACCGTCTCGACTAGAGCACTCTTACTTGTTATTTGTAATTTATTTTTTTTTATTTTTTTTTATTTTTATCATTATTGAAATTATATGTTTTTACTTGATCAATTTTAAACTTATTCATATTTTTTTTTTCTCTTTTTAAATTACTATTGTTTCTTTGCATATTGTTTATTGATGTCATTCAATTTTTAATGGATATACATTTTCTTGTGATTATTTTGCTTAAGTTCATTCAGAGCTCTCTAATCATAAGTACTTACCCATTATTTCGTGGGGATCTACTGTTTCATATTTATTTCAGCTCCTGAAAACAGCTATTGATTATTGAAAATAAGCTAAATCCACGCGTGACTGAATAATGATATACTAAAAAAAAAAAGGCAAATCTCTAAGTCACCTGCTAGTACAGATGGACAGCAGGGCAAGACTAAATGAATTGTCATGCGGATCAGGAATATGTAGACTTTAAGGCATCAGCAACCATCTGACTGAAACAGACTAAGGAAAAGTGTATACCTTACTCAATAAGTGCAGGGTATCCAAATTACAAAAGATATATTGTGTACTCACATATTAGACAGTTCATCGTCAGCTTGTCTAAGTATATTTGCAGCTCATGGAAATATATTTTCAATTGAAAAATAAAAATACTTGGTTGGAATAAAATAGAAAGAGAATTTCGAAACAGTGCCATAATTTCTGGGTTGGATTAATTCTTTTGGACAATTTTTAAGAAATGCTTATAAAGGCTGAATCTGTTCATAGAAATAATAAGTTAAATACACTGCGCGTCTATATCTATATCGTTCAAGATATCGGTCTAAATTTTTTCCAATTGAACTCTGTTTTATTCTTTTTAAAGTGAAAAAAGATTGAGCTCTGAGAAATTCTAGGAACTATTTTTAAAAATTCGTTAAAAAAAAGTTTACAGAAAACGACTGCTAAAAGTTGGTCATCAGGACTTAAATTGATACATATATTAAAACATGTTCATTTTTTTGACATAAATATTTTATTTATTAAATGTTGTAGTTATTGTAACACGTTTTACTTAAATGCTAGAAACAAACTAAAATTAGTCGAATGAACTCATCAATAAGTTAATAGAAGTGTTAACGGATAACAGTTGAATGTAAACAAATATCAAACCAATCAGGCAACTTGGCATGGAATAAAACTATAATATATAAACATATTTATATATATAGAGGCAACGAAATAACTGTTCAATTATACATAAATACGTATGCTTTAAGTGTAACAAAGTCAACTTATTTAGGCAGCTCGGCATAGACGCGAAATTCATATATCATATCATATCATATTATATATTATATATAACTGGTATACACTTATAATACAAATATTATTAGATATATAGCTAGGCATATATGTATGTGTGCAGAGCAATTGCTGCTGTAGTTTTCGGTTCCCGATATATTCAAATTCAAATTGACATTTATACACGGATATGATATAGGTATAGGTATATATATGTGTGTATATATATACCACAATATACGAGCAAGTGTATATGTATATAGATTTATTTGTTAGTTACTTTTTTTACATCAATATTTCTTTATTTCTTGGTTAATAATTGTTGTTGTTGTTGAATATTCAGTTGGGTTTTTGATATTTAGCAATGGGCTGACGTCTCTATCTTATCGCACAGTTTTTGGATATATATACATATATGAGTATACATATATATATAGACATATCTGTGTTATGATAAATGACAAAAAAAAAGTGCTTCAGTTTAGATATGTTATGCATATGTCGATCGGTATTATAGTCATAATTTAAAATGAATAATTATATTACGATTGTTTTTTATGATCATTATCATTATCATTAGCATTAGCATTAACACTATTATTATGATTATTATGTATTTCTTATGATTTTTATTGCTATTATTTTAATTATTATCATTATCATTAGTATTAGCATTATCATTATCATTATTATTAGCATTATCAATTTCATTAGTGTCATAATTTTTTTGTTATTCTCATTTTAAGTATTTTTGCATTATCATTACCATTATCATTATTATTATCATTATCATTATCATTAGTATTAGTATTACTATTATTTTTTAATTTGTGTAGCCGCATATAATAATTACTCTATATGCAATATATATAAACTAATCACCTTAGGGCTCATAGTTTTATTTTGTCTTTCTTTTTTTTTATAAATATTAATTTATTAATTTATTTATTGTCTAAAACATTTGCCTCAACTCTACTACATTTCCATTCTAATAGCAACTAGTCGCTAAACAAATAGTTCCATTCACTAACTAACACACACCTTTGGCTGCTTAAAATACAAACACCGCAACGAATTTTGAATTCGATTGGCGTCCGGGCGGGATCCCTGGCTTTGGCGGAGCATTTAACATCAATCTAGAGCTGAACTAAAACGTGGACACAGCATGCCGCGGGGCTCTCGGGAATGCTGTGCCGTCGCTAGCAAATGCAATGCCAAAACCGGATCCGGCTGCTATCATCATCATCATCATCGTCTCCTCGGGCTCCTCCACAAAATTCAAACTAAATTCAATATCTGATCTGGCCGCGCTTAGGTCATGTGCAGATCCCCCTTGAGGATGCGCATGAAGGTCTTCTTGAACTGCTGGTTGGCCAGAGCGTAGCAGAAGGGATTCATTGGACTGTTGGCATAGCAGAGGAAGTACGAGAACATATACAGATGCTCGTTGGTGCACGGCGGATTGCGGCAGAAGCCCTCGACCAGGGCGAGCACGTGGTACGGCGTCCAGCAGGCCACGAAGCAGCCCAAGATGAAGGAGATGGTGCGGAACGCTTTGCGTGCACGATTCTCGGACTTGGACTTCTGCCGGCTGCCGCCGATGCCCATGACCAGGGGCAGCGCCTTCTTGCTCTTGAAGTGCTTGCCGATGGAGTGCATGAAGTGGCGCTTGCTGGAGCTGCGCCGCGACACGCCGCCCTCATCCGAATCCTTGGCGTCCTTCAGAATGCCGCCGGCAGCGCCTGCCGAGCTGCTCGTGGTGCCCGATGTGGAGGGCATCTTGTTGGTGTTCGTCTCGGATGCCTCGCGCTCATCGATGCGCTCCAGCTGCACGGCCACGGGCGCCGGCATCGGTGCTGCCACAGGCGCCTTGGAAGCAGCTGCTGCTCCTCCGGGTGCTGGCGTGGGCTTGAGTGGCGGCGGCATGGGTGAGTAAAGCACGGCATCCTTGCTGCTGGTCTCCATGGGACTGGAGGCGCGCCGATGTGGACAGTCCGCCTGGACGCGATCGGCGCCGCCGGGCACGTCCAGCAGGCAGATGGCCTCGATGCAGCTCTCGCGCCGCACCTTGGCAAAGTCCTCGATGCCTGTGTACGAGACGAGAAGACGTGTTTCAATGGCTACCTGCTCCTGGGACGGGGACTGGCTGTGGCTATGGCTATCCGTCGCATGCTCTGGCTGCCGGCTGGGCACGGTGGGGGAGCTGTGGACCTGTTTGCGTGCGGGTGGCGGTGGTGGGATGGCACTGCGCTTGGCCGAGGAAGCGGACGTGGGTCGAGCGGAACGCGAAGCACTGTGGGAGCAGCTGACACTGTCGTTCGTGGCCATCATGGCCGAGCTCTCGTCCATGTAGCGCAGCTCGGAGTTGTTCGTCAGCAGATCGTAGGTCATGGCCAGGTCGCTGTTGCCGGAGCTGTTGCCGAAGGGACGATCCGAGTAGTCGGATAGGGGCGTGGGGCACTGGAAGGCTTCCGGCGGCGGCAGGATGGCCTGCACCAGGCACTGCTGCACCTGGTCGCCCGGCACCTCGATGGGCGCCAGATCCACGGGTGAGAGCGGGTCTTGGTCATTGGCTGGATTGGAGGTGTGATGGATGTCAATGAGGCGTTCATGCTCGGCTATCTGGGACAGTGTGGAGCAGGAGGTGCGCTTGGGTCGCTCAAGCAGCGCGTGCGCCTGATACTGGCCCATGCCCACCTCCTCCTTGCTCTGGGCACGCTGCAGGCTCGTCTGGTGTGCCAGGTGCTGATGGCTCGGCGACCGGGCGCCCATGGAATGCATTGCCTCAATCGACTTGGAGCTGCTGGTGCTCAGTTGCAAGTTACCTTTGCTGCGTGTCGCCAGCAGTGCCGCCTGCGCCCCAAACACCAGCCCGATGGACGAACGCTTGCGCATGTTGTTCAGCTTCTGCTGGTTGAGCAGCTGCTGCGTCTGGTTGACCGAGGACTCCTCGTCCGAGTCGAAGGCCGGACTGCTCGAGCGCTCGCTCTTCTCGGCCTCGGCGGCGGCCCGCTTGGACTCCTCGATTTTCGCCTCGGATGCGCGCCGCTGCTCCGGCGTCAGGTTCTCCAGGGACACGGTTTCGCTGACCTGCGCCAGCGGATTGGCCTGACCCGAGCCGCTCAGCCGCTTGACAGTCGTCGTGCAGCTGTTGCCATCCAGATCGGCCAGCTGCACCTTCGTCTTCAGTATCTTCTCCTCGATGACGCCAATGCCCGCCGCATGCCCAGCCATGCCGGACATGGCGCCCGCGCTGAGCGCAACCATCGACTGCATCTTGCGCTGCTTGGCCTCGCTGCGCTTCTGCATGTCGTAGGCGGTCTTATAGATGCCCGCGTACAGCACGAACAGCACAATCAACGTGGTCCAGTAGTAGCCGATGATCAGGGCCGTGTTGAACACCGGATCCTTGAGAAACTGCACGGCGCACTGGCCCGGCAACAGATCGCGCTTGCCCGTGAAGTGCTCCCAGCCAAAGATCGAGATGAAGAAGAGCAGCGTCGGTATGATCCAGGTGATGGAGACCATATAGATGACCCGAGTCCGCGTGCGCCAACTCCGATACTTGGCCGCTATCTTCACCGAACAGAAGCGATCGATGGTGATCAGCAAGACGGTGTACTGGGAGACCAGACAGACGGTGTAGTCCACAGATAGCCACAAGTCGCACAGCAAGGGACCCAGATCCCAATAGCCCTTCAGCACGTATATGGTGTAGAAGGGCATGGAAACGGTGCCTGCGTATGAGAAAGAAACAAAGGGAGAAAGAGGGATAGAGGGAGAGGGAGACAGAGAGAGAGAGAAAGAGAGAGAGAGTGAGAGAGGGAGAGAGGGAGAGATCAGTAGAAGTTTTAATAATTTGGCAGTCAGAGAATAAAACAAAATTAAAATCAAGTGGTTATGAAGTCAATCCGTATTCAATCAGTGAATCAACCAATCAATACTTAACAAAACAGTTTGCAAGTCAGTCACTCATAATCAATCAAAATACCTTGTTTTCAGTTATTAAGTCAATCAATCAAGACAACCAAGTCCATGAATCACACATTTCTTTCGTTAGTCAATCAATCAATCAGTTGATGATGTAGTCAGTTGATCATCAAGTCAATTATTAGGTTAATCAGATAGCAGTTGTTAAATCACTCAATCAATCAATTGCCATCATGTCAATTACTAAGTTAGTCAGAAATTAATCCGATTATGCATGAATCATAGGTCAATCAATCAATATATCAATCAATTATTCAGTTGATGGATCAGTTGGTTAGTCAATAATTTAATTACTTAAGTATAGTCGCTCAATCAGTCAAATGGGTAGTTAATAAAGCAATCTATAATATAATCAATTAGAATTTCAATGGCTATGTAAGTCAGTCAATCAACGAATCAGTTGATCAATCAATGCACTTATCTGTTGCAGTCAAGCCATCCATCAGTCAATCTGCTAATCTGTTCCTAAGTCAATAACTCTTAGTTATTCAGAAATTAACTTCTTTAATCACTAAATCGGAGTCGGAAAATTATGCAGTCACGTAAAGGGTCAAAAAATGAGTTAATGGTATATCTTTAATCAGTAATCTGCCATTCAATCTAATATACAATAGATTATAACATAAATAGATTATAAATAGTTCTACTCCGATTTCCACCCACCTATTAACATATCCGTTGCGGCCAGTGAGGCTATAAAGTAGTTGCTGGGCTGTCGTATGTTCCGATCGACAATGAAGGCCAGCAGCACGAGAATGTTGCCGCCCACCGTCAGGATGATGCACAGAAACAGACACAGCGCAATGGCAATCGTCTGCCAAGTCTCGAAGGGCGGCAACACCAGTGCCGGCCCGCTGTCCTCCATGGGCGTGGCACTCGTCTCCGTCGAGCTGTTCCGGCCAAAGTTCGTCAAGTTGGCGCCGAAGTTGCGATACCATTGGAACTGCTCATTGGGCGACCAGGCGTTAAAATCCGTTATTTCCCCATAGATCTTGGCCGCCTCCAGCAAGCGCTTGCATTCCGTGTGCTCAACGACACGATTGTAGAGGCCACGGCAGAGATTCTCACGCTCCTTTCGGACGCGCCTAAGGGAATTTGATGTTGTAATTATATAGAGATATGTTATAAGATGTGTCTTCAAGTTGGAATTTATAATACTTGAATATATATAGCCATGAGTGTGTTTGTTATTATAACTATAGATTAGATCTTTATCTATCTATTTAGCCATGTTATCTGAGTTCATTAGAAATTACTTATTAGACGTGACCGACCCTATAAAGCATGGATTATCCTTAATTAGTGTCAAGTCGTTTCTTGTCTCACCATCCAAACATAATAGTTACATGGATAGGCTCGTTGATTTGGAACCTATTGGGGGTAAACATTTTACTCGCATGTCCTAAGAAGTTTTGAACTATTTTATTTCAAGGCGGTGAAGGGCTCAAATATTTATTCCATGAAATTAAAATTAAGTGAATTAAGCTAATTTTATATATTTCTATTTTAAGAGCTAGAAATATTTTAGAATCAATCTTATTTATACCAAGATTATAATATAAGAATACCTAAAGTTTTTATACCCTGAGCCCATTGAAAATGGGAAATCAGGGTATAATGTTTTTGTTGGATGTATGTAACAGGCAGAAGGAGGCGTGGCAGACCCCATAAAGTATATATATTCTTGATCAGGACGACAAGAGAAATCGATTGAGCCATGTCCGTCTGTCCGTCTGTCCGTCTGTCCGTCCGTCCGTCCGTCCGTCCGTCCGTCCGTCCGTCTGTCCGTCTGTCCGTATGTTTGAACGCGTCGATTTCAGCCCGTATAAGAGCTAGAGACTTGAAATTTTTTTTGTAGGTCCGTGTATAGCACGCGCAGATCGAGTTTGTTTTAAAAAATCGATAACTATTCCCAATTAATTGTTATCGATTAAAAACAAAATCGAAATTCAGTTAAAAAATTCTATCTCGCCCATCTTTTAAGCTAGAGACACCAAATTTTATATTTAGCTTTATATGTATTTTATGCAATTTCGAATTTTGTTATATTTTGGATACCGGCCCCAAATTTTCCCCAATTAAAGTTCAGTCTCAAATAAAGCCAAAATGCGAATGAGTTGGCGTTTTTATTAAACTGACAAATATGCCCATAGAATATGTTGATCATATGCCGAAAATTTCATTGAAATCCGTTAAATAGCAAAAAAGTTATTAAACAAAACCTTTGGCTACTTTGCAAAAACACGTGGCAGTAGCGCCAAGCGAACGCACTAGCACACACACATACAAACGCTCGCATTCTAGTCGATTCGAAGAATCGCAAATTACGTTTGAATTTTGTTGAATTATCAGCTGCTGCTTTAGTTTACATTTGCCACCATGTAGAAGCGATGCACGCGAAACGTGAGGACCTGGGTTCGACACCAGGCGACGCCTGAAATTTATTTAGTTTATTAATTTTATAAAAATTAGGTGGCGTTGTTGGTAGAGACGATACACGTTGCGTAATTAACGTAGGTTCGAACCTCGCCAATGTCAGTTTTTTAATAAAAAAGTTTTTTGGCTGTTAGAGAGTAAACTTGAATTTTTTTTTATAATTTTAAATATAAGTGTATTGAAAAACACAGGTTCGACGGGGCTCAGGGTATCACCTAGTCGGTTGCGCCCGACTAGAGTTTTCTTACTTGTTAAAATTTATATTGTACTATAATATTTCTAGCATGATAATTTGAGCTCGTCTTAAATAATATTTTTTTTTTTTTGCCAGCTCAAATTCAAGTCTAAAATGATTTTAGATTTTTTTTATCCATTACAATATTTATTATTATATAATATTTTGCTAGAATATTTTTAAAAATATTTATTTTCTATTTTTTTTTTTTCAAAACTTTATTGATATCAAAAAGTATTTTTAATACATATAAAGTCACTTCCTCATAGCTGTTAGCTTAACTTTCAGCTAAGCTGTTGCATAACTGCACTATAAATATACGAATTAAATGTTCTACACAGTCGACTTACCACTCCGTAATCCAGTTGGACTTGATGCTGTATATGGATTCGGTTCGGTTCGCAGCATCCAGGCCAGCGAGATCATCGTCGCTGCTATTAAAGCCGGCTGATTTGGCTAGAGAGCGCATTTTGATTGCTTTCCAAAGCTGCTGCTGTTATTTTTTTCTACTTCCAAATTTCCGTTGCTATTGTTGTTGGTGTTGTTGTTGTGGTTGAACCTTGTTCTTATGTTAATATCCCAAACAATTTTCCTTTGTGGCTAGCAACTGTCCAACTACTCGAGATTGGCCATCGTTGTGGCTGACGTCTGTGTGCTTGGCCCAGTCTCTTGCCAGTTGGTGCGCAGCATCTGCAAAGGGGGAAGAGGAAGAGAAAAGACATGAAAGCAACTGCGAGAGAGAGACAGGGAGAGGGAGATGCTGCAACAATAATAACAAAATCATTTGAAGGAGGAGCTGCTAGGCATTTGCAACAGTTGCTGTCTCGGCCTTCGCTTCCGCCAAGTTTAAACTAATTTTGTGGGCCATAACTGGCAAACACGGCAGCAGCTTCTGGCCAAATACCGAGCGCTGCTGACTCGGCAATGAATCCAATTTCGAAGGCAGCATTTGCATCCTGTTGCTGTCCTTGGCGCTCATTATGTTGTGGCACGATTTATGCCGTCTATGCCACTTGATTTTGAAGTAGTCAACGCTAGACTCTGCTCTATTCCGTTGCCTTTCTCTTAACGCTATTTATTATTTAAAACTGAGCATTCTCAGAGTGAAAAACTTTGTCCAGTCGCTGCACTGCAGACTGTTGCATTTGTTGCCGTCGCTGCCAAGGACTGCAAATTGCAACATCAAATCGAGTTAGTCAAGTTCTCAAATATAATTTCGCAGCAAATCGATAAGTTTGTCCGGGCAAATTCTTCGACAACCAAATTGAGTTACGCACGCACAAACAGCCGGAGCGGAGCAGCTGCGTCTATGCAGGCTGCTTTGGAAATTTTTGTTTGTTTGGTGTTGCTTTGACTTATTATGGCCTGTTAATTGACTGGAAATTCAATTACTTAAGCCACTGTCGAGTGGCTCATCCTTTGTGGGCCCGATTCGTTTCGTTTCGTTGGCTTTGTGGCGTGTTTATTTGATCCCTTTGCCGCATGTCAACCAGGTGTCTGACCAATCGGCCCTTCAATCATTGCGAATTTGTGCGATTTTTTTCTCGCCTCACCTCAATCAAGCTGAAAACCCAATTTCTATGCTAATTGACTGCTTTTGAAAAGAGAAGCTCTGGCGCCGTCTGGTTTGTCAGTTGCATCAAAATTCTGGCTTCAGCATTGAAATGGGTCAAAGCTCCGGCCTTAAAAGAATCACAAACGCCTTCGTGTCCGACTTAAGATTTGGACATTTACAATTTGTATGCCCTCAAATGCTTTGAAAAAAAAAAAACACACACACACAAATTTTGTTTTGTGCAAATGTGTGTGAAAGGTAGAAGACTTAAGCTCTTTAAAACATGCTTAGACCCTGATAGGCACGTATTTAACCTCTACAAATGTGACTTGAAACCAAAAGCTTCTTTAAGGCTCTACACATTTTCAAAATATTGATAAGACTTGGTGTTTAGACTTTGATTTATTAATAGAAAAAAATGTATATATATCTAAGAGATAAATTCGAGGTATCTCCTAGTCGGATATATTCGATTACACGACTCTTACTTGCATTCATTACTTTCTTTTTTTTTAATTTTAAAATATTTATGAAATGTTTAGCTTAAGCTATCTTTTATGCAGCTTTGTGTTCGCAACTTTAGTACTAGTTTATACCATTTTAAGTATATAAAAAATATATATAAAATATACAAAGACAAGAAATTAAGCCGGGCAGTATAAGCCGTGCCATTCAATAGTCACAAGCGTTGCATAGTCAGCTGCCTGTGCAGAGCAAACACCTTGACGGCTGGCCGGGACTGGCCTTGTGGTTTTGCTCGCTGCCCCGACAAATTAACCGCAAGCGGAGCTTCATGCAGCTCAAAGCCATTGCATACCCCAAATAGTGAGCTCTTTAAATACTTAAATAGAATCGGGCTATCCATAAAACGGGTTTAAGTATTTCGCGAGACAAGCCAATATGAGCTCAG
The DNA here is from genome assembly GCA_035046225.1 of Drosophila pegasa. Taxonomy (NCBI): domain Eukaryota; kingdom Metazoa; phylum Arthropoda; class Insecta; order Diptera; family Drosophilidae; genus Drosophila; species Drosophila pegasa. The sequence goes on along the minus strand of JAWNOD010000398.1, from coordinate 4,267,030 downwards.
CTAATAAAGCGAATGGGTCGGGGAATTCCGATGTGAGTCAATTAAATTAGATTTTATAATGTCATAGATAGAGCGCAGAGACAAAGTATTTTTGATACACAGGCCAATTGATATCCTATTTGCTAGCTTGTCAGGTTTTCTTAAACTGTGAGTTGGCCTCCCATAATCGATTAATCAATAAATTAGTCAGGTAATAAACCAGTTAATCAGTAAGCGTCTCAGAGTTATTCAGTGATACTGCGAATCAATCAAATATTCAATCAGTTAGTCTGACAATCAATCAAACAGTCAATCACTTGGTAGTAGTCAATCTGTCAGTAGTAGTTAGAGTCAGTTAGTCCCTCAACTAGTCAGACTGACAATTAACCAATCGTTCAATCTCAGTCATGCAATTAGTCTAATAATTAAACAGTCAATCAATCAGGCAGACATTAAATCTATCCATCATACAGTCAGTCAATCAATCAACTTACTGCCAATCACTTCAGTCATTTAGTCAGTTAATCAGTCAATCAGGCAGATATTAAATCTATCAATCATATAGTCAGTCAATCAATCAGCCTATAGTCAATCACTTCAGTCATTTAGTCAGTTAATCTGTCAATCAGCCAGACCGACAGTCAATCTATTAATCATTTGGCAAGTCAGTCAATCAATCAACCAGCTCTTCAATCAGTCAGACAGTCAGTAAATCTATAAATCAGCCATACTGATTTAATCAATCAAGCAAATAAACAGTCCAACTGATTAGTCAGTCACGCCATCCTACAGTTAGTCAATAAGACATTCACTCAGTCTTTCAATCAGTCATCCAGGATACAGGACAAATACTTTCAGAGAGCAATCCGATCAATACACAGCACGTGCACAGCACCCAAGCACTCAACTACCCCATTTGGCAATTGTTTGCTGGGCATGAAAACGAATTTCGTTGTGGGGCGTGTTGACACAGCTCAAGATGACAAATCCTGCGCCCAATTGAAGCCATCCTTTAGATAAGATTTTTTCATAATGGCGCGCTTTATGTATCCAACTGCCTTTTGCTTTTCTGCTCTTCTGCGTCTCTGCTGTTTGCTAATAATAAACTTATTAAATGTGTAAGCCAGCCGTTGTGTTGCTGCGCTCAAAGTGTCTCTTGGCTGTTGCTGCTGCTGCTTTTATTTGGCAAATAATGAAAAATAATTTAATCAAGCAAACAAAAGGCAGCGGCAGTGGCAGTGGCTGCGGCAGTGGCAGCGCTGATAACAAAAGGGTTAGCCAGGTGAACAGCACCTGGCCAAAAACGACGGGCGAAAGAAAAAAAAACAGAAATTGGGAAATTGCGTCAAAGGCAACGGCGGCCGCTTGTCAAATGTAAATTGATGGCCGGCCGCGGATAAGCGTTCAATTACTGGACCAGCTGCATGAGGGCTTAGAGCGCCGATTTTGGCTTGAATACACTGGCCATAAAGTGTAGAAGTCTATATGGGCTTAGCTTGAATTGTGCGGCTAATGAGATGGAAATTACATTTAGAGCAGCTGCAAGCGGATTTCGAGTGAGATTAGGCTTAATGCGGTGTATGCGAATTGAAGTGGGGTATATGGGTTTTGGTGTTGCTTATGTGTATTAAGGGGAAGTATACGATTTGTGTTGTAATATTTTTTAGCTGATTTTAGAAATTATACATTTTTTATTTTTAATTATTTAATATATTTAATTAATTTTTATGGCCTTTATTATTCATGTTAAGTTACTTTAGATAAGGCATTGAGATATGTGTCTTAGTTTGTATAGAGTCAAAGACGATTTCTACATTTTGCAAACTAATTTTGGCATTGGCGTTCGGTCAACACTTCTTCTCCGTACACATCACACAATTTTACTTACTTGAACAGCATTTTTACCTTTTCTATAGTAAAATATGCCGAAAATACAGTTTTCGATCGTCCATCTTCGATAGGACTCCAAACTATTCCAATAACTTTAATAACATTTTTACAAACTATCCTTACTATATCAGCTGTTCAAAAATGTAACGGCAAAGCAGTTTAGCGCGAAGTTGGCTGCGGAAAAATTCAATGAGATCGATCAGCTTTTTCAATAAAATGATATTACTTAGAAAAAATTAAATAGATGTAAGACAATTTTATTTTGTAGTCTAACAACAGCTAAGCTCTTCACAGTCTCAAATTTAGGACAGTTAAAGTCTACAGTTTGACAGCCACTGCTTTACCTAGACAATACTAGACAATATCCTCACGCTAGTCTCAAGATTAAATATCTTTATATGCAGATACTTCCTACTCCCTAACCCAAAGACCCCTTTCAGTTATAATCAACTCCTTTACAGAGTATCATGCATTGCGGCATGATTTCTGCCCAAAGCCAAAGTCGCTCTCAGCTGTAATCAACCCATTTACAGAGTATCGCTCAGTCAGTTCGCACACATTTCCGTCATCACCTGTCCTAGTCGCCCGCCTAATTTTCCCGCCAGTGCAGTTTGAAGAGGCGCCTAAAACAAGAACAGCGCAAAAAAAAAAAACCGCCTGCGGTTTTCAATCATGCGCTAATAACGTAGCTAACCGGCTTTGACATTGCCTGACCAAAGCCGTGCGCCAGGTAGCCGAACAAAGGCATTTGGGCCGCATTCTTTTAGGCCCAACTGGCCGCAGCTATGTGCGAAATGTTTTGTGGCGTGCGGTGCGGGTGCGGGCGCAAAAACCGTCAACAGCAGCGGCCATTCTTTTCTAGCTCAAAGCCAACTATGCCGCAGATTATGAATTTGACAGCAGCAGCGGCAGCATGAGCCAGGGTTACAGGCTGGGCGGGGCGGGAGCGGTGGGCTGGGTTAGCGCGGCTAGAGCGGCGCATAATAAACTTTTGCAAGTGCGCTTGGCAAGTTTTAATTACGCCGCGCGCTCAAGTTGTTGGCGTTGTTCGTGTTTAATTCATAAGGCTGGCATTAGATTGTTCTCCAAGGAAGTGTGCTCGGCGCTTGCATTTTAATCAAAGCGAAATTTTAAATAAATATTTGAGTCGAGTCGGAAAGTAATGAATAATTTCGATAAATGTATATAAATCTAACTCGGCACGCATTCGACTCGGTCTGCCTGTCTTTGCCTCTGCCTCTGCCTGGCAATTTCAATTTCGCGTATAGTTTTTAGGGAAGGGGGCGTGGCTGCAGTTAACTTGGCCTTGGCACGTTTGCTGCATGCCAAATGAACTTGGTTTTGCGGCAAAGACACTCGAAGTGGGCCGAAACCACAAAACTGTCGTTGCCGTTGTCGCTGTGGCGGTGCGTGTAACTGTTGCGCTCATTTGCCATTGTTGCTACACACACACACACACTCACACACATAGTCATTCACTCACACTCACTCACATGTGCACCGTCGCGCTTCCGCATGCAAATTTAACGAGCGCCAATGGCAAAATTGCGCCCACAGGCCACGTGGCGTTGCCTTTGTGGCAAACATCAGCATACACAACCACACACACAGACACTCTCACACACACCCACACACTCACACACACTCACACACACACATACTGCTGTTAGTTTCATATCCGGCAAAAAAGATAGCGCATAAATGCAAAATGCCGCCAGGACAACAACGTGCAATGTGCAAATTGTGCGGCCATAAAAACGAGATTCTCATTTTAAGCTCTTGCTTTCTACATTTTTAATATTGTCTTAAGTTGACAAGTCATTTATGAGCGCGGCTATATGAGATTCATGGATTATACAAGGATATGAGGCAAGTAGAGCGTGGCAAGTAGGCGCAAATAGGAAAGCGCTGGCAATAAATAACTTTGATATATATATCGGATAGCAGAAGAACTCAGAATATGATATAGCTAGCGTATATAATATATATATACTCTACGCTCGCTAGCAGCTAATGAGAAGTCATAACTCACGGTGTATTAAAAAAAAAGAAGAATTTCAGCAGACATTTAATAAGTCGTATTTGCCATCAGTCAATGATTTAGCCTATCAATCAATCAATCAGACAAACAGACTGACTTAGTAATCACTTTGTCAGTCAGTTACTTATTCAATCAATCAACCACTCCTTCAATCAATCTGCCAGACAGACTGATTTCTAATTTCAGTTAATCATTAAACCAGTCCTTCAGTCAATCTGATAGATGCAGTCAATCATCCACCAGTCCTTCAATCAATCAGATAGCAAGCTTACTTACTACTCATTAAGTCTAAAAATCAATCAGTTAGACAGTTTGTTTTATCAATCACATTTCAATCATTCAAGCAGACAATCTGTCAAGTAACCCTTCTATCATTTATCAATCACTCTTAGTCAGTCAGCCAGTCAATCAGTCGACCAGTCCTTCAATCAATCAAACTTTTACGCTTAGTCAGTCAGTCAATCGTAGTCAGTCGGTCAATCATTTACCCAGTCAGTCAATCAGCTATCTACATGTCCTTTTAGTTGTTTTGGATATTATTTATATGTTCCATTCATGCTATTCTTATATTCTTCTTCTCTTTTAATCACCTTGTTCAGCGTTTGCTGAGCTCGATTAATTTTGTAAAAGAAAACAAATGTCTAAGGTGAATTATTGTAGATCTATAGATCTATAGTTGTTATGATTCATAAATGATACATATCTCGGAAAATCTTATTTCTTAAGAAATTATATAAGATTTTATTATATATTCTTAAGAAATTATATAATCTCAAGAAATTATATAATTATATATTTATTATATTTATTTAAAGTCTCAAGCTCAACTAAATTAGCTCAAGACTTAGCCCAGTTCTTAGTCTAATAATACAGTTATTTTCCTCGAATAACCCAGCCACAAATCCAACAAATAAGCTATATTCATCTGTATGAAGAGACCCTTATATTATTTCTTGCACTTTTTGCAATTTGTTTGTGACATTTTCATGGCGGCTCTTGATTGTATTGAAAAGGATATGGCACACATGTTGGGGCACTTGTCGGGGCGGCTGGTAACTCGATTTGCACAGCCCCAAACTCATTTGCCGCCTTCGCCGTATGTTTTTATGATTATGGCAATGATAATACCAGCGTCGCCTACTGTTTTTGTGCAGCAACTGCAAAATGCGTTGGCGACACTTGCTGCAAATTGCCAAGCCCAGCCCGCTGCCCCCCCCCCCCCACTCTCCCGCTCGCCGTCCACTTGGCGCTCATTTGGCGCGATTCGAGCTGAAAATTGCTTGACACGGTTGTCGCAAAGCTCAGGTTCCTCTGCTGCTGCTGCTATTTGCCGTTGTCCTTGCCGCACGAAAAACGAAACGTAACGAAAGGCAAAGTAAACAAACGGCTGGCACAACGCACAAGGCACAAGGCACCAAAGCAGGCAACAAAGAAAGGCCATGCCCATCAAATGACAGAGCAAGCGCCACCCGCCCGCCCCACGCCCCACGCACCCTAATGACACTGATGCGTTTTTGATGATGCCACTGCCTCGAATGGCCTGCCTCGTGCCTCGCGTCCGTCCCCCTGCCCAGCCATCTGCTACTCAGCTCTCAGTAATTGAATATTGCCTCAGACAACATTGCGTATGTGCAATGTGCAGGCAACTTGTTTACATTTCGACTTTTCCACCTCTTCTGCTTCATCTTCTTCTCCTCCCTCTTCGCTTTTTTGGCTTCGCAATTAACGTGTCCGAAATTAATAATGGCATTAATCATGTAGAGCAGCAAGGTCCTTGCGTAAGTTTTTGCCGCAGCTGATGCTGCTGCTGCTGCTCCTGCTGCTGATGCTGTTAACAACATTAATTATGCTGCTGCTGTTGATACTCTGCATCCGTTGCAAAAATTATGAAGAGAAGTATATTGTTGTTTTTGAGCGCAAATTAAATAGCTACAGCATGTAGTTGGTTGAGATATATATAGGATTTCTAGTATACAGTGCGTATATATATGATATATAAAAGTATTTTCATTTTGATAGTGGTAAGATTTTCCAGACCCTCGTGCTAGGATTGTGACTGAAAGGCAAATATTATATCTGGTAAAATAGAAAGACTCTGATGTAAGGTGCTTCAAATTTTATAATAAAAACTCATCTTAATAGGCTAAGATCAAAAGATATAGTACACATGTAGTAAAAATATCTGAAGATATATTACATATGTAGTAGAGACTGTATACAACTGTATCCACTACTAGTTTAGAGTTAAAGTGCTGGAACTAAACTGTTAGAGCTAGACTGTTATAGGTAGACTGTAAGAGCTGGGCTGTTAAGTTCATTTATAGATAAAGCGCAAAATACTTACAAACCTATATTGGCGTAAAAAATTGGGACTAACTCAATATTTTCCTTGTTTGAATACTACTGCTAGATTATTGAAATTCAGATTATACGACTTTGAGTTCTTGCAGATTAGAGCCCATGTAGGGTCTTCAAATAGAGAATTTCCTATGAATTTCTTCACGAAAGCATCAATATTATATTTTATTCTAATATGAAATCATCAAGTTGATTTTAAATTCTGTGAAATTCTCTAAAGATTTGTAACTGTTTACCTTTCGTTTCTAAGAATCTTGATAGATCAGCTCTCTGTGCTGCTTAGTCAAAGCGTGATGATACCCAGAAGTTGGCATTATGAGTCATTAAACAATCAGGTGTGTGAAGATAAGGCGTGTGTTAATGATAAGGTAGGGTCAGCTTGTGAGACAATCTATTGGAATATAACAAGATTGTGACGATGACTGCTGGCATATGCAAAGAATATATAATATCGTAATATTTATCGTTTGTCAATAATACGTAGACAAAAGTCAAGTGCCAGGAAAAAGTAAAGAGCAAAACAAACAAAATATATCGTAAATAAAAACATTCTTTCTGTTTCTTTTTTTATACAATAATATTTTATTTATCAGACCTGCCAGATATGCTGTAATTCAGTGGTTTTATTGCACCATGATATAAATAGGATGTGCTAGTGGAGTTAGTTTAGTATATAGTATATACATATGCCTCTTAGTCAGTCTTGAGCAATAATAAATTCTTACAAGGTATTTCCTAGTCAGTCACTCCCTTTCGTTTCACACTATTATCCGGCTTGAGCAGCATCCTGTGTGTGGAACGTTAACGCTTCTGCTATATTTTATGACACGCCATATTTTATGCGTGTGCAGGCAGAATTTTTGAGTACACAAATGAAAAGACAGTTCGTATGGAAATGCTACACCCTCCTCTCAGCAAATAGAGAGAGAGAGAAAGAGAGACAGGCTGGCCGCAGAGCGTTGCGTGTTCACATAATTAATGGGGATTTCGGACTGCGGCACATTAATCGATAAGTGCTCAATTAGCAGGCCTTAAAGGCTTAGACGGCGCACAGTGCGCATTTGTCTATGGCGCGCTAAGCTGTGGCCATAATGGCGTGTCGCAATCGCCGTTCGGCTGCGACTGCGGCTGCGGCCAAATGAATTCAATGAGCCTTAATTTTGCTGACATTTCCATGTTGTTCACGAATCGATCGATCACTGGGGCAGCTGCAATAATAATTCGACCGTTTTCATGCCCGGCACCACCTGCGTGGTGTGTGGGGCAAGTGTAATTTATGCTGGCATAGGCAGGTGGGGAACTGAATATATGACAACTTTATAGAGTCGACTTTATTATAATCGCATAAAGTATTTGGCGTGCTGGGAGGCCCCGCTGAAGGCTGAGGTCTGTTGTTGCACGCACCAGTGTCTCATGCATCTTTCATGTGGGTCGTTAATGTGCTTGCCGCACAGCAGCCAAGTTTATGCAACAGATTTATGGTGAAGCAACTACGTGCCACGACAGCAACAGTAGCCAGGGGCGGCCGCAGAGACAGCAGGACATCTGCTGGCTTCTCAGGTTCTCAGCTTCGTTGTTTTTCGCGCAAATTGGCTTCGCATTGCTAAATAATGTACGTCAAATGAATGGAAACTTGCAACAACTCGATGACAGTTGGGCCAAGTTGCACAATCGCTGATTTCATTAGCTCGCAGATACCGAGCCAACTGGGCCGAGCCAGCGAAAAACTTTGCCCTTCATAATTAAATGCAACTTGCTGAGTGGCAACTGTGGCGCATCTCAGCCTCGACCTGCACCGCGGCTCATAACTCATGCAGCCGTGAATCTGCTGTTATTGTTGCAGTTGCAGCAGCAGGAGCAGCAGCAGCATCCGCGGCATCAGCAGCTGCATCTACAGCTGCAACTAAATGCTACCGCATAACTTGCCCTAAACAAATAACTGCTCCGACTACACAATTTACATAATTAACGAGCAGAAAATTGCCAGCTGAGTGGGCTTGACGGAAAGATATTTTGTTTATGGATGGGACTTGAGTGGGGTGGGGCAGAAATCCTATTTACAGATGTGCCTGACTGGAAGAGGTGCTGCAGCAAGATTATATTATAAGCTGAACTACCAGATATCCTGATTATGTGTTCAGTTCAACTGGAAGTCCTTTTGTTTTTTGATTGATTGCGACTTATAGGTGGGAGGACACTTGACTAGAAGACAAGATTATTGAATGATGTAGCTGGAAAGGTATTCGTGATATATTTGATATATTTTAATGGAAAGGAAAAGTTGGAAATAAGCTTGATCTGCACGTGACATTTAAGGACGCTTAGAAATTACAGTGAGTAGATCTCTTACATCTACTCTTAAGCTTTTGTACGTTTCTACTTTTTAGCAATACTGTGAAGTTGTATATATATAAAGAACAGGTGCAGAACTTCAAGACTGTCGAACCTATAATTCTACTCTCAAGCTCTTATAAATTTTTAATTCTATTCCTAAAATTTATTCTGAAGTTTTTATAAATGTATGCTCTGAACTCTGTACTTAAAGATTCTTTTATATTTTTACTCTTCTGTCTATACAACCTTATACTTTTCTATATATCATATATCAATACTTTAGTTCTCATTCTTATAACTTTACTTATACTTACTCTTTTCCTCTTACTCTTCTACATTTCTACTCTTATAATTCTAGCCTCTGATCTACTTATACATTCTTATACTGTTATTATCTTAAAGTCTTAAAGTCAGATACTCATATTCTTTCATCCTCTCATACTCAAATTCTCTCTTCCAATGCTCAAACACTCTTATCCTCTAATGCCCGTGTACTCTTATAAAATTCCACTTATACGCTTCGCTTACGCTTTACTCTCATATTTGTATTCTCTCAGACTCCTTAACTCTCCAACTCGTATGCTCTTTTTCTCTTTTGAATAAGCTGTCATCATGACTGATATGATGTGCGCGTGTTTCAAAGCTGACCCTACTACAGAAAGACTCCAAAACTTTAATAAGCTACTCCCTGACTCACAGACTGCTGGGTATTAAAAATAAAAGAGCAACGCTGTGAACTTTCGCTCTACTTACACCTACTCACACTCTACACTACTCCATCACCTGTTACAGACATCATTATATATTCCTACATACAAACGAATATCTGCTTGAGAATGTTTTCTTAGGACTTTTGCAGCATCAGGCTTCAAGTGCTTGCCCCAGTCCTCAGGCAGTTTTTACCTTAACTTGTTTATTGATTTAGTTTTGTCTAGAAACTGAACTCTGCTCCGAGGAAAAGTTTTAAGTGCTGTAAGCTGCTTGTAGCTGACAGCATTTTTTAAGTGCTCTAATTGCCTTTTAATGTTAACTAATTAAATAATATCGAATGCAAGTTAGTCAGTGCATAATTGAAGTGCATTGTAGGTTAGGTCAGATAGTTGAGACTTGTTTAAAAATTACAATTTTAATTGATAAGTGGAATGAGAGAGTGTAAGATGAAGTAGTGAAGCTTTTACATACATCTGAAGCTCAAATATAATGTAGACTTTATGTAGATTTTAGTGTAATGAAAGACATTTCATTGTCAATTTATTTTGATTGATTTGCTGATTTAATTTCTGACTATAAAATCAACTCTGAAAGTCAACTTCAATCAATTTTTAAGTAATCCAAGTATATTGCTTAAATATTCATTGAAAAATTCAAACATGGAAACAACATAGAGAATTAAATGATTAAAAAAATCAAATCAATTATTATCAATTTGTCAGACGTCAGGCACATCGAATTGGAAATGTTCTGCATAATGTGTGCACCATGTAAATTAGGGCCAATTCTGCACAATATGGATAAGTGGATAATCGGAGCTGACCAAAAGCTATTACCGGGCGGCAGTCGTAAGTGGCCGGGGTGGTGCTCATAAATAACCGTTATTATAATATTATGAGTCCAAATACTTCTGCCGCTGAGTAGTTTTTCATGTTTTGCAGTTATTTTGCGTTGCCTTTTGTTTTGGCTTTTCAATTTCAACTTTAAAGGATTTCAGCAACATGCAAACGTTTTTCTTTATTTTTATCCGCTTTTTTTGTGCTTTCGTTATTTTTCTCATTCTCCCGCTGTGGGAAATGGATTTTCATTTGCGCCGTTGCCTTTTGATTTGCAGTGTTGGAATTCATTTTTCTCTGCTTTCTTCATGCCTTTCATTTTTTTGTTGTTTTTTTTTTTTTTTGCCATAATTGAGAATGGGGGCGCGCGTAGCACTGCATAAATTGTTTGGAAAATTGCGCTTTATTAAAATATGTGACAGTCAGCAACAGCAGCAGTAGCAACAGCAGCAGCAGCAACAGCTGCCAACAATGCAATAACAAAGCCTTTTATATGTAGTAAACAATAAAAAACCAACAAATATTTACAAATATTTAATTTGTTTTAATTGAATTTTTTATCATACAAATTGTATAGTGGTAAATATAAAAATATTTAAAAAATAAAATCTTTTTGAAAAGTAAAATATTTGAAGACCAAAACTTGTAGAAAAAATGAAACTCATCTTTTGCGATTTCATCAAAAAATTCCTGGTCTACAAAAAAATATTTAATTTGTGGACACAAAGTAATATTATTTTAATTGAATTTTTAAAGAAAAGTTAAAAAAAAAAACATTATACCCTGATTTCCCATTTTCAATGGACTCAGGGTATAAAAAAATAAATAAAATATTTGTAGACAAAAAATAATATTATTAAATTTATATTTATTAAAATTTGTGGTGAAAATTATTAAAATTTACATGAATATAAACACATGTTTTACTGATTTCATACAAAAAATCCCTGGCTAAAAAAATAACTCAAATAATTTGTAGACAAAAAGTTATATTAGTAAATATTTGAGTTGCTTACAAAAAAAAAATATATATATATATAGTCATTTCATATAGGAGTTTTGTTTCAAAATTATTGCTCAAATATTTAAATAAGAAAAAATATATGATAAATTTGTAGTCGAGCTCAACAGACTGCCTAATACGCTTTCATGGTTATAAAAATGCGAGATTTATTTATAAATCAATTATTTTTTGTAATTGCTACGCCTCAATGGGCTGCCCTTATACTTTCTGTAGAGAAGGTCAACAGTGATTCAGATGCTAAGCCTGCAGCTTCTAGCCCCTAAAATATCTATGGAAGACCTAAAGTTCAAATTTTTTGACAAAATTGCAAACAATAAAAAAGCAAATTGTAAGAAATTTATTTGAAGGTCAAGGTTACCTAGGCCACTCCTAAAAGACAATTTAAAATGGATTTACATATTTAGTAAATACAACAAAAATTTAAAATTCCATAAACTCACAGTATTTGCATGATTTATCTACATTTATGCTGAATCTAAGCTCCGTAGCTCTGCTGATTGATAAGAAATTCCTATGAATTCGAACCCAAACCCAATAGATCATTTTGTTTTGCTACGTAGAAGAGGACGTATATATATATATTCTATATATATCTATATCATGCTACATGCTTTATTCTGCGCCCTGCGCATAAAACGTTTTGTAATTTATATATTTTTTTGCTGTCGCTGTTGTCGCTGCTGTCAACGCATTATGTAATTATTTATGAAATTATGAGAAATGGTAGCCCAGCAAGAGCAAAAAAAAATGTAATTTTTATATATATAACATCGTTGAGTCCTTCCACTTTTTTGAGAACGTGTTGTGGCACATTTTATGACAGTCGCTGCGTTGTCCTTTTCAACATTAGCGAGCGCAGAAGGAAAAAAACGCTTCAGTACCCAGCAGACAGACAGACAGACAAACTGCGTGGAGCACACGACCGACCGTTGACAATATACACACACACAAACACACACATACTTATATTTATATATATAATTATGTAGCTCAAGGAGCAGCTAGAACGCGCCGCTAGACCAGCACGTGAGCCCCCAGTGCATCGTTAAAGATTTATTTTGAAATTCCAATGGGCAGCCAAGCAACCAACACGCCATGAGTTGTTGCGCGTAATTGTGCACTTTAAAAGGGGGTTTATAGCGGGGCTGTGGCTGTGTCTGTGGCTGCGGCTCTGGCTGGGGCTGGAGCTGGGGCTGGGTCTGGGTTTGGCTCTGGTGTTGCTGTTGCGGCAGTTTTGCTTACTTTTATGGTAATAATTTCAGTCAGCGGAAACGGAAATGTAAAAACGTGTTGCCAGGAAGTCATAATTCAGCTTAGACAAACGAGAGATAGTAGGTGCTAGAGCGAGATGGCCGCCGAGTTAGAGCATATAAGTGCCACATGCAACATGCTGCTGGCAGCTGGCAGCTGTTGCCGCTGCTGTTGCTGTTGTTATTATTGTGATTGTTGCTGCTGAAGGACTACATCGCATTAATGTGGTTTTACAACATGTCGGGCATAAAAATGAGAAATTGCTGCCACACATGCTTCGCTGTGTGTGAGTGATGTGTGTGTGTGTGTGATGTGTGTGCGAGTAACTGCATTGACAGCAAAATCACAAGCCGCCTCACACAGTTGGTCAGAAACAATATAGTCGAAATTAGCGCAAAATGAATTATAAATGTGGCCTCAATAAAAAAAAAAGACAACAATGCAGAGCAAATAAAGGCTTTCATTGTGATTGCTGTGCTAGTCGATGCCCTGTAGTGCTTGCTGACTTCATATATATTTGAAGGGAATTTGATGTAGTCGCGATTCATGCTATAAACTTTTTATGATCTGGAATATACTTTAAAATACAACCTACTTGAATAATTCTTTTATGGCTTAAGTATTTTAAGAATATTTTAATATTATAGAAAATTGTAATAATTATTAAAGAAATAAGCAAGGTTCCTGAGAAACTCTTTTCTACATAAGAATTTCTTGATTTCTATAGTCTCTGAGCAACAAAGCATTTGGTACGTGGATACTTGCGCATCCAAGCCAGCTGACATCTTAACTATGAACAAACAATTGCATTTAAAGACTGAAATGATAAACTGGTTCGCAGGAGAATACAAAACAGAATAGACTAAAGGACAAGAAAAAAATTGTAGAATAATATGCTGTCTCACAAATCTAATTTCAATGCGCAATAGAATCGTAAGACAATAAAAAAACATAATAATACAAACAAAAATAAAATAAAATAAGTAAATAAGGTAAGGTATGCTTTAGTATACTGTGCAAACACAAATGAGTAAGCCTAGTCTCGTCTATCGATAGTGATTAGGCATATACACAGCATAGTCAGCAGCATAGCGCCCTCTATCTCTCATTTCTTTTTGCTATTTCTATTGCTTCCTTTGCTTTGAATATTTTCTTAATTTTTTGGATTTTCCCACATGTGAAATAAAGGGAAATAGGAAGCGTTATAGTGTTATGATTTCAGTACAAATAAAAGAAAATGTTTATTAAATTTATTTGGAAATTGCAACCAACAAAATTAATTTTGATGGGATATTAGATGAAATAAAAATCTAAGATTCGCCTCTGGACCACGTGAAATATGCAATAAAAAGCTGACAGACATAGACATACTTTTATGTGTTTTTTTTTTTAATTATTCGTAATTCATAAGGGAAAATATTTATTTGCAGTAATATATTTAATGGCCATCCACACTAAAAGAAACCGCATTTATTACATAAATTTCCACATAACCACTTGTCGCTTTACAGGGTATTGTTATACAAATTCTCATACACAACAGTAAAAGCCTATTAGTGTTGTAATTACTTAAATAAAACTTTTTATTTTTAATGCATGTTAAACAAATATTACGTTTAATAGACGTTAAAAATTATAGTCGAGCTAATAAAAAATCATAGCATACTTTTTGGGGTTGCATAAAATTGCACTTTAAAGCATTTTTTAGACAACGCTCAATAATTGCTGAATTAATTAAAAAACTAAATGGATTAAATGAAATATTTTGCATTTCATTGATTGCAGCCTCACGCTGATCAATTTAATAATGTTAGCAAGTTATGTTCCGCAAGCATCATGGCATTCAATTGAATTGCTTAACTTTAATGCTTATCTCTGACTGGGTTCATAATGTGCCAGCTCCTTTGTGAGGGTTCCGTAAGTTATGAACCATAAAGGACTTGCCACTTTACAGCACGTTGCGCATTGTATGAAGCATAGTCGACGCTTTATGCGCGGCTTAGCACCAAATCCCCGACTGTGTGTTTACAGCTGCCACAAAACTGAAATCTTTCGGCAAGCCATGGGGAAAATCTTTAAAGTCTCGGCAGTCCCTAGCTGCGAGACGGCAGGGTGGTGGAGGAGGCAGGGGGCGGGCTGGAGGATGGAGGTTCACATTCCATTCCATTCGCCTGGCAGAGCTGCTGGCAATTATCACAACATCGTGTCGCAGTCATCGTCCTTGCCATTTCTGCCACACTAACAATAATACCCGCCCCAGCGTCAGGCCAGAGCGTACAACAGAATGCGGCAACCAATCAGGCAAACAGTGAACGATGCGCCCCACAACGCCCATTTTTAATGTGCGCCAACTTGGAGCTGGGCGCCAAAGCACTGGCACTCGCTTTTCGGCGTTCGCTGTTCGCCGTTCGGCGTTCGGGTATTGGCATTGGAATTTGCTGTGCAACTGCTTGAATTGTCTTGTACATATTTACACTGAGCAACAACAGTAAATTGACATAAAAACCAAATTGTCCATAAAAATGTATTTCCCTTTAGCCAGCAAAGATCTCCCCCGAAACATGTTTATTTTTTGTTTATGTCGTCCGTCGCTCGGCTGTGCGCCTCGACGCTTATCGATAAAGTTCGACCGGGACTGCGGGGCAGCTGTCCATTGGCAGCACTTCGCTGCCGGAATTAGTTTCCATGTGCCACAAAAAAAAAAAACATAAGTAGGGGTATGACTGACTGTCTGATGCGCGCCTGTAATCATATACATTCACATATATAACAAAGAGCTCAGAAGCTTCATCAAGATTTGTTTCTATAGCAAGTCTCAAGTTGCTTTGTCTCGTTGACAGCCAGACGAACTAATATACTCATTGTCAGCCCTCTGGAGGGGCACGAAAATAAAGAGAGCAAACCCCCAAGCGACAAAGACCGAGCTCCCAGTCGAGCCGAGCTCCGTTTCCGTCAACAATTTAATCAGTTCATCGCCGCTGCCGCAAATCCATGGCTAAAGGTTTTTGGTAACATTTTATTTTGGCGCTTGTTTATTTCGCAGACCCTTTTGGGGTTTTATGTTTCATAGACATCGGCACCCACCAAATAAGTTCGTTTTAGTTGACTTTTTATTGATTAAGCTACAGCTACAGGAAATTAAATGCCACGCCTCTCATCCAGCCCAGCTCCAGCCAGCCTGCCAGCCAGTCAATATTTTAGTTTCCTTTGCTCATCAGCATTTGGCACTGGTAGCGGCATGAGCCAGGGCTAATTCTAATGCTAACGCTAATGCTTGGGCAATTATTGTCATAATTAATAATGCGCGCTGTGGCAATGTGTTAATATACTATGTAACACAGTTCGGCAGGGTGCAATATAAAAGAGGGTCAGTTATTTGGGGTAAAATGTGAATATTATGGTCTTTTGAGAATTGCTGGGTTCCTATATATACAATATTTATATTATAATATTGTATATATATATTTTATATATATATATATTTATTTATACAGATTTATATAGTAGCTTGATTTGAGCAATTAATGGCGCTCGATGTGGGAGTGATCGACTAGGAAATACCCTAACCCTAAGTAGGACTGCTTTTTAAGTCATTAAATCAAATTCAAATCATTCTACCATGCTTTTATAGCATATATATATCAAAATATATGCACTCACATATTTGTGTGTATATATTATAGCACATTGACTTTACTATGGATTTTCTTTAGCAAACTTTCAGATCAACATTCAGACGAATAAGTGTACTTGCTCTGTCAAACATTTTTTATTAGCTGAAACTTTTTTTTTCAGCAATCTCAAAATCTATGTAAAAATCAAAATCACAGTAAGTTTGCAAGCTTAAGTTTTTCAGGTAGTCAAGCCACGCTTTTAAAACCAATTACAATTTTCGATTATTATCGATTATAAGGAAATGGGATGAGTTATCGAAGAGAAAAGTGAAGAGCTCTTAATGAGCAGAAATATACATTTATGTACAACTTGAAGTCTCTAGCTTGTAAGGGTTACTAGAGCGATTTTATCTACATAGAAGGACAAAGACTCAGACGGATGGACAAGGCTGGATCAAGTCAGCTTGTTTTCGTGATTACAAATATATACACTAAATAGCTTCAAATTTAGGACATAAACAGATTTATCTATTAGATAACAACAGAAAAAGATAACAGATATATCATGATGATGGTGTAATATAGAGATTGAAATAAGCTGATTCCGTCATACAGTTAAACAGCCCATTGAAAAAAGTTGTCATAATTTGAATATGAAATTTAGTTATCAGATATCTCCCACTCAGATTGCTTTTAACAAGCTTCACTGCATGTATTATATTGTAGCAATATTATTAAAGTCACATAATTTTAACTTAAATCAAAATGAGAAACCTGAGTAAGAGTATCGAAAAAGCTTAAACCGAACAACTTCTCGAATTTTAAGTGCAGACTGAAAGTGAATATGAAATTCTCTTTGGTTTGCTTTTACAACTTTTGCAATAAATGAATACACAGTTGCCATGTGTGTTTGTTGCAATATGCAAAATATGTTTTCACAGTGTTGTACAACATCGAAAGCGCGCTTGATTGATACTGCGTCGATGTGCTAATTGAAACGTATCGAATGCAAAAACAGATGCGACAACTTCTACCGGAATATCGAGCGCGCGCTGGCGTCCCTTATCAACACCCAGGCATACACACACGCGCGCACACACGCACACACACACACACACACACACAGATAGATATATGCAAACACGCACATTGACTTTGAATGAGTTTTTAATAACATTGTTAGCGTCAGCTCGTGCGATGACCACAAACGCGACCGGGCGAGCCTCGAGGGGGCACGGAAGTTGACTTCTGCACACGTTAAAGGCCGACCGGCGAGCACAACAAGAAAAAGAGCAACAGCAACAACAATGTAAATGCGCGTGAGCATACATGAGTGTGTGTGAGTGTGTGTCTGTATGTGTGTTGGCTATTTTTGTTTGTTTATGCCACGCCAGGCGCACATGTAAGCACGGACCTGACCAATGTTTGCGCAACGCCTCGCGCTGCTTTTGCTCTCCCATATTGAAAATGTCGCGTTTGTTGTGGCACTGGCCGTGGGGTGGGTGGGTCAAGCGCTTGTGGGTGGCTTGTGGCGCCCGCCCACAGCCGCCAGTAGCTGTTGTGATTTTATTAACAATGCAAAAAAATAGAAGAAGGCAAGGAAAGAGAGGAAAAAAAGGGGCGCTCGGACGCGCTAATTACACAGGCCGAGCCATAATGATAGACATAGGAACTGTGTCATACAACTCTGATTTGATGACTATGGCATTATGTATAGTGTATATATATAGAGTGAGTATATATATATATTGTGACAGCTGCTGGGACTGCTAGTAGTTGCTAAGCTGTTGCCAAATTAGTTTCACTTGGCATATATAACACTAAACTAGCCCTTAGGCTTTGGCACAACACTTTAGCTTATTCATGCTGTGTGTGAGTGTGTGTGTGTGTACACGGACTGCAGATAAAGGACTCTGCATGTGGCACAGTCCAAAGAGCGAAAGAAGAAGAAGAGGAGAAAAAATACCTGTACTGCAAACAAAGATGGAGCTGCCGAAAACAAATAATCCGTTTGCTGTGCGTGTGTAAGCTTTGCTGTTTGTGTTTTTCTTTCACGCACACACACAGAGACACAGAGAGAAAGACACTCAGATACACAGCATGTTGCACGCTCCTCTTATCTGGCCTCGTTGGCTGCTGCTGCTGCTGCTGCATTCGCTTTTTGTCTGTTTACATGCTGCTGCCATCACAGCCGCAACATGTTGAGCTGCAAAGTAATATGTTATAACAAAAGGCCAGGCACGGATTCAGCTCGGCTTGTGTCAGCTGCAGGGGGCACGTTGGGGTGGCTGGGCTCTGGATGGGGTGGGGGCTGCCTGCCACATTGCGTCAGTCGTTGCCTGTTCAGCAGCTTAAAAACCTCATTGACACGTTCATGTTGCAACACTTTTCGCTTTGCTCTCTAAGCCATTTCTTTGCCGTATTGTCCGACTCGTGACACGGGCTGCCCCGTGCCCAGCTCAGCTCGCCCCCAGGACGGCAACGTGGACAAATGTCAATACAAACGTTGGTCTTTAGCTTTTTACTGTGCTGGCTTATGCTGCGTATACGTATGAGAGCTGGGCTGCAATCTGTGTGGGCGGGGCTCAAGTTAAAGCAATACGTGTGCAACAGTGCGTATGAGTGATTTGAATGTGCATTTAATTGCATTGAAAGTGTAATTTGACTACGCACACACACACGTATATCAAACATATAATTTGCTCCGAATTTAATTACGTTTTTGCTTTTGAAATGCAGGTGCAACTAATTGAATTACCTTCATAGAGGTGATTAGAGCCAAATGTCGAGCACTTCAGCTCTGTCACGTCGAGTTGAGATAACTACGATTATTAAGCATACGCTTTAACACAGTATTAAATCGTGTACGTAGTTGCTATCCCTGCGGCAGGTGGGCGATGCGAATACAGGTGTTTCTTTTTAATGTAATTAGTTCGTAAGTTGCAGAGCTAAAGTTATATGAAAAGTTTGCCACGATAAACGTAACATATATATATTTCTTGGAAACGCTGTTCACGAAATCAGACAGCTAAAGGGGGAACGTAAAACGAGACGTAGTCAGCTGACTAAATATATTCTGTACTAAGAGCAAACTGGGAATCAAGGTTTACTGGAAAATGATACCACCAAATTATATTTTCGCCAATGCATTTGGTGCAATTTGGTAAAGTGAAGCTCGTATTTCCGGTGAGTTAGAAATGATGCAAAATGCATTAATTTCCAATGAATTAAACAAGCCAACCATGTTTAGTAGCCCAGAATCAGTTTACGGTTTTTATAGAAGTTTTGAAGTGCTTCAACTGAATGTGAAAATTTGCTTTTTCTCTTGATTTAGTATTTTATGGTCAAGTGGATTTAGTTTATATTTAGGCTTATAACAAAATATAACAACTTTAAATTATTTTCGCTAGAAAATGTAATGCTAAATCTATCTGAAAGTGCAGTCGCATGTGCATGCTGCTAATGGCCAAGTCATTTTGAAATATTTTTAGCCTGTAGATGCCTATTGCAGTGCTTAGAGATTTCTTCGAGGGCTTCAGGTAAAATGAAATATAAAAATATTTTCGTAGACAACTAATAAAAATTTTAAATATCTCAGTTGAAAAGCGATAAGTAACCTCTGTGAATATTAAAAATCAATGGGCTCAGGGTATAAAAATGGTATCATAAGCTTTATATGATTGTAAAAATGTTTAAGGGAAATAAAGTACAACAAATAAATAAACTTGAGTTAATATCGGAAAAAAGATATTGTGCTGTAGGAATTTGCTTGTTACAGATATCGGCTTAAGACTAATTCACATAGGAAAAGCATAGCTTGACTCTATATTAGAGGATTTAATCAAATGTTGTTAGTTTCAGCTATATTTTTAAAATATAAGTATAGTTTAATATGAACAAGAATTTGTATGGATGAAAAAAAAAGAAAAAAAAAATAGAATAGTATTATTATATTTATATATAATATATATTATAGGTATATACATAATATGTATGTCAATAGTTGACTGTTATTTAAGAACAATAATGCTAGAATTATGAGCATATTACTGCTGCACATTTCAAAATTTACTAGAGCATAATACTATTTTATTACAGACATATATTTGGTTCGCTTTATTAACATATTATATTAGAAATTTCAGACCACAGAGGATTACAATAATACTACTCTATAAAGCACAGAGTACAGAATCGAGAGCATCTGGAAAGTAACTTTTCGTTCTTGTGCACTCAACTTGTTGTTGACTTCAAGCTTTTGCCTCTGCAGCAGTCGAGTGAATTTCTGTACAATTTATAATACGCAAATTCCCTTTCATAAATATTTCATATATTTCGTATATACATATATATATTTTTCATGTCAGGGCAACAATAGCCCCGAAGGCAACTACAGGTAGTCAGCGGTGCCCTGCGCATTTGCTAAACTCCTGACAAAACGCATAGTTGAAATATTCTACAATGAAACTTTGCTGTTTCCATTTTATGTCGTTGTTGTTCTATTTTGATGTTGCTGTTTGGTGCAGGGCTTAAAAAGCAATCATATGAAAGCATTTTAATGCAGAGACAGTTGCAAAAAAATAGAATAGTTTGTTGACATTTTTCCGTCAAGACTCTTAACTATATATATATATATATATAGAAAGGGCTTTAATAAATATAAATTATGAAATTTCTATAATCAATTTGTACACCTTGGTGTTGTTGTTGATATAGCTATCTATATAAATAAATTTGTACGAAAATTGTTTGTGGCACGCAACGAAAGGTGAGTAAATAAAATAACAAAATGTCAGCGTTGAAGGTCAGTTAAAGCAGCTGCAGCTCCACCTGGGTCCAGTGTAACTAAATAAATTTATCAGCGCCAATTGATGACTTCTATATAAATATATATAAATACATTTATCTTTATATATTTAGACATGGACTTAATGGCAAATTGGAATTGTTAGATTAAGCCCGTTGTCTTAGTCAATTTCAGGGTCGACTTACGGCTACAATTGGCGCCGCTCTAATTATGTGATAGCCAATCATTCAGTTGGAGCTGATTTGATGTGCGGCGCTCATTAAAGTTTTGTAATTGCTGCAACTTTCTAATGCCACAAAGCCGAGCGAATGTCGCTTTTAATTATGTGCTTGCCAGCGATTCGAATACACAAAGTCGCTCTGTTTCAACGTTCGCCTGTCTGTCAGCCGGGCAGCCAATGAGCGCTATTTAGCACCTCGACGCACGTCAGATTGCTGTGTGTGTGTGTGTGTGTGTGTGTATGTGTGTGTGGCAGGAATCGCGGCCCAGCCCCTGACTTGGGCCACACCCAATGTCAATGCAAAGACTGAATGCCGCTGGGCGTGCTCAAGGCTATACTGAAATGGCTTTCACTAACCAACTGGCTAACTGACTGAGTGACTGACTGACATAGTGACTGATCGACAGGCTGTGTGCCTGTGTGTGTGTGTGTGTGCGGCCAGTGTGCGCGGCCTGGCGCCTGCTTATTTTTAAAACGACCTTCGCGCAAATCAAATGCAAAGTTGTTCTGCGGCCAGCGCAACTCATTTGCTGCTCTCCGGAAAGGTCAAAGTCGATTTAGCAATGACTGTCTAGAAGTAACAGCCACGCCAGACTACACTAGGCAAAAATGCAAAGTATTTCATAAAGATGTTTATCATTAAAGCTATGCTATGACATAATGTTGCAATCAACTGATTGGTCTGATAAACATAGAGGGAATGGCAGGAGACACTCTTAATAATCTAATGTTGAAAACATATTTAGTTCATTTTGGAATTTAGAAATTATTAGAACTGAGATTTCGACATTTTCTCAGGATTTTAAGGAGTCTTGAGTCTTGAAATTTTTGAAGTATTCCTCGACAACTTGAGTTGGTATTAAGCGGCAGCTCTAATGTATTAGATGAACTCGAAGTTGGTGCAGTTTTTTGCAAAGTGTATGATGATATTACTAGTCACAGCTTTTAAAGCAATAGGCATGCCTATGAAATTGAAGTGATACATATAGATGAAGCAGGAAACAGATATTATGCTTTGACTGTTGAAAGTAGTATACAAATATAGTTATCTTAGACCTTTAAGTAGTATATTGGTATGTCTACCTAGATATTACTACACTTATACTGAGAATAAGACCGTAGTAATATAAGTATACCTAGTATAGTATTACTTTTACATATATTCCCTACTACTATTTATATGTATCGTAAGCCTAGTTTTATATATTTATACGTATCTTTTAGCTGGGTACTACATATACTATCATTTCTACGGATATTATATCTAACTTCAACTTATACCTAGATACAAATTATACGTATATTATACTCAGATACTACGTATACTTTTATTCATACGTAGATAGTACTTATACTACAACTAATAATAATACATATAATACTCCTTATACGTAAATTATACCCATTTTATACCAAGATACTGCTTATACGTATCTTACACCTGGATACTACCTATACTCATCTTGTACCTACTACTTATACTCATCTCATACCTAGATACTACTTCCTATACTCAGAGACAGCTTATCCTACTACTTCGAGACAGCTCAGCCTTTATACTACTTATATCAAGAATAGTTTGCCTTTTAAAATTTTATTTAAATTCTCTGTGTTTTAAATGACTATTATTCAAGTGACTCGCACTGTATCTTTCGGCTATCTTATGAGTTGTTTGCCCTGTTGGGCGCTCAATAAACATAATTAGCATTTTGGCACTGCGACGTGGCCGGGCGCCTAATGAATGAATGTGCTGAAAACATTGTGTGGCATTCTTTTGCTACACACACCTACACACACACACACACATACATATATACATACACATTTCATATGCAAAGTGAGCTGCTACAGTTTATTAAAAATGCAAAAAGTGCTTAACTATTTGGTTGTAAAGCTGACAGCCAGGTTAGTCGAAAGTCTGTAGGGCAAATAAATAAACAGCAAATTGCACAAACACACAAACACACACACACACACACAGACACACATGCGGACAAGGGAAGAACGGCAGTCACATGCATACAAGTGTCACTTGTGTGTAGCACACTCCACAGTTGCCAACACTTGCAAATTGCCAAGTGAACAAGCACAAGCCATCTAAGCCATACATGGCGTATGCGTGTTATGTCCTTTCTGGTTAGCCAGTGCTGCTGCTGTTGCTGTTGCTGCTGCTGTTGCTGTTGCTGTGGCTGTCGCCTGACAAGGCTCACCAGGCTCGGCGGGCTCGCTCTCTGTGCGTCTGCGGCAGCACCGCAGTGTGTAATTAAATATTTTACAGGCAATCTACATTCTTGAGATAAACTCAACTTTATATGTGTGTGCGGCCGCAAACGCCAGGCACAATGGGGGGCAGGACGCTGCTCGCTGGCATAAAGAGCACAACAAACGATGCAACAAGCAACGAATTTTGCATGCGCTTTTGTATTTGAACTCGGCAACTTTCACCTATGCAACTTTATGGACAACAAGCAGTCTAAATAATTAAGTGAGCTGAGTAAATATATTTGTCACTGCTGCAAAAGATAATTAAGCTTGAGAGCAAAGTTTTGTAGGCAAGCATTATTAATTCCTTTTTTATAATAATACAAACTTTTATGTACAACATTTTGTCCTGAGCAAAAAGGTAAAAGCTTTTGATATTAATATTATATTTATAGCTGCGCTGCGTGTTCTATTGTTGCCTTTTCTGTTGTTCGGCTTGTGGCTCACAGCTCAAATTTCTTAACGAGTTTTTAAGCTGTTTATCAATTGCTCAAATTTGTATAAATTATTATTATTTCTTTGGCTTCTTTAGCTCATTTAGCTAAGACTCTATTAATAGGTATCACATTTTTAAACTGCTTCTTAGAACTTCCTGGTATAAGATGGACTATGTGCAGCTATCATCCAGGTATTAATTTGTATGCCTAGCTTTATATGTTCGCTGGCAGCTTATGTCAACTTTAGTCAAACATTTATTGAAATTATGAATGCATCAATGTTTATATCATAATTATAAAGTAAGATAAATTATATATAATAAATAAAATAAAATAGGTTTAAATTTAAATTTCGCTTTAATATTTTTTAAAGTTATAAATTGCAAAAAAAAAAAATTTTTAACTATTACAAAAAAGCCCATAAAAATGAATAAAAAATAATAAATAATAAAAATTAAAAAAAAAAAGAATTTCTAACTATAACAAAATATACCCTAATAAAAATAAATAAAAAAAATTAAAAAAAAAAAATTTCTAACTATTACACAATAAACTCTAACGAAAATATTTCCGTTTTAAGAAAATGAAATATTAAAGTGTGAAAAGCTCTTTTCACAAAAATAATAGCAAAACTACAAAAAATGAAATAAGCCAAATACTAAGCCATAAAGCTTAAGCTCAAACTCTTATAGCGCCAATTAGCATAAGCAAAATGCATAAAAATTTAATTAAACTTCAAATTGTAAAGTGAAAGATGAAGTGAAAAATGAAAGAAAAATATACATATTAAGAATTTATGATAAAATCCTAACACATTCAAATATCTTCAGTTATGGGGCTTAAGAATTTCTTTCGTGTTGAACAATGTCACACTCAGCTTTTATTTCATATTTTATGCTAAGCCTAAATGTGACCCAACACTCTGTTAGAGTATTTGAAGGACAACAATGTAACAGTTCAGATTAATTTTTGTAACTAACACAGACGCACACACACACACATATAGCACACACACACACACACTCGCATACAAACAAGAGACAAAATCTGATTCTGCTGTTAGTTATTTCCATTGCGCTTAGGCTGCAATATTTTGGAAGGTCCCACAACATATATATATATATATATATATATATATATATGCACACACCTTCGTATAGGCTGCCAAACACACATGCGTTGAGCTCATATTTTAGAATTTGTTCGGCTTTTGTGAAATTTGGATTAGTGCCATTTGACTTTCTTTTTTCCGCTTTTTTTTTTGAGAGATACAAATGTAGCATGAAAAGATAATCGGCTTGGCTGGGCAACCGAAAAAAGCCTGTGTGTGGCTATGTTGTGGTCCGAGCCGTGCCTGCTTTTGAGATGCCGCAATCCAACGGCTTTTGCATGCTGTAATGGGCGTGCTGCTGCTGCTGTGGGTGTGGCACACCCAAATTGGATTTTGTTGTTGTTTTCCACATGGGTGCGGTGCGGAAGTGGAGTGTGGAGAGAGTGTGTGTGGCATGTGGCAAGCGGCATGCGGCATGTGGCATGTAATATTAGCTTGCTTAACACATAGACGCGTGTTTGTAATTGCACTTAGAGTTTATAATTTGTGAATTAAAAGTGCTAGGCATCAAAACTTTGTGCGGATTCCATAAGCAAATTATATTGTCCGACTCGAAGAGAGGAAATCTACCAGCAGCAGCGGCAGCGGCAGCAATTGGCGTGTTTTTTATTGCACTTTAATTAACAATTAAGCGGAAATTAAATTAGCGCACATTTTATTTGCATTTTATTAGCCACGTTAGGGCCGGGGCCCGAAGCAATTACTTTTATTTTCTCATTTTTTATTTTCAAATTTAATTAAAAGTGCATTTGCATTGGAATTGGCGCGCCTTTATGTATTTAACTAATAAGTAAGTTATGCCATTTACGTCTTACGAGGGACACGCGGCACACGTCTTAGCCATGGCAACGGGTCGACAGCATTTTGTAATTGCCTGGCTGGAAGGATTGCAAAAAGAGGGTGAGAGCGAGAGCTTGACCGAGGCTTTAGTCCGGCAGCAGCAGCTGTTAAGTGGGCCGAAGCACACGTTCTGCCCACTTGTGTTGGCCTAATTGGCTGGCCAAGTGAAGGATGTGCGGTTAGGTTGGCCAGGTAAGGGCTTGCACACTTTTGGCTTTAATTAAAGTGCAGCTAGAAGCAGAAAGCAAAATCGGACTCTGATAGTTGGCCAACCATAATCGCAGCTTAAGCTTCTTTAAGTGCATTTTCTTTCTTTTTTTCCTCTTCTTCTTCTTCTGTCCTTCCTTTCCCAGTCCCAGCTCAAGTTTTTTGCTGACTTTGAACATTTTTCAGTCGATAGGATAAACATTATCCTTACAGCTGACGCGCGAGTGAATCAATGTCAAAGGAAACGTGTTGCTCACTCATTCAAAAACACACGTGCACACGCGCACGCACACCTAAATACACACACACACAAACACACACACAAACACTCACATACACACTCACACAGCTACGCGTGCTATGCATTAAAACTACAACAGCAAAAGCGGAAACGGAAATGTAGCAGCGTGTTCCAGCTGAAAGCCATAATTTTGCATTAGCAGCCGCAGCAGCAGCAGCAGCAGCAGCAACAACTCTGAATCAACTGCGAGCAGCATAGTCGCCTTTATGCCTGCCACATTTCAGTGAAAATGTCCGCGAACGTGATACAAATTTGCATGCAGCGCAGGCAGAAAAAAACGACGACAACAACAACAACAAAAAGCAAAATGATAAAAAAGCAAAACGAATAAATGGACTCACGTGTTGCCCGCTTTGCCCTACACATTGCTTCAGCCACTCGCTGTTTGTTATGCAGTTGGCACAGCACAAATAAAAAGCTCAAATAATTATCAAAAGCACATAAATCATTTAGAAAATATTATTTTTTAATTGCCGAGCCAAGCTGATAAGAGAAAGGGAAGATACAAAATATATTAAATATTATTATTATTTATAGGTAAAATTAAAAAAATTAATACTAGAAAAATATAAAATTTAATAAAAAGAAATTATGAGGTGAAATATATTATTGCTAAGTAGTCTACTTCCAAATTTATGATAGGTTTTAATAATGTTGGATAAGCAAGAAAATTTATTTGACATTAAATTTAAGATAATATGAAATTGTTGTCCAATAGAATAATAATATTGTAATAATAATATTGTAATAAAAATATTATAAAAAAAATATTATATATAATAATAATTTATTAAAATATTTTCCAGAAATTTAGGAACATATCAGGCAAATATTATCATAAGTTAAGGCTGAAGGCCTCTGCTGCCATAGCCTAGTATTAAGCTAGCCTATAATTTAACTATTAATAAGTTAGCTCTTAAATAAATAAATAAAATAAATTATCATAAGTTTGAAATCTCACTAGTCAAAGAAATTCACTTGCATTTCGGCTTAAATCAAATAGCTTCAAATTTTTCTATTTACAATTTTCAATCAAAAATATGTTCAAATTTCTGATTGGCTGCTAACTTGGAGTAGATCAAAGCCCTTTCTATTTTAAAGCTTTTGCTTCAGTTTCTTAAAAGGTAATAGCTAGAGTAGCAAGATGATAGATGATAGCAAGATGACTAGTCAATAACTTAGACTGCAGATAATATATATAATCAGGAGTTTCTTAAAGTAGCTATATAGACAAGCTCTTCACTTGTTGAATACAGCTTATTATATTGTTGAGAAAGACTTAATCAAATGATATAATTGAACAATTGTTATATTTTTTTTAAATTTTTTTTTTAAACTTTGAATTTAGTCTTTTTGTTTGTAAGAACTTCAATCAGTTTTCAAGTTTAATTTACTTCAAAAGAAAATTATAAAAATATTGTTTTGAATTTTTATTTAAAAATATATTTGTTTCTTATTCAATCTTTAATCAACATTGGTTGAGTTTTCTTTTAATGAAAATTAAATGTACCAAATTTTTTACTCTAATTTGAAAGTGGCCTAAACAATTATAAATAAACTTAAGACTTAGGACACAATATAATTCAACACTCTAATAAAGTTCTATTTTCTTAACATTTTCAAACATTTATCAAGCATTTGCTTACCTAGCTGAGGTAAGTGTATAAAAGTGTCAGCTTTTGGCGAGTTACCGTTGGCTTTTTCTGATTTGTTAAAAATATTGCGCTGTTGTGTGATTTGATTAAATTTCACACATAACGCATGGGTTGTCAAGCGATGTAACTGCTGATTGACGTGGACTGAAGGCGACTGCCGAGAAGTGTGAAGTCCCTCGCGCGCGCACTGCCTCCCGCTCCCGCTCTCCTCCTCTCTCTCTTTCTCCTTCTCTCTCTTATTCGGTCTATGCTGTCGTATAATTGGAAATTCTTGTCCAAGCTACGGTTACCATATCTACGCTGGTGTTGGCCCTGGCCCTGGTCCTGGTGCTGATGCTGCTGGCTCTGGCATTCTATATAATTAGTTTTGCACTAACTGGGGCGTAAAAAACAAAACGCTCAGATCGAAGCCTGAACGCCTGAACGGAAAAATCATTAAAAATATTTGCCTGCACGCGCTTAAGCCTCGTCATCCAATCAGCTACCCTACCGAACCAAAAACAAAAAGAGAAGAGAGAAATGGCCGAAACCCCGAGCCAAAAAACAAAAACACCCAAAATTAAGAAGACCAAAACCCCAATTTGGGGCACAAAAATTGTTGCTTACTTGGCAAAGATGTTTATCACAGCGAGCCGGTTAGCCACATTCCCTCTATATGCACGGCCGCCAGGGAGCTAAAGGGGCGACGACGGTCGAATGCGGCGGGGCGTGGTGGGCAACTGCGGCTGGCAGTGTAAATATTTTGGCATATTTCGCTCGCGTTTTGGGCTTTCTTTTTGGATTAGTTTCGTTTATTTCATCATTTGCGCGCCGCACTAAACGCATCCTGTCCCACTTTCGGTGTGTCTCTCGCTGGCCACTTTTGCTCGGTTCGTCTCTCTACTTTTTTTTTTGTGTGGGACCAGCGAATTTAATCAGGCCGCTGGGGACTGTAAAGCGCCATGCCACGCCTTCCCCAAAAATAAACTAGTTGTTCTATTTATGTGCTCGTCCAAGAAGCGAATGCGAGCATATTGGTTTTGGTGGAATGAAAAGTGTGAAAGGAAAATCTTTTTTCGAAATATTTTTGGTCTATAAATTTGGGCTGGTAACTGATGGCATTGTCTACAGCTCTGGGCCACATTTGGTTGGCTGCCTTTGGAGCCCTGAGCGAGTATTACGCAGTCGTTTGCATTCGACTCTGCTCTGGCACACAAATTTCCTTAAGCGAAACGCTGAAAATGCGGCCCAAGATGATGACTATGGCCATGTCGATGACTAGCTGGTCGCCCCCTAGCTGCTGCTCCCCGTACCCCTACCGGCCCCACAGTCAGCTGTTCGCAGCTGAATTTCCTTTTTGCGCTTTTCGTGTTGCGGGTTTGTTTCATTTTATTTGTTTTTGTTGCTGCTTTCTATTTTTTTTCTTGTTCATATTACACGTTACACAAGTGTGTGAAGTAGTAATTTAAGTGTGGGGCGTTGACACGCCCACCGGCGGCATTTTGTGTGCATTAAATGCTGGCCGCAGGCTAGGCCGGCGGCGGTGGGGGCGTTTGCATGCTTCACATTGATTTTTGGCATGTCTTCAAGCACATTTCTTTCCACGGAAATCATTTGAGTTTGATTCGGTTTCCAAGAATTTCTCCGAGTGACATTCAGTTCAATGGATATGGATACTATAGTTGGCGATTTAGCCAGTCGGAAACATGCGAGGCCCGCAGCAGGACATGAACATCCCCCACCGCGCCCCCAGTCGCTGCCCAGCTCTGTTGACAGGCCCCTCAAAGACAGCTTAACTGACAAAGCGCAGAAAGCGGAGTGCGCCTGGCTGTGTGGTTGGGTGGCTGGGTGGTTGGGCGGTTGGGCGGTGCTCTGCTTATTGCTTTTCATTTGAGTTCGCAGGTGAAGCTCCATGTGGTCAAGCACTTTAAAAAACTTTGGCCTTCGGCCAGTTGGCCAACATACGGAACAAGTTGGCCCACGGACACATGTGCAAATGTTAAATGCATTCGCCCAGGTGCAGAAATGATTAAAACGAGCTTAAACGTGTAGATAGAACGAGTTAATCTCATGTTACTTATGGGCTGTTTGTTGGTAGTCTAATAATGAAGTTGGCTCAGGTTGGGTTTTAAAGTTATAGTTTCTATTTATATTTAAGTAAGTGTGATTGCTGAGAGTTTCTACAAAATTTGTGATTTTTTATGAACATTTTATGCATTTTATTTATTATTCTAATAGAAAAATTCAAATAGTCAGTTTATGGATATTCAAAGATTGGTTTTACACTTTTAATATAGAAATGTGGGATTTTTATTGGGCTTAAAATTTTTGTGGATTTGTTTGGAAATTTTAAATTCTCGAGAAATGTCAAATATAAAATTTATATATATATATATTTTTTAAAAATATTGTATATATATAAATATTTTCTTTTTGTAATTATCGCATTTTTATATGAATTTGATGGAATTGGACTTCAGAATAAATAACAAAAAATCCCAATTTTAAAATCGTTTTAGACTCTGTAAAAGATCTTGAGTGCTGCCAGGTGCCGAATCTATATATATCATATTTATATGTTAATATATGCTTACTTATTACAATAAAATCGTTATTTTAAAATGATATCTTTATAGAACAGCTTGAAAACTTTTAACGACAAATATTTTTTTTTTACTTTTTATATTTCATATAATGATTTTATATAACTTGCATGAACCTGCTCTTTTGAATAAATGCAACAAAATCGGAATTTAAAATAATTCTGAACTCTATAAAATTTATTGAAAATTGCTTTTTTGTATGTAGGTCTGCTACATACTCAAAAGCATTTATCAAAAACTTGTATATAGTGAAAAATTATTTGAAATTCGCATTCTAATATATTTATTCTAAAAAGCAATTCCATAAATGTATATAAAAATATTATATAAATAAGAGATTCCATTTCCCATCCAATAGAAAATTCCATAAAATTTGTATAAAACTATTGACTTAATAAA
Source organism: Drosophila pegasa (assembly GCA_035046225.1). Classification (NCBI taxonomy): domain Eukaryota; kingdom Metazoa; phylum Arthropoda; class Insecta; order Diptera; family Drosophilidae; genus Drosophila; species Drosophila pegasa. The sequence goes on along the minus strand of JAWNOD010000398.1, from coordinate 4,236,171 downwards.
ATAATATTCCTTTTTCTTTCACTTTATAAACTTTTTAAAAATTAGCTAAATATCTGATATGCATATGCATATCTCATAATGAATTGCAATTTGCATAAAAAATAAAGTACGTGTTGATTGCCTAGATATAACAGTTTATCTCTGAAATGCATAAGAGAGAGAGAAAGAGCGACAGAGTCAAATAGCGTTCGGGCTAAGCTCTTTGGGAATCGTTTTGGCTTAGCGTGCATATAATTTATTTATAAGCCGTTAGTTAGTTTAAAATTCAATTTTAGATTGCCGCATATTAACTAGGCGCACAAATGGCAGGCTGAGGCTTTAAGCCAGCAACCAGCGAAATTGGAGGCTGTAGTCGCCGTTGCCGTCGTCGCTTGCCTCGTGCTCACATATTTTTAGAATACTTTTCTAGGCAGAGATGTACCTTAGCCTGGCACCTGTCTAGCTGAGTGTCTGATGAGCATGTGTGTATGGGTGTGTGTGTGTGTGTGCTTGGCTCCAAATCGATAACACTACACATATCCTAGAACATCCTGTTTGATTGATCTAATTTCATGCGAGGATTGATGGGGCAATCTCAGCTTTGTTTTGACCGTCGCTTGTTATTTATTTATTTATATACGTATTTATATAGATAGAGAGATAGACACGTAAGGGTGTGGGACTTGGACTTACATGCATAAATTGAGCAACTGCAGCAACAGTTGCCGTTGACGCAGGCGCTACGGCCATCAACAACAGTCGGGGCCAACTCCGTGGGTTTTCAACTGGACTGCACTTCCAACTGTTTTACCTGTCGCACTTGTCACACAGCGTGTCTTTTGATGGCTTCAAATCTCTGTTTAACCGTTACACGACACTGCTTTTTAAACACACCTGTCGACTTAGCCGTGCAACGCGTCTGTGCAGCCCAACGGACGAATGTGGACTGTGCCGTGGCCTGGCGCGCCAAGCCAGCAGCAGCTATCAGCCATTAGCCAGCGCCAGCGCCAGCTACCGTTGCAGGCAACTGTTGGTCGTCGTGCGTTTATCGTAAACGGTAAAGCGTTCGGCCATGGCCGCGACGCGCTCGTCTCCTTCTTCGGGCGCGCGTTCTTCGTGGCCACAGCAACAGCTATGCAGCAGCAGCAGCAACAACAACAACGACGGGAACAACATCGTAGCTCTGCTCGTGTCGGTGTCGGCAGCTGTTTAGCTTTTTTCTTCTTCTTCTTTCTCGTTTTATATTTGTTTCTTTTTTTTTGGTTGGTTTTTAGTTTTTCATGCGCTTGCATTTCAATGACAAATTGTTGCATCTGCGAGGAGCGACCTGACAACCTGGCATGTGTGCACGTGAGGAATGCCTGTGTGCTAGCTTGAATCAATATTCCGTTTACTGTTTGCAATTTCATTTGCTACTTTTTTTTATGTTTCGAAATTGTTTTGAGTGATTTTGGCTGTTTTTTGTTGCGGGCGGCTCGCAAGTGCAAAAACGTATTCAACAACATGTGGGTAGGCACATGCATGGTCTGCATGTGTGTGTGTGTGACATATTACTATTTGCATATGGCAAGGGCTTGGCTTTAAGCACTTGGTTTTGGCAAAGGACGAGGATTTTTTCGTTTAAAAATTTAAATTGTGAAATGTAATGAAAGCAAATCTTGATTTATAGCAATTATTATCAGAATAATCACAAATTGTAGACAGAATTTAAGAGGTACAGTTTCAAATAAGCGGATAGACTGATAGATCATTAAAATTAACTCACATCTTATCTGACTATCAAAAACCACAAAGATGGACTGAAAAGACGATAAACTTTGGACTGTTAATTTGGAAATACTATTTAAAAGAATAAAAGCTATAATATGTATATATAATATATTTAGGTCTAGATTAAAGATGTATATATGTATATATAATAGAATACAGGTTAAGATTTAAAGTTAAGACTTAAAGCTAAATGTGCTATGAGGTAATAAGCTGCAGCAAATTAACTAAATAATAAAATGAAACTGAACAATTTTATGAGGTCACGAATAAATACCTTCAGAGACTAGATGCTCATCCAAACACACTGATAAGGCCCTTAGGCACTGCACTGGAACTTGAAGTAGGCTCAGACGTTAGCATCCTCACTACTTACCTGACCAGGTTTTTGCATGCATACATATAAAATATCACCCTTTCCCTAAGATAGTCACACCTTAAAAATCCTTCGTCTCCTAAGCAATGTTTTTTTTTTCGTATACAAACTCCATAAATTATTTTTTTAAAAATGTAACAAAATTTTTAATGTTAAATTAGGTTGCCTAAAACGCAATATTTCCCTAAAAAATTATATTAAATATCTTATTTATTAATAATTATTATATTTATATTCACTAATAATGCAAAATAATAAAAAAAATATATATATATACAAATTATATTTATATTTTATACAATATGTATACAAATATAAAATAATATAAATACATATTTAAAATATTATTTTTACTACTATAAAGTTACTAATGATTATGCATATATGCATAAACTTTACGACTCAAAAACACTTCACATTTCTGCAAAAATATTCCCAATTTCAGCTTTAGCCCCCTTTAATACTCAACATTTCGATTTATTGATGGCTCGACTATTCGCAGTGATAGAAATAAAACAGCATTTGCCCCAAGCACTTATTTCGGAAATATTTATATGCCCATTGCACGCAGAGGCAGCTGTATGTGTGAATATTATTCATGAAAATGGCTTACAAAGCATTTAAATTTATTACTCAACAAGAAGAACAGCGGCAACTGATAGCGAAAAGTTTAATGGGAAATGTAAATGTTACGCCATTGTATGACATATGACAATAAAATGAAATGAAACAATGGAATAAAACGAAGCCGATGTCGCCGATGCCGCTGCCGTTGCCGATACCAATGCCAATGCTTATGTTGCTGCTGATGAGGAGGAGGAGCATGAGGCTGAGGATACCGGAGCTGGTGCCGGTATCCGCACTAGGCCAGCATCAGGCCAAGTCAGATGCCTGCAGAGGTTGTTGCCTCCTGCAGCGCCGTTGCCAGCTTTAAACTTTCCCAACAGGAATTCTAAATTCGTAACGAAACGTGTAACAAGTGGAGCAAAATAACACGGCTCCTTGGCTCTGTGGCTCGCTACGTAAGCCAGGCTTTCGGCATGCAGGGAATGGGCTTACAGCTAAGGCTTGCAATATAAGAAGTCTAATTAGAATTTTGCCTAAATTTATTAATTGAATTCTTTATTGTTAGCTGAATCTTTAAATTGGTTGAGCTTCAAGGTATTTGTGGTCTGAATGCTTGATTCAAATCAATAAAATATTTTAACTATTTGACTTGTGGTCAGGATTCATATTAAAGATATTTTTGACTTCGTTTAGCTTATAAAAAATAAAAAAAAATTTTAATAAAACAAAGCTCCAAAGCTGCCTTTGGCAAAGTTCTATGTTGTCACATGATAAACAATTTTTTAATTAACTTCTTTATCTTTCCTACTAGAGCATTCAACGTTCGTTAAGCATCAGTCTAAATGCTTTGTTTCCCTTTGTTGATTTTATTTGCTGTTATTTTTCTGCGGCCGTAGCCATATTTTACAGTAACAGCTATGGCTACGGCTACGGCTACGTCGACGGCGGCAGATACATAAATGCGAAGCTGAAAATGAAAGAGTCTAACAATGTGGCATGGCTGCTGTAGCTGTTGGTGCTGCTGCTGCTGCTGTTTGCATAGCATCCATTGAGAGACCATGCTGCCTGCCTGCCGTCCCCTGCGCCCCATGCCATTTTCTATTTCAGTTACCGTTACGACGCCAGCGTCGGCGTCACAGCGTTATGCAGTCAGAGAGTCAGATATTTCATTACGTCTCGCTCGATATGTCAGGCTTCAGCTACACCATTGTGTGAGTGTGAATGTGTGCGTGTGCGTATGTGTGTATGGGAGCTATAATTCAATTTCAGCCATTGCGTTGCCCTGGTGTCTGCGTTTGCATATACGTGGCACCCACTGCCCCCCCCCCCCCCTCTCCGCGCAAGACATCGATATGTGCCCCACAGGGCTTTATGCGACGTGCCGTGCGTGTGGCTGAAAAGTTTAACGACGCATCAACAAACATCGCCAGCACAGCACTAAGCCTATTGTCATTTTTAGCGCCCGACAGTTATCATTTGAGCCGAATGATGCCTACAAATATGGCCTAACAGCCGCCGCAGTTAGTTGCAAAATGTCCCTCTTTTACGACTTGTCACTTTAATGGGAGGAAAAATTCTGAAAAAGTGTGCAAAATTTATATTTGTATAGAAATATTCTTTTACTTTCAGTGGTGGATAAAGAGTTCATTATTCGATCATAGAAAGTCAATTGATATAATGTTATTTAAGAGAAAGCTTACATATTTATATATATGGAACTCTAGACTAATTAAGTTTGACGATACGATCTCTTCTCAAAAAATGGAAGGCTTTTCTTTTTTTAAGTACTTTAAATATTTTTTTAAAATATTCCTTTAAGGTCATCACCCTTGCCAATTTTTTATCCAGCCCTCGAAGCATTTCAGATCTTGTTCAGCTGCTTTTTCGATGCCGCCTTTATCTCTTCATTCATAGATTAGCTTTCTCCTTTCATGAGCCTCTTCAGTTTCTGATTTCATGTTAAAGTGACTGGGTCTAAGCTTGAGCAATGCGTTGGTTGCTGCATCATTAGTGTCGTGTTTTCAGTCAATCATCTTATACAGATTCTCTGTTCCGCTTTTTGACATAGACATTTATCAATGACGAATCAAAGTATGTAAGAGCAAAATAGCTGTCAGAAATCAACTTGGCATTAAAAATGAATAAGCTTGGCTACCTAAATTTGATCCAGGATTATCACTAATATTACATCAAAAGCTGAGAAAAATGTATTTATTTATAAACATTTTTTCCAGGCTTTTATAGCCTATATAAAAATATGTAAAATATTTTTCATATTATTTTTTTATCCCAATTTTTAAAAATTTAACAAAAAGTTGAATATTTTTAATTTAAATTTAAAAGCGTAAAAACGAGTTTATAATTGATCAATCAAAAATGAATTATTTGTCTTTAAATTTATATTTTTCAATAAAAACTATTCAATTAAAAACGTTGTTTTTTTCCTTATGAACTGTAAAAATGATTTGGATACATAAACTTGTCCATAGCTAGTTTTTACATTCTAAAAATGTTATTCTGATTTTGCCCAAAACATTTTGATTAATTTTTTTTTATTATTTATTAAATTCACCTATCAAAAAGAATTTCTGGTATTAATCATGTTTGATTATATCTATATCTAACGATTAAATGAATGGTAATTAGACTCAAATATTATTAATAATTACTAAGATAGTTCACTAATTATTCCATGCATAAATTATTATGTGGAACTGCATTTTCATTGGCTACGATCGACGAACGCTTAATTAAATCATGAGCTGGTTACAGCTGAAACATCTTAACTAGCTAAACGCGTTAGCCTAACTGCAGCTAGTCAACACATCCCACTCATTCATGGCTTGGCTCCCTTGACGCACTCGAAATTGCTATATAAATCGATTAGCGTTGTGTATGGCAGTCAACCAACCAGCCAACCAGCCAACCCACCAGCCAGCCAGCCAGGCAGCCAGTCGATTGCCATATGTTGCGCTGTGTGTGTAATTTCCAAAGCAATTAACCTGCGCTTTAGCTACACACACGCACACTCACACTCACACATAATCCATAGACACACATTGACTTCGAGCTCTGTGCAGCATCCTTCGTGCATGTTGCCTGTTGCTTTACCAGCTGCTGCTGTGTGGCTGTGTGTGTTTGGCAACGCATTGAGTGCGAACAGAATGTTGTAAATGAATTTCGAAAGTCAATCAAGCAATTCGCTCTCTGACCCCAATCTTGGCTATTATTTATCGCACTTGATTGTTAATTGGATTTTGTTTATTTGACACTTGAGCCGCACGCCTTAATCTACCGACCTCTGCAGTGCGTTGATATTGAAATGGCCACATTGTTAGCTTCCGGCCGTTTGCTTCGTTGAGCTCTGATATTACGTATACGACACGACGCTGCCTACGCACATTTGCGAACTTGTTAATGCTAATGAGGCAATTATGTAAGCTGAAAGGAGGCGCTTTTGTTTTACATTTCAATTGAATTTCAGTTAAAACGTCGTTAGGCTCGTTACACGCATATCAGGGCAACATATTCCATCAATAACTTTATTAACTCACTTAAATGGCAATCAATGCCGACCCACGGCTTATGGGTAAATAAATAAATGTGTGTGTGTCTCAGTTTATACCATATGTGCCAGCAGCTTTCATACTTAAATAAAAAATAATAATGGAAGTGCAAAAATTGTATAAAAATCGGCAAATGTGTGTCCTTTATACACATTCAATTGGCTTTTATACCCTCTCATTTAAAGCAATAAATTTGGTATGTGCAAGGTATGCGTAACGGAAAGCGCTAAGGGCTATCTGTGGTTTTACTCGTTCATGATGTTAAAATAGTATATTGGTTGTGTTGGATTGGCTATTTGCCCTTCTTTTCGTCTATCTGTACGTCCCATTATTCGTGTGATTTTTCATCTTTTTATTCGCCTGCTTATCCGTTCGTTTAATTCCTCTTCTTATGCCTCTGTTTAGCTGAATTTTTATCGGACCGTTTGTACGTTCGTTTATCAGTCGATGTATTTATCCGTCTGTCCGTCCGTTTATGCATCCGTTTATCTATCCATTTATCCATCGGCATATCCTCCGACTTATCCTCTGGCTTATTCATCCGCTTATACGTTCCTGTTTGTTTATTATTCATTCGCCTCTATCGAACCAACAGAATCTCATTTAAAGTATTGTATAATATTATCTCATGTCACCTTGTCTTATGATTAAGTTTTTCTTGACATTTATAGTCATATAGACCGAAGATCAAAGATGTATAATATATATGTCAGCATCGTTTGGAGGCGTGAGAAATTAGGTGAACTCTAAGTTCTTCACTTTTAGATCTTGGAATTCCAACACAATTAGATATATATGCTTTTGGGGCATTGTAAATCGGGAAAACTATATACATATTCTAAAGTTTTAGAGCTAGAACCTTAGTTGTCAGTTACTTAGTATTTTCGTTGAGAAATGTATTTAAAATTATACAGTTTTTTAACTCTGAAAGAGTATTATGGGAGTATACAAACAGGCTTCATCCTCTTGCTATAAATCTTGCAATTTTATTATTCGAAGAGCTCTATGTATTTCATATATAACTAATTGGTGACAGCCACGACCCGTCTACAGGGTATCGGAGCATTCGCTCTTCCCTTTTCATACACATACATATATGCACACACATATATTTGTTTCCCTTAATTGACTTTGGCGCTGACTGTGTTGGATTAAGTGCTTGTTTTTTCTTTTATTTTTAATTTAAAAAGGAGTAAAAGCAAATCAAAGGAACAAAAAAAAATGTAAGGGATAACTGGAACTGTCATTTACACGCCAATGGCGGCAACAATTGAAATTGAATGCCAATTTTATTGGCGTGCAACTAGTTGGTTGGGCTGTCAGTGCAGTGCCCAGATATAATAACTCAGTTGGCCAAAGCGAATGCTGAAGCAGCAAAAGAAATTGGACTACACTTTTTTCTCGCCCTCTCCCTTCTTTTTTTTTTTTTTTTGCTGGCAATTTCTATTCTATTTTATCCCAATTTTATTTTCGAAAGTTTGCTTTTTGCAACATGCCTGTGGCACGTGCTGGCTGCTTGTCTGGCAGAAGGGGCGCTCGCGCGGCATGCAACATCCGCATCGAGAGCGAACTGTCGTCGTCGCCATTCTCATGATGAAAATATAATTAAAGTTTATGACAGTTATCTTAACTGTCCGGCAACAACAATGACTGACACTTGACGCTCTGCGTGTGTGATTAATGACAGCGCTTTCGCCCTAAAAGTATTCGCACAGCTGGCGCCATAACAAATAAATGGCCAGCAGCTGCCCGGCAATAATACATCGATTTCCATGTCCACGGCGGAACGTGCTAGCTGCGCCAATAATGAGCTGTTAAGCATGTAATGAGCAGCAACTGGTTCCGCAGTGATGGGCGCCGCCAAATCGTGCAGCAAATCTGCCAGAGATGAATACGAAACAAGCTTCATTCTGCATATAATTACAATTATAGGTGTTTGAGACATAATGTTCATCTATGATTCGGAGAGCACTGCCTTTTACTTAAAAAATTTATTTTATATCTTACATTGATTGTCATGACTTTCCACGGTAATTAGATCATGGGATTAAGTGCTTTATTTATCTGCCTCCACTCCATGACTTGACCTTGACAATGTTCGTGAATTCCTCAATGCTTTCCCTAAGAAGAAACCATCATATGAGGTGGCCGTCAATAGCAATACGCCTGAACATTTTCGCGAAGGCCGAAAGCTTCTTTGCGAGAATGTCCTTTCGTCGCAGAGTGTTTGCTTTTCTGATGTTTCCATACATATCTTCATGCTTGAACAGTAGCTTGTCCAGCTGATCCGGCTTTTTCTGAATCAGAGTCGAATATATGTTTATGCCTGAATAATTGATATATATGATAATTATATATGCATTATAATTAGCTTGGACTTAGAATTCACTTGAATTTCACACTTGATCTCTTTAAGCAAAGTTAACAATTTTGTATCTTACAACAAAATGATTAGACATAGAAACAGGGGATCAAACCTCAATCCCCAATCCAATCTAATTCATTACAAATCAAAAAACAAAAATATACCTCAACCCATTTGCCATCATTGATGCTCCATCTGGGAAACAGCAACTCCATACTTACTCAGACAACTTTAATTCACAGAATGCCTCATTTGGGGACGAATCCTAGGGAATAGACCTTTGCCAGGCTTGAAGACATGCTCGTGGACTGCAACATAAAACACATTATTAATGTTATTCAAGGCACTACAATTAAATAAAATATGAAACAGGAAACTCACACCAATCCTGTAAATCATACATAAGAAAACCTAAGGAAACTTACACAAACATATACCAAACAGTCGAAGTCAAGCTACCAACCCAAGAAGCCCCCAATACCAACCCTTTCTATGAGCCATGGCTCATTCTCATTAATTTCTAACACTTTACAATGAAAGACTCTTACGCCCTTACAGTAATCACAGCAGTGTTTGAAGTACAGAACAGCGAATCGATTTCTGCCATATTGAAACAAAGCTCTACAAAATATTATTCTAATCAACTTGTGTTTTCAATTAACATTTTCAGTGAACTGACTGTCTGCAGCTAATGTCAGTCTATTACAAAACTGTTGAAGTGCAAACATGTTGCATCAACTGAAAATTTCGGTTTGCAATCCACAAATTGATTTTAGGCAGTCGAGATTCTGCCACTCCCCCTCTCCCCCTCTCTCTCCCTCTCTCTGTCGTGCAAATTGAACTAGTTAAACGGGTAATTAGAGTTGACAGGCGACCACAGTTGCATACAAGCGGAAGCCCAGATGCCACTGCTGCTTTTGCCACATTTTCCATTAATTGCGTGGCGTAACGTTGCTTTGATAAATTCAGCTAACGGATTACAGTGCACCGAATGGAGAGAGAGAGAGAGGTAGAGAGGGCTAGAGAGTGGGAGAGTGAATGCTGCGCATGCAGGTGTCTGGTTACTTACGGTTTATGCTGGCAGCAACTGAGCCGTACGGCTTATAATCATGCCACATGTGTGTGTCGCTCTCTCTCTCTCTCTCTATGTGTCCTTGCCACATGCTTGTTGCATACTGTTTGCGGCTCTGACAACTTCTGACAATTTGCAGCCGTAAAGTTTAGCGACGGCCAGGCAACATCCGACTGCCTAAGCAGGTCATTTGCCTGTTGTACCTGGCGACTGAAATTAGATCGGGATATGAGCTTAAAACGAGAACAAAGGCAGGAGTTAGAGGGAATGTGAACAGCTTATTAACTATAATTATAATATACTTAATCAAGACACTTTAACTACTTTACTCAGACTTGCCTTGAATATACTTTAAATTTAATCTACTTTAAAGTTTCTTCTCTTCACTTCAAGCTCTGCCACAATATCGATCCATTCACTTCTTGTTTTCTGCTCTCCGGCACTGACCTGTTGCATAACTCTTGCCGAAATGGGATTATCATGAACATTTTATTAAATTTGTTAACATGTGCAGCTTTAACTGCAGCAAAATAATTTCATTAAAGCCAGCAGGCAAATAAATTCGGGCACACGCTGCGTATGCTCAATGCGCCAGTCTGTCGACGTCTTCAGCACACATATACATATATGTGTCTGTATCTTTCTGTGTGTGTGTGTGCGTGTTTAAGTGTAAGCGTGTCTCTGTATTGTCGCAGAGCTTTGACTTGCTTTTGGCATAGGCTTTGACAAGAAAATCCTTTTATACCATATTGAGGTTCGCTGTTGTTGTCGTTGTTGCTGTGAATATTATTGCGGTTTGCTGGTGCTGAAGCCTTTGGTTGCTGTGCAGTCGCTTTGTTGTGCTATGTTTTGTTATGCTTTGTGGCGTGGAGTTGCCACAAGCACAATTATGCTCAAATATTTATGAAGCACAAAAGTGTTGCACAGACCTCGCAGCGCAGACAAAGCGAGCAAATCGCAGACAGACTATAGGCCACATTTGACAAGCTATTGAAAGTTGGCAAGCCATTAAAAGTTTAATCTAGCTCTAATAAGCTCTACAGCTCTTCAGCAAATATTGATTGAAGCTAATACTGACAAGAACTTGGACAAGCAGTTAGATTGATGTTCGATTTATTTAAGGTAGAATGTTAAGCATCGAAATCAATTTTAGTTTGTAGTAGCTTAGGTTGAGATTAGTGAGAAAAAGACTCGAATATAAAAATGTTGCTGCTGAGACAATTGATGGCAACATCGGTATTATCGATTAATTTGTTCGATAGATCTATGAATTTTCTTTCGATATTGATATATCGTCTTCCTTAACTGATCCACTAGCGTAAAAGCATAGGAAAGCAATATTAAAATTATTAATAACTAGTTTCAGCTTGTTACAAATTAAAATAAAATCATTGTGTGAACCAATTCAACCAATATTTGTGCGTCCCAGTAAGCACTGTATATTCGTAAAGATTATTTATAATTCTTGAACTGAAATATATTGATTTTATTAAGCTAAAATCAAAAATATATTATATTTCTTTTTTGATATTTTAGTTTTGTCTCAATAGAGCTGTTGATGAAACCATGAAAACAGAAAAAAAACTGTAATATATTTGAGGTTATTATTTAATAATAAATTATAAAATAACTGTTTTAAAGATTACCCTATTATTATATATTTTAAGAAAAAATATCGTATATGTGATGATATTTAAAAATCTTCCTCAGAATCTTGTATGGGCAGAAGTTACTGAACTCTGAAACTGTAAGAATTTAAGGACACACAAAAAATTTATTATATAATAAATGTCTGCATGAAATTTATTCTGACAAGTTTTTGCATTCCAATTTAAATAAATCAATTTATTTTAATCTACAAACACACTATGTTAATCAGATGCTTCAAACTACATGACAACCTGACAACCTCTGATGCTCTGCCTGCAGGCTCTTTCAACTGATTTGTGCAATATTTGCCGTGCACTGTCAGAGTTTTTTTTTTTGTAAATTGTGCAGCACTGCAAATCAAAGCTGACTGGCAACTGAAACGCCAGCACAATCAGATCATAATGGAATTCAAACGGAAACTAAATCACAAAAAAAAAAAGAATGCGAAGATAGATATAAAATGTTTAGCATGTTGCCTGCTTGTTTCTATGGCAACCGAAGCAAATTCCCAAAGGTCAAACTACTTTTGCTCAAACTGTCGTTCGCAGCTGACAAACTGAATGAAATGTTTACGACAAGCGCAGAAAGTTGTTAACGCTGTTGGCGCTGCAGCAAACATTGGCCAAAATACACACACACACAGAGAGAAGAGGGCGTGGCTTTCGTGTGTGTCTTTGTGCGTGCATGACACAAAAACCAAAATCACGAAAGCTCTTCAAAGCTGCTTTTTGGACGGCGCATGCATAAATTTTTGTTTGGCACACGGGGCGTATGCGTAACAAGCACTTTCGGCCCGAGCAATTGAAGTACGCACACAAACTGAACAGCCCGGCCGTGGCCCAACAAAAGACTGTTACTACACGCTTCACATTGTCATTTCAGGCCAATTCAATTAACACAACAAGTCGGCAAAAACAACAACAAAAAATAAACAAAAGCAGAAAAAAAAACAAAAGCTCAACATGCTAAAGTGACCAAGTCAGGGGGGCACAGTAGGCGTGGTCGAGCAGCTGCTTAATGGCTCATTAAATTGAATGTGGCGCCAAAATGCTGTCGCCGTTAATAAGCCCTGCTCGCCATACATATGCAAATGTCCATAGTACATGCATTTTAAGTGGCCCGAATCCAATTAAAAACTCTTCAAGCTCGCCTTAAATTGCATTAAAAGTTTGAGCCGAAAAAAAAACTGGCAAATAAACTTAACTTACATTCACCTTTGGGTTACGTTTTAATGCAGTTATTTAATAATATTTTGCAGAGCTTTCGGCCTTTCATTGAACATCAAAGCCGGGCGTCTGATAAAAGTAAATGTAAGCGCATGCAAATTTTATTTTATAATTGGTCTGGCCATAAAGGCAAGCGGTTGCTGGACGAAAGGATATCCAGTTCAGGTATAGAAAAATAAAATTTGAATATTTGTGGTGAAGAATGTATGTCAGATAAAAGTTCATTTAGAATCTTAAATTATATTTTATATTTAGATTTTTTTTTCTATAAATATATTTGCATATATATAAATCGAATTTATGGCAATGAAACAAGGAAAAAAGTTATGTATAAAGGCTAATAGATACAGTTATGTGTCATTATATATGTCATACTTATATGTCACATATATGCTTCATTCATAGGTGTCATATAAATATCACAAAAAATAATTGTCATGCTTCTGTTTCATGCATAGACATAATACTTAAATGTTATACATAGATTTCATACATATTTTTCATACATTTATGTCATACATAGATGTCATACATAGATGTCATACATAGATGTCATACATAGATGTCATACACAGATGTCATACACGTGTGTCATTCATAGATATCATATAAATATCGTAGTTATATGTCATACATATAAGTTATCCATAGATATCATATTATAAGTCATACTTAAATGTCATACATAGATGTCATACTTATATGCCATGCATATCTGTCATATTTATCTATCATGCATATATGTTAGACAGAAATGTCATACATATGTGTCATACACCGATTTCATAGTTATCTGTCACACACACATTTCATATTTATCTATCATACATATATATCATACATAAACGTCAAATATACATATATGTCGTAAGCATGTAATATATATCTGCAGACATATGTATACATATATGTCATACTTATCTGTCATACATATTTATCATACATAGTAACACTCATAGCTCACCTTCCCACTACCTTTTCTCACTCTCTCTCTCTGTCACAAACCCATCGAGAGTCCAATCAAACCTGCCTCAACGCACTTGGCCGTGCACAGGGTATTCAAAAGGAAATCTCAGAGGCGCTTACGATTGGAAAACGAAAAAGGGAAAGCACATGGTCGTACAAGTACTTATATGCCATATAATGAGTTTCGTTTGAATGCTCAAAGCCATTCGCTGTCCAGGCCAAAGCCGCAGCTGGCAAACAAAGCGACAACCGTTGACACTTTGCCCTGTGTGTGCGCGCGCGTGTGCCAGCGTGTATGTGTGTGTGTGTGTGTGTGTGTTTTTGCAACCATGTTGCCAGTCTGCTGTTGAAAGTCTCATAATGGTGATGGACATTCGCTTTGATTTGCTGTCGCTGCGCTGTTGCCATTGCCGTTGCCGTTGGTCCTCTTTTTGTTTTTAGCCCCGCAAAGCCGCATAATGAGTTGCCATTTGATGTCCCATGTGTGGTTGGAAGGCCTAGTCTTATATCTGACTTAATCTCGCTCGTGCTCGGCCATTTTTTCCACCTTTTTTCCGCTCTTTGTGTTTAAGCTGCGGTTCGGTAAGCCCCATTGACACGGCTTTTGGCAACGTGACGTTTAAAATCAATTTTTGTGGCAAGCCACACAGAATGCTGCTCCTATAAAAAAAGTTCAACAAACTCCAGGTTGGTTTTTTTTTTTGACTTTGTTGCTCTTGTCAAGTCCACTGAGCGAGCCAGAACTTGGACGTGTGCAAATATAAACAGAGTTTTTTCCTACATGCGCCGTCTGCTTTTCACCATTTTGTCATTTATTTTTCACAATCTTTTTTTTTTTTGTGTGTAACCAAGAGCTTCCGTGGTTTGGTCCTGATATGAAGGTCATTGCTGATAAGCCAGTCAAGCATAGAAAATTTAGTTACATTCAGCATGGTGCATTCAGCTCGTGCCCGGTTCAATGCACTGCGAACGCTTCCTGTTACTGACCAGGCGGAAGCAGAAGTTCATTTGGGTCATGTTGACATTGCCCAGAGCCCGGGCACAGACCCTGGCACGGGCAACAAGTAGTAGTGCATTGGCTTCTTGACTTCAATTGCAAGACAACTGTCAGAGGAGTAAGTGCACTATTAAAGTGTGCTGGGAAGAACTTGGACGACTTTGAGAGAGAGAGAGAGAGAGAGAGAGAGAGAGAGACTTAAATGACATTTTATTATTTTCTTCTTGTTTTTTCAAGCATTTCATTAAGTTCGTTGCATTTTAATATATTAGCTAATATAGCTCGAACGACAAACAGACTTGCCTCACCTGCTGAGCGGCTTCAATTAAACAGTTTTCGCAAATGGCAAAGGGGAAATTGCGCGCACTTAGCAAGCAAAGTTCTTGCATAAAATTGAAGTCAGTCGCCACCTGACGTCGCGTCTGACGTCGCGTCTGACGTCGGGCGAAAAGTTTCTGGCGAGGCGCGGCGGCCGTGTTGTTTGGGTTGTGGCAAGCGAAATTATTCATTCGACATTTAAGTGTCTGCTGCTGAGAGCTAAACGTAAAAGTTTTATGCACCGGCGCACACATAAGCCACAAAAGTAAGCAAAATTGGGGAAAGACATAGTACGCTCGCACAGCCACAGTCACAGTCACAGCGACTGTCAAATGCAATCCCCAATAAAAGGTGGGTGGCTCGAAGGGGGCCCATGGCTCCCACTTCCCACTTCCCCCACCCCCACACACACATGACAAATTGCACGCATCTCACTTTCGTCGCTGCATACTTTAAGGCGAATCGCTTAAGCGTAAGCGAAACTCGACTCAACTCGACGCGATTGTGCATATGAAATTTTGATGGGCCCACGGAATCGATATTCGATGGCAAGAAGCTTTGCCGTGAAAAGTGATTTCCCGGTTTGGTCGCCCGCCCGCCTGCCAAAAAAGAAGGCAAAGAAGAAAAAAATCTGTTTACCCCGCAAGCATCGTGTTCTCTTATCGCTCGCTATGATGCGGCAAGGGACTGGCGGCGGGTAGCGAGCAGCTTTTCAGTGCATGCCGGATATGTTCAACACTTCCGCAGATTTTATGTCTTCCTCCAGCTCGGAAAATAAGCACAAAATAATAATAAGTAGAGTAAAAGGAGCAGCTCCTTAAAATCCAAGACACTAAATTGAAGCACGTGCTCAGCCAGAGGCTGCCGGCCACGAGCTGCTGTTTTATTTACCACGATGGCCCACGACCTCACCTTCTCCTCCTGCCCTTTCGAGCGCCCCACAATTTAGCTATGAATGCGATTTCTATGCAAATGTGGAGAGCGTATGTGCACGACTGCAGCACGTGTAGCCGAGCACAAAATAAAATATAGACGAAATATCATTTATTTATGTAGAATCGAATTCTATGAGAGCAACGGCATTGGCAACGGCAACAGCAACAGCAAAATAAACTTTAAATATTCCATTTTATTATAGTTTTTACTAACAAAATACATAAATTTGACTTTGTATGGAACCAAACTTTTTTTTTATACAATATTTTATTTACTTAATTGCTTTGCGAGGACTTTGTGCCTTTACATAAATAAATTTAAATAAATAAAGTGGCAAACAATCACATTGATTTCAATTAGTATGGAATGTGTACTTATAGAAAAAAAAAATTTAAGGTAAAAAACTTAGATAGATCAATTAGAAATCTAAGATAGATAAATTGTGATAGATTTTGAAAAGTTAGGTATAAAAGCTTTTGAAGTCTTAGCAAGAGAGAGTTGTCGAAGAAGACATCATTTAGGCAGCTGAACAATATCAAGTTGGGATATGAAATAAGCCAATAAATATTAGTCTGTACTAACACTAAGACTGATACTAATACTAATACTAACAAGTAAGAAAACTCTAGTCGGGCGTGACAGACTAGGGGATACCCTGAGCCAAGTCGAATCTGTGTTTTTCATAGAATTTGGGGGAATTTGGGGCTGGTATCCAAAATATAACAAAATTCAAAATTGCATAAAATACATGTAAAGCTAAATATAAAATTTGGTGTCTCTAACTTAAAAGATGGGCGAGATATAATTTTTTCGATTTTGTTTTTAATGGATAACAATTAATTGGGGATTAATAATAGAGAAATGGAAAAATAATATATTTTTTTTGTGTTTGAGGTAGGTAAAATGAGGCATATCAAAGTATATTTACTCGGTACTGACACTAAGACTGATACTAACACTAATTTCTAATAATAATAATATTTTTTTGTGTTTGAGGTAGGTAAAATGTTTTATTAATGCTGCATTACTGTTTACCTACTAAAAACATCCTCTTTCGTGAGCTTATACTAATACTAATACTAATATTAATACTTATACTAATACACATATTACAAAATTTTAATAGCAATAAAAGGATTCGTTAAAACTTAATTGAAGTCATGCTAATTATTTAAGGCCGCTTTAGATCAATTGTTCATGTAATCAGGCCTAACATATTACAGTTGTAATCACAAAATAACACCTGAAATTTATTGTCACACTGAATAAGCCGATATGCAGTACAAAAGAATCAACTAACATAGGAACAATGGCAACAATATAACAACAACAGCAACAATCGCGACGCCAACAGCGACGACAAAACCAAACAATTGTTGTCTAAATTCATTGTATCGCCTGTGTTTGGTTTGGCGCGAAAAATGGATCACTCGAGATACGTGTGTGGCATATGTGTGCATGTCCTGGTGTGTGTGTGTGTGTGTGTGTCAGTGAGGGCGGGCATTGTATAGTGTATGTGTCAATGCATGTGTATGAGTATAAAAATTTACATGACGATTCTGGCGCATTGTCTGCAATGGCGGAAATATTGTTTGTTGTCGTTGTATAAGCGAGGTTGCCCTATGCATGTGAGTGTGTGTGGGTGTGTATGAGTGTGTGTTTGTGAACTCAAGCAAGCACACACACACACAAACAGTTGCCATTTGATTGTGCTTCATTTCACATTACTGTCAATGGGTGTTTGATGGGCGTGTCAGTTGATACAGTTTATTAATGCCAGTCGACTGAATGCTGACGACAACAAAATTTGAGACAGACAGACCGAGAGAGAGAGAGAGAGAGCGAGAGAGATAAAGAGAGAGACAGCGCATATTGATGATGCTGCCACACTAGTATTACTTTCGCACAAATCAAGTGCATGCCATTGATGTCCCTGCCTGTATTGCAAAAGAAAGGCTAAAATTGAGTTCGCCTAACAACTTCACAGAGTGAGTTTGCTTTTTTATCAACAATTTTATTTTCAACAAGTAAAATAACTCTAGTCGGGCGTGACCGACTAGGGGATACCCTGAGCCCCGTCGAATCTGTGTTGTCTCTAGCTTAAAAGATGGGCGAGATATAATTTTTTAACTGAATTTCGATTTTGTTTTTAATCGATAACAATTAATTAGGTATAGTTATCGATTTTTTAAAAGAAACTGGATCTGCGCGTGCTATACAGGGGCTGAAATCGGCGCGTTCAAACATACGGACAGACGGGCAGGGCCAAATCGATTTCTCTTGTCATCCTGATCAAGAATATATATACTTTATGGGGTCAGCCACGCCTCCTTCTGCCTGTTACATACATCCAACAAAAACATTATACCCTGATTTCCCATTTTCAATGGGCTCAGCGTATAACTAGCTCAACTATTTCCAATAACACTTTGGTGACTGAAAGACATACTTAGCTAGCTGCAAATTATCAGTGAAGGGACACTTCCATGATGAATGCTCTGATATCTTAAGTCAAATCTAACTGCATTTATAGACATCCATCAATTTGTCATAATAACGTTTTACGCTGATTTATTTAACATTTCGGAATAGCAAACAGTTGGCACTTAGGTGGCGAAGATGCGATGGCTAAAGTCATTAATGGGCGGACTCTGCCACACGCTCTGCACTGTGTCGATGGCCACTTGATTGCGCCAGTCGCCGATGCCTTTGAATAGGTTTAGGAACATGGTTGTGAAGAGCGTCACATCTTCCGGGTTGACCGAGGCCGTACTCTGCTTTGGCGGTATCAACGGCAACTTGATCGCTGTGGCATTGAGAGGCAGCGCCCCAACAGTCTGTTGCATGGATAGAAAAAAAAAGTTAAATCGAGCAGCAGCAACAGCTGCAAGTCGAATGTCTCTTACAACTGCATTTAGAAGTGGCAGCAGCATTAATAGCAACACAATCGGCTTCATTTTTCTTGTGCTGATGGTGCGTCTTTGCACTCTGGCTCTGGTGAACTGAAGTGGTCAGTGGAGTGAAGCCTGATTTTAAGAGCAGCTGGTTTTTTAGCCAGCTGACCCCGGGGCCTTAATTAATTGGCAAGTTTGCAGCTCGTTTGACATGCGAGACTCACTCTTTGCTATTTGCCCAAGTCAAGCAGCGGGCGACATTTGTGTCAAGAGTTCGAGATAATTGAATATTCTCCTCAGCGAAATTACTGGGCAAATATTTAAACTCAGTCGAACGAAACGAGTCAGGTACAGATAACACTGTGTAGATATTAATCAATGCTGGACTGATGCTTGACCTTAAGATTGCCAAGCGACTCGCTGCGACTGCACACTAGTACAAGGTCTATTTGGACTGGCGTGAATTGCTCAGGCAACTGATATTGCATATGTTTCACAATAGACAAATTTCGTTTGAGTTCTACTTTTATTATCACAATTCTGATAAGCCCAAAGCAAAACAAAGTGATTTGTTTTCCAAATAATTTGGTGAACTTTTACAAGCAAAAAATAATTATCTGGAATTGTTGGAAGTAGACCTTAATATATATATATTACGCATTTACTTTTAATGAATTCCTCATCTGGGCGGGTAATTTGCCAAATATACTATGCGTTTCATTGGAAGTTTACATGCGGGCGTTGTCTCATTGGAGCTGCAAAATATTTTAGCTTGCGGTTACACACTTATCAGTTTCATAGCTTAAATGGAATAGAAACATTTATTTTTGCAGTGAAGTAAAAACTTTATTTTCAGTATTGAAATCTCAAAAGTGCTATAAAGAAGAAGTATTTTGTTTATGCATATAAAATATATAATATTTATAAATATGAATATATGATTTTCTAAAAGTCTGAATTGCGAACTCAGCACGTACTCACTTTCACTAATATATGTTATCTTAATATATATTTTTTATAATATATATATGATATATATATTAATGTATTTTTGCACTTTTTCCTATGCATATACATATATACCCATAAGCTCTAGCCCACAAATTTCACCTCTAATACAGCAAGACTAATTCATACTAATATTAATACAACAAGCAAATAACTTACACGTAAATTGTAACATTTAATGTAACTGCCTTCACCTCACATCAATTACAGCCATGTTTACGGTTCCCACAAATGTAATACTTGCTCAGCATAAATCATTCATATTATCTTGAAATTCATATCATATTTGCATACTTTCACAATTTCTTGAGCTTCATTTAAAATAAATTTTTTTTGTTTCTGAAAAACCTTTTTTTAGTGCATTTTTGCAAACATTTTTGAGAAATATTTTTAAAAAGAATAAAATAGAATCCAACAGAGTTGTTGGATTTTAATTCGGTTGAAATAGAAAACATTTAACATTAATGAAGAATGTGAAGAGTGGCGCTATCCTCATGACCCGCAGTGTATATATGCATTTCTAGTCAAACTGTAACACAAAGAGGTTTTCCAATGAAAGTCTTGAATTTGTATAAAGGCTCAAAGTTTTAAGTTTCTGAAATTTATTTACTTTTTTTTGTTAGCTGAACAAGTAAAAAAAATGCTTACATTGCACAGATCCATATGAATAATTCGTGAATGAGCACCTCACCTCCGTAATGCAAAGGCCGATGATTCAATTGAAACACTAATTTTTAACCGTTTATTTTTAATACAGACTCAGCACACATTTTTTATGCCATACAAGGTGATATATAAATATTCATTTGGTGTATCGATTCAGTTCATGTTATGTAACGCACTTATGGAGATAGGTGTGACAGCGTGTTGTGCAGCATTCACTGCTTGCTGCGCACTGAAAACAATTTATAAGCAATATATAAGCAAATGAGGGGAAAGTAAGATAGTAAGTCGAAAATCCACTTACAGGTTGGCCGACGGGTAAACAACTGTTTGGAGGATTGGATGAATCATGTGCATTGCTCACTTTCTCCGTTGATTGGACGGTGTTTTCATCGGCATTGCTCAGCGTCACAATCTCAATTTGATAATTCTTGGGATTGTATTCACGGTTCCAGAAGTCAAACAAATAGGTAATATCCGATGAGCTGTCTTCGTTCTCGTTCCATGTCTGCGGCACCTTGGGCGCGCACTTGTAGGTGTATGTCATGCACTTGCCCGAACAACATTCCCTATGCATTTGACACTGAAATAAATATAGATAAATTTATATGTATATATTTATATATTGCTCTAATCACTCACATATTGTCCATTCTTGGCGCAACTGGAAACTCCTGCATCGCTCATAGCACAAATGCAGAGCAAGACCCATAGCAGCAGCAGCTGAGAGCAGCGCAAGTAAGTTGACATTGTCACGTTAAGAGTGTGAAACGTTGACTGAACTGCTCGGCTTGTGCAACGCGATGCTATATAGCCGTTTAGAAATCGATCGTGCCTGAAGCAACGAAGCCAACGCGAGCTGTGCCGAGACGATCGTATAAGATTACTAGGTGAGCCTAGACACAGCCAGAAAAAATAATATTAAAATAAATTAATAATAAAATTCGAGTCTTTTTAATGTAGTTTTTCTTTTTCTTTTTTTTTTTTTTGCTGTGTCTAGCAATTTCTTTTTTATATATTATATGAACAAATCAATTTCATAGGTACTTAAGGAGAAACAGGACTGTGCCCTGACCTGTCTCAAGTATAAGTGCGAGAGCGTAAGTTCCCCTACGAGCGTATAAGAGGCGATAGAGATTACGACCGCCGCTAGCTGCGCTCTTATACGACCCATCAATCAGCTCTTATCTTATCTGTGTAGGCTTTAAATGCGTTTAATTCAGCAACGGCAACAGTTTAGTCGAGTTTCGGTAGCCAACGTGTACGATCGCATAGTCAGACATTGCCGTAATGCTTGCGCCGTGCTTTGTAATTTTGCTGCTTACATCGGTGCCGGGCTGGTCGCAGGGAGCTGAGGTGATCGCCGCGCCTGAGTCGCCTCACCTGTTGCCCGGGCGATCGCTGCGACTGCCCAACGATACGTATCCCTTGAGCTATCAGCTGCACATTAGCACCAACATACATCTCGGGGATTGGCGCTTTGCCGGAAACGCCACCATAGACATTGAGATTAGGCGCTCGACGAACGAGATTGTGGTCCATGCGAAGAATTTGAGCGATATTGAGATAACGCTGCGGCTGCTAGACAGCGCCAGGCCCGAGGAGCCGGGCGAGATTGTGGATGATATTACGCACACGTATGATCCCCATGCCACATTCCTTATCGTCCATCCGCGCGTCAACTATCAGGCCTTCGAAGCCGGACAGCGGTATCGGCTGCACATCTCCTACACGGGTCTGATGGGCACGCGTCCCAAGGGCCTCTACTGGATGGCCTACGAGGAGCCGCTCAACAATCGCACTGTGTGAGTTTTGCCTCCATTTGTTGTAGTTCCGGCTTGATTAAGTTCAGACTTAGTAAATTCATTACAAACACGTATTTCATATATATTATAAATTATAGTACAAGTTCCATAACTACGCGCGCGTGCTCCGCTCTTATATAAGTACAACACTGTATTGAAACGATGATAATGTGCGCATAATCAAGTCCAGTTAACTTTTGCTTTTGCTTTTGCCTCTGCCTTAATTAGCTCTCACTTTTAATACCCCGTTACCAACAAAAAAGCCTTATCAAATGTTGCAGTAATATAAACAGAAGTGACGATCCCAGACCATAAAAGATAAAATATAATTTGTAGACATTTAATATAAATAGAGATATGAATATTAAATTTTTGATTGTGGACACTAACTTTGCTAGAAAAAAAAAAAAAAGATAAAATATGGTTTCTAGACATTTAATATAAATAGAGAATTTTGGACTGTGGACATAAATTCCGCTAGACTTATATAAATTTAGAGAAATTGCAGAGACTTTTAGTTCTCAATTTACTAAGTCACTTAATCCAGACTTGTTTACAGGGTAGCTGTCTAGTCAAACGCGCTTAACTAAAGCACACTCACTTGTTGATACTACGTCAAGCGTGGCCTTATCAATGTTAGAGTACTCATATTCGCCATGCTTGTCATTTATGTTGCATGTAAACAAATATAGACAAGCAGAGCAACATGGTTTCTTCATAAAGGGGCATGACTGTGCCACCACAAACTACGGCGGCTGCGGCTCTTGTCAGTCCCTTATCGACGCGCCAGCTGCCGATAAAGAGTTCGAAAAAAAAAAGAAATATTAATTTATATATATATTAGCGCATTATTTATTATTTTTGTTGCTCTTTCAATGAATCGTCATGGAAACAAGGCGTTGCGTTTGTTTTGATTTGATTGAGGAAAATATTTTAAAAAGGTTCCCCAAAGTGCTTGAGATCAAACATCTGGGAATTACCCAAAACAATTTAAGCTAGATAGAAAAGGTTTTTTTTAATTACATTTGTTTATAATTTACATTTATTTTTATTAATTATTTTAATCAATCAAATCCAAAATTAAACTATATACTTACAGCTATGTGGCGGCCACCCAATCGGAGCCGACATTTGCGCGGCTCATCATGCCGTGCTATGATGAGCCCGCCTTCAAGTCAAACTACAGCATTCGCTTGACGCACAGCAGCAGCCTGATGGCCATTTCCAATATGCCAGTGAAGGAGCTGGTGAATCAGGGGTACGTCTTGCTATTACCCTCTTCTGCTGCTTAGTTATAATGCGATTTTGTTGAGCGCAGCGAGCTGACTACAACCACTTTCCAGACTACACCGCCCATGTCGACGTATTTGGTGGCATTCGTCATATCCAACTTTGACCACATCTCGGAGACGTATCGAGGCGTTACACAGTCCATCTATTCGTCGCCTACCAGCAAGGACAAGGGACGCACCGCTCTGAAGAATGTTGTGCTGACGGTGGCAGCTCTCGAGGATTACTTCGGGTTCAGCTACACGCTGCCTAAGTTGGATCACGTAGCACTGAAGAAGAATCAGGGCGCTGCCATGGAGAATTGGGGCCTGATCACCTTCAGGGACGACAGCCTCTTGTCGCAGGATGTCACGGATAAGCATAAGATGCTGAAGCATAAGGTCATGCAGAATCACGAGATATCGCATCAATGGTTCGGGAATCTAGTGTCGCCGGAATGGTGGTCCTACGTCTGGATGAACGAGGGCTTTGCCACCTACTTTTCTTATGTCATCACCGATTTGGTAAGGAATGAAATGAAACTCTAATAAGGAAAAGATTAAAAACGGAAGTTTCCCTTTGGCAGCTTCATCCCGAGGACAATGTGATGGAAATATTCAACAGAGATGAGGCGGAGCACGCTTACAGCTACAGCAGCTTCTTCGATGTCCGTCCGATGACCTACTACGTGGAGACCGAGAGCGACATCATGAAAGTGTTTGATATTATAAGTTATAAGCGTGCCGCCTGCGTCATCAAGATGTTCCATCACGCGTTCCACCAGAAGACCTTTGTGCAGGGCATCAATCGTTATCTGAAGAAATTGTAAGTCCCGGATGGGGAGCCACTGAACTGATCAATTGCAATTGATGTGCCATAAGTTTAACGCTCTTCCAGCCAATACAGCGTTGTCAGTGAGCTGGATCTGTTCGATGCCATTCAAGAGTCGGTTCTGGACGATGCTCGCTTCAAGCATCAGACGTGGAAGCATATAGTTCGCGACATCATGCTATCGTGGACGCACAGCGAATGGCTGCCGATAGTCTCGATCATACGGAACTATGAGAACAACACGATCACCCTGAGGCAGCGTTCAATACACTCGAAGACCGAACACTGGTGGATCCCCTTGAACTTTGCCACCGCCCAATCGCCCAGCTTTGTGCACACGCACGCCGAATACTTCATGCCGCCTGTGATGGAGCACACGATGACGTTGGAGGAGCTGGGACTACAGTTGGGCGGACACGACTGGCTCATCGTCAACAAGCAGCAGACGGGCTTCTATCATGTGCTCTACGACACGGACAATCTGCATGCCATTGCACGCCAGCTGCAGAGCAACCATTCGGTCATACATGCCATGAATCGAGCTGCCCTCTTCCAGGATCTGGCGCCACTGATCGAACGGAACGAGTTCGAGTCGGTTGACGTGCTCTTCGAGCTGTTCAAGTACTTGGAGTTCGAGGACGATCTGACGCCCTGGAGTCAGGTAGCCAATACCATCGAGTTTTTCGACAACAATCTGTATGGAACCACAGCCTATTCGCTGTACAAGCAGTTCATGCGACGTCTGGTGGCGCCCATATTTCTGCGCCTCTTTCATAAGGATAAGACAGAGGTGGTCACCATGGATATACTGGTGCGTACGGATATTTTGAACATGGCCTGCCGTGTGGATGTGCCGGAGTGCCTGGACTATACGCATCGCCTGGTGCTGGAGTACGTTTTCAAGAACATCAACTTCGAGAGCGACTACCCGGACTACTATGCCATACACGATACCATTCTGTGCATGGGCGTGCGACACTTAAGCGATCCAGAGTTTGAAAAGCTAATCGAAATACTGATTGTCACGGACCCCAATACGGCAATGCACGACGATTTGATTTACTCGCTGCGCTGCACGAGAAACCATCGGCGCATGCATCACTATCTGAATGTGTTGGTGGGCGAGAACTTCACGTACAACCTGCTGAACGAGAGGGAGTCCATGTTTTACCTAGCCTATGTGTTCAAGTCGAATGTGGCGGCCCGATCGAGTATCTGGCATTTCATTGATCAAAACTATAAGCGGCTCGCTCACTCGCCCCACTTTGTGGTGCTCTTCAATGACATTGCCGAATTTGTGCCAGAGCGTCAAAGGGCCTACGTGAGTTCATACTAAGCCAATATCGAACAGCCTATCAATAGCACTTTGTTTACCTTTCAGTTTGCCACGCTTCATCAAAATATTGATACGTATCTGCGAGCTGAGCACCTGAGCTCCAAGGAACCTTTAATACCTGTTGACTCGCGGCGAGTCGGCAAAAAGATGCGCAACAGCGAAGAGTTTCTGGACAAATTCGAGCACCAAATACACAACTGGCTGCTCAAGGAACTGTCTCCAGCCGACAGCGATGCTACCTATGCGGCATCCTTCAGCGTGGGCAACGGCTCTGCTCGACCCACGAGTCTGCTGAGTGCGGCCAGCGGCATTGTGCGCAGTGCGATAGGAGTATAGCTGAAGTTTTAGACCTTGTATTAAGCATAATATTTAAGTCCAAAGTTAACTAAAATAAATTTACCTAAGTAGAACAATAATCGAAATGGAAATTCTCATTTAAAAAAAAATAGTACGTATATTTATTTATATGAAATCTAAATGATGAACTCTGATTTGGTATTGCCTTCATTTTAATATCATATACACTCATGCATGCTGCAGAATGTCTCGCTCTCTATTTCACCCTACCTTACTGTCTACCTATTGACTTTCCTTCATGTGGATTATTTTCATACCCTGAGCCCATTGAAAATGGGAAATCAGGGTATAATGTTTTTGTTGGATGTATGTAACAGGCAGAAGGAGGTGTGGCAGACCTCATAAAGTATATATATTCTTGATCAAGACGACAAGAGAAATCGATTTGGCCCTGTCCGTCTGTCTGTCCGTCCGTCCGTCCGTCTATTATCCGTATGTTTGAACGCGCCGATTTCAACCCGTATAAGAGCTAGAGTCTTGAAATTTTTATTTGTAGGTATGTGTATAGCACGCGCAGATCGAGTTTGTTTTAAAAAATCGAGAACTATCCCCAATTAATTGTTATCGATTAAAAACAAAATCGAAATTCAGTTAAAAAATTATATCTCGCCCATCTTTTAAGCTAAAGACAAATTTTATATTTAGCTTTATATGTATTTTATGCAATTTTGAATTTTGTTATATTTTGGATACCGGCCCCAAATTTTATGAAAAACACAGATTCAACAGGGCTCAGGGTATCCCCTAGTCGGTCACGACCAAATAGAGTTTTCGTACTTGTTTAATGTGTGCTGATTTTATGTCTCTTTCAGTCAGTATTCAATCATATTGCTTTCACTTTCTTTACAGGGCTTGTATTTTTAATTGAATCAATAAACTCCTTTGGAAAGAGTATGAGTTGGGTCAATGACGACGTGCATACAATAAAATAGAATTGATTAAGTAAGTAAAACTTAAAAGTCATTCAACTGTATTGTTTTCATACTTAACAAGTGGAGAGTTAAGTTTATAAGCACCAGTGCAAGTGCAAATAGGAAGTTTTTTTTCGAGAACAGGTAATAATGGAAAACATTTATAGACCATGTCTAGAGATAAGCTGCTAGATGATGGACATTCGATTAAATTAACGATCGATTAAATTGTTACCCATATACATACCGCTCGGATCGACCTAACTATTTGGGCAATAACTCATATTTCCTCTATCAAAATGTTATCTTTATGCCGATAGCTAGTTTGGATTAGATATTGCAATTGCTATAAATACTCCATCATTCCGCAGTCCGTGCTTTATTCGCTTAACATGGCGCGCTGGTTAGGTAATTCATGGCTGCTGCTGCTGCTGTTGGCTGCGGCCAGTCAACAGGCTCGGCTCGTACCGCCGCCGGTGGATGATGTGATACAGCTGGAGACAAAAGGAGATCAAAGCCTAGCTGGATATATCGAGTCGCGCGCGGATAACAACAGCGAGGATAATTATCGCCTGCCAAACAGTACAGTGCCCATAGCCTACAATGTGGAGCTGTGGACGGAAGTGCATAAGGGCACGAGGGAGTTTCGAGGCATCGCGACGATCGATATTGAAGTTATCGAGGATACTAAAACGATCACATTGCATTCTCGTCAAATCGATGAATTCAGCTCCACCATACAAAACAAGGACAGTCCGTCGAACAAACCAATTGCAGTGACATCAACTCTTGGATCCCGCGAGTTTCTTGTCCTTACGCACACAGAAACCCTTAAGGCAGGCACCAGCTGGACGGTAGTCATCACCTACACGAGCAAATTACGCAGCGATATGGGCGGCTTCTATATGTCCAGCTATACTGATGATGCCGGTGCTGTGCAGTAAGTGCAGAATGATGATATATGGTTCCATAGAGCTTGTATATTGATGGTTTACTCTGCAGCTATCTGGCCACCACACAGTTTGAGAGCACAAATGCTCGTCACGCCTTCCCCTGCTACGATGAGCCAGCCAAACGGGCCACCTTTACCATCACCTTACACCACGATCCCAGCTACAATGCCATCAGCAATATGCCAGTGGACGAGGTCTCGTCCAGGTGAGTGATATCGAGAGTGACTTATAGATAACACTATCGTATTCATGCCTAATCAATACCGATTTATGATAGCAACGGCAAAACAGTATTTCAAACAACTCCTCGGATGTCCACCTATTTGATAGCCTTTATTGTGTCAGACTTTGAGTCCACCGGCGGCGAGCTGAATGGCCTACCTCAGCGAGTTTTCTCGCGCAAGGGCAGACAGGACGAACAGGAGTGGGCCCTGTTGTCCGGCCTTGTGGTAGAGTCCAGCTTAGCTAAATACTTTGGTGTTCCGTTCGCATTGCCCAAACTGGATCAGGCGGGCATACCTGACTTTTCAGCTGGAGCCATGGAGAATTGGGGCTTGGCCACCTATAGGGAGCAGTACATGTGGTGGACCAAGGAGCAGTCTACCATTAATCTGAAAACCAGTATTACCAATATAATTGGGCACGAGTATACGCACATGTGGTTCGGGGATTTGGTATCGCTCAAGTGGTGGACCTATCTGTGGCTCAAAGAGGGATTCGCTCAACTATACTCCTATGAATCCAATGATATTGCGTTCCCCGAATGGGATATCTATCAGATATTCCATGTGAGCGACTATAACAACGCCTTGATCAATGATGCCATCTTGACCACGCCCATGACGCATTACGTTCAAACACCCGAGGAGATATCGGGTCGGTATGGCACCATCTCCTATGCTAAGCCTGCCAGTGTGATATACATGTTTAAGAACGCATTAACGGATGCCGTGTTCCGACGAGGATTAAACCTATATCTAACGAAACAGTGAGTCGCTTAACGATATAGTCTTAAGTGTGTATACTATTAAAATTTCCTTTCTACAGTCAATTTAGCTCGACGGACGAATGGGATTTGTTCGCCTCATTGCAAGACGCAGCCGATGAGCTGTCCCTCAAGTTGCTTTATAGCGTTCCCTTAATGTTCTCCAGTTGGTCCAAGCAAGTGGGCTTCCCCTTGTTAACCATTCAGCGTGATTATGGGGCTGGCACCTTTACCGTCAGGCAACAACGGTATTTGAACAATAAGGAAACCGCCAATGAGGATACCTGGTATGTGCCTATCAACTATGCGACTGCCTCGAATCCCGACTATCGCCAAACTAAGGCGTCGCACTATGTGGACAAGGTCAAGGAGCAGACAATGGACGGTCTTCAAATTCCAAAGGAGGATTGGCTGATTCTAAACAAACAATCCACTGGCTTCTATCGCATATTGTACGATGAGCAAAACTATCGGCTGATTGCGCAGGGTCTAAGAGATCAGCCCTTCGATTTCCATACTCGCAATCGCGCCCAGCTTATGCACGATGCGTATCGCTTCGTCGATACGGGTCGTCTCAGCCAGGGCATACTGTTGGACCTGATGTCATATTTGCGCAATGAGGATCAATATGCGCCCTGGTCGACAGCCAATAGCATATTGACTATTTACGATACATATCTGCGAGGCGACGCGAATTACGTGCACTTCCAGGAGTTCGTGATCGAACTGGTCGAGGATATCTTCAGCAAGCTGGGTGTTAATGAAATACCCGGCGAGCACTACTTGAATAACTATCTGCGCGTGACCGTGATAAGCCTGGCCTGCCAGGTGGGCCTCGCCAAGTGCTATCAGCAGTCGCACAGGAAACTGCAGCAGTTCCTGTTGAATGGTGTAGCCATTGAGCCAACATTGAGAACACAGGCCTATTGCGCCGGATTGCGTCAGGCCGAAGATAAAACCTTTGATTTGGTACTCAGCCAGCTGCTGACATCCAAGAATGGCAACGATCGCAGTACCTTTATCTCTTCGCTTGGCTGTTCTCAGAGTGCAAATCAACTGAAGAAATTTGTCGAGAGCTCCATCGATAAGACCAACTCTCTCAGCTATAATGAGCGCACCAGCCTCTTAAATGCCGCCTACACACGAGGCGAAACTGGCCTCACTGTCAGCTTAGACTTCTTGGATACCAATTGGAAGGCATACGGTGACCTGCACGAAACTTCGAAGCCGTTGGACGCTGCCCTGAAAGGCATAGCCAGATCAGTGGTCAACGATTCGCAAAAGAAACGCGTAAGTTAAAGCGCTCAATAATTTTTTCGACCAATACTTAAACTAATTTCCATAACAGCTCAATACGCTGGTGGACAAAATCAAGACCAGTGGCCCGGAGTACCTGACCGATAATATCGAAACCGCTATACAGGCCAACCTGAAAAGCAACTTTGATTGGCTGGATGTGCACCGCCAGCCAATAATGAATTGGTTAAGTGACTATCGCAGCAATGGCAGCGATGGCAGCAGCTCCCTCTCGGCCTCCCTTTTTGTCGTGCTGGCAACTGTTCTATCTCTGTTATATCATGGATTCCACTGAAATTAGATTTCTTTAAAATAAACCTAAATCTACGTAATTCCCCTCCGATAAGCAACAATCAATTTAGACAACTTATAGGTATTTTGACAAGTGGTGAAATGATCGAATTTCCAAGTATTATTAATAACAGTTTCATTAGAGCTGATAATCTTATCGCTATTTACACCGTACCGATCATGGCTTTGATAGTTCTGCCGCTAATAATTGTGCAATTGTCATAACCAAATGTGCATCTCATGCTTCGGCCATAATTACGATACTTTAAAATATTTACGAACCTCATAAGAGCTGCGTTTTCTATTGACGGCTTCTTAAGGTCAGAGTCATAATTTAGCTCAGCCCTCACGTAACATGTGTAACAAGGAAAAGTAATCTAGTCGAGACTGCTCGACGATGAGATATCCTTTTTTACATAGACTTATATTTTTTGAGCATATCTATGGCATTTAGATATTTGCATTTGCAAGTTCTAAAAATTCATGTAACGACCAGAAAGCTATAGACTCTATAAAATTGGAGAATCACTATGTTTTGAATGTTCTAAACAACCTCTTGTTATCGATATGAATTGGCTAAGCTTTTTAAGGCCAAGGACACATAAATAATACTTGCAATTCTAAGTATCGATATTTAATCGGGGCGTGGCTTTAAAATAATCTTTCTGCAGTGCCGCAGATAAGATAACCCTAGTTAAATGAAAACTGGAAAATCAGCGAGCACTGATCAGTTGTTGTCCAGCTGTTGCCGTAGACAAAATGACTCGCGTTCTTACTACGATCCTGGTCCTAACGGTGGCTTTGGCCATCACCCATGCTAGTGTTGTTCGTCAGTTTCCGCCCTTTAAACAACAGTTTATCGAAAATCACAATCTGCGTTTCTCTGTGCGTGCTGAAGAAAAGACCTATCGCTTGCCCAATAACACGGAACCTTTGGAATATAATATCGATCTAACCACGAATGTGCACAAAGGAGAGAAAGAATTTCAAGGATCTGTGATCATTAGCCTGAAAGTCCTTGAGACTAGCTCGAATATTGTGGTGCATGCACGGCAACTGGAGATTTTGTCAGTGGTAATACGCAAGTCCGATGCAGCTGAGACAACTAACGTCCCACTAGAAATCGCAGAAGATAAGGACCGCGAGTTCTTGATTCTCTCCGCCAAGGATCTTTCCTTTGAAGAGGATACCACCTGGCTGCTGACTATTAAGTACAAGGGCAATCTGCGCACGGACAATGGCGGCTTCTACCGCTCCTCGTACACCGATGAGACTGGTGCTACCAAATACTTGGCCACCACTCAGTTCGAGAGCACCGATGCCCGTCACGCTTTTCCCTGCTATGATGAGCCGGCTAAGCGAGCCAAGTTTACGATTACCATACACCACGACCCCAGCTACAATGCCATCAGCAATATGCCAGTAGATGAGACCAAATCGAGGTGTGTTCTATCAGCTAGAGAGTGGAATTGACATTCCTTTACATTTTATTTAATCTACATTCGTTCCAATAAATTTCGTTTGAATTTAGCCCTGGTACCACGGCTTTCCAGACCACTCTTAGTATGCCTAGCTATCTGGTGGCATTCATTGTATCGGAGTTTGTGTATTCGGAAGGGAAGCTTAATGGTCTACCGCAGCGCGTTTTCTCCCGTAAAGGCACCGAGCATGAGCAGGAATGGGCTTTGACCACAGGCATGTTGGTCGAGAAGCGTCTTTCTGGTTATTTCGATGTACCTTTTTCTCTACCCAAGCTGGATCAGGCGGCTATTCCTGACTTTGCTGCTGGCGCCATGGAAAACTGGGGTCTGGCCACATACCGTGAGGAGTATTTGCTGTACAATGTCGAAAATTCTACAACTAATACACAGACGAACATTGCTACCATTGAGGCTCACGAGGATGCTCATATGTGGTTCGGTGACCTGGTTGCCATCGAATGGTGGAGCTATCTATGGCTCAAAGAAGGATTTGCAACACTCTTCGAGAACTTGGCTGTCGATTTGGTAAGCGAACATTTATCAGCAGAAGGTGAACCAAGTTCCAACTCAGAATTATTTACAACAAATAGGCATATCCGGAATGGGACATATTTCAAATTTTCCATATTGACTCATATCAAGGCGCCATGATCGCTGATGGTATTCCCACAGAGCGTCCGATGACCTACTACGTGGAGACACCTTCGGACATTGAATTACTCTATGACTCGATTGCGTATGCCAAGGCAGGTTCAGTGCTAGACATGTGGCGTCATGCTCTGACCAATAGAGTTTTCCAGCGTGGCCTTCACAACTATCTGGGGAAGAAGTAAGAATATTACCTAGATGATCATAATTAGGTACTAATTGTCCTTATTATAGGGCTTATTCTGCTGCCAATGAGACGGATCTGTTTGATGCCATTTCACTGGCCGCTCGAGAATTGAACTACGAAGTTGAAGCTCCAGTAGGCGACATGATGTCCAGTTGGACCCGTCAAAGTGGACTTCCGCTGCTAAATGTGGAACGAAACTATAACGATGGCTCCTTCACCATCAAGCAAGAACATTATACTAATGAAAAGGACGTAGAGGCCAACAATTTGTGGTACGTGCCAGTGAATTACGCATTACAATCGAATCCTGATTTCCGTCAGACCGAAGCCACTCACTATCTCATCAATGAGAAGGACTTGAGCATCAGCGATGCCGAGCTGAAGAGTGATGGCTGGTTGATACTGAACAAGCAATCGACGGGCTACTATCGCATCAATTACGATACGCGCAACTGGCAGCTGATCAGCCAAGGCTTGGCCGATCGTCCGCATAAGATTCATCCTCGTAACCGCGCCCAGCTCATTGATGATGCGTACCGTTTCGCCACTAGTGGTCGCTTGCCACATGGCGTGCTTCTTCAGTTGCTCACTTACCTGCCTCAGGAAAATCAATATGCACCATGGTCGACGGCCAACTCCGTGATCAGTCTGTTCCATCGGTATCTGAGCGGGGATGGGTCCTACGAGCATTTCCAGTTCTATGTTGCTGCATTGGTCAGAGATCAATTCGACAAATTTGGCGTGAACGACATCAACGGAGAGCAGCATTTGGCCAAGTTTACCCGCAACGCGGTCATCAACGTAGCCTGTCTGGCTGGCTTGAAGAACTGCCTGGATGAGACAAACGCTAAGCTGCAAGCTTTGGTCCAGCATGGCACGCCAATTGAAGCCAATCTGCAGACGCCCGTCTACTGCAATGGTCTCAAGCAGGCCGACGATACAACCTTCAACTTTGTCTACGATAAACTGATGAAATCTTCAAATCAGGCTGAACGTCGTCTGCTCATCTCAGCCCTGGGTTGCGCTCAGGATGCAAGTCAGCTGGAGAAGTATGTGTCCAGCAGCATTGACGAGTCTAACCAGCTGCGCCCTCAGGAGCGCTCTACGTTGCTCTATCCTACTTACTCTCGTGGATCGGTGGGTCTGAGTGTATGCATTGATTTCCTGCTCAAGAACTATGAGATGTATGCTAAGCTTAATGCCGGCTTTGGTGACGTTAGTCCACTTTACTTCGATATTGTGGTCATGTCCGCCTATGTGGTGAACGACAGTCAAAAGGCAAAGCTTCAGCAACTAATCGATGAGGTCAAAAACTCCGTATTTGTACCCTCATTACTTCAGACCACTGTAGATACTATTGTTGACGCTAACATGGCTTGGTTGGCTTCCAATCGTGGACCCATAGTTTCGTGGCTAACATCCTTCCGTAATAGCAGTTCCACCTTGACAGTTTCTATGCTTGCCATGGCGCTGTCCTTTTTCGTCGCCAAATTGTTCTAGTTTGTATAATGTAAAAACCGTTACTAAGTTAGTTTAATGTACGATTTCATTGACTGTTCAATATGTTTGTGAAATTATCGTTTGCTAATAAAAATTATCAAGAATATGTTTGGTCCCTGTTCTTGAATTTATAAAAACTATTATCACTTTATAGGAGCTGATAAGAAAGTTCTTCGAAGAACCAAATGTAGTCGTGCACTACCGAAAAATGTGAAAGATGTGGCTTTAACTGTTTTTTCCTAATCTTCAAGAGTCATGCATATGTGATAAATCAATAGAGGAGGTCAATAGCAACTTGCTAGTGGTTGTGCATTAATCATTTGTCTGTAGATCTGTACAGAAGCTATTGTAAATCAGCACACATATTTTTGTATATGCCAACTTTCAAGTTCCTAGAATGATTTTCCAAGCTACTGGTGGGCATATCGTAAAAACAACATTTTATAAGATGGCGGTATATATCTAACAAGTATATATTTCGAATTTCAGTATTCTAGCTTCGATAGCGGCTAGTGGCGAAATAGTTTTAAATGACACGGGTAGACGGACGGCCAGGAAAACGGACATTGCACAAAACTCATATACTATTTCCCTTCGTGAATGAATATAAGAATTATATCGTCATCAATTAAGTTGTTCCGCTTCAAAACACAAACTTCTTAGTATTTTTCGTTTTATTTTTTATTGTTTGTTTCTGTCTAACATTTCTATGTTAACAAATTTCTTGATAAGAGATACACTAGATGATAAAGTGAGAACTCTGTTATCAACTAAGGCCGTCTGTATTTCATCTTCAACTGGCGGCCACTTGATGTGTTATCGAATGAGTTAGCAGTCTGACCATTGCCCACTCAAACACTTGACAACCGTATTTAGCAAGCTTATTCTCTACAGTCAAGGCGCACGCGTTCAAGCTTAAGATCGTTGCCATGATTTACGGCATTTACTGGCTAACAAATTGACTTGTTACTTGGATGGCTTTATGGGCCCGCGAATTTGATTAAAATAATCTTTATGCCTGCCGGCCGATAAGATGAACTACACAAGTTAAGTGTGAACTAAAAATCTGGCCGATTGGCGCAACAATTTGACTTATAAGTGGAAAATCAGCGAGCGCTGCTCAGTTGATGTCGCACCGTTGACAAAATGACTCGCGTTTTCACTCCGATCCTGGCCCTTCTTTTGGTGTTGGCCACCACCAACGCGGCCATTGTACGTCAGTTTCCGCCCTTCGAGCAAAAGCAGCAGTTAATCGAAAATCCTAACTTACGCTTACCCGTGCGTGCTGAAGAAAAAACCTATCGCTTGCCCAATAACACGGAACCTTTGGAATATAATATCGATCTAACCACGAATGTGCACAAAGGAGAGAAAGAATTTCAAGGATCTGTGATCATTAGCCTGAAAGTCCTTGAGACTAGCTCGAATATTGTGGTGCATGCACGGCAACTGGAGATTTTGTCAGTGGTAATACGCAAGTCCGATGCAGCTGAGACAACTAACGTCCCACTAGAAATCGCAGAAGATAAGGACCGCGAGTTCTTGATTCTCTCCGCCAAGGATCTTTCCTTTGAAGAGGATACCACCTGGCTGCTGACTATTAAGTACAAGGGCAATCTGCGCACGGACAATGGCGGCTTCTACCGCTCCTCGTACACCGATGAGACTGGTGCTACCAAATACTTGGCCACCACTCAGTTCGAGAGCACCGATGCCCGTCACGCTTTTCCCTGCTATGATGAGCCGGCTAAGCGAGCCAAGTTTACGATTACCATACACCACGACCCCAGCTACAATGCCATCAGCAATATGCCAGTAGATGAGACCAAATCGAGGTGTGTTCTATCAGCTAGAGAGTGGAATTGACATTCCTTTACATTTTATTTAATCTACATTCGTTCCAATAAATTTCGTTTGAATTTAGCCCTGGTACCACGGCTTTCCAGACCACTCTTAGTATGCCTAGCTATCTGGTGGCATTCATTGTATCGGAGTTTGTGTATTCGGAAGGGAAGCTTAATGGTCTACCGCAGCGCGTTTTCTCCCGTAAAGGCACCGAGCATGAGCAGGAATGGGCTTTGACCACAGGCATGTTGGTCGAGAAGCGTCTTTCTGGTTATTTCGATGTACCTTTTTCTCTACCCAAGCTGGATCAGGCGGCTATTCCTGACTTTGCTGCTGGCGCCATGGAAAACTGGGGTCTGGCCACATACCGTGAGGAGTATTTGCTGTACAATGTCGAAAATTCTACAACTAATACACAGACGAACATTGCTACCATTGAGGCTCACGAGGATGCTCATATGTGGTTCGGTGACCTGGTTGCCATCGAATGGTGGAGCTATCTATGGCTCAAAGAAGGATTTGCAACACTTTTCGAGAACTTGGCTGTCGATTTGGTAAGCGAACATTTATCAGCAGAAGGTGAATCGAGTTCCAATTCACAATTATTTACAACAAATAGGCATATCCGGAATGGGATATATTCCAAACATTCCATACTGGGTCATATCAAAGTGCCATGGTCGCTGATGGTAATCCCGCAGTGCGTTCGATGACCTACCACGTGGAGAAACCCTCGGATATTTCACTACTCTATGACTCAATTGCGTATGCCAAGGCAGGTTCTGTGCTAGACATGTGGCGTCATGCTCTGACCAATAGAGTTTTCCAGCGTGGCCTTCACAACTATCTGGGGAAGAAGTAAGAATATTACCTAGATGATCATAATTAGGTACTAATTGTCCTTATTATAGGGCTTATTCCGCTGCCAATGAGACGGATCTGTTTGATGCCATTTCACTGGCCGCTCGCGAATTGAACTACGCCGTGGCTGCTCCCGTTGGAGACATGATGACCACTTGGACCCGCCAGGGTGGATTGCCCCTATTGAGTGTGGAGCGCAACTATAACGATGGCTCCTTCACCATCAAACAGGAGCAATATACGAATAACAAAGACGTAAAAGGCGACAAGTCCTGGTACGTGCCAGTGAATTACGCATTACAATCGAATCCTGATTTCCGTCAGACCGAAGCCACTCACTATCTCATCAATGAGAAGGACTTGAGCATCAGCGATGCCGAGCTGAAGAGTGATGGCTGGTTGATACTGAACAAGCAATCGACGGGCTACTATCGCATCAATTACGATACGCGCAACTGGCAGCTGATCAGCCAAGGCTTGGCCGATCGTCCGCATAAGATTCATCCTCGTAACCGCGCCCAGCTCATTGATGATGCGTACCGTTTCGCCACTAGTGGTCGCTTGCCACATGGCGTGCTTCTTCAGTTGCTCACTTACC
Organism: Drosophila pegasa; assembly: GCA_035046225.1. Taxonomy (NCBI): domain Eukaryota; kingdom Metazoa; phylum Arthropoda; class Insecta; order Diptera; family Drosophilidae; genus Drosophila; species Drosophila pegasa. The sequence continues at coordinate 4,198,667 of JAWNOD010000398.1, read as the reverse complement.
TGCCTCAGGAAAATCAATATGCACCATGGTCGACGGCCAACTCCGTGATCAGTCTGTTCCATCGGTATCTGAGCGGGGATGGGTCCTACGAGCATTTCCAGTTCTATGTTGCTGCATTGGTCAGAGATCAATTCGACAAATTTGGCGTGAACGACATCAACGGAGAGCAGCATTTGGCCAAGTTTACCCGCAACGCGGTCATCAACGTAGCCTGTCTGGCTGGCTTGAAGAACTGCCTGGATGAGACAAACGCTAAGCTGCAAGCTTTGGTCCAGCATGGCACGCCAATTGAAGCCAATCTGCAGACGCCCGTCTACTGCAATGGTCTCAAGCAGGCCGACGATACAACCTTCAACTTTGTCTACGATAAACTGATGAAATCTTCAAATCAGGCTGAACGTCGTCTGCTCATCTCAGCCCTGGGTTGCGCTCAGGATGCAAATCAGCTGGAGAAGTATGTGTCCAGCAGCATTGATGAGTCTAACCAGCTGCGCCCTCAGGAGCGTTATACGCTGTTGAGTCCCACCTACTCTCGTGGATCGGTGGGTCTGAATGTATGCATTGAATTTTTGCTCAAGAATTGGGAAGCATATGCTAAGCTAAATGCCGGCTTTGGTGGTGTTAATCCACTTTACTCTGATATTTTGGGCATGGCCGGCTATGTGGTCAACGAGAGTCAAAAGGCAAAGCTGCAGGAGCTGATTGATGTGGTCAAAAACTCCGTATATGTGCCCGATACACTTCAGGCTAGCGTAGATACCACCGTTAACGCTAACATGGCTTGGCTGGAATCCAATCGCGGACCCATAGTTTCGTGGGTAACATCCTTCCGTAACGGCAGTCCCGCCTTGACAGTTTCTATGCTCGCCATGGCGCTGTGCCTGTTCGTCGCAAAATTGTTCTAGTTTGTATAATGTAAGAACCGTTATTAAGTTATTTTAAGGTACGACTTCCTTGATTGACCAATATGTTTGTATAAATATTTCTGAAATTACTGTTTGCCAATAAAAATGTTCAAATTTATATCCTGTCGTTCAAATTAGAGTAATTATTATTACTTTATAGGAGTTGATAAGAAAGTGCTTTCAACTATTTCTACTTTGCAATCCATATTATTTCAGTATTTATGAAGGTTATAGAATACATTTTTTTTATTTTTGGTGCTACGGCTAGGGATTTTATGGTTTTTGTCCACCATAAATAGCTCAATGACTTATCAATACAACCAATTCGATCACATGGCAACAATAATCGTTATCGATAAGTAATCCGCCAATGACAAACACCATTTTGTGCTTATCACTCGATGATGATATATAATTAGACTTCAAACAATTCCATAGCAGTTAGGCTAACCGAAGGCGACAAATTCAATTTAATTCTCGAAGTACATACGAAATTATTCAATTATCTGGATAAGTGGGCTTACAATTTGGATTGGACTCCGAGATCTTTATCAACCGAATTTCATTATCATATGAAACGTTTTTCAATTTCCTATTATAAAAAAAATATTATAACTGACTGTTCTAGCTCATGTGATAGATTAACCATACACCCCATATCACCAACATTTTATTGGCAGTAAAAAGCGAAATACAAAACTATATACTAATATTTTATTAGAAACAGTTGATTGTAATTCCCCTCATAATTCCACTTTATGATTAATGTGATTAGATAATGATTTGTAATGTTTTTGGTTCTTTTTTCCTTGTTGCTAAATTTTTGGAGAGCAACTCATGCAAGCGTTACATCTAAAAATATAAATACGCATGAGCTAAGACTTAAGTAAATGAGCAGTCTGAGTGACTCAACTGCTTAAGGCGTGCTCGAGCCGCAGCCTATAAATAAATCAACGAAAAATAATTTTAGACTTAGTGATATATATTGTCCGATCCCGAAGACTATAAATCATTCGATGAAATACACTTGATCTAAGTGATCTGAACAATACGTTCGTAGTTGACGAGATCTCGGCACCGACTGTCGCGTCGATCTCCGCTGCGAATCTCATTTATAGTCATCTTTCCACACTTCTGCTATCTATTCATGCTGTAGCATTTGTTTATGAACTTGATTGGAAAAAATACTAGAGTCATACATAACGTTGGACCTCTGTAGATTGTGCTACGTGACTTCTCCTTTTTTTCAATCGATGAATATCAGTATTGCTGTTTTGCTAAGGGCAACAAATATTTCTGATATCTCTTTATCGCGAAAACTTTATTAAAAAGTGATATGAATTGGAACGAGCATATATAGAGAAGCAATCAATCGATTATTCAGGACAAATACATTTTCTTCGTGCTACCACTCGGTGGGGTTTACATACCTTAAATGAGTCATTTCCGTTATATTATCTGGATTAAAGTCCGTCGTTAAGTCTTTCAATATATAACTGTCGGCCGTACTTAAGTCTTTGATTGGCATGTGCACATACATAGGACATAAATCACCGCTAGACGCTCTTATCGTAATCGTCGTTTAATCTATAAGCAATGCGCTCATTATCTTGACTCAAATAAAATGTTTTAAGGTTGGAGATAAATCGTTGTCAAAGCCGTCATATATAGCTCCCACAATTGGTAGCTGACTTTAGTTTAGTTTTTCGCGTTTCTGGCCGCAGTTCTCGCGAATTTCAGTCTCGTCCAGTAATAGAATGTGAGTGCCTATCCCTTATATAATGTGGTGAAATACTTGGTGAAATTATCTACATATGTGAATACTGATCTCGAATCCCAATAATTTGCAGTTGAAATGTTCAGCCTGCGTTTGGCTGTCCTCGGGGCGGTTTGCCTGTGCGTCGTGCTAGCGGCTCCACGGCAGGAACCGGAAGTGCTGCCGCCATCCACCCTTGCGGAACCACAGCTCTATGAATATAGACTGTCAACGAACATAAATCCGATTAACTATAATATTACATTGCGCCCCTATTTGCTAGAGAGCGATAAGAACCGCTTCACCTTCGATGGCGAGGTATTTATCGAAATCGAACCGGTCACGTCGATAAAACTCGTGTCGCTGCACTCCAAAAATTTGGTCTATACGCTGTCTGAGTACTGGGCCAAGCCGGCAACAGTCACTGCACCAGTTACCAAACTCAAGCTGACAGATGGCCCCCATAATTTGGACACTGATATTAAGAATATGACCACAGCCGCGGATCTGGTCGCCAAGCAGCGTTATATTTTGCACTTCGTCTATACGGGTCTGATGGAAGATGATATGCATGGCTTCTATCGCAGCTCCTATGTGAATGACAACAATGAGACCAAGTAGGTGCACGATATTCGTTTAGAGAATTGAACTTACGCTCTAACTTTGGCAGATGGCTGGGTTCCACGCAGTTCCAGACCCATCATGCACGTCGTGCCTTCCCCTGCTTCGACGAGCCGCAGTTCAAGGCGACCTTCGATGTGAACTTGAAACGCCATTACACGTTCAATAGTGTCAGTAATACGAGGCTAATATCCTCAACGCCTACGGCTGATGGGTAAGTTTCGAGTGACACGTTGACTTATAAAATGGTGGGCTAACTCTTATGCTTGCTGCAGCCAATACTTTGTGGATGTATATAAGACCACGCCCAAAATGTCCACCTACCTACTGGCCTTCATTATCTCGGAGTTCTCCATACGCAAGGACGACAAGTTCGGAGTGCTAGCACGCCCCGAGTTTTACACGCAAACGCAGTATAGCTTCAACGTGGGTCGTGAGATCCTGGATGCGATGGGCGAATATTTGGCCATGGACTACTACACGCTGGGCAATGATAAGATGGATATGGCTGCCATACCCGATTTCTCAGCGGGCGCCATGGAGAACTGGGGCCTGCTCACCTACAGAGAGCGCAGCCTGCTGGTGGATGAGACCGCCACGACACTCTCGTCCCGCCAGTCGATCGCCGCTGTTGTCGCCCACGAACAGGCTCATATGTGGTTCGGCGATCTGGTCACCTGCAAGTGGTGGAGCTACACCTGGCTGAACGAGGGCTTTGCCAGGTATTTCCAATACTTTGGCACCGCCATGGTCGAGAAAGACTGGGACATGGGCGCGCAGTTTGTGGTCGATCAAATCCAATCGGTGATGGGCATGGACTCGACAGAGGGCACCAATCCCTTGAGCGATGAGAACACTTTCACTCCGGCGCATCTGAGTCGCATGTTCAATAGCATCTCCTACAACAAGGGTGCCACCTTCATACGCATGATTGAGCACACAATGGGCTCGCCGAACTTCCAGAAATCTCTGCGGGAGTACCTCGCCAAATAGTAAGTCCATGCAATAGAACGTCAAGCTATGAATATTTACTATATATGCCAATTACAGCAAATATCAGTCATCGATACCGGAATACTTGTTGAATGCCTGGCTCGACAATTGGCCCGCTAATCTGTCCAAGGACGATGCGCAGAAGATCTTCAACAGCTTCACCACCCAAGTGGGCTATCCACTGATCAATGCTGAGCTGAGCGCCGATGGCAAGACCGTCAAGTTCGACCAGAAGCGTTTCCTGCTCAAGCAAACGGACAACGCCGACCCCAAGTTGGTCTACACAGTGCCGATTAGCTACACCACCAATCTGGAGAAGGACTTCAGCAACACAAAGCCGAAGCTGGTGCTGCCCGCCAATGCTGCAACGACCGTGACGCTGCCCAGTGCGGTGACATGGGTGTTGGCCAACATTCAGGAGACGGGCTACTACCGTGTTAACTACACTGAGAAGAACTGGAATGCCATTCACACGGCGCTCGCCAGCAGCAATTGGGGCGATATACACGAGGTGAATCGCGCCCAGGTGGTTGACGACTTGCTCAACTTGGCTCGCGCTGGCCACATTGCATACGAGCTGACCCTGAAGGTGCTCGAGTATCTGGAGACAGAAATCAATTACATACCCTGGACGTCAGCTTTCAATGGCTTCAACTACCTGTCCATACGCCTGGGCACAGATATCACCCACTTCAGCACATACATTCGCCAGCTGACCAACAAGGCGTACAACATGCTGGGCTTCGAGGAGAGCAGCGCGAACACAGCGCTCGAAATCTACTTGCGCACAAAGGTTCTGTCCTGGAGCTGTCGCTATGGCAACATCGATTGCATCAATCGGGCCAAGAGCTATTTCAGGTCGCTCTCAACTGTGCCCAAGAACATTCGTTCCGTGGTCTACTGTGTGTCGCTGCGTGAGGGAGGCGTGACCGAGTTCAATTCCCTGTATGAGAAGTTCAAGACCGAAAAGGTGGCCACCGAGGAGACGCTGCTGCAGAACTCATTCGGCTGCGTGAAGAACCAGGCGCTCATCGAGCGTGTCTTCGGTATGGTCTTGAGCGAGGAGATTCGTCGCCAGGACAAATCCTCAGTGCTCAGCACCCTGTACACTGAGAACAACGAGAACGTTAGCCCCGTCTTCAAGTTGGTCACCGAAAAGTTCGATGCATTGGCCACTGCGTAAGTAGCCGCCGCCAATTGTCCAGCCCAACATATCTAATTAATATTGATTTTATTTTCCCTATGCAGCATGGGTGGCTACTCGTCGGTTGCCACAGTCATCTCCAACATTGCGGCTCGCTTCACCGAGCAATCGCAGCTGGAGGATCTGCAGAAGTTCACAGCCGCCAACGGCGCCAAGTTTGGCAGCTCGGTAAGCACTTTGACTGCCGCCGAGACGACCGTCAAGGAGAACCTGGCCTGGGCCGACACCAGGCTGGGCACCTTCCGCACCTACTTGGCCAGGCGCAACGGCAGCGCCATGCTGAGCGGCTTCAGCCTGCTCACCCTGCTGCTGGTGGCCCTGGCCACGCTGCTGCGCTAAGGCCCCCAGATTGGGCCAGTTGCCATATTGGAACAGGCGCCATAAACCAGCCAGATAAGAGGGCTTTGAATAAAACTATGTTGACTTTAACTTATAATAAAACAATCCAAAACTCTATCTAATCTTTATGGGACTTGACGCGCGTTTAATAATTTTCACCTGTCAATATTAGTTAGCTCGAATTCTGAGAACTCAACTGGACGAATATTTTACACACTTTAGCAAACTTCAATCCATGTGGACTATATCTTTGATATCATCTACAAATATTGGGCTAGCAGCAATGATATGGGTTGCGTTTATGATCGGCCGAAATGTCAAAGAGCTGTCCGTCAGAAATAACTCAATCAATTTTACTGTTTATATAGTTGATAAGCTCGCAGTCACCAAATTCAAGGTTAAGCGATTCTTAATCGATATTATATATGCATATATCTCTAATATGTTCTCCAATTACTTCTCATTCTCATTCCTGAACCAGCTCGCTCTAATGGGTAATATAAAACAAGTAAGAAAACTCTAGTCGGGCCTGGCCGACTAGGGGATACCCTGAGCCCCGTCGAATCTGTGTTTTTCATAGAATTTGGGGTTTGATACCCAAAAAGTAACAAAATTCAAAATTGCTTAAAATACATATAAAGCTAAATATAAAATTTGGTGTCTCTAGCTTAAAAGTTGGGCGAGATATAATATATATACACGGACCTACAAAAAAATTTTAAGTCTCTAGCTCTTATACGGGCTGAAATCGGCCCGTTCAAACATACGGACGGACGGACATGGCCAAATCGATTTCTCTTGTCGTCCTGATCAAGAATATATATACTTTATGGGGTCTGCCACGCCTCCTTCTGCCTGTTACATACATCCAACAAAACCATTATACCCTGATTACCCATTTTCAATGGGCTCAGGGTATAAAAAACAATAGCTCAGTAAACAAATATTATTGTCTCGATCAAGTTGAATGAATATATACATATATATTTCTTTATGAATTGTAATTCGAGTGTGCATGAATGCTGACAATCCATATTGAAAATATTTGTTTTACAAATGCCTCGAAATACCACTCAAAAACTGGTTTACCAACATTTTAGGCGTGACTCGGGCACAAAGAAACAGAAACAATTTGTATCGATCTGCCGTATATGAAGAGATTATGCTTATTCTAACAACTTTTTCATTTAAAGTCTAATTTTATTTTTAATTTTCATATTTGTTTAGATTTGTACTGTAATTAGTTCAAGCCGTACTTTGTTTACGTTATTATGCAGCAACCACATCGGAGTAACAATAAGAATGCCTGCTTAATCATCCCATCGACTGCTACCGTCCGTCCACATTATCTTATCATCGCGCAAAAAAACAACATCTACATCATCTGTGTTTGGGCGATTTTGAGTTTGCTCAATTTTAAATAGGCAATACGCTCAGTGCTGAAACTGCTCTCGGCATGTACAGTATGGGAGGCAGCACCTGGCTGCTCGCCGCACTTTTATCAATAGCCCTGATAGCCGGCGTCGAGTGTGCGAATTATCGGCTTGACCGCAGCGTACTGCCCGTGTTCTATGACCTGCGTATAACCCTGAACTCCGCCGATAATAGGCCGGGCGCCACGTTCAAGGGCGATGTTAAGATCACGTTGCAGGCGATGCGGGCAGATGTGAAAGCGATCACGCTGCACAAGGAACAACTTGATATAACAGAAGTGGGGCTCAATGATGGCTCACTGCTGCACAACATTCCGAGCAGCTATTTGGACTATGATGAGACAACGAAAAAGCTGACTGTACGCCTGGAGCACGCGCTGCCCGTCAATGCTAACGCAACGCTGCACTTCAAGTACACGGGCAAGGTGTACAGCGATATGAAGGGTGCGTTCTCCGTCAGCTATAAGGAGGAGGACACGGGCGAGATCAAGTGGATGGTCTTGACGCAGTTGCAGCGCATCTATGCGCGGCTGGTCTTTCCCTGCTTCGATGAGCCGGCCTTCAAGGCCAAGTTCCAGCTGCGCATTGGACGACCGAGCAACGTTAAGGCCATCAGCAATACCAAGCTAATCGCAACCACAGAACTGGGGTAAGCTGACGCAGATAACCATCAAGCGCGTGGCCAACTTATAGATTATATTTCGATTGCAGCAATGATTGGTTTATGGATCAATTCGAAGTTACACCTATTATGTCCACTTATCTATTGGCGTTTATGGTCTCCGAGTATAAGGCACGTGGCGACATCAATGACCTCGCTATAATAACGCGCCCGCAGGACTACGACGACTCCGAATTTAGCCATGATGTGGCTAAGCGTGCTTTATATGCCTACAGCAAGCTATTCCAACGTGACTATAAGGAGCTGGGCAATGAGGTTCTCTTGCATGCGAGCACACCGAGCTTTCCACACAATGGCATGGAGAACTGGGGCCTCATTATCTACAGGTGAGGCCTAAGTGACTGAAGGGGAAACTTCTTCAGTCTCAAAAGGGTGCTTCACTGGATCGTCGAGTGGAAGACTATACATCCTTGCTCCTTTTCATATCCATATAGAATTTGATTATAATCTCTTCATTGCAGACAGGACGTACTACAAAATAAGCCATATTATTCAGATGGCTGGCACGATAGGGAGATGACCCTACGCATTATCGCGCACGAGACATCGCACATGTGGTTCGGTAACAGTGTAACGTTTGCCTGGTGGAATACCTTCTGGTTAAACGAGGCATTCGCGCGATACTACGAGTACTTCATAGGGCATCAGGTAAATAAATATAAATTCTAGACTTATGACTAATGAAATTATTATTTTTCTTCTTTACAGCTCTACCCAGACTATAAATTGGACGAGCAGTTCGTTGTGCGCCAGATGCAGTTGATCTTTGGCACAGATGCCGGCGCAAGCGCCCAGCCACTGACAAGCAAAGTGGATGAGGTTCAAACCCCTTCAGAGATCGCCAGCCAGTTCAGCGGCATTGCCTATGCCAAGGGCGCTAGTATAGTGCGCATGTGGCGCAATGCGATGGGAGAGCAGAAGTTTGATACGGCCATCCGGAACTACCTAAAGCAGCAGTGAGTAGCATTTGCCTAGCAGCGATACAATTAATATCCTTTCTGTCATAATGCCCGCAGCCATTTGGGTAACACCGTGCCAGAGAATTTGTATGCACATCTCAGGGAAAATTGGCCAGCAGCTCAGAGAGTTGACTTGTATCAGTTCTTTTACGATTTCACGCAGCAGGTGGGCTTCCCGACGATCGTCGTGAAACGTGTGGCATCCAACGAGTTCGTTCTAAGTCAATCCCGCTTCGTACGGAGCCGTGATGACATCGATGTCGACTTACGCTACACGGTGCCCATTACCTACGCCACAAATGTGTCGCCCGACTTTAAAAATTTGACGCCCGCCGTGTACTTCAATAAGTGGGATGAGTTTCTGCATCTGTCATTTCCGGATCCCATCGACTGGATTGTGCTCAACCTGAAACAGTCCAACTACTACCGCGTGCAGTATGCGTCGCCGCTGTTAAAGCACATTGCACTGGCTCTGACCAAGCACAAACACAGCAAAATATCCCCTGAGAATCGCGCAGCTCTCATTGATGATCTCTTCAACTTTGCTGGGGTTGGATCGACTAATTATGCCGAAGTGTTCCAGTTTATGGAGTACATGAACACAGAAGTCGACTATGTTCCCTGGTATGCCGCCTATGTAGGAATGGAGCAGGTGGTGAAGCGTCTGAGCCTAGAGGTGCTGCCCTACTTCGCAAAGTATCTGAGCGACATCACAGCAGCGGTCTTCAACAATCTAGACGTAGGCTGGAGGTCCACTGACACCGTGATGGATGTCTACAATCGCGACAAGCTGGTGTCGTGGCTCTGCAAATACCAGAGCTCCAATTGTGACGTCAGGGTGCAAGCACAATTTGAAATGACCTCTGAAAAGCCATCCCCCGACTATCGGGAGACATTTTACTGTGCTGCTGCCAGAGCTGGTAAATACGACATGATAATGGAGCTCTATCGGCACGAGAAAAATACAGCCGAACGAGAGCTTCTTTGGCGCGCCGCCAGCTGTACACGGGAATATCATAGGCACTACTTCAATGAGATCTTGGACAGCAACACTAGCGTGCCTCTGAAGACAGCTGGCCTCGCGCAGCTCTACCAGCAGAATCCCGACTTGATAACACACATTTTCCTTACCGTGACAATAGACATTGCGCGCTTGGCTGAAGCGTAAGATCTATGCAAGATTTGATCTTCTCCCTCGACTATATTAATCTCATGAATCCTTCATTTGCAGCTTGCACAGCTGGCCGGCGACGGCTACGGCCTTGAGCAATATGGCGGAATACTTTACCACAATGGAACAGAAACAGCTCTTTTCCGAGTTCGTTAGCGAGAACCATATGCTGTTTGGCAGCTCCGAGTCAATATTGCACCAAGCGTTGGCAAACGTAGACGATAATATGAACTGGGCCGACGTGCACTTAAAAAGACTCAATGACTACCTGATCACAAGGAACAAAGCTGCTGATCCAAAGCTGATCTCGGCGCTGCTGTTGATAGTGGCATCGCTATTAAATTTTTTGTTTCTATAAAAAGCAGTTAATCCATTGTACGGATAAAATTGATAGCACGAAATGGCACTTTTATATATTAAAAAGAGTATGTTCTTATATGAAGTCTTTCTTGAGTCTGGGGACTGGATAACTATAAGCATTGAAGCTAGGAGGAACATATCCTTGTACATACAAAGTATTCATGTACCTCCACTCTATTACTCACTATTGTTACGAAAAGCTTTATCTTCGACCGTTTTATTGCTATATGGAAAAATTTGACAAGTTACTTAGTGATGACCTCATCTATAGACGATTGTAACCGTGCAGGGGCTTGGATTGAGAATTTCTATTGGCCTTCAGTCCACGTAGATCTATAAATTTTATAATGCGTATATTAGGCAATGGCATATCAGATGATAAATGTACAGTTTCTGAGCCACGGGCTAGTATTGAATATTTATGTTAACGCCCTACATTTCACAGCTGCTATTGTATCTAGCTGCGATAAGTGAGGCTTAGGCAAGTCTATTGATTCTGGGAAAAAAAATATTTTGAGTATGCTTTCGCTGATAATTGATGTTAGAATACGCCTGACACTCCCAATTATAGAATTTCATATTTTGTGCACTTAGATCTATACATATATGCCAATTTATATGTTATCAATCATATGGCTATATCAAGTGTCCAACTTCAACACACGCCCATTTTCGATAAGAGCAAATTGTCAAAATTCACATAATCTAATCGTTGAACAAATGTTCTAACCTTATATCAAAGGCTTGCGACCACGCACAGTTCATAAAGATACACAAAAACTACACGTTGGGAACAGTGCGTCACACACCAATGGTAACTAATTCGATTGGTCCTACCAATTCTTGAAAAGTAATCTCTCATAAAAATCACCAATTGCTTGGAAGTGATTATGAGTCAATTTGAATAGAATTGACCATTCACTTCAATTAATGACGATCTACTTTAGAGTCCAGAGAACTTTAAGTGCCTTACTATCATAGGAAACTGATGGTAATTGGTGATAAAACCTAATAGTTCAACAACTTTGTATTCTCTAGCTTAAGTATTCGTTTGCCCATATTACCAAATAACATTCGATGTTTCCAACATGTTCATAAATAAACATAAACTGATTCAACTTCGCACCTCTCTACGTATGTATATAGCTCTATAGGAATAATAAATAAATAATACCCTGTAATTCCAATCACAATGGGTTGAGAGTATGACAATCAATCAATCTTTTTTGACTACTGTCTGAAAAAAACCGTAAGTCTTTGTTATATCTTGATTTAAATAGGCAAATCTAAAAATATCCATTTTTACATTTTTTTTAAATGAACGATTATTTTGAACATTCTTCGTGATTATACCTTCTGTTCGAGTCTACCTTTACAGTATTTCTAGTAACACCCAAATGACAATTATGTATGTATTTTAATAGCTTCTCGTGTGAAATTTTTAAAGATAATATTTCAACAACAATGTACGTAATCATATCTGCGAGCACGGTTTTTATGACTTAACGGATGTCCAAATAATAGTTCGTAATAGTCCCGAGCCCACACAAAAAAATATATATGAATATACATACTTTTTTATCAACATTGATAAAAAGTATGTATATTCATATAGTAATAAATTTCCATAAAAAGCGATTTCATATCAAGACTCGGGTCCCCAGCAGATATTGCCATAGGCCAATCCACAGTTGGAAACAATGTGCCGAAATCAACTAATTTACCGATTGTTCATCCTTAGTCATATTCTTATCTTATCTGTAAAAAATCACCAACTATTTGGAAGGGCTTATATTAACAGAATTTGAGAACATTAAAACAGTATTCGAAGAACCATCGACATGAGCAGTTCGTGGTTCGGGGCTTGGCGGTTGGTCGCACTTATCACATTAACATGGATCGGGGGACACGAGTGTGATATTAACTATAGGCTAAATACTAACGTATTGCCATCGTTATACAACCTTGGCATCAGCTTACGGGACAATACAATAACCCCCGATATTCCTGCTACAAATTTCGATGGCGAGGTCAGCATTACTTTGCAGACGGCTGTGGAGAATGTGAAGGAAATCACCCTGCACAAGGACGTAACTCTTGTGATCCTGAAGTGTGTCCTCTATAATGCAGCTGGCCAGCAGGTCGAAGAGGTTAACAACGCCAGACTTACATCTGTAGAGGAGTCACAGCAGCTAACAGTCGGTCTGAAAGAGGCCCTCACTCCCAATGTGAAGTACACTCTGTACTTCAAGTTTTCGGGAAAAGTTCAGACTGATACTGTAGGTCTCTTCACCGCAAGCTATGCGGACTCAACAGGGAAGACTAGGTGGGTGCTATTAACGAAGATGGAACCCATCAACGCTCGCTTAGTTTTTCCCTGCTTTGACGAACCCACCTTCAAAGCCAAATTTCAGCTGAGCATTACCCGACCAAGCAGCCTCAAAGCCGTCAGCAACACGAAAATAATTAAGACAACTAACGAAGGGTAAGCCATTCCATCCATTGGCCTTTAAGTATATTTACTTATCTTACTAAATCAATTGCAGCAATAATCGCTATACCGACCAGTTCGATGTAACACCCATTATGTCTACCTATTTGTTGGCTTTTGTGATCTCCGAGTACCAGGCCCGAGGCAACGGTGACCTCTCTATTCTCACCCGTCCGGAGTACAACGGCTACACGGAGTTCGCCTACTCTGTCGCACAGCGCGTCCTGCCAGCATTCGGAAATCTGTTCAATCAGCCTTATAGCCAACTGGGCAACCAGGTGCTGCAATACGCGACCACACCACGTTTGTCCCAAGATAGCGTCGCCAACTGGGGACTGGTCATTGCAAAGTGAGGATTCTTTCACGGAAATATGGGCTCATTATTAATTAGTTGCCTCTGTATTGCAGGGATAATGTTCTTCTGGGACAGCCAGGCGTTACCGATGGATGGACGCAGAAGGAGTTCACAATTCGCAACATAGTCCAGGAGAATTCCCACATGTGGTTCGGCAGCAGTGTCACGTGTAAATGGTGGAGCTACGTTTGGCTGCACGATGGCTTTGCGCGTTACTATGAGTACTTCCTCGGACAGCAGGTGACCCCTCATCGCACACTTTTTGTTGTGAAGTGTTCTTCAATACAACTTACATTTTCATTACAGCTTTATCCGGAATATCAGCTTGACCAGCAATTTATCGTGCAGACGCTTCATAAAGCACTTGCGTTCGATTCTGAGGTCACCACCCAGGCAATGACCAGCCCGAACGTGACCATTAACACACCAGCAGAGATAAACTCTAAGTTTGAGAGCATCTCTTTTGCGAAGGCAGCTAGCATAATCCGCACGTGGAGCATCATAATGGGCGAGGAGAAGTTTAATACCGCAATCCAAGGCTTCCTAAAAGAATAGTGAGTGAAAGCTCCCCTAGATTAAATATCCTAATCTTACTTAAAACTCTGTATTAGCCATTTAAGCAGTGTCTCAGCACCGGACTTGTATAAATATCTCAGGGAAAACTGGCCTAAGGAACAAGAGGAACTATTAACTGCATATCTTGCCGACACCACCATACAAGTGGGTTACCCACGGATTATAGTGACCCTCAATGCGGACGGCCAGACGTTTCGCTTTAAGCAGAAACGTTTCCTGCTAAATCCTAAAGATGGCAGCGCTACCAACTTGCAATACACCACGCCCATCACATGGACCACGAATCTTTCCCGTAATTTCCAAAACTTGACGCCTAACTTTTATTTCGAACGGGGAGTTCCTTACTATGATGGCTTCATACAGACCCCAATTGACTGGATTATTGTCAATAAAAAGCAGGCCTTCTACTATCGAGTGCATTATGAACCACCACTCTTAGGTCGGATTCAAAAAGCCCTGACCAAGGATGATCACAGTGAAATCCCCGTCGAGAATCGTGCGGGTATCGTTGACGATCTGTTCAACTTTGCCCTCGCCGAATTAGTTGACTACGTTGAGGTCTTCCAGTTCATGGAGTATATGAGCACAGAAACCGAATATATTCCCTGGAATGCAGCCTATGTGGGCTTGGACAGAGTTGCGAAGCGCTTGACCCCACAGCAGTTGCCCAATTTCAGGAAATATCTGAGCGATATCACAGCGGCAGTCCAGAAAAAACTGGGCGTGAGTTGGAGTGCCAGTGACACGGTGCTGGATGTCTACAATCGCAACCAGCAGGTGTCATGGCTCTGCAGATACCAGACTTCCAATTGCAATGCGAAGGTGTTGGAGAAGTTCAATGCCAACTCTGAGAAGCCATCGCCAGACTATCGAGAGACCTTCTACTGCGCAGCTGCCAGAACAGATGGGTATGCGCGCGTCTTAGAGCTATATAAGAAGGAAACCAACTCCATAGAGCGAGAGATCTACTGGCGCGCAGCCAGCTGCACGAGGGACTATCGGACGCACTACCAGAACGAGATATTGGCCAAGGGCAACAGCGTGGACCTTAAGATTGTTGGCCTAGCACAGCTCTATGAGCAAAACCCCGACTTGGTGACGCCCATATTCCAGATGGTGACCGAGAACATTGCACAGCTGGTCGAGGCGTAAGTCCTGAGATGGGTTCTATCTAGGTATTATTAAAGTTATTTCTTATTCCTTCTACAGCTTGGACTACAGCTGGTCAAAGACCGCCCAGGCGCTGAGCGATATGGCGGAGTACTTCACCACTCGGGAGCAGCAGCAGCTCTTCTCTAACTTCTACAAGCAGAGTCAGTCATCGTTCGGCAGCTCCGCAGTGATACTTAACCAGGCACAGGCCAAGATAGAGACGAACGTGAAATGGGCGGAGCAGCGCCTTGGCAAGTTGGTGAATTACCTGGCTCAGAGAAATGGAGTCGCTGGATTGGCGTTGGTCTCATCGCTGCTGATGGTGATGTCCACAGTTTTACACTTTGTACTTAGATAAGAAATAAAGAAAATATTGCTTAAATACGGCAAGATAATGAATCGATTAGAGCATTTAATATTGTTAATAGATCTAAGCTGATTGTTAAATAAAATTACCTATATTTCTTAAAAAAAGCAGACCTCGATTTTGATTACAAGTGGATTATTATTTCAACAACTTTGTAGCTTTATAGATCAATTTCTACCCTATAACAATTACGTACTTATCTTTATTACCTCACGTGTGAAAACTTTAATGATTTTACCTAATCATATCATGGCTTATGTGACTTTAAGGTCTTCCAAATCATATTACTTAATAGTTCCGTTGAAAACTTTTATATTTACATATATATATTGTTATCACCTTTGATATTTCCTAGTAGAGTGAGATTACGATAAAAGTAATAAATTTCCATGAAACACGATTTCGAATAAAAGCTTCGGTCCCCAGCAGATATTGCCATAGTCCAATCCACAGCTGGAAACAATATGCCAAAATCAACTAATTTACCGATTGTTCATTCTTAGTCATATTCTAATCTAATCTTGAAAAAAAAATCACCAACTATTTGGAAGGGCTTACGACTGTATATTAAAAAGAATTTGACAACATTTAATTCAGTATTCGCAGAGCCATCGACATGAGCAGTTCGTGGTTCGGTGCTTGGCGATTGATCGCACTTATCACATTAACATGGATCGGGGGATACGAGTGTGACATTAACTATAGGCTGAATACTAACGTATTGCCCTCGTTATACAACCTTGGCATCAGCTTACGGGACAATACCAAAGACCCCGATATTCCTGCCAAAAATTACGATGGCGAGGTCAGCATTACTTTGCAGACGGCTGTGGAGAATGTAAAGGAAATCATCCTGCACAAGGACGTAACTCTTGTGATCCTGAAGTGTGTCCTATATAATGCAGCTGGCCAGCAGGTCGAAGAGGTTAACAACGCCAGACTTACATCTGTAGAGGAGTCACAGCAGCTAACAGTGGGTCTGAAAGAGGCCCTCACTCCCAATGTGAAGTACACTCTGTACTTTAAGTTTATGGGAAAAGTTCAGACTGATACTGTAGGTCTCTTCAGCGCAAGCTATGTGGACGAGGCGGCGCAGACTAAGTGGGTGCTATTAACTCATATGCAGCCGATTAACGCTCGCTTAGTTTTTCCCTGCTTTGACGAACCCACCTTCAAGGCCAAATTTCAACTGAGCATTACTCGACCAAGCAGCCTCAAAGCCGTCAGCAATACGAAAATAATAAAGACAACTAACGAAGGGTATGCCATTCCATCCATTGGCCTTTAAGTATATTTACTTATCTTACTAAATCAATTGCAGCAATAATCGCTATACCGACCAGTTCGATGTAACACCCATTATGTCCACCTATTTGTTGGCTTTTGTGATCTCCGAGTACCAGGCCCGAGGCAACGGTGACCTCTCCATTCTCACCCGTCCGGAGTACAACGGCTACACGGAGTTCAGCTATACTGTCGCAGAGCGCGTTCTGCCAGCATTCGGGGAACTGTTTCAGCAGACTTATCAGCAACTGGGCAACGAGATACTGCAGTACGCGACCACACCCCGTTTTTCCCACAACAGCATGGAGAATTGGGGCCTCGTCATTTTCAAGTCAGTAGAGTAAGAAGGAGCCATGGCACATGGGGCTAACTTTTAATAATTTAGGGATAAGGTCCTACTGGAGCAGCCAGGCATTACCGATGGATGGACGCAGAAGGAGTTCACAATTCGCAACATAGTCCACGAGAGTGCCCACATGTGGTTCGGCAATAGCGTCACCTCTAAATGGTGGAGCTTCATTTGGCTGCACGAAGGTTTCGCACGCTACTACGAATACTCGATGGGTCACAAGGTAAGATTGGAAAGAAGTGCTTCAAATGACAATCTATTGATTCCTTTGCCTTTGTGATAATTTCAAAATTAATGATTTTTTAACTATGGAGTGCTTGTTAGAAATGACAATGGGTGACTCAATATTCCTTCCTGAATTGATCTATTCTAAACATCTTGCAGTTATATCCGGAGTATCAGCTGGACCAGCAGTTCGTAGTTCATAAGCTTCAGCACATCCTTACGACTGACTCCCTAGCAATAACACAGTCGATGACCAGTGCAGAGACGGATATAGAAACCCCTGCCGAGATCGACTACAAGTTCGGCCGAATCTCATTTGCCAAGGCGGCGAGCGTGATCCGCATGTGGTGCCTTGCAATGGGCGAGGAGAACTTCAATAGGGCCATCACGAACTACCTCAAGGAGTTGTGAGTACAAATGCAGTTGGCTTAAAAACGTAAATCACAGCTAAGATTTATCCTCTAGCCACTTGGGTAACGTATTGCCCTCCGACCTAATAAAACACATAAGGGAAAATTGGCCAGATGACGAATATGTCAACTTAAGTCAATTCTTTGTCGACTTCACCGTGCAGGTCGGCTACCCATTGATCACGGTGCGCCTCACTTTGGACGATCATCAGTTGAATTTCGAACAGCAACGGTTTCTGCTCAATGCCACTGACGGCAGTGACAAGAAATTGCGCTACACGGTGCCCGTCACGTACACCACGAATCTGGCTCCCAATTTCGAAAATCTGACGCCTGCTTTCTACTTTGATAAAATACTTGGCATGTATCAGCGCTGGTCAGATGAGCCCATTGACTGGGTCATTGTGAATCTAAAGCAGGCCAACTACCATCGAGTCTTGTACAGGCAACCGTTGCTCGATCGCATTAAAAAAGCTCTAACCAAGAGCGACCACAGTGGAATTCCCGTCGAGAATCGTGCGGCTATCATTGATGATATGTTCAACATTGCCCTCGCTGAATTAGTTGACTACGTCGAGGTCTTCCAGTTCATGGAGTACATGAGCACAGAAACCGATTACATTCCCTGGTATTCTGCGTATGTGGGCTTGGAGAGGGTGGCGAAGCGCTTGACCCCACAGCAGTTGCCCAATTTCAAGAAATATCTGAACGACATCGCTGAGACGGTCCAGACCAAACTGGGCGTGAGTTGGAGTGCCAGTGACACGGTGTTGGATGTCTACAATCGCAACCAGCAGGTGTCATGGCTCTGCAGGTACCAAGTTACCAACTGTACTGCAAAGGTGTTGGAGAAGTTCAATGCCAACTCTGAGAAGCCATCGCCGGACTATCGAGAGACCTTCTACTGCGCAGCTGCCAGAACAGATGGGTATGCGCGCGTCTTAGAGCTGTATAAGAAGGAAACCAACTCCATAGAGCGAGAGATCTACTGGCGCGCAGCCAGCTGCACGAGGGACTATCGGACGCACTACCAGAACGAGATCTTGGCCAGGGACAACAACGTGGACCTTAAGATTGTTGGCCTAGCACAGCTCTATGAGCAAAACCCCGACTTGGTGACGCCCATATTCCAAATGGTGACCGAGGACATTGCACAGTTGGCCACGATGTAAGTCCTAAGATGGGTTCTTTCTAGATCTTATTAAAGTTATTCCTTATTCCTTCTACAGATTGAGCTGGGCAAAGACTGCCGAGGCGCTGAGCGATATGGCGGAGTACTTCACCACTCGGGAGCAGCAGCAGCTCTTCTCTAACTTCTACAAGCAGAGTCAGTCATCGTTCGGCAGATCCGCAGAGATTCTCAACCAGGCACAGGCCAAGATAGAGACGAACGTGAAGTGGGCGGAGCAGCGCCTTGGCAAGTTGGTGAATTACCTGGCTCAGAGAAATGGAGTCGCTGGATTGGCGTTGGTCTCATCGCTGCTGATGGTGATGTCCACCGTTTTGAATTTATTGCTTAGATAGGCATTGTAATCAGGCTATGTCAGTGGCAAAGATTATAAAACAATTGATAAGCGCCTTAATAAGTCTTAGCTGATGGCGTCTGGATGACTAGACCATAATAAATTGCACCTTTGCACATTAGTGATTAAGGCACAAAAATCATAGAGTTTTTTTTGTTTGCTTGGTATCTTCTTTCGCCTGAAAATTTGTCCCCTCCAAGCTATGAATCGATGTGCCTTATGGGTACTACAGATAGCCAACACAATGTCACATCATCAACTGCTAATCCAAGGACAAGCGCCAGGCGCCTCTCGTAACTAGTTAATACTGAAGAGCCCTAGGCGGCTAGGTAAACGACTCCGGAGGTAAGATCCTGCTGTAGCTTTTAAGCTTTTCTTCTGCTTATCCTAATTTTATAATCAAATAGACTAAATATAGTAAAAAGGTGAAACCCCATTTACCGCCTTTCATAATTCTTTGAGTATTTCGCTTACGCATTCTATGTTCAATGCTTGTAAAATTTTATTGCTCTCTCGTGTGATAAAGTGCCGACGTTTTTATGAGTCTAAGTTTTTATAGCATTTATGTTGAAATAATGTATACGTAGAAATAGAGTCAACTCGATTAGTCATGCCCCCAGTGAACGCTAGCCAAACAAAGAGAAGAACCACCATTCTTATCGTATAATGCCATATTGCTACGCCCATTATATTTCCCGAAATCATATAATCTATATTACAGTTTTAGAACTTCGATAGAAAATCATGATTCGAAAAGTTTTGTGTCATTGGAAGAGTGGTGAATCGGAACAAATCTTTTACAGATTTTAGACATAAAGTTAAGTCTAGTTGATCTCCTCCATAGGTACAGCTTGTGACTTGATAAATGAGAAAAAAAGTAAGTGTAAACATCTTAGTTTTTACCCAGTGAGTAAGGTTCCTTGTATGAATCAGCGGGTTCCTTCTGTAGTACCATATTTTCTATAAGCCATATATCTATAAACTATCTATAAACTATAAACATACTTTCTATAAACGGATAGATTCTAGGCATTTATCTAAAAGAGACTTTGTAAATTGCATTGCTCTTGCTATAAAGATATCTAAATCTATGTATTTATATATCTTGTCCCTATATTTCCATCTTCCATCTATCTAGTCTAGCTCTTTATGAACCATTATTCCTACTTGTATCCATAATATTCATCTACTTATCGTTATCACATCGCGTGTGAGCTGTTGAAGATTATAATTCAGCACGTGGCTTTATCGACAAATGCAACAACTAAACATTCTTCTATATTATTACTGCTTACTATATAATATATGCTTATCAGCTTTGATACTGTTAAGCGCTTTTTGACATTAATGTAGATAAACGAGTATGTGACTGGTGAGGTTTATCAATAACGGATTATTTTGTTTGATATATTAGATCAACAACGATTGGACGGACAGGTACGGATAGGTCATGTCCAGCTTGTCGGAGGAAGGACGGAAAAGTCGTAGCCAACCTATCGCAAGATTGTCGCTTGCAAGGGTCTTATATGGGAAGGAAACTAACTCAATAGATCAAGAGCTCTAATGTTGAGGAGTCAGCTCCAAGAGGGTCCCTCGGACGCTACTACCAGAACGAGATCTTGACCAAGGGCAACAAAGACAACCTTAAAACAAGTAAGAAAACTCTAGTCGGGCGTGACCGACTAGGGGATACCCTGAGCCCCGTCTAACCTGTGTTTTTTATATAATTTTTGGCCGGTATCCAAAATATATCAAAATTCAAAATTGCATAAAATAAATATAAAGCTCAATATAAAATTTGGCGTCTCTATCTTAATGGAGGGGCGAGATATAATTTTTTAACTGAATTTCGATTTTTATTTTAATCGATAACAAATAATTTGGGATAGTTATCGATTTTTTTAAAATAAACTCGATCTGCGCGTGCTATACACGGACCTACAAAAAAATTTCAAGTCTCTAGCTCTTACCAGGGCTGAAATCGGCGGGTTCAAACATACGGACGGGCGGACGGACGGACGGACAGACAGACGGACAGGGCCAAATCGATTTCTCTTGTCGTCCTGATCAAGAATATATATACTTTATGGGGTCTGCCACGCCTCCTTCTGCCTGTTACATACATCCCATTTTCAATGGGCTCAGCCCAGATGGGTTCTACCCGGAACTTGGTAAAGTAATTCACTTCTATATTTCCTTCTGCAACACTTGGGAGCAGCTGCAAATGCTAAGCACTCGGCCAGTGGGAGCGCCTGGTCTAGCTGGCCCAGAGTGATGGAATGCAATGATGCTGACATCGACGACGGCGACGGCGACGGCTCTGATGATGATGATGGCCACTTTGATTGGATTTTTGTTTGGCCTGTGATTTGTGCTCGGTGGGGGCAATGAGTGGCGCAGCGGGACAAATGTGATTTTCGTGTATGCAATTACTAGACAAAAAGGCTGCTGCTGGCCGCGTCGCTTTATTGGGCCATAAGTCATGTGTCCGGGCACTGGGACGACAGCTGCGGCCGGCCGCGGGCCGCGTGTATAAAAAGCGTGAGGCGGCTGGAGGCGTTTTCCATTCGGAGGCGTCGCGACCTGCACTTGACTGGGCTGAACTGAGAAAATGCTGCGCCATGTGCTACGCCACGAGCACAACAGGATCTTCGTGCTCATCCTGCTGTACTGCGTCCTGGTCAGCCTGCTGAAGCTGTGCATGGCCCAGTCGGAGGGTACGGCGACTGCCACTGACAATGGTACGCAACGAGTAGTCTGGCTCATATTTGACCTAAGTCAGGTCTGTCTTTGTCCTTGTCTTTGCAGATATCGGGCATCTGGGCGACGACTGCCAGGTGACGCCCGTCATCCATGTCCTGCAGTATCCGGGCTGTGTGCCCAAGCCCATACCCTCCTTCGCCTGCGTGGGACGCTGTGCCAGCTACATACAGGTGAGCCGATCCAGCTGCCCTACTACTATATAGATCTATTTTTATACCCTGAGCCCATTGAAAATGGGAAATCAGGGTATAATGTTTTTGTTGGATGTATGTAACAGGCAGAAGGAGGCGTGGCGGACCCCATAAAGTATATATATTCTTGATCAGGACGACAAGAGAAGTCGATTCGGCCCTGCCCGTCTGTCTGTCTGTCCGTCCGTCCGTCCAGCCGTCCGTCCGTCCGTCCATCCATCCGTCCGTCCGTATGTTTGAACGCGTCGATTTCCGCTTCCATAAGAGCTAGAGACTTGAATTTTTTTTAGTAGGTCCGTGTATAGCACGCGCAGATCGAGTTTGTTTTAAAAAATCGATAACTATCCGCAAATAATTGTTATCGATTTAAAACAAAATCGAAATTCAATTAAAAAATTATATCTCGCCCATCTTCTAAGCTAGAGACACCAAATTTTATATTTAGCTTTATATATTTATTTCATACAATTTTGAATTTTCTTACATTTTGGATACCGGCCCCAAATTCTATGAAAAACACAGATTCGACGGGGCTCAGGGTATCCCCTAGTCGGTCACGCCCGACTAGAGTTTTCATACTTGTTTCTGTATGCCTCAGGTCTCGGGCAGCAAAATTTGGCAAATGGAGCGTTCGTGCATGTGCTGCCAGGAGTCGGGCGAGCGTGAGGCGGCCGTCTCGCTGTTCTGCCCCAAGGTCAAGCACGGTGAGCGCAAGTTCAAGAAGGTTCTCACCAAGGCGCCCTTAGAGTGCATGTGCCGTCCCTGCACTTCGATCGAAGAGTCGGGCATCATACCACAGGAGATCGCCGGCTACTCGGACGAGGGGCCGCTCAACAATCATTTCCGACGCATTGCCTTGCAGTAAACTGAGAAGAACAAAAACAAAAATAAAACACAAAACATCATTAGCATAGCATTTTCCACACAATTTGCACTTTGAAATAAATTAAACAAACGCAATAGTTATAAAAGCATTTCAAATCTTTCGCGCCGAAACATATGGTTCAGTTAGTTCAGTTTCTTTGGATACGGCAACCCTTGAAGAGATTCACTTTTTGGCGACACCACGGACTAACTGTTATACCACAATAAAAAATGTTTACTTTATATATATTTTGCTTACAGCTTTATGAACATACACAAATAATTTAGTTCATTTGTGCATAGAACTTAATTAAATCGAAACCTTAAGCCTCATAAATTTGCCTGAGTTTATGCATATTGTTGTCTCGCTTCCACAAGCTAAGCGTCTGGCAGCCAGCTTTTTTAACCAATGTACTTTATTTACTGATCTGGCAGCTTCTACCAGCTAAGCGTCAGGCAGCCAGCTATTTTAACGAATGTACTTTATTTACTTATCTGGCAGCCCGACTCAAATTTAAATGCCAAATGAATTGAGTTGTTGCGTACTCCAGCTGCTAGAAGTATTTAAAATATGCTTATATAACAGTTAGTGTTACATATCTAGTACTAAAAATAAACATAGTAATAAGATCAAAATGAAGTAAATGAATAAATTCATCATATTAAAGTGAGCAGCTAACAACGCACAACTGAGCATGCTAACGCAAATAAGAGCATGTTAACATACTGTTAACTAACATTAATTGCTTGGCTCTCAATCATTTTAATACTTGTGTTGCATCAAATCAACAATAAAAATTAATAAAAGTACATTTAATATTACATTTTGACAATGAATTATTGCTGGAAATATTAAAATTTAACAGCACACCACTTGCACAGTGCACTTTGAGTAAGTATCGATGCTGCTATCGAATGGGATATCGATGCCTATGCTAACACGTTAACAGCACATTTACATTATTTTAATAACAAAAAGAAACTTAACAGATGCTAGTCGAAAAAAAATCTTTGAACGCAACGTACACGCTTCGCTTGTGTCGACGGTAGGGGCGGATAAGTGTTGCGCGAGTTTAATGGTTTTTTCGCCCATAGAAAATCCAATTTCCCAACTGTGTTCTGTAACCGTTTCAAAATATTTTAAGAATTTTAACAAATCGACGCAATTTCCACATAAAGAAATGCAGTTCAAGTGATATATGAGTGGTGAAAGAGCACGCAATAGTCGCGCGCGCGTGTGTGTGTGTTGAAGGCAAACCGTATACGAATACACGAAGCAGAGTCAAAACGAAGCACAGTGCAAAAGGCATTTAACAAAATAAAATAAAATAAAATAAGAAATTAGCACTTGAAAAGTTACCGAAAAATCAAATTTTAAAAGCATGACACGAAGCAATTTTAAATTATACATAAAGTGTAAAATTCGATAAAGTGCATTTTGAAAATGCCCAAAAAGTGAAAATTGAACAAGGCGAATGCAACAGTAGCGCACAAACACACACAGTCACACACACGCACACACACGTACAGAAACGAGAAGAGACAGAGAGACGCATGCATGTATGAACTTGTATTGAGCGCAGTGTGGCCAAGTAGCGAGCAGAACCGCAGTACATATTGAAAGCCGTACGCACGCACGCACGCACGCACACATAGACAAACGGTTCATAGTTGTTGTTTTTGTGCTCTCTTGCATATTTGCTTTTGTTTTGTTTGGGTTTTTGTCATCCGCGCCATTTCGTTTATGTTATTGTTGTGTTCGTTGAGTCGCGCGCGTTGGGCAAGGACGACAACGACGACGCCATCTATTGGAGCAGAGCGGCGCCAGTAACAGCCGCTGCCGCAGCCGCAGCCGCAGCCGCAGCTAGTCATTTGGCAGCCTTCGCCGCACACTGATTAATTGTCGACAGTGTGGGGCAGACAGGCGTAAGAGTGAGACGGTGGCTGAGCTCACGTCTAGCAGCCCTAACAGCTGTTAAGCTGACGGTAACGGAACGGAACGGTTAAACCATGGATACATTTCGCAAGTGGCTAAACAAACCAAAGGTGAGCATGAAAACAGAAAAAAAAAACAACAACAAAAGCAACTAAATCTCTGATAACCCAATTTGCATTACTCACACATACAGAAAGAGAGACATAGTTTATGTTATCATTTCAAATGTTACATATATGTGACAAAAGAAGAATAGAGAATGAAGCAGAGACCTGCAATTAATTGAGAGCAACAGCGGGAATGGTGTCAGGCAGCGCGCTGCGCTTGTGACGTCATCGATGCGCTCGCTGCTTTGGCCCTGGCTGCCTGCGTGTCTCGCCCTCTCCTTCTCTCTTGCACCCATGGCCAGCTGCGTTTTAACTGTAGTTTTTTTTTGCTTCTTTTTTTTTGCTTTTTATTTTCCTCATTCGTAGTTGGTTGTTGTAATTGCTGGCAGTGGGGCTTGCATGATTAATTCGCTGACGTTGGCAGAAGTTGGAAAACAGCCGCAGTAAAATCAACACTTACCAACACTAACGCACGCCAACTGCATACGTTGCCCACACTATACAAATTGGCAACATGTGCGGAACACAACACTCGCTTTACAACAACAACAGTAGCGGTTGTCAGTATATGTTCGTGTTGTAAATTACGAATTACGTATAGTAATTTTGATTCTGTTCTTGATTTTAATAAAGTCATATACATATGTGTGTGTGCGTGTGTTTGTCTGAGACGACTTTGAAAATGGCCGCGCTGACTGGGAATTTTCGTTTGCTGTTGTTGTTGTTGTTTCGCTCATTTCAATGGAAAAATAAACTTGATTTCCAATTGCTTGGAAAACCCTTCTATTTATATTATAAACAACTCAGCTCTAATTAGATAAATACGGTTTTCATTCGGCTATTACACTTCTTGGTTATTTTTAGCAATTAAAACATCAGTCAAAGTGAAACGGAATTGCCCAATACGAATTCATCGAATTCTAAATTTAGGCATACAACAAATCTCTCTAAATCGTCTGACGCCGTCGCTGCCTGGAAGTGAGAAATGTCCCGTTAAGTTTCGTGTTCATTTTTGGATTGCTTTAAAAATAAGCAGAAATTTCTCACTCTGATGAAATCAAATTAATATCATACACATACATATATATATATATATATATATATATATATATATATATATACCCACACCTGTACACATCTATATTCATATATAAGATCTGTCGTAAATCCCCCTAGATTAATGCAAACTGCAGTTAGATAACACGTTTATCTAACGTTATAATACGCTTAATTCATATGGGCTTACCCACACTTGAAGCCCCATTCCCAGCTAATATGCCCCAAACATGCACGCAGCGAAGCATGGCTGGGGCATCGATTTGGGTTTGGGTTGCTTCCCATTTCGTTTTTTCTCTATTTCCATCATTTACTGCAGCTTTACCCAATTTTTAAAGTGCGATTTTCATTTGGTTTTAATTGAAAATTTCTACGCTTATTGCACTGCTATGCAATCAATTCATTAAACAATATATATATATGTATGTATGTATATAACTGCACATAAGCCACTGGAAAAGTATCGTGGAATTAATTTTTGTTCCTCCCTCTCTCGCTCTCGTTCTCTCTCTTTGTTTTGCACTTATATGCACACATACATACAGATATGTATGTGTGTGTATATATAATACGAATAAAATGAAGCAGTTTTTCAAGTTGCTTCACTTTCCGGTTGCCTCGTTAGTGTTGTTGTTGTTGTTATTGCAATTTCTTTTCAGTCTTTTTTTGCAGTGTTCATTAACACACTTCTTTGTTTGCCTACTCTGGGCAGGCAAAGCTCGTAAATAACGTTACGTTTAACCAACAGTAAAATAGCGAAGAAGCAGAGCAGGCAAAAGGCTGCAAGTATGTATGAATGAAATAGAAAATGCAGCATAGTTATTTGCAGTCTATGTGCGCCTGCTCCCACTCAGTCTCTTTCATTGACTGACTTGACTGCACATGTGTAATCCGTCAGTAGACGCTGCTTCCTGGTGCCGTTATTGTCTGCCCGCTTTGCGGCAACTTTCTTTTGTTTTACTTTTGCCTTGCGATTCTGAGTGCAGACGCTTGCTAATAAATTAAGGCAAGTGTGTCCGAAGTATGTTTTCCTATATACGCAAATGCATGTATATATGTATGTATTTATGTATATGTATGTACGCATGTATATAAATAAATAAATACGCAGGCATTGTTTTGTCGTTTAATTTCCAGCCAAAGTTGCCAGATTTCATACAACATGAAATTTTTGTCTGCCATCTGGTCAGACTTTATTCAAGTCTAAAGACTGCGACTATTTTTATAAATTTACATAAAAACAAAAACAGAGCCAAAAAAAAAAACAGAAAGAAAAAAATGCAGTAAGAGCGCAGCGAATCTCCACAAAGCTTGAAACAATGGCAACCCACAAAGGTTGCCACAGGGGCAATATTTTGTATAAGCAGTCAATATGCAATATTGCAAGCGTTATGCAAGCATCAAGGGGGCGGGTTCAATGTGCAGCGTACTAAAAATAAGTCTCTTTCATCTGTTTACAATTCTATAGCCGTTCTGATATTGCTTTAATCTATATGCATACATATGTATATATGCAAAGTATTTGAGGTGTGTTTACACGTGGCTTATTTATTTACCCATATAAATTTGTATTTCACTGAATTTCCGTATACATAGTCTCTGGGTA
This sequence comes from Drosophila pegasa, assembly GCA_035046225.1. NCBI lineage: Eukaryota > Metazoa > Arthropoda > Insecta > Diptera > Drosophilidae > Drosophila > Drosophila pegasa. The sequence goes on along the minus strand of JAWNOD010000398.1, from coordinate 4,170,989 downwards.
GATATAGCGACCCAGCTATCCCAAAGTCTTTGCACGCCTGCTACCTGTTGTTCATATAATTATGAAACACGGAATGCGAGCCAAGCGCAATTTGCAATTTTATTCAGTTCCCTCATTATCCATACTAGACGCTTTTTATATTGCCTTATAGCTTGTCTATTTTATTTGTTTATTGTTTTATTTTTTCCTTTTTCTTTTTCTTTTTTTTACGGCATTTGAATTGTTCTTGGGAGTTTTGCGTGTCGCCAACAATTGTGCGTCATTAACTCAATTGAAGTTGGCATTGAATTGTTTTAAGACAGCAAAAAAAAACTAAATAATAATAAAACTAGTTTTTAAAAGTGAAATCGGGTTGCCATTGCTTTGTATAAGGTATTAAAAATCGGAGAGTTCAGTTGGTTTATATATCAAATTTATATACTTTATATATGTATATATAAGCCTAGCTAATATTTACTAATTATGGCAATGCGTCATATATATACCTTTGTTTACCTTGAGTTTACCAGATATATAAATTTTTATATGTATAATTTTGTTTGTAATTTTTCTACAATTACTCGGGTTTCTCTGCCTTCGTAGTATGTTGCAAGGGTAAAGCACTTAAGTGCGCCCCATCAGCCCAAAGCGTCCATTAACACAGTAAACTCTGCCTGCCATGAATTACGACTCTAAAAACATGAGCTGGCGAAATGGCAAACAATTACAATAAGCAACTACAAAGGAAAATGAAATTTAAGAAGAAGAAAAAACAGAAAGAAAAAAAAACAACATTTAACAGTCATTTTTGACATAAATCTCTGTGGCCCCAAAGAAAGCCCACACTGCAAGAGAAGTCTATAAGGCGAGCAAGAGAGATAGCAATAGATAGAGCGCTGTAACTTCGAGGTCAGAAAAAAGGCCGCGACTGCCTGTTGAAAATTCATTTCGTAACGCTTTCTTAACCCAATAAAGAAAAAAAAACTCAGCAAAAAATGGGGAAAACGTAACAAAAATAACTCGAGAAAATTGTACAAAGCTCGTTTTATGTTGAGGAAGTATGTAAATAAAATAGAAGCGTATTGAAATGGAATACCCAAGAGCCGTGGCAGCCGCGCACAGTTGCTAATTGTACAGTTAATATTGGTAATGACAGTGCGGCGACTACACTAATTACGCGCACACACATGACAATCTTTTCTCTCTCTGTGTACACTTGAAGAAATAGCGAGAGAATCTTTTATTTGCTCATATTCTTTATTTAAAGGAAAGAAACAGAAATTGATTGTACTTGACTGATTTATATACGTCCACAAATAATGTTTGCTTTTAATATATATAACTAAATGCTTTGAAGAGCTTTACGTATCAAATGTTTATATAAAATTCTTGTTTTTTTTTTAAGTGTAAAAAGAAACAGTGCGATTTTTTGTGCTGTTTGGCAACCTTACATAGAATATAGCTCATAATACTAAATCTATTTCCATAACTATATCATATTTGCATTCTAATAATTATTGGAAATATATAAATAAATAGAACAAGTAAGAAAACTCTAGTCGGGCGTGACCGACTAGGAGATACCCTGAGCCTTTCATAGAATTTGGGGAATTTTGGGGCCCGTATTCAAAATATAAAAAAAATTCAAAATTGCATAAAATACACATAAGGCTAAATATAAAATTTGGTGTCTCTACCTTAAAAGATGGGCGAGGTATAATATTTTAACTGAATTTCGATTTTGTTTTTAATCGATAACAATTAATAGGGGATAGTTATCGGTTTTTAAAATAAACTCGATCTGCGCGTGCTATACACGGACCTACAAAAAAAACTTCAAGTCTCTAGCTCTTATACGGGCTGAAATCGGCGCGTTCAAACATGCGGCTCTGTCGGGCCAAATCGATTGTCGTCCTAATCAAGAATATATGTACTTTATGGGGTCTGCCACGCCTCCTTCTGCCTGTTACATACATCTAACAAAAACAATATACCCTGATTTCCCATTTTCAATGGGCTCAGGGTATAAAAAGAAACAGTGCGATATTTTGCGCTGTCTGGCAACCTTACATAGAATATAGCTCATAATACTAAATCTATTTCCATAACTATATCATATTTGAATTTTAATAATTATTAGAAATATATAAATAAATAGAAAAAGTATTTAAATAAAAATATATATAAATAAATAATAATTCTATAAATAAATAATAAGTATATCAATCAATTTCTCTCAGTGCATGTACTTACACACATGTGTGTGTATGTATTGAGCAACTACAAATAGTCTTTATGAATGAGCGCGATGCTCATACGCACCGTTAAGCCGCAACGACAGCGACTGCAACAGTCATCGCATGTGTGTATATGAGTCTGTGTGTGTCTGTGTTTGTCATCAAGTGAATGGCGGACGCGGCTTGTTGCGCGTGCCCACCAGCAGTAGCAACAGCAGCAACAACAACAACAACAACCAACCTGTTCTCTATTGGCTCAACAAAATTTGGGCCATATTGACATGTGCCACTGTTGATGCCGTCTGTTAGCAGCTTTGGCTCTGCGCTCGTTTTAGTTGGCCCCATTTGTGGCCGCTTCTAGCAGAGACGCCACAAAAAAAAATGCTCTCTCAAATATTACGCCACACAGAGCTGCACGCATTTGATTGACTCAATTCATATGTATTTCAGCGAAAACACTTGGAGGAGATCGTTTAAGATTAATTCTCTGAACTTGTGCTTAGCCCAGCCAAACGATTTGCACGTGATTTTATCTGCGAAAAGTATTTCGCTTAACCATTTTATTTGTTCAATGAAATCAAAATACCCTCAAATTGAGGGAGACTCAAGATTCATGCACTGAGAGTGTAACATAGATAGATATGTGTATATATTTGATCTAGATTTAGTTGACTAAAGCAAACAACTTTCGTAGGAAATCACATAGACTTGTATAATAAAGCCCAAAAACAAAACCTAGATAAACTGGAGATTTCTTATCTATATTAACTTATTGTTCAAGATTAGATGTGAAAGTGGGTCGCAGATCAATCATGTGTGTCAGTGAGGGTATTTACGAGTCGTTCAATGTCAATCGAATTCAACTAGAGCTCAGGGCTTTTGTTCGAAGTCAAGTAGAAAAAAATACAACGTATTCGTGAATTTTCCATTGGGAACTATGGAAATGAATACACAATTTGTTAATAATGTATACCAATACAGACACATGTGATAAAGTGTGTATGTGTGTGTGTGTCTGTGTGTGCGCTTAATGCGCTGTTTAGTGTGCCCTTTGTGGCGCATACGGCCCAAGCAGCAATAAACAAGTGATAACCGCACTGGGAATTGATGAATTGATAAACTGTTCAACGTATTGAGTGACTGAGCGTTCCGGAAAATGTATTGCATATAAGACATTTACTTACAACAACGACAACAACAACGACAACAGCAGCAACAAATTAACAGAGTGTGAACATTTAATCGGAAATTTACGAGCTACGATTGACGGGTGAAAATATTAAGCTTTGTGGCGAGCCTTGGCCGTTAATTGGCTTGTCCGCAATTTGTTGCCATAATCTACATAAATCTCATGTATAATGCGATAATGCTAGGTACGAAAGCTGTCGGGTCTATGGGAGAGAGATTGTTAACTCAGCTGCGATTGAATAACTTTTCATGACATTTTCATAGTTCGATCTGACAGCAAAAACAACGAAAAGTAAAAAGTAAAAGGAATGAAAAACAATTGGAAATGTAGTGGAAAATATGAAGAGATTGTCAGGTCTGGCAACACGTTTTAATGAGCTTTGTAAAAGTGGCTAAGCGCATGATTGTTACCAATAAATGTTTATGAAAAATAATAAAAATATATTTATTTTGAGATGATATATTTTACGCTTTTAAGATTAATGCTTTCTAGTTTTTAGCTTGCAACGATCTGGCAACACGTTTAGGTTATTAATAACTGATGAAAAATCATATATATTTCACTAACTCTTAAAGTTTTGTAGCTCTTAGTCGGCCACAATCTGTGCATAGCAAATAGTTCGCTAGCTGTAGAGCATAATTAATGAGCTCGTTAATTTTTAACGATCTGGCAGCACGATTTTCTATAAGGTGTTCGTTAAGTTGGCTGCGCTAGCACAAAAGTCGAAACTGTAGATGACAAATAGTTTGCCAACTCGTAACTTTAATTATAGCTTAAAGCACAGAGAAGTGTAGACATCTGGCAACGCTCATTAAGTTGAGTTCGCTTGATTGATGACAAAGAGTTTGAGCACAAAAACCTATCAAACTTTGAAGTTACCGTGCTCACTGCGCTTAGCCGCTTATCAGCTTATCGGCGCGCTCTTATCGCAGGGCATTTCACTCAGACACTTGTCTAGTTGGCTCTGATTGCAAACAGACAGCGTTACAATCGAATACTAGATACGCCATATGGCTAACGGCCCCCACCTATTGTCGCCTTTCCTTTCCACTCGTCCACGGTTTGTGGCATCCTCTGCAGGTGGCTTGGCGCAGCGTTGTCTGCGCCAATATGTCAATTATTACGTTTACGGTTTACGTGCTGACAGCAACATTTTCCAACCAAAAAAAAAAAGAGATGTGTTTGTATGTATTTATAGCCAAGCAGACCGCTGACCATGTGCAATGGGAAAAGTAAAAGCGGTGAAATTTTCACCATTCACATCGAATTGATCTCGTCGCATCGTCGTCGCCGTCGACGTCGTCGTCTGCATTGCGAGCAGTGCAATGCACTGGCCGTCAGCCAATCTCCTACTTTCGAATAGCCACTGTTGCACTCACTCACACACAGCTATTACCTAATCCCCGCAAGCTGAACCGAAGCCTAGGCTAGTTGAGAGTCTGCCCTACAGAGAGGCCGCTTATCAACAGCTTTAGGCGTCAGCTGTTGCATAAGACCACGCGCAGTGCCCGGCATATCAATGAGATGCGAAAGCGTATGGATGTCGAGGGGTAGGAGCTGTGAAACTGGAACTGCTTGCCTGTCCCACCGTCCCCGCCCCCACACATGCATACACTCATACCAAAACACGTCTCGCTTGCTGACTGAGAATCGCGCTGCTTATTCAATTAGCGTCTCGTCACTTCCGAGTGCGGACGGACAACGCATATCGAATGATTAAACGCTGCGTCGCTTGCACTCTAACCCCATCACACGTGAGGCTTAACCAAAACATATTGAAAAAAAAAAAAATAGACAAAAAGTGAAAGCGTTTGCGGTTTATCTTCAATGAAAGACGCACAGTGGCGCCTACTGACGAGCATAATGCGTTGCTTTATAAGCAAAATAGATCCGTGGGCAGCCCCACGTAGTCAGCTAATGTTCGGTTTAACCCGGTTTTTTAGCTCTAAATTGCGAATCTTTCAAGCTAAAAGAAAACGATTTAAATGTCTCGTTATATGTGGATTGTTTTATGGGAAAAGGAGAGTAGAAACAAGTCGGGAGTGCCGGACTAGGAGATACCCTGAACACTATTAAATGAGCTGTGTATACATTGCAGAGTATCAATTGAAATCTGAAGATTATTTCGTACCTAAACTACGCTTAAAATTATGAATCAACTTATTGATAATAATCGATTATTAGAAAATTATATGAGTAATCGATAAAATAGATAAACTAGTACTGGGAATGATATATGAGCGCAGAAATATATATTCAAATGTATAGATATTATGGATTTGTTGGACATGGTCAAATCGACTCAATGTTCTTCAAAATCAAGTGATCCTTAGTATATATCAAGTATATAAATGTTATATACATTTTCCCAAAACCTTTATATGTTAAGTTCGCACTTCCAATGTGTATAATAAACAAGATTATTTTGTATACTTGATATTCAGATAGAGTTATTATATGATTATATGTATATTGATAAATAATATTGATTACATTATATACACAGTATTACGTGTGCTTCTTGGTATGTGAATCTGATAAAGCATTATGGATTACATTTCGTTGCTTTCGAAGCAAGAAAATTCCAGTCAACTTTATAAGTTGATAATTATATATAAAGTATGAAATGCGAGTGATAAGAAATAACTATATGATATGATTACATATTATATATAAAATATTTTTAAATATAGTATTTCCACAAGAAACTATGAACTATGGAACATATTACAGTGAAGTAGCTTGAATATTTCCTAATCCATTTAAAAATACATTTATAATCTCCCTTCCAGAATATACAATAGTTTAAAGTTAATTGTCTGGTAAATCTTAATGAAAACCAGCAGCAGTTCATTAATTTGTCGTTGTCTCTGGCTTGTTGTTCAAATGGAAATAGGATTAAACAAATGACATAAGAATGCTGGAAGTGTTACATCAACGCTCGATTCATGAATATGTAATCGGGTCAGCCCAGTTGTAATCGACCCAAACGGGGCGTCTCGCGCCTCGGCTATTATTATCCAATTTATTGGAATGGCTTTTATAGTCGTTCGTGTTTGTTGGGCCTCTTGTCGCGTCTTCCGTATTAGTTTTTGTTTGTTTCGCTTATTCACTCTGCCTCTCCCTCTCTCTCTCTTAATCTCTCTCTCGCTCTCTTGCTGTATGCAAATGTGGTCTTTTATACTTTGTTAACCAACTGAATAAATTGTGACAAAGTAAAATGTTTTATTTTGATTTTGGCGGGCGTTGCCACCTCGTCGAATAGAACCCGAAACGAAACGTGGATCAGCTTCCGTTTTTATGTCGCACCGGAATCGCCGAAATGTCTGTGCTGCGAATGCCAACAGGAACTTTCAATTCTCATTTATATTTTGGCAAGTTGAATGCACTCGCCCCCAGCCGGCGAGGCAATGCATTACAAATTGCCCGGAAACAAAATGCTAAATCCATTTGCGTTCTTATAAAGTGAATTCGGGCGAGTTTGCTTCCCCTGATTATATGGCTTCGTTTATTGCTTCTATAATGATGTGAAATCGCATCTCAATTAATTTCTCTCAGTCGAATCGTTATTGTTTCTGCTGTCTTTGTTTTTTGCAATCAGAATTTCGCTTTGTCAGCCGACTGAGTGACTGTTGTGCATTGAGAGATTATCACTTTAATTTCTATATGTAATTCATTTGACCATGACTCACATTTTGGCGCCTCATTAAATTGCGCTCATTTCCCTTGCTTGGGGCCCCATTGCCAAAGGCGACAATTTCGCAATCATTTCGACGTTCAATACGAATTCGTGCAACGCCTGTTTATCGAAAGTGAAAAGAAATATTCAATTATATATACACATGTTTATATATCTAAAATAATATATAATATATATATTTTTATATATATTTAATTCAGTTTGAGTTGGGCTTGCGTGACATTTAATACCAGTTAAGCTAATTGTAAAGCAAACCTAATGCCTCGAAAGCTCTCTCATTGAGCACAAACAATTAGCCTGGCTGTGACGCTTGTATGTATAGCCATATTTGTATAATACGAGTAAATGATATGGCCAATGCTGTTAACTCTACTGGGAATACACACATGAAATTCCTTATGGCTTTCATTTAGAAAATGAAATTCCTTTGAATGTAGTTTTATATAAAACATTTCGTAATCAACGAATGATTTAATCATTCAGAAATGTTAATTAACGCTTAAAGTCTAGTCTGATTATAAATGTAAAATGGGCCTAAGTACTATGGAAAATAACTGTTGAATCATTTTTCTTCTAGGTAGATAATCTTAATAATGTGATAATTAGATCTAGATGTGGGTATTTGTTAGAGTACAAGTTTCTAGTATTAGAAATGAGGTGAGTGACGTTGGAAGGGTGAGGGAGAGGGTAAAACTATTTGAATTCGAAATCTGCGTATTATAGGAACTCCCATAGTAAAAGAAGTTTGAAGCCTAAGAAACTTAATCCCATTATCGATTATTATCGATAATATAGAAAGGGACTGAGTTATCGTGTATACAAATGATAAACTCTTATAGCGTATGGTATATACAGGAGCATACATCAAAATTTCAAGTCTCTAGCTTTCGGGGTCTATATGCAGAAACAGACCGACTCCGTTTGATTGTCCCTCTGTTACTTACAGAATAAATAAGTCCTAAATTCCCATTTTCAATGAGATTAGTGCATAAGTAAATACTTCTCTTAGAGTTTTATTTTCTAAATTGTTTAATAATCTTTCTGTTTCATCGAGATTGAGACTGATATTGTCTATTGCCGAATGAAAGATTTGCTAGAGTGAGAAACTTCTAGAGCTGGCTTAGGTAAACATCAACAGCTGTTCAACAAAGCAAAAGACCTTCAGAAAAGTGGAATCTAAATGTTGTTTACCTAATTTCATTAGATTGTATTTGCGCTCTATTATTAATAAAAAAATACAAATAAAATTTGTCTTTCAATGAGCCAATTAACTATTCATCAAATAAATAAATAAATACTTTAACAAAACTAAATTATATTTTGTAAATTCTATTAATGCCATATAAATCGAATTTCCCTTTTCTAATTGCCTTTCCACTTTGAAATGTATTTATAATTGTTATTTGCGACGCCATATTGTTTGCTATTTATTATTAATAACTTTTGTATTTTTACGGCAAACAACTATTAGAGCTTAGCAAATCCGAAAGGTAAAGCGACAAACTTATCTCTGTTTGGCATTTGTCAAGTGTTGTGTGGCGATTTCTTCTGAGGTGTTTACTAAGTTCTTTGTTTAGTGTCGGCTATAAAGGGAAACCAATACAGTTATAGCTGTGTGTGCTGACGTTTATATACATATATATATATATTATAGTATATAGAGTATAGCTGATAAGTGTCGGCAATTATGGTGAACTTGGGGCCATCTAGAAAACAGCTGTTGGCTGCTTGATAATTTTCTCACCGTTCCGCGGCTCTATTAAATTTGACACTATTCTAGTTATAAATTGTGCAGCAATTAGATTCAATTGATAAATCAATCAAAGGAAAACAGACGAAAGTGTCTCTGCTCTCCTCAAATTGCAAATTGCCAATTAACCGTGGCAGGTACAGAAGCGGAGGAGGAGGAGGAGCAGCAGCAGCAGCTCATTTCTGTTATACAATCGCTCAGATATAACCGATATATATATATAATCGTGCTCATCAGAAGGTCATGCTTCGGGGTTAACATTGGGTCTCCACCTCGTTCGCAATCGCATTCTTGTTGCTGTTGCTTTCAATTGCTAGCATTCTCTTATTTCCCAATTGATGAACCGATTCTGATTGAGTGCCAGAAAAGATGCGACCTCACGGCGTGTATTCAATGTCAAGTGCGTCCATAGATAGCAAATTGTTGTTGTTCAGGGCAGTCGGCTGGGCGCCACACAGCTGCACCCAAGTGCAATTAAGTTTTCATTTAGTTTTCCAGTCAAGGCTGGGAGGGAAAAGTGACTATTTTCTTGCATTTTCAAGCCTGTCCGTCTGCTCGTCCTTGTGCTGCACAGCCCAAGGATCTGTCGTCAGTTGCCTGTTGCTGCGGCGAGGTCGTCCTCGCCCCGCCATGACGTCAGCACTGCTGTCCCTAACAACTGCTGTTGCTGTTGCTGTCGCCGTTGCCCAAAATAAAATTATTGGCTGACGTTTGTAGCATTTCATTATACGGGCATATGCGGCGTATGCAGTGCTCCTATGGGGTATATTGGTTTTTTCTATGAAATGAGGGACGTTTAAGTGTGTATAGAGAGAATAAGAAATTCATCTATTTATAATCAAAAATCAATTCCATTTTAGAGCAAAGCCCATTCTATTCTATTTAAGGTAAAGTAAAACTTAGTTTATCGAGGATTTGATTACTATATCTTAGAATAAAATTGTTTATTCTTTAAAATTATCTTGATCTTGCAATGAATGGCTACAGATATGCTATAAAAAAACATCATTCGTCAGCTTCTTTTGCAAACAGTCAAAAGTCATTCGTCTGCAAAAGTCAATTTCAGTATTAACAAGTAAGAAGGTTGACAACAGGCCGTACAAACTGCTTAATACTCTTTCCAAAACTTTGGAAGATATTATTTTTGAAGATTTGCCGGCCGTAGATAGTTAAGCGTAGATCCACTATACCTTAAGCTCTAGCACTAGCGTTTCTGACATATCTGATATAAGATTTTCCGACATGCTAGACCCTGAGTGGGCGTATAGGGTTAGCTCTTAACAGTTTAGTATAATTTCCAAGTGTATATATACCAAATTTCAAGTGTCTTCAATAGCTTCAATGGCGACTAAATGGTTTTCGTTTATACGCACAAACATTGCCCAAAAAACCAATATGCTCTCTCACTTCATGAATGGGTATAAAAATCGAACAAGTAATTAATCGTATATGAGTTCCAAGGAAACACTTGTTTAGGGTCTACAGGGAATGTCTTGTGCGCTCGTATCGAAATGCAATCGCACAGCCACAGCCCGCATGAACACATTAAAAACTTGACAATTGGAGCTTTTCATATGTTTACTATAAATACAGTAGATGTGTTTGTGCTCGTGTGTGTGTATGTGGTGGTGTGCGTGCGTGTTATCAGCTACATTCGATTCGCTTACTCACATTTAATTTATTATTTCTTTTGCCTTTTTGCTGTTGCTGCAATAAAAAGACAATCAAACCAGTTGAGGCAGTAATTCAAATATTGTGAGTGCTTAATTAAACAAGAAAAAAAGGCAAATTATATAAATTATAAAATACATTATGATAAAGAGTGTAAGGCGCCCCTAGCCACATTCAATTATGACAGTTTCTGACAGGGATTGGCTACATTTTGTGTCCACATTTCTTTTATAATATTATAATATTTTCCCTACATTTGTTTATATTATAAATATATTAAAAACTAAACTCAAGCATAGCGTTGCCTTCGTTATCTTGTTTACTGAGCCAGCCAGCTCATATGCAATCAAAATCGCATTAGCTAATTGGGGAATACCCGCAATAATTGCACCGAGCTCTGGCGCAGCCAACTTAACAAGAAGTTCGTTTTGTTAGATTCCAGGAAAGAGAACTTTAAGCTAATTGCAATAGAAATATTTTATTAAATAATAATAAAATTTTTATAATATTAAATAATAATAAAATTTTTATAATATTAAATATATTTAAAAATACTTATTTAATATTTAATAATATTTGATTAACGTTTAAAAATAATAATTAAATATTTAATAATATTTTTTATAACATGAGCCCATTGAAAATGGAAAATCAGGGTTAATTGGGGTTTAGAATTACTCATTAAATATTTCATAATATTTATTTAGTATTCAATAATACGAAAATAAAATATTTAATAATATTTATTTGATATTTAATAATATTTATTTGATATTTAATAATATTTATTAAATATTTAACAATTTTTAATTAATTTTTAATAACTTTGCTTAACAACTTAACTCTTTCTCTCATGTGAGCTACAATTAGGAAACTCATTAATAATAAATGTATTAAACTTTGTAATATCGGGGAGCCCATTACAAATTGTCTCCTTGAAAGCGCCTTAAGCTGCTTAGGCTGTGGCTTAGCCGCTTTGGTTAAGGGAACACGCACTTGGCATATTTAATTAAACATTTTGCGATTCGCTGCGCTTTAATTAGATTTTGCGCATGTTAATGTAAACGTTAAGTGCAATTAATTAATTAACTTTAGATGAGCTTTAGTGGTGGACGTCAAGGTCGGTCATTGGCATTGGCAAATGAAAGTCGGCGCTTTGCGATGTACGCACTTTATCAATCATATTTGATTGATATGCGTTGTTTGTAGCTCTGCCACGTCTCTAATCGAGCAGCGAGCAAATGGCCATAATAAATCTGGCGCTAAGCAACAAATGGCAAAAGCAACTGCCAAGTCGCTTGTTTTTTTATACCCTGAGCCCATTGAAAATGGGAAATCAGGGTATAATGTTTTTGTTGGATGTATGTAACAGGCAGAAGGAGGCGTGGCAGACCCCATAAAGTATATATATTCTTGATCAGGACGACAAGAGAAATCGATTTGGCCCTGTCCGTCTGTCTGTCTGTCCGTCCGTCCGTCTGTCCGTATGTATGAACGCGTCGATTTCAGCTCTCAGAAGAGCTAGAGACTTGAAATTTTTTTTGTAGGTCCCTATATACAGCGCGCATATCGAGTTTATTTTCGATAATCGATAAATATATTCGTTTTTTTTGTTATCGAATAAAAACAATATCGAAATTCAGTTATAAAATTCTATCTCGCCCATCTTTTAAGCTAGAGACACCAAATTTTATATTTAGCTTTATATGTATTTTATGCAATTTCGAATTTTATTATATTTTGGATACCGGCCCCAAATTTCCCCCAATTTAACTTCAGTCTCAAATATAGCCAAAATGCGAATGAGTTGGCACTTTTACTAAACTGACAAATATGCCCATAGAATATGTTGATCTTATGCCGAAAATTTCATTGAAATCCGTTAAATAGCAAAAAAGTTATTAAACAAAACGTTTGGCTACTTAACAAACACACGTGGCAGCAGCGCCAAGCGAACGCACTTTTTCTGTTCTGTGCACACACAGTCGATTCGAAGAATCGCAAATTACGTTTGAATTTTGTTGAATTATCAGCTGCTGCTTTAGTTTACATTTGCCACCGATTTCACAAGCGGTGGAGTGGTGTCGTTGGTAGAAGCCATGCACGCGAAACGTGAGGACCTGGGTTCGAGACCAGGCGACGCCAGCTATTTATTTAGTTTTTTAATTTTATAAAAATTAGGTGGCGTTGTTGGTAGAGACGATGCACGTTGCGTAATTAACGTAGGTTCGAACCTCGCCAATGTCAGTTTTTTAATAAAAAAATTTTTTGGATGTTAAGAGTAAACTTGAATTTTTTTATAATTTTACGCAAAATATAAGTGTATTGAAAAACACAGGTTCGACGGGGCTCAGAGTATCCCCTAGTCGGTTACGCCCGACTAGAGTTTTCTTACTTGTTTCTTCTTTTCTTCTTTTGACCAACAGCAGAGTGAGAGCGAGAGAGAGAGAGAGAACGACAAGCGAAGAGCGCGAGAACTTAAGTGTGTCCGAGTGTTTATAGGTGTGTGTGTGTGTGTGTGTGTGTGTGTGTGTGTGTGTGTGTGTTGGTGTGTGTAGCGACAGTCATTGAACTATTTACTCACGGCCTTGCATACATAAATACTAGACATAATGCTCATACCTAAAACATGGCCCCAAAAAGAACCGAATGCTAAGAGACTTCTACACACACACACACACAGACACACTCTCACACACACTCTCTCACTCACTCACACGCGCTTACCTAGTGTTTCGCTCATTGCACGTTTAATTGTTGTGTAAACAAATGGAATTGCCACATGTTGTAGCAACGGCAACAACCACAGCGACGCGGCTGACATCGGCATTGAGTTTTGCTTCGCTTTCAGCTCAAAATTATTATTACTATTATTATTATTTTTATACGAGTTTTTTTTTATTTCGTTAACTTCACGTTTTCCTCCATGCCTTTGCTACACATTCATCGATTCGCGCGTGATTCATTTTCTTTTCTTTTTTTTATGATTTTGTTTGTTTTGGTCATTTGTCGGCGTTCACTGGAAAACTAACTGGAAACGTTATAATTAAGCTATCTCTGGTTGTTGTTGCCGTTGTTGTGGTTGCTGTTGCCCTCTTGCTTTTCCCTTAAAGCGCTTCGCCTTTTACGCAAAACTTTTGCAATTGCTTTGGCCGCGCCCCGCCTCGCCCCGTCCCGCCCCGCCGCAACCTGAGTTGGCTTGTCGAACTGCGCAGTTTGTGCGGAGTCAACGCTTTTTCGACGTGTTTGTCTTTATAATAAACACATTTCGTATATTTCTGTTTCCTTCCAACGCATTTAAGCTCTGCTCTGCTCTGCTGTGCCGCGTTTTTATTTCATATTTAAACAGATCACAAATGCATAAATAAAGCACAAATATACATATATATACATATACATGGGGAAGAAAAGGTGCAAAAGCAAAAGTTAAACAAGTTCAGCTGCCGTTAACTCAAAAGCTAACAGAGCGAGAGAGAGAGAGAGAGAGAGGGGGCAAAGAGAGAGAAGGCGAGCAAAAAGAGAACGAACAAGTCTAAAGCTTTTTAGTTTTTGGCTCCACTTCAAAAAGTAGCTGAATTTTTAATTTATTTAATTAGCGTATTTAATTAATTAGAAATAAAAATAATAAAAAAAAATATTCCAATGCTTAGATAAATCATCAAAATTTGATTTATTTATTTGTAGTTTTTGCTTTGAATATGGCGCAGTTGAGCTGTTGATATATGAAAACAAAGCGCTTAAGACAGAGATAGAGTGAGCGAGAGAGATCAAGAAACATCTAGAGATAATGCTAATAGGTGTAGCGTTTGTTGTCTGATTCAACGCTTGAGCAACAGTGAGCGCTCGCAATGTAGAACACATCATTTGCAATGCCAATGCAATGATGTTGTAATCAGTTTATATGCTGTAATATATGAGGCATATGGAGTTATTAGAACAAAACAAACATTTCTGCGTAAATTAAGAAATATTTAATGGAATTATTACAGTATCAATATAACATTATTAATTATAGTCTCCGGAATTAAAGTCTTAACTCTTTAGGAAATATAAATTCAGACTGACTTAAATCCTATATATGCCCATGCACTTTTGGAACGCTTTGGTCTCGTAAACTACAAAAGCTATTTACCTATAATTTGAGATATATATATTCTCAAATATCGTACGCACTAGAAGCTCTAAATTTGATTGTGATATCTCTTCACATATTTCTAATATTGATAAAAATTGCATATTTTATACATTGATTGTCTTTTATCTCGTAAACTACAAAAGCTAGAGACTTGCAATTTGAAATTTATATTCTTAAATATTGTACGTAAAAGAAGCTAAAAACTTTATTTCGTTAACTCTTCACATATTCCTAATAATAATAAAACTTGAATAATTTTGTAGTTAATAGATAAATCACTTACTATTTCTTCACAAATGTGGATGCTCTGTCTAATAACCCATAAAAGGAAGGATAACTCATGTTAAGATAGAGTAAAGTCTAGGAGTTTTATTTGTATGATCGCAAAGAATCTTAAAGTTTCTCAATCTAGAACCAACATTTTCGAGGAACAATGCTTGATACTTCGCCATCAACTGTATCAACATGCGCAGATATTGTTAATCATATCGAACGTGCACTGTGTGCATTGGGCGTGCAAGATAGTCAGTCCGTACTATCGCCACTTACCGAGTTACTCACCTCAGCTGCGTCTGTTCCATTACGTGATGAAGTGCTTGCCAAATGAATGAATTGGCAACGCAGTTGGCAAATGACGTGTGTGTGTATGTGTGGGTCTAGCTGAGTCACCAAGTGCATCCTGTAACATTTTGGGAAAGAATCACCCTGTGCTAATCCTTGTTCCCGTTTACTCCTTGCAGGCTGATGACAAATCCTTGCTGGCACGCTTCTACCATGCCGATCGTTCGTTGACCGCCGTGGCTAGTGAGCTGGACAGCTTCGATGGACGCGCCGAGCCGGATCGCTGCACGCGTCTGGTTAGCAGATTGCGACAGAATCAGGTAAGTGTGGCAGAACCTGGACTATCTACCCATAGCTAACTGAATTTCGTCTTGCAGGACAAAGTGCTGGCCATAACCAATTTGATTATGGAGGAGCTGTTGGGCGAGGAGCGCGATCCGCGTGCCTTTCGCGCCAAGTTCCCCGAGGAAGTGCTGCAGGACAATCTGGCCGGGCAGCTGTGGTTCGGCGCCGAGTGCCTGGCCGCCGGCTCCTCGATCCTCAATCGCGAATCGGAGAGCAAAGACATGCGTCCGCTGGCGCAAGCCGTCACCAAAAGTCTGGGCAATGTGCGCGTGCTGCTGCGCGATCAGTGCCTGCGCAACAATGTGCCCAACAGCAAGACTCTGCACCTGGACTTCAACGACTCAAGCACCGAGCAGCTGTACGAGAGCCTGAAGATCTTCGACCATCTGTTTGCCGAGTTCGAGCTGAGCTACGTGAGCGCCATGGTGCCCGTGAAGTCGCGCCACGAATACGAGATGCAGCAGTGGATTGGCGTGCTCTTTTCGGAGACGTTGCAGCGCGCCCTGAAGATCGGGCTGCTCGAGCAGGACATGGTGGATGCCTTCGATCCGGGCCTAATGTTCTCCATACCCCGACTGGCCATTGTCGCCGGGCTGGTCGTCTTCACCAATGGTCCGCTTAATATGGACATGCCGGGCGACGAGCTCTCCGAGATGTTTCGTCCGTTTCGCACAATACTTATTAAGATCCGGGACCTGTTGCGCAATCTGAGCAAACAGGAGCTGAATCAACTGGAGAAGTTGCTCTGCACCAACGAGGAGATCAATACGAAGGTAAGCAGAGTCATTGAATCTCCATTCTCAGCTTTTATTAATTGTTTCGATTGGCATTTGCAGGTGCCAGTGGGCTCCAGCAGCATTGAGGCGCCTAGTCCTGAGCACAACACCGCCACCACCACCGCCACCACAAACAGCAACAATAATAACAACAATAACTCCAGCAGCAGCAGCAGCAGTGGCAGTGGGAGTGGCAGCAGCACAGCGAAGCCAAGCAGCACAACGAGCACGCACAAAGCCGTGGAACGCCTGGTGGATCATCGCAACAACAACAACAACAGCAGCAGCAACAATAGCAACGTCCAGCCGGCAGCCACACGTTCTCCGTCCATGTTGTCGCTCTCAGCAGGCAGCACACCAACAGCCTCACCAGCGCCCTCGCCCACGCCCTCACACTCCATAGCATCGACCTCGTCGGCGGCAACGACGTCCACAAATCCGCCAGCCAATTGGAGCGATTACGACGAGGATGACGAGGATCTGGAGGAGGAGGTTGGCATGCTGGATAGCGACGAGGACGATTTGAATGACGACAGCGACAGCGAGGTGGACGAGTATATTGAGGCGCAGCTGAAGGCGATTGTGGCAGCTGCGGACTGTGCCTCGGGCTACCTGATACCCAACACCAATCTGGGCAATCTGTTTCAGCCGCAACAGCTGCCACTCACGGACAACTTCGTGGCCAGCGAAGACGATGAGTTTGGCGACGCGACAGCGGAGCAGCAGCAGCGGGAGCATAGGGAGGAACTGCAGTCGGAGGACCAACAACAACAGCTGCAGGAGGAGCCCAGTACGAGTGCTGCCATGCTGGCGGCACGACGCACACTGCAACGCCTCCGCTTGCCCAGCAGCAGCAGCGAGAACGAGCAGGCGCCCAGCGGCAATCAGCAGACGACAATCACGACGCCCAATGGCAATCAGTCAGTGCGCCAAAGCAGCGGCAGCGGGAGCAACAACAGCCGCCATCGGCACAGTCACAGTCACAGCAGTCACCATCATCATCACCATCACCGCCACCATCACCATCCGCACCACCATCAACAACAGCAGCAGCAGCCAGCAGATCATCACCATCATCATCATCATCAGACGCATCCACATCGCACGAATCGCAGCGCACGCAGGCGCTGCAGCCAGGAGCACTGGGAGACGACTGTCAATGTGGAGCAGCCAGCAGCGGACCATAGCCCGGCCAGCGTCGATACCAGCAATGCCTCATCGTTCTCCGACGATGTGTCGCTGGCCATGCGCAACACGACGGCGCGTCTAAAGTTCAAGTGAGTAACCAGCTGATCTCAATTTGCTCATGCTAATCCCAATCCTTTTCATTCCCTCCACAGAAGCACGGAGAATCTGCTGCATCGTCTGTTTGTCTGCATCGCCGGCGTTGCCGATCAGCTGCAGACGAACTTTGCCTCTGATCTGCGCCAGATATTGCGCAGCGTGTTCCTTATAAACATGTCATCGTCGCAGGACGAGGACATCGATATACCAGAAAAGACAAAGGAATCGGAGCTGTTCGAGTTCCGTGCCTCCGAGAACGATGTGATACAGGAAAGCGCCGGCTCCAATCAAAGCATTTACTCAGCCGAGGAGGTCAATCCGGAGCTGGACAACGTGTTCAACAACAGCAACACAGCTGCCCGCCACTCGGCGGGCGCGGCGATGCAGCGCAACAATACCATAGACCTGGCCAGTGGCAATAACAACGGCGGCTCGACTGCTGCGACGCGAAACCATGTGGCGCGCAGTCGTAGTCTGGGCGACCAGGAGGCCGCCAGCAGCGGCACAATGCAGGCTGAACAGCGACAGCAGCAGCAGCAGCAACTGCAACAACAGCAGCAGCAACTGCAACAGCTGCAAATGCAGCGACAACGCAACAATTCTGTCGGCAGCAATTCACCTTCGAGCGCCTCCTCGAGCAGCTCCAGTTCGGAGCACAACTCGCCAATTAGCACGCGCAGTGGGAGCCGAAGGCGGCTGCACAGCAACTCCTCGTCCATTGGCATGTCATCGACGTCGGCGACGACAGCAGCTGCTGCTGGAACGGCAAC
Source organism: Drosophila pegasa (assembly GCA_035046225.1). Classification (NCBI taxonomy): domain Eukaryota; kingdom Metazoa; phylum Arthropoda; class Insecta; order Diptera; family Drosophilidae; genus Drosophila; species Drosophila pegasa. Next base: position 4,152,592 of record JAWNOD010000398.1, on the reverse strand, counting down.
GACCATGTCGCCGCCCGCCTGGATACCCGACGGCAAGGCGCCGCGTTGCATGTCCTGCCAGACGCCGTTCACAGCCTTTCGGCGACGCCATCACTGTCGCAACTGTGGCGGCGTCTTCTGCGGCGTCTGCTCCAACGCATCCGCGCCGTTGCCCAAATATGGTCTGACCAAGGCGGTGCGCGTCTGCCGCGAATGCTATGTGCGTGAGGTGCGCTCCGTGCGGCAGCCGCCGTCGGCGCAGGCGCACAGCCAGACGAGCCGGCCGCAGGCAGCGAGCGCCTCTTAGGAGTGGCCTAACCAGGCGCCACCGACGCCGACACCAAAAATGTGCCCACACCACCACTGGGGGCCGACCAACGGAAGGAAAAGCAAAACTGTGAAACGCAATCGTTGTCTAAATTGTTTTCGTTTTTTATACTTTATATACGCGCGCATCAGATATCCAATTCCCAAATGCAAGAAGAAAATCAGATACATATATACATATATATCCATACACTATCGTGTATAAAACTGATATATAAATATATATGTATAAATAAGCCGATAAATTGATTATTTTAAACAAATTGACTAATCGAGCGTCGTTATCCAAACTGTACAATAAAGCTTCGATCTATGTATTATACGCAACTATCCATGTAACTATATATATATAACAGACATATATAATAATTGTAAACAAATGCTTTCAGCTCATATCACATATATCAATGCAACATATAACACACACACACACACTCACTCACACATATACACATATGAATGTATGTCTATGTCAGATAGTGGCCTGCATTTCAAATAGATCTTTTTCGGTTTTGGGACTGCGCAACGGATCGTAGCTTTTTAATTGAAATCGTTCTGTCACGTTTAAGATCTAGATTCTAGATTATATAATGTATATATATTTTTGTAGTATGTGCAGCAAACTGAGCAGAATAATAGACATAAATTCTAGCGAAAATTTGCAACAAAAAAAAAAAAAGAAAAGAAACAAAAAAGAAAAAAACATTATTGTGATTTATTGTTATTTGTATGCCCTGAAGGAAAAAAGCAAGAAACAATTTGTATGATTCAAACATTACTTTATATGCAGGGCCTATAAATCTTTATAGTCGGTATATATCGGCTATTGTGTTCTTACTTTATACGAAATCCATTTTATGTTAAACAATTCTTTAAGTTAGCGAAAAAATTCAGTTGAACCCTTATAAAAACACAGTTTTACACACCATATACATATATGCCTATATACATATATATATTTTTCTGACTTGAAATAAAAACTAATAAATTGAAAAATAAAAAACAAAACTATATTGAATTTAATAAATATATATAACATATTTTTGCTTAAATCAATAAAAAGAAAATATAAAATTCATTGGATTAGATGTATCTTATTTGAGGTTTGAGAATGGATAAATTTGTGAGGAGGGGTTTGGTTTGTATAGACTATATACTCGTTCACAAAATGAAAGGGATATGATAATTATGTTTTTTAAATTTATATTATAATTTACAATTTTTAATTATCATTAATATTAATTCACTAAGTAAAGGGGGTAAGTATTTTTTTAAAAATAAAAATCTTTAAAGTGAAGGGATATATAGCTTACTTTTTAAATATAAATAAAATTAATAATCGCGTTCACATTGTTAAACAAGTAAAACAACTCTAGTCGGGCGTAACCGACTAGGGGATACCCTGAGCCCCGTCGAATCTGTGTTTTTCATAGAATTTGGGGCTGGTATCCAAAATATAACAAAATTCAAAATTGCATAAAATACATATAAAGCTAAATATAAAATTTGGTGTCCCTAGCTTAAAAGACAGGCGAGATATTTTTTAACTGAATTTCGATTTTTTTTAAATGATAACAATTAATTGGAGATATTTATCGATTTATATCTTTAGCACTTATAAAAGCGGAAATCGACGCTTTCAAACATACGGACAGACATGACATGAAATGGAAAAATGTTTCTTGGATCATATAAACAATATTGTACTCTTTCACAAAGTGAAATAAAATATAATATAATTTATAATTGTAATTTAGTTTTTTAAGAAAATATACCATTTGTTTAAAATAATATTTTTTAACATTTAATATTTTTTTCTATTCTATATATATATATATATATTTTTTTTAAATACTAATACTACTAATTCGAAAAAGAGTTAATACTCTCCAATTATAAAATAGTTTTTTTTTTATATTTATATCTTCACTTACAGTAAAGTCAAAGTATGAAAGGCAAGGAACAAGTTTCTGTAGACTATAAATTCAGTTTACACTTTAATTCTGTTCGTGTTGAGTTGTTCCAAAGCGTTTTTAATTTTTTGTTTCTTTTGTTTTTGTTTTCTGTAAGGTGCAATAATGCCTAAGCGTGGGGACCGAGCTGGGAAACCCCCACAAGATCCGGACAGCTGGAAAGCATTGGAAGTCAATCAGAAGTTTAGAAGCAGCGTCGACGCGGCACAACTGGACCTGATTGCTGACCTGAACGCAGAGTTCTTCAGCATATCCTACGAGCTGGTGCAGCAGCTGGCGCCCCTGAATAGTTTTGTGGCCGGCAAGATGAAGATGTTCGTCAACATTATAGAGCGGCTGCACGCCCACTACATGGCGAAGGTGACCACGGCGTTTAAATATGAAGACACGATAAGTGCGGCGAGTGAGAAGCTCAGATTGGCCATTGAGGTATCTGCGGAATCGTCCCAAATGGTGGAGGCGCTGCGGGCTGCATTGGAAGAGGCCTGGCGTGCATCGGATGCCTCGGAATACCGAGCGGCTCAGCAGCAAGGTCCCAATTATCACCAGCAGTTCGACCCAACGGAGTCCACCAACATCTTGGGTAATCCGTAAGTAGTGCAGATGCAGCTAGCATATACTCGCCCGCTTGCATTCTCGCCCTCAGCAAGGAGCTGCACGTCCGATCCATGGTCTATCGCGACCGCGATCGCTTGGCCGGCGAGCTGAAGGAGTACCAGAAGCGGCTTGAGCTGAATCGCTGCTATTCGGCCACTGTGGATGCCATCAATGAAGATAATTTGGCTAAGATCAAGAAGCAGAGTTTGTACTTGAAGCAGCTGGAAAGGCAAAAATTTGTTGCGGACAACAAACATCGCTTGATGGTCGAACAAGTGGAGGAACGGGTCAATAATCTGAGTAGAAAATTGGAATACATGAGCAACAGGAATAAGGAGATGCATAGTTTCGAGAAGAAGTATAAGGATAATCTATTGGTGATCAACAATCTGAAGAGCGCAATAGAAAAGCACACCAAGGACAATAACAATATGCAAAACATCAATAGAAGCCTCGAACACGAGGCTTTTGAAGACCAAAAAATAATGGATACTTTAAGGACAACGAACAAAGCGCAGCTACTCGAACTGAAGGCATTGCGTCAAACGATTCGTCGACTAAAGCGCGAGAGAAAAGCCAAAGATCTTCTACTCAATCAGGTAAATCGACGCGTCATTCAGCTGTCCCAAAAGAACGCCAAGCTAATGTGGCAGACAACGTTTTGCACGTAAGTTTCAATCAAAATCTCATATATAACCATCAAGCATTTTTTGAATCAAGCCTCTCACATTAAGTCAATCATCCTATTAGGTAATCAATCTATCAGTCAGTTAATCAGTTTTTACACAATTTGTCAATCTGTCTGTTAGACAACCAATCAATTGAGCAGTTGGCTAAATCAGCCGTCAGACAATCAATCAATCAGTTTTTTATCGGATCAATTAATCAGTCTTTTAGCTGATAATCAATTAGCCATTTAGTCTGTCCATCTAACATACAATGTCAATCAGTGTGTCACTTGGAATTTCAGTCAATCAGTCCGTTAGTTCAATCAATCAATCAGTCTTTGAACTGATCAATCAATCAATCATTCAGTCTATCTTATACACAATGTCAATAAGTTAGGCATTCAATCAATCAGTCAGACAATCAATCAATCAGCCTTTTAGTTGATCAATCAATCAATCAACCATTCAGTCTGTGCACCTTACACATAATGTCAATCAGCCTGTGACTTAGGCACTCAATCAATCAGTCACATAGTTAGGAACTCAGCTCATCAATCAACAAACTCCTCAATCAGCCAATTCAGCTGGTCAATCAATGTATCAATCAGTTAGTTAGGAATGCAGCTAATCAATGAATGAGTCAATCAATGAATCAATCAGTCACATAATTAGAAATGCAGCTAATCAATCAACGAACGCCTCAATCAGGCACACGTCAATTCAGCTAGTCAATCAATGTATCAATCAGTTAGTTAGGAATGCAGCTAGTCAATGAATGAGTATCAGCTAGTTTGTCAGGAATTTAGGTCAATCAATGAATCAATCAGTCCCATATTTGAAATGCAGCTAGTCAATCAACAAACACGTCAATCAGTCACTTAGACAGGAATTCAGTTAGTCAATCAGCCACAAGTCAATCATCTTCCTTCCACCTCTAACCGCTTCCAGCAATGAGGTGACAGGACTCCAAAAGAATCTGCGAATCATGAATGCGAAATTGAAGGAATTGGCGCGATTGAAGGACGCCGCCGAGCGGCAGCAAGCGAAGTTGAATGCGGACGTGAAGCATCAGAATGATGTGAATGCGACGCTGCAGCACGATTTGGCGATGCAGCGCAATCGCACGGAGCACGTGCAACGTGAGCTCCACCAGACGCATGTGGAGCTGGATCAAATGGAAATTCAGACGCACAAACTGAACAAGGAGAAGACCGACATGGCCCAGGAGATCAACGATCTAAACCGGATGATCCAAGCGATTGAGAGTAAGTGCACCCATCCCACCCATCCACACACACACACCAGCTCACAGAGGCTTCTTTGTAGCTAAAATGGATGGGAAGACGGAGAAAATCAAGGATCTGAGGGAAAAGCTGGAGGCGAAGCATCAGAGCTACGTTAAGGTCAGGAACCAGCTGGAAACGGTGCACAACGACAAGACGCTGCTGCAGAAGAACATGGAGATGTGCGGCATGGATCGGCAGAAGTTGCAGAGCGTGAATGGGAACCTCAGCTTCCAGATCAGCCAGCTGTGCCAGCAGCTGGCCACGAACGAAAAGGAGATGAACTCGCAGAGGAAGCACATCGACCATCAGGAGCAGCTGCTGAAGCACAAGCAGAACGAGATTCATAGCAAGGAGCGGCAGGTGCAGCAGCTGCAGAGCGACCTGGCCAAGTTGAAGGCGCTCAACCAACAGATGCACTGCACCATCGAGCGTGACACGAAGCGCTTCAAGCAGCTGGACATCATGCTGGAGGATGTGCGGACGGAGAAGATGATTGCCGGCCAGCAGCTGGTGCGACGCAACGGCCACCTGTGCGTGCTCCAGAACAAGCTGTCCATGCTGCAGATGGCCCTGAACCACGGCACCACCCAGTACAATCAGCGGGTCGAGGACATCCGACTGCTCAAGACCGAGATCAAGAACCTGCGCATGTCCACCGCCTGCATGCAGCGTTCGATCGGCAACACGGCCAACATGCGGCAGGAGGTGGTGCGGATCGAGCGTCAGCTGATCCGTGAGCGCCTCAACGTGAGCGCGTTCACGGAGGAGCTGAAGTATCCCTACCGCATACATCGCTGGCGTGTCCTGGTTGGCCGCGATCCGTCCAAGTACCAGCTGATCCGCAAGATTCAGGTGCTGCTGCGGCGCAACATCAAGCTGAGCGTGGAGCGCTCGAACATGGAGCACAAGGTGGAGGACACACAGCGGCTCTGCGACTCGCTCCGGAAGCAGCTCCGGCTCATCCCCGACCACGACACCGTGCAGCGGCTGTGGGCCCAGCAGCGAGCCAACCAGCGGCAGAGCCGCAAGGTGCGCGCCCTGCGAGCGGAGCTGGCCATCAACGAGATCGACATGAAGTCGCGCGACATGATCATCACCGAGTACCAGCAGGCCCTCAGGAAGGATCAGCCGGAGCCCAACCACGCGAAGATCCACAAGCTGATGGACATCATATCCATCGGCAAGGCCCAAGAGGAGAGCTACTTCCAGATGACTCCCAACACAAGCCTCGACCTCGACCTCCTGGCGCTGGAAAGAAAACTCAGCTGAGTCTGTTGCTCGGAGGCGCGTTTATTTGATGGACTCATGGACTCCTGGACTGCCTAGAGCAGCTGGCTGATCACCTTGAAGCCGGCTCCGAGGGTGCGCGGCAGCTGGGCCGGCGCCGAGTAGCAGTGCGCCTGCATCTGCTCCAGCAGCTGTCGCTCCTCGAGCAGCTTCTGCTTGCGTCGCTTCTCCTCGAGCAGCTGCGTCTTCGTCTGCGCCAGGCTGCCGCGCAGCTGCTCCAGCTGCTGGGCGTTGCTGCGCTCGCCCGCCTCCCGGGCACTCAGCTCGGCCATCAGCACCTTCAGCTTGCGGTCCTTGGCCGACAGGCTGGCCTGGTAAATGGGAAAAGGATTTTTGTAAACTTAGAATCTCTAGAATCTTCAGATTATATTTTTTTTCCAATACGACCTTGACTGTGTTGAGCTGCGCCTGGACGCGGTGGCTGGGCAGCTTCAGCATGAACTCCTTGAGCGCCGCGTAGAGCTGCTGCGCCTCGTTGAGGGCGCGCTCCTGCTCCAGGGCGGCCACGTTCTGGCTGAGCAGCTGCTTGCGCAGGATGTGGATGCGCTCGAGCAGGTCCATTTTCTCGGGGTCCTTGCCGCGCAGCAGGCGCCAGCGGTGCACATTCATGGGCGTCATCATCTCGTCCTGCAGGGCGCGCGCCTTGATGCGCTCCTGGTTCAGCATGCGCTGCATCTGGAGCAGCTCCTGGCGCAGATCGGCGGCGCTCTCGCGATCCGCGCGCAGCACGTTGCGCTCGGTGCGCAGGTTCTTGATCTCGACGCCCATCAGGCGCATGTCGTCCTGGCACTGGTTGCACTGCCGCTCCGTCTGGTCGTAGGCGGCCTGCAGGTTCTCCAGCTTATGCTGCAGCCGGGCGTACTCCTCGTTGCGCCTGGTCAGCGTCGCACTGATCGAGTTCTTCTCGTTCATCAGGTTGTCCACGTCCTTGCGCAGGCGCGCCAGCCGCTGCTCGTCCTCCTGCAGCGACTTGGCGTGCCGGTCGTTCTCCTTGCGCTTGTCCAGCAGCTCCGCCTTGGTGTGCTGCTGCCCCAGCTGGGCGTGGCGCACGTCGTTGCGCAGCAGCCGGCGCTCCTTCTCCATGCGATCGATCTGCAGCTGCAGCTTGCTCAGCTCCCCATCCCGATAGCTGATCTTGCCCTTGAGCGCCTCGATCTGCGCCTGCAGATGGCCCAGCTGATCGCGCAGCTTCTGGTGCTCCTCCTCGGCGCCCTGCAGCGCCCGCTGCAGACCCTGTCGCTCGCTGGTCAGCTGCTCGTGCTGCTGCTGGAACTTGGAGCACTTCGCCTCCAGATCGCTGATCGTGCGCTTCAGCTCAATCGCGTAGTTCTCCTTCAGGTGAATCTCGTCTGCAAGTGGAAGAGCCTGAGTTATCGCATCTGTTTGGGACTCGGCTCACTTACTCTGCAGCAGATCGATCTTGTCGATGCCGTGCTGAATCTCGTCCAGCTTTTTGGCCTTGTCCCTCTTCTGCTTCTTCAGCTCCTCCTGTAGCTTCTTCATCTTCAGGTCGGTGCTGCTGATGATGTCCTTGAGGGCGCGCACCTCATGCTGCGACTCCTGGTACAGGGCGCTCTGCTGCTCGGCGCTCTGATGCTCGCTCTGCAGATCCCGCTTGAGCACGTCGCGCTCCTTGGTCAGGTTCTCGTTGTTCTTCTCGAAGTGATGCACCACACGGCGCATGGACTCCAGCTCCTTGTCCTGAGTGCCCAACTGGGTTCTGCGAGGAATATGGATGGAGTTAGTGAGAGAGATAGAAAAAGAGAAGGAAAAGGATAAGGAGAAGGAGAAAGAGAAGAAGAAGGAGAAGGAGAATGGGAAGAAGAAGGATAAGGAGAAGGAGAAGGAGAAGGAGAAGGAGAATGGGAAGAAGAAGGAGAAGGAGAATGGGAAGAAGAAGGAGAATGGGAAGAAGAAGGAGAAGGAGAAGAAGGAGAAGGAGAAGGAGAAGAAGGAGAAGAAGAAGAAGAAGGAGAAGAAGGAGAAGAAGGAGAAGGAGAAGAAGGAGAAGAAGGAGAAAGAGAAGAAGGAGAAGAAGAAGAAGGGGAAGAAGAAGGAAAAGGAGAAGGAGAAGAAGGAGAAGGAGAAGGAGAAGAAAGAGAAGAAGGAGAAGAAGGAGAAGAAGGAGAAGAAGAAGAAGGAGAAGAAGGAGAAGAAGGAGAAGAAGAAGAAGAAGAAGAAGAAGAAGAAGAAGAAGAAGAAGGAGAAGGAGAAGAAGGAGAAGAAGGAGAAGGAGAAGAAGGAGAAGAAAGAGAAAGAGAAGAAGGAGAAGAAGGAGAAGGAGAAAAAGGAGAAGAAGGAGAAGGAGAAGAAGGAGAAGAAGAAGGAGAAGAAAGAGAAGAAGGAGAAGAAGGAGAAGAAGGAGAAGAAGAAGAAGGAGAAGAAGGAGAAGAAGAAGAAGAAGAAGAAGAAGAAGAAGAAGGAGAAGGAGAAGAAGAGAGGGAGAAGAAGAAGGAGAAGGAGGAGGATGATGGAAGATGGAGGATAGAGGAGACGGAGTAAGAAGGAGGTAGTCATAACACTCACTTGAGCCGCAGGTTCTCCTGCTCCACCTCCTGCTTGGACATCTCCAGGCCGCCATATTTGCGCGCAATGGTCTCCTGCGACTTGGCCAACTTGGCATTGTCCTGGCGCAGCTTGATGAGCTCGTCCTCGCGCAGCTTCAGCAGATTGATGCGATGGTTGAGGGCGCGCCTGTTCTTGTCCCGCTCCTCCGCCGTGTACTCCAGGTCGACGGTGATCTTGGCCAGCTTGTTGCAGGTGCTGTTGTGCAGCGTATTCAGGTGCTCCATGTTGGTCTTCAGCGAGAGGATTTGCAGATTCTGGCGCACCTTGACCTTGGTCAGGTGCTCGTTGTTCGCCTTGATCTGCGCTATTTGCTCCAGGTACTTAGTCTCCTCGCTCTTCATGGCGGCCAGATCCTTGGCCAGAGCGTCGCTCTTGCGCTTCAGATTGCAGGCATCGCTGGAGGTTTCCTGAGAGAGAGGGAGAGGGAGAGCATATCCATTAGCAGCTATGGGTGAGATCGTCTATAATCCTTACATCCAGCAGCTTGAGCAGCTCCTTGTTCCTGCCCTCCAGCGCCTGAATGGTGGCCTCCACCTCGGCCGCATAGGCGCGCTGCAGCTGCAGGCGTTTGTTCAGCTCCTTGATCTCGTCCTTGAGCTTTTCGTACTCCTTGTTGTCGTCGCGCCGGCTGCTCCTAGAGCGTCCCTTTTCGTTCAGATGCTCAATCATCTCCTCGGCCGCATCCAGCTTCTGGCGCAGACTCAGCACCTCATCCTGTGCCGACTGCTCGCGTATCTGCGACGCATCCTTCTGCTTCCAGGCGCCCTCTAGGAGAGAGAGAGTCAGCTAAGGAGTCTTCTCCCATGACTTCCCACTCACCTATGACGCCACGCAGCTGCTCTATGGTGGCCATGTCCAGCTTGCTCTGCTGCGCCGCATTCTCCAGCTGCTGCTCCAGCTCGGCTATTTGCTCGCGCAGCTCCTGGGTGCGCGCCTCCTCCAGGCGCAGGTCGCTTTTGTAGCGCGTGCCGCAGATGACCAGGCGCTGCACGTTGTCCGCATTGTTGGGCGTGTCCTTCTGACGCAGCGCCTTGGTGGCCTACGAGAGGAATTGAAGATTGCTTGATGGAAGATTGATCGAAGATGATGTCAAAGCCTCCGCCTTACTTCGGGTATCTTCTCGCACAGCTCCCTGTAGAAGTCATCATCAAAGTCTTCCGGCACTAGCGGCTCATCCTCGGATCCCGACGCTTTGGACATCTTTCCGTTGACTGCCCTTCCACTTGCCTTGTTCGTATCGACTAAACCACAAGAAGCCGCTACTGTGGCGTCCTGGCAACAAGTTGCCATACCGGCACAAGGCGCCCTGGCAACGCACTCACTCAACAGGTTTGGATTTTTGTTACAATATTTATTAAGTTTATGCTTACAAAGAGTGATAGCTGCATCTCTATGGATACGCTGAATGCATGGAGCTTGTTACTACATATAATAAATGCCAAGTTCATGGAATTGCCTCTCGACTTAAGTCTAAGAATATAAATTAATTTAATTTAAAAATTTCCACTAATTTGTCATCACAAAAGCTTCAAATCCTGCGCTCACGCGCAGGCCACGGACTAGGGCCACTCGTCGTCGAAGGGCGCATCGTGCACCGTGTGAAAGCTGAGGCCATCGCCATCCGGCTTGTGCCACGAGGGCAGCAGCACGGTGCGCCAAAAGGATCTAAAATGTATATAATTAATTAGATTAGTTAAATTATATATTTTCAAATAGTTTCACCTGCCCCGCACCAGACCCAGAAACAGTTTCCAGTTCTTCTTGGCGCCAAAGTTGTAGGGATTTATAAAGTTTCGATTTTGCTTGTGGAAACGCTTCCGTTCAGCCGCATTGATGTGCGCCTCGATGCTGGTCTCGCCACGCGTAATCAGCTTCGCATGCCAGATGCAGAGGCTGCCCAGGGCGAGCACCACCGCCACATTGATGACGGCCATGAACCATAAGACGCGACGTCGCGTGGGCGTGGCGTCGGGCGAGTCTGCCATGGGCGTGGGCAGATGATGCACAGCCGGCGGCAGCAAGATATCATCATATTCATGCGGATGCGTCTGTGGAGTGAATGCAACTCTATATCATGAGCAATCTATATAATCCACTTCAGATCTTACAACTGCTATAACGTGTCCGCTCTGATTGAACTTCACTGGGTGACCCTCGAGCGGCTCCAGCTCGGTCCAGTGCTCACTGTGATCGAGCCAGAGATATTTGTAGCCAATCTCCAGGCCAGCCACAATGAGGAACAGACAGCCGAGCGAGGTGTAGACCATGTAGAGAAAGAAGTAGCGATGATTGGCGAAGCCGACGCAGTTATTCAGCCAGGCTAAAAGCGAATATTAGAGTTATTCAAAGTAAACCCCAAATATTTCCATACGCACGACAATGATGATCCATCTTCAGTATGCAGCGATTGCAGATGGAGCAGTGGTGCGTGCGGGGCGGCTTTGGAGAGATGCACTTGCTGCACATGCTCACGGCCTCCACGTGGGAGACACCCTCGGGCGGATGGCCGGCTGGGGTTATCACACCCATTACATAGTGGAAGATGACGTTCAGCAGCAGCCAATTGCCCACGATGAGCAGCAGAATGGTGGCCGCTTGGCTCTTGGCCCACCAAAAGGGGAAGCCAATCCAATAGGCAATGGAGACCACGGCGGTGGTTAAGATGGCAGTGCCTACAACGAAGAACTGAGGGGAGGGGGGAAGGAGAAATTAGCTAAAGAACTATAACGAATCCCCCATATCAAATGCCAAACCGTGTATACCCTTTGCCAGCGTATACCCTGTAGGCCAGCCCTTTACTTACGGGACCCAAGCAGTTCGTATAATTATCTACAATCCAGAATATGGGCGTCATGCATACATCCGTCGCATAGCTGGAGTTCATGTGGGCATTGAACGTCAGCGAGTGCCAGCAATGCTTCATGTAGCTCCAACGCAGCCGAGACTTGGAGCTGCCGGCAAAACAGAAAATTGTAAAAAAAATCAATTGAACATCCCTGCTGCATACTCACACTATATCTTGGGTAAAGCTTGTACGCCATGTAATGCGCGCCATTATATTAACTTTTAATTTAGATTCTAACTTTAAAATTTAGATTTAAAATAATGTTTTTTGCATTATGTTTTATTTACAGTCAGCTGTTCGTTGCAAAAATAGAAACAGTGTTGCACAATGCTAGCAGATGGTAGTAGTATATGTTAATTGACTTATCGCGCAGCCGCCACAGCGAGAAATGTGTGTTATCGATAAGCCAACCCGATATAAATAACGTCTTTTGAGATTTATTTTAGCGAAAATCTTTGCGTTAAATCGTTTTGTATGAGAAACAAGAGAAAACCTGCGACCGTCGAGAATATCATATTAGTCAGTGAGCCATCCAGCTCCAGCAGACCCATTGGCTCCAATTTGTATTTAATTGTCTTCACTTCCAGCCACAATGCGTCAACAACTTTATTGAAGCGAACGTCCGAGTGCTGCAGGTTAATGCGCTGCATTAAGTTGCCCGTCTCATTGGCCTGTGAAAGAAGAAGCTCCAATCATTCCATTCATATAGATATACATACTACTTGCCTCATCGATCACCTGCTGACAGACACGCGCCAACAAATAGATATCTGCCGTGGGAACAACGAGAAATACAAAGTGCGTCAGGGATTGGTATATATCGAAGGGGATGTCCAGCATTATATAGTCGGCGAGTGCCTGGTACTGCGTGTAGATGCCCAGCGTGATGATGGTCAGATTGATGGCCATGTAGGTGACCAGCGAGAAGGCAGTCAGGTCGAGGAACCCCATGGAGTAGCCCGTGGACAGGGCGTATTTGCACGTCAGCTCGTCCAGTCGATCGGCCAGGTCACAGAAGCGCTGCATGCGATAGTAGGGCTTGTGGAGCAGCAGCTCCAGCGGCGTCTGCAGTCTATTCACCTCCTGCAGAATCGCGCGCAGCCGCTTATTGATCTCGATGAGCACAATTCGTGTCACCACGATGCCGCCAAAGAAGCAGTTGTTCAGCTGATTGCCCAGAATGATGGGAAGCATCGTGTGGCCGGACCTTAGCCAGCTCCACTCCGGATGCGTGTGCTTCTGGTATGCGATCAGTGCCACCTGCAGCACCAGTGGACAGCCGAAAAGCTTGACGCCCGCCAGCACCGCCGAGCGCGCCATGACGCCCAGCGTGAGCTGAAAGTACTCTATGGTGCTGAACAATTCCAAGCTGTTCTGGAACCGCAAAATCTCCGGAACGATGGCCCACTGCGTCACATAGTGCAGCACGGCCGCGCCCGCAAACATATAGCTGTAAATCTGTATGGGATCCCGCAGACTGATTTGCTTCTCGCCGTACGCCTGCCAGATGTGCTGTCCGTAGTAGCCCCCGAACAAGCTGGCCACGACGAAGGCATACGCCGCCAACGGCCAGCAGAAGGCGAACTTCTTCCGCCTGAATTGAAAGCGACACGGGAAGAGGCCATAGAGAGTATTTTGTAGCACACAAATAACCACGGAGAAGAGCAACGCCTGCCTGCCCGTCAGAGAGTTGGCCCATCGCAGTGGCAGTCGCCAGAGCACGCGAATCCTGCCTAGCCGACGTATTGTCGCCCTTAGTCGCCGCATCGTACTGAGCCATGGTACACAGGTCAGCTGGCCTATTGGGGGGCGGCTACCTTATCGCGAGGCTCCAAATCGTAAAAGCACTTAACAAATTAAATTGGGGCTAAATTTGTTTTTAAATCGTAGTCAATGAAATTTGGCTTTAATTGCGCTTTTAATGCAGCTAGTATTAAGCCTTTAATGTAACTGTAGTTTAGTCTAAGTTCAACACGGAATAGAGTGTGCGTCTAAATAGTGTCTAATTCTGTGTTTTATTTAAGGGTTAATTTTAGATATTTTAACTGAAATAGATTTGAATTGTTATCCATCTTTGATTCACTTTTTGCTTTATCTATCTTTCACAAGTGAAAATGAATTTCCTTTAATTAAAATTAATTAATTTTAATTCATATATTATTCGGTGAAAGGTTAAACTGTTTTTTTAAGAACTAAATAAGTGTCTTATTCATTTCCTCTATTCCTAGTGGTTTTCATCTTTTGAAACATACTTCATTTGAAGTGTATGGAGAATAGCTCTCAATCCCCATTTACAGAATTACTCTAGGACAAAGTTTTTAAAAATTTAAACCAATGCAGAATGGGCTTGCAGTTCCTTAGCTTAATTTTATAGTTAATTTGTCACATTCGAAAAGCTCTAGATCGGTCGTTTCTTGTCCGATTTTATGTCAGAAACGAAGATTCTTGAAGTCAACGAAGCCTATTCTCTATTCTCTTTCTAATGTAATATGTTTTCAAACATTTTTTGATCACAATTGCAATGTAGCTCTTCTTAAGCTCTATCAGAAATTTATGTGCATTTGGCTAAGTCTCAGTTACTTTCTTTATGTGTAAAATCTTTCAGGATAATAATTTAAAATTATTAATTAAAACTGGACTATAAAATATAAAGGTGTATAAGAAAAGCGTGAAAAGATAATAATAAAAAAATATTTATAATAATAAAAGATAATTATGTAGTGCAGAATTTTAGAAACTATATATCAAATGTATATAGATATTTTCCAGCTTGACATTAATAATAATTTATAATAAAGAAAATTTATTATTCAATGTCAAGCTTGAAAATGTCTATATTAATTTGAGATTTACTTTTTAAAATCTAAAAATCACAAATTATATATATTTTTTGAGGAATTTTCCACGCTTAGCAGCGCAATCTATTCGTCCATATATTTTAACAATATTATGTGAAGAATTTAGATATCCAAAAGCAAGCTTGACTTGTTTATAGCTGAAACCCATTTGAAATTATAGATATATGGGTTTATCAAGCTTGGCTTTGGATATCTAAATTTTTGATAATGGCAAGTCAAGCTTGGTTTTGGATATCTAAATTCTTCACATAATATTTTTAAAAGATATATTGATACTAAAACCTCACAGGTAGAAAATTATCAAGAAGAAATTTAATTCTCTTGCATTTTCCACTCTTTCAAGTAAAATCTTATAAAGAAATTACTCCACTCAATGTACATACCCAAAATTAATCTTAAATCATCTCAGAAACAATTATATAGAAAATCAAAAAAAGTCCATTCACATACCATTCTATTTGAATATAATTTCCCATCATATGAAATTCTCATTCCACGCCACATAGTGAATTTGATTCACCTAATAACGATTCCAGGAGTAATTCAGCTTGTTTTTAAATATATGGATATATTTGACGTTAGTTTTCAAAAGGGATTTGCTGAATTTAAAGTGGTTTGTACTCCAGCTTGGTCTCCAGCTTCTTGTTGTCCGCCGTCTTGCGCACGGCCTTCATGAAGTCCTCGTGGATGACATATTCGCGATCCTCGCGCAGAGCGAACAGGCCCGCCTCGGTGCAGATGTTGCGCAGATCGGCGCCATTGAACATATCCGAGAGCTTGACCACGGCCTCGTAGTCGATCTCGCCCTGCTTGCTCAGTGGAGCAGCATGGATCTTGAGAATGTCCAGGCGAGCGATCTCATTGGGCAGCGGTATCTCCAGCTTGCGATCCAAGCGGCCCGGACGCAGCAGAGCCGGATCCAGAGTGTCCGGACGATTGGTGGCCATAATGATCTTGACCTGGCCCAGGGCATCGAAGCCGTCCATTTGGTTGAGCAGCTCCATCAGCGTGCGCTGTATCTCGCGGTCGGCGGAGGTGCCCTCCGAGAAGCGACGGCCGCCAATGGCATCGATCTCGTCCATGAATATGATGCACGGCTGGTGGTCGCGTGCATAGGAGAACATCTCACGGATCAGTCGAGCGCTCTCCCCTATGTACTTGTCCACGATGGCCGAGGAGACGACCTTTAGGAAGTTCGCGTCCAGCTGCGAGGCGATGGCGCGTGCCAGCAGCGTTTTGCCGGTGCCAGGCGGCCCGTAGAGCAGACAACCCTTGGGCGGATTGATGCCGACGCGTATGAAGAGCTCCGGATTCATGAGCGGCAGCTCGATGACCTCGCGCAGCTCACGGATCTGATCGCCCAGGCCGCCAATGGCCGAGTAGTCCACATTGCCGGGATCCTCGTGCGACATGTTGTACACCTGGGGATCGACCTCACGCGGCAGGTACCTCATAATGGTCAGCGTGGTCATATCGAGAGCGACACGTGTCCCGGGCTTCAGCTTCAACTTGTTCAGCTGGCGGCGACAGCCGACGACGTAGCGTGGTCCATTCGCGGACTTAACAATAAAGTTGTCTGGCGTCAGCTGCTTCAGCACCTCGCCCAACATTTGGCCCACGCTCTGAAGGGCCTTCAGATCGTCCTCGGACTTCTGGAACACCAGCTGCAGCTCCTTATGCTTGTCGCGCAGCGATTTCAAGCGCGACTCAATTTCGCGATGTTCCAAAAGCTTGGTGCGATAGCTGGCCAATGCACTGAGGCGCTCATCATTTGTTGCGGCCGACATAGCTATAATTTCAATTGGAGTTTAATTTCAAGCGACTCGAAACTGCAAATCACGTCTAACGCACTTGACGTTCGAAAAGTTAAAGAAACGGAATGACAGATGAATCGAGGTTGCCCAATCGCTTGAGAAAGTAAAGCTCGTGTCTTATACTGGACAGAAGTTGCAGTAGAAGTTGAAGTCAGCAATGGAATTGATGATTAATATAACTAAAATAGTTCAAGTTGTAGTCTAGTTGACTTAAATATTTATTACTTAATATTTTATTTACATTATTTAAAATTTCATTTGAATTAAATTGCCAGTTGGCAGAGTTTTCGATAGTTTTGTCAGCTGTATAAGTTACAAGTGTATGAGCATATCGATAATTTTTTGTATCGATATAGTAAATCATCGCATTTTAACACTGTAAACGATAGAAAACAAATACATTTCTAAGTGAAAATATTGTATAAAAAGATTTTTTTAAAAATCCTGCTTTGATCATAAATATATCGCGTCAAATAAGAAGTAATTGGTTGTTAATTTAAAAGCAAAACATACTTGCTAACTATCGGCGTATGTTAATAACAGCTAATCGCATGTTCATGAATAGTCGCTGTTAAGCTAGCTGTTAAATAACATTCCACCTGGTTGATTGGCCGAATTTTTTTAGTCCACCAAAAAACGCGTCGCAGATGAATTTTAATTTCGTAAAAACAGCTAAAACCTGCCCGCCCGTGTTCGTACTGCTGCACAAAGTGTTTAATAATGTGCAGTGAAACGATGTGTATGATAAAAATGAATAAATTCAAGTGTGCAACTGGCTGCTGGGCGAGCGAATGTGTAGACATGAAATAAAAGCAAAAAATTTACAACGAACTGCGAAAAGCAGCAACAGCAGCAGCAACAACAGCAGCAGCAGCGCCACTAGCAGCAGCAGCAGCGCAGCCACAAGCAACGTCAACGGATGATTGCTTGGTCGGTCGGTCGGTTGGTTGCTCGATGCTAATAATTTCTCCGGGAGCTCCCTTGCTCTCTCTTTCTACCATCTGGCGCTCCGCTGGACAAAGTGCGAAAAGAAAGTATATACACACATGCAAACGCGCATATATGTATGTGTATGTGTGTATGTGTGCCAGTGTGCGTGTCGTCGGTGTGTTTATGTTGTTTAGCAACGAAATCAAACGAATTAGCCTAAGAATGTTTGTGTGCAAATATTAATTGTAAGAAACGCAAAAGTGCAAAAAAATGTTTACCAAGAAATCGCATGCCGATGTTAAAAAGTCGACGGCCAAGCTGCAGGATTGCAAGAAGGACTCCGCCTCCCGCCTACGCCACCTGCGCACAATATTAGGTAATGAATGCAATTCCATAAATCTTAAATAAATTATTTAATAAATTGCCAAGGCAAACGAGTTGGGTTTTATATGTATGTATGTTTTCATTTTATTGTTTCTTGCGGCTGGACAGGTGGGTGTTCGACCATGGTCGCTGTTGTTTAAGTGTAGCAAATATTTAACGACAAATGTAGATTATTTAGCCCACAGTGCTTAGCGCTATTTCCTGTTGGAAGACATACAGACAAACGCACACACACACACATATACACCCCTTCACTGTTTTTGTTGTGTTCTAACTCTGTTAACGTTATGTTAATGCAACTTGATGTAAACAAACACACACATTAACATGCCCAAGTACTTGTACTAAATAGCACACTTATACTCTGTACCTTTTCTAAGACTTCTTATACTCACATTATGCCTCTTATCTTAATGTCAGCATAACGTAACAAATGGCAATCATAATTATGTATGCAAAAACGGAAATGCTTACGCACACACTTGCAAAAATATACGCATATAAGACTGAAAGAGCTTATACTACCGCTACTACTACTGCTGCGACCACTACTACTACTGCTGCTTCTACTTCTGCTCACACTGTAATGTTAAAAATCGTGGCTTAATGTCAACAACATATCAGTGTATGCAAATCAGAAACTCACACACACGTGCATACCATATATGTATGTACACACACACTCGCATACATATTCATAACTCACGATGTGTGAAAAA
Source organism: Drosophila pegasa (assembly GCA_035046225.1). Taxonomy (NCBI): domain Eukaryota; kingdom Metazoa; phylum Arthropoda; class Insecta; order Diptera; family Drosophilidae; genus Drosophila; species Drosophila pegasa. The sequence continues at coordinate 4,134,357 of JAWNOD010000398.1, read as the reverse complement.
ACGTCAAATGATAAACGCGCCACACACAATTATATTATGGCGCTTACCAACTGGCGGCAACTGTTGACTGAGTGGCAACTTTGTTGCTTTAATTTCAATGCGAGCCAAAAATGAAGAAAAAAAAAGAGCATGGCTGCAATACATATAAAATATGTACACAATCACTCACACACACACATATGTACATCGCATATGTACGTAGCTGTGTAACTTTCTTTTTGTGTCATTGAACGCAGCTATTTCGAAAAACCACCCAACAGGTGCCGCCTGCCCACCCGCTCGACTCCATTGTTATTGTTGTTGTTGCTTTTACTGGGCAAATTACACGCAGTCTGTGCTACACACTCACACACACACACACACGTAGCTAGTTCTTTTTTTCTTCTCTCTCTCTCTCTCTCCGCAATTGTTTGTAAGTTTATCAACAACAAGCGCTTCATATTTGGCCTTCTATGAAACCAGTTTTAAAGGTTTCTTGGCCCACTCTTTCCGCTCGACGTTTAGCTTTCTTCTGTTTTGCAGCGTTTCGCTGATGACAGCTACGCCGCCGGCTACCTCTTCTCTCTCTCTCGCTCGTGATACCCCTCGCTCTGACACTGATTCATCAAATGTTTTTCAACGCATTTTTTGAACCCGCTTCTGCGGTTTTTGCTCATTTGTCATGTTTGATTTTTCTTTTCTCGAGTCTGCAGCAGAACTTAATTATGGAACTCAACTGGGCATATATATATACCTTATATACATATATATAATCATCCTTATCGGCGCTCTTATATATGCGGGCTCTTTGTTTTTGGTTGCCAATCAATGTGGACAATGTTGCGTCACCTGTTGCCCATGCCTTCAGGAAGTACTCTGTGCTTATCACTCGAGTGGAAATTGGGTTACCTGGATTATATTATATTATACCATATGCTAACACTATATATGTCTTGTCTTTTTGCAGATAATGTGGATTATGACGAGTCAAAGTCGCTGTTCGAGACAAATTATAGCCATGTCTATTTCATACTCTACGACACCTTCATACAGGCCGAGGCCAATCTTAAACAAAAAGGTAATTAACTGTAGTAAATCAAATAAGAAAAGAAAGCTGTTTAGTTTCTATGTGCCCTGTACCCATTGTAATTTGCAAATTCTTAAGTATATGTATTTTGGTAAAGTTAGAGATTTTGTCCTAATTTTTAGATATTTTTTTATATTGATATGTCAAGTCTTAAATTAGTAAAAAATCTAGTTTCTATGTGCCCTGTACCCATTGTAATTTGCAAATTCTTAAGTATATGTAGTTTTGTATAATTAAAGACTTTGTCTTAATTTCTAGATATTTTTCTATATCGATATATCAAGTCTTAAATTAGTAAAAAACTAAATCTAGTTTCTATGTGCCCTGTAACCTTAGTTACTAGCAAATTCTTAAGTATATTATATATTTTATGTTTTTTGCTAAAGTTAGGGACTTTGTCTTAATTGTCTGATATCTTTCTATAATATATAGATATATCAATTTTATAGATAAAAACGATTAACATATTAAGACTACATCTTTTAACCCATTATCGTAGCTCGTAATGTAATTGATGTGTGTACAAGGTATTCGCTAGTCGAGCACATCTGACTAGAGCACCTCTATTTATTTGCAAATTCTTTTATTTTTGTCCGTTCTAATTTGTTAATCCTCTTTCTACCAATTAAAAAAGCCAAGCGCGCTTAAATTAATGGTTGCTTCTTGTTTGTGTCTTTTATCTACAAGCACACACACACTTAGCTACACACCTATCTTAGTTTGTTTATTCTGTTGAGTTCCGAAAACAAAAGGAAAAACAAAAATTATTATGCATAAAATAAATTTTATATAAAATTCTCTAAATTGAATTCGTTTTAAATTTGTTTTTTGCCCTCTCTTTTGTATACCTTAACCGGCAGAACTTCCGTTTCACATTGGTAAGTTTGCGGCGTGGTCTCTTATTGTCTTGATTCAGTAATTAATCACATTGCGACATCGCTTTGATCTTAAGTCTATCTATCTATTTCCCACATTGTTTACTATACTTTCTATACATTTCTCTAATTTCTTTCCTCTTCGACTTTACCGACTTTAATAGAGCTCACTAGTAGTAGAAGAGCCTGTTTCATTCCAGCATTCCTTGGGGCATATGCATATGAATAACATTATATACGCCACAAAAAATCTGTGCTAATTTAATTATGTTTGATTTAACACCATGTTCCATTCCAGCATTCCTTTAATTAGTCACTATAAATATGCCATTTTAATTGATATGCCACGAAGCGAATATAATATGAAATGACATTTTATCAATTCTTAGTAAACAATCGTGTACCATTCCATCATTCCTTATAATTATAGAAATTTATTTATATTTTATTCTGACAAGATATATTCCGAATGAAACGTGTTCCATTTCATAATTTCACATGTTCATATTCATATGTTTTAAAATATTATAAAGTTTTTTTTTATTATTAATGAAGAAATCCAGTCTAAAAAGGCAAAAAATATGTTCCATTTTCATTCGTTTCATGTACATTTTGATAGATATTTCAGCGCTCTTTATGGCGTATCATAATTGTTATTAATATCAACTATAAAAGTATATTATTATTGAAGAATTCTGTGCTAAAAATGTAAGAATCTGTTCCAATTCCATCGTTTCATGTAAATTGTGGCAGGTATTTCATCATATTTTTTTGAATGTATGAAGAAATTCACTCCGAAAATGTAAGACATATGTTCCATTTTCATTCGTTTCATGTAATTAATGAGATTTACGACGTATTATTATGTTGAAAATGTAGAAATCTGTTCCATTTTCATTCGTTTCATTTAGTTTCATTTTCATTTCGTGAATTAGGAAACATTCATTATACTACTTACTCGCCTTGTCTCTCTCGCACTCTCTCTCTCTCTCTCTCTCTCTCTCTCTCTGTCTCTCTGTTGCATTTTGTGCTCGTCCCTGACCATGTGGCATGTGCTTGTTTAGGATTCTCAAATTGGATTGCTTCCACAGATTTTGTTGCCAATATTAACTCCTTAGTTGATCAAATGTCGTTTATCTCTATGCAGTGCACAAGGCGCATCGCGAGGAACTGGATGGCTCGCTATGGCTGTTGGAGAAGATACTGTGCCTGCTGCCGGAGCTGCTGGCGCGACGCTGGCAATGCCATTCGCTCAGCCGGATCATGGCGAAGCTGCTCCACTTGGGCAACTCGCCCAAGCTGCGTCGCGAGGGTGTGAGGTAAGTAGAGAAGACTCTAGACTCTATAAAAGAGACTCGCCTAATGCTCTCCAACTTTCAGATACTTTCTGCTGTGGTACCAGACGCTGGGCGACAATGCGCCCGGCTATGTGCACGCCATGTATGCGGACCTAATACCCGGCCTGATTGTGCCGCAGAAGGGCATGGTCGGACCCGATACGGAGTTCAGTGCCTCGGATTTTCTCTCGCATCCCAACATGAAGGCGGACGGGGGCATGGCCTCCGTTTTCCACGATAATACCTTCTCGCATCCCGTGCAGAGCTCCGAGGTGGTCGCCCTGCTGCCGCCCTCGTCCAGCGAGAAGTCCGCGCCGCCAGACCCACGCGACGGCCTGGAAGTCCTGCTCAATAGCATGGTGCATACGGCCGCGTGTCTGCGCTGGCGCGACAATCGCAGCCAGAAGGATCACAAGGCATTTGCGTTCCTGCTGCAGCGTTTCAAGGAGGTCTTCCTGCCCGTGTTCGCGCCTAGCTTTGACGCGACCACCTCGATCTACAATCCACGACTGGAGATGCCCGTCATGCGTTCGATACACAAGAAGGAGGAGGTCATGGCCTCCTGCGTGGTGGTGCTCATCAACTGGGTTTCGCGCTTCACGCACGAGCGCCTGCTGAGCCATCGCTTGGACTGCGCGCTGCACATCGAAGGCGTAGATCATGTCCGACTCCTGGGCTACCAGCAGGGCCTCACTGTGCGCGATGTGTTCTACGTGAGCCGCGAGAACATCAACTTTGTGCACGAGGTCTATCGGCAGGCGTTCCTGCTCAACTTCACGTCCAAGGCACAGATCGAGGCCATACGCACGGCCATCGCTGTCTATCGGGATTGGATGACGGGCACGACGCCGCCGCCATTCCTGCTGGAGCCGAATGACGAGCAGGGCATGTCGACAACGGCCCCAACGAGTCTCAGCAATGCCGGCGGCACGCCTCGCAGCCAGCGTCTGCGAACGCCTTCCTACGTGGGCGCCATGCAGGGCAACCGGGAGCAGCAGCAGGTGCTGCGCGCGGGCATGCAGAATGTGCTGCAAGTGTTCGTCACCAATGCGGCCAATGTGTTCCTCGTGAACACGGCGAACCTGAATATATGCTTTCCCACGCGCTCGCGCGACTATCGATCGACGCCGCTGCAGGAGCAGACCGAGATATGCAAGAAGGTGCTCAACGTCTATCGCACCATGGTGATGAACACGCGCATGGAGTCGCGCACATGGGAGCAGATGCTGCTGGTCCTGCTGCAGGTGACGTCGGTGGTGCTGCACCAGAACCCACCGCCCAGCGGCTCGAAGAGCGCCAGCCTGGGCGGCATACTCGGCTCGGCCATATTTCAGACGCTCATCGTCACCTGGATACGGGCGCACACCAATGTGCCGGTGAACGTGGCGCTCTGGGAGAAGTTCCTCACCGTGCTGCAGTCGCTGACGCACCGCGAGGAGCTCATCGTCGAGTGGAGCAAGACGATACAGACGCTGACGCGCGTCTTCTCGCGCTACACCTACGGCATCAACCTGCAGGACTTGCCCCTGGACCGTGTGGCCGAGAGCCGTGGCAAGCGGCGACGCATCGGCAGCGTCTGGCAGGGCTCGGGCAGCGCCGCCAGTGCAGGCGCCAGCGTGGCCACTAGCGTGCAGCGCGAGCGCGAGAGCATCGCCGAGTCGAACAGCAGTCGCTCCGACGAGAACTCGCAGGCGGGCAGCAATAGCCAGGCGCCGTTGCTGCAGCCCGCCAATCGCACGCACCAGCACTCGCAGTCGCATGGCGGCACGGGGCATGGCGTGCGTCCGGTGCCACTGACGCCCATGCTCAGTCGCAGCTACAGCGAGGGCAGCCTGGCCTCGGCGGCGCGGAATTCTCGCATCCGCCGGCGTCGGCCTGTGCAGCCCAAGACTGAGGCCACGGCTGGCATGCGCTCGGGATTGGAGGCGAAGAGCAGTGGGCAGGACATGCGTCGGGCCATGTCGTTGGATTCGCTGGCGCCCATACGCAAGAGTCGGCGACGTCGAGGCTCACAGCAGGCGGTGGACGATGCGGATGGCTATCAGGATGCGGCTGAGGTGGAGGACACTGAGAGTGGCGCCGGCTCGCGCAGTCCATCGCCGACGGCCAGCAGCGGCATTGAGGGCGGCTCTATCAAGGATGCCCAGCTCCACATCGATGTCCTCGCCGCGGACTCCGGCAGCCTGGAGGACGGCAACTCGGGCAGCTTTGGCGCCGGCAACTACGGCTCCGAGCGCCGCTCGATCATGCTCGGCGGCACGGCCACAGGCTGGCTGCCCGACTCCACGTCCATCATGTGGAAGCGCATGCTGGGCGCCCTGGGCGATGTGAATCGCATACCCAAGTCGGAGCTGCATGCGCAGGTCTTCAAGCACCTGCTGGAGATGACCCAGAACCTGATCAAGATCAAGCAGAACCAGGGCATCTCCACGGACAACCAAAGCACGCCGCCACCGCCGCAGCTGGTGCCGCCCATTGGCGTGGTGGCGCCTTGGTGCTACGGCGCCTTGACCCTGGATCGCTCCTTCAAGAAGGGCAAGCTGTGGGCGCTGCAGCTGCTCTGCGCGCTGGCCGTGAATGGCGCCGTTGGAATGTCGCAGCTGGCGCTCTTCTATCACGCACTGCATCAGCTGCTGACGGGCGAGGATCGGGATCTGATCTATGCCATCATGAAGCACTTGGAGGGACCGCGCCTGCTCAGTCTGCTGCTGCCGGGACACACGCTGCTGCTGCTGGATCTGGTGCATGCCAGCGCCATTCTGCTCACCTCGCTGGAGGTGACGCGCAGCACACCACGTGCCGAGGTGGCTGCCCTCCTGGGCTCGCTGCTCTCGTATCCGGCTACGCTGTTGCCGCGACCCGTGCTGCAGCCGACGGCACAGCAGTTCGAGCTGATGGAATGCCCCGATCTGCAGGATCACATACTCAACATAATGCTGCGCTGCGCCCGGCGCGAGCCCTCGGCGAAGGCGCGCTGCATTGCGCTCTGCCAGCTGGGCCAGTGGCTGCTGCTGCGGCTCTCGCAGCCCGCGCGCAGTGCGCAGCAGCGTGGGCAGTTCCAGCAGTCGGTGCCGCATCCCAAAGATGTGCAGCTGCCCAAGGACACGAGCGCACAGAGCTTCCATCCGCGCATACGCGAGGTGCTGCAGGTGCTGCTCCAGGCGCTCCAGTTCAAGCACCACACCATCGCCGTCATCGCTGTGGACGCGCTGAAGCTGTGCGCGGAGCGCGGACGTCAGCTGGCGGCCATTGAGCGCGTGCCGCAGCTGATTATAACGGCGCTGTGTCGGGCGCTGGAAATCCAGAATGTGGCCAAGCCCAAGGATGCGGACAAGGTGGTGCTGACCTCGCTGATGCTCTGCCTCGGCGAGTTCTGCATGGCCATCCCAGCGGCCCTGATGCTGGCGCCCTACAACGATCAGGGCGACACGCTGGTGCTGCAGGTGCTGCGGGTCCTGCTCCAGGTGGCGTCGGGTGCGCCGCGCCACGAACGCGTCAAGCTGACCTCCGACGAGGACTTCGACATGCAAATCGCCAGCGATGATCTGCAGGGCGATGGCCGCCTGCCGGAGGCCACCTACCAAACATCGGAAACCATCCAGGCGTGCATCTCGGCGATACGGCTGTGCGCCCGGGCCGTGGCCATGCATCTGGTCACGCATCTGGGCCACTTTCCCATGGGCATTGGCGCTTCGCGGCTGAGCTCCATGGTGGAGGAGCAGGACGACATCTACGGCGGCGGCAGTGCCGGCCAGTCGGGCAGCCAGCTGGAGCGTCGCGACTCCATGGAGCTGCCCTCGGTTGTGAGCGCACAGAACCTGCAGCTCTTCATGCTCAACACGGGCCTGGTGGCCAGCTTCATAGAGCTGCCCACGCTGAAGCTGCCCGGCGGGGGCATCACGGCCGGCTTGGTGACCGCCGAGAAGCAGGTGCGCGTGCTGATGCGCGACCTAAATGGCAAGGCGTGCTGGGACGCCTCCATACTGTACTCGGAGCCGCGCAAAGGCGATGCGATACCAACACCTGCGCACGCCCAGTACAGCTCGGAGCGCTACGATGGGCCGTCGACGTTGGCGAAGGTGTGCCAGTCCATGGACTCGCTGCACGTGCAGCAGCAGCCGCAGCTGCCACGACACACGCTGCGCCATCGGCCAGCGGGAGTGCTGCCACTGGCCAAGGACGTGGCGCCAGATCTGGATCAGCTGGACGACATGCTGGCCTACATAGGCCACACCAGTCCGGAGTGCGTGCCGCCCACCATCTCGGAGCTGAACGCGCCCAGCCTGAGTCCACTGAGCAGTGCCCAGGAGGCGCAAGCGATATCCGTCATACTCAATCAGCGTGGGCTGGAGCAGGAGTTCGTGGCGCACTCGGCGCAACAGCCGCTCACAGCTGCCGCCTTGCGGCATGCGGGCTCCAGCTCGTCGCTGCTGCAGGCGGATCAACGGTCGCTGCAGAGCGCGTCCGCTTCGTTCGATTCGTTCACGGGCGCTGGCAGTCTGCCAGGTCGCGTGGAGACGCCGTTTCAATACTGTCGCCTGCTGTTCGCCCATCTGGGCCTGGCCGGCTGGGAGCGACGGTCGCGTACGCATCTGCTGCAGCGCAGCGAGAAGCTGTTGCGCGAGCTGCGCAACGTGGACCTGCAGAAGTGTCGCGAGACGCACAAGATGGCGGTCATCTATGTGGCCGCCGGGCAGGAGGACAAGACGAGCATCTTGCGCAATACGAACGGCAGCAGCATGTACGAGATGTTCGTCTCGGCGCTGGGCTGGGAGATAGAGCTGGAGACGCATAATGGCTTCCTCGGCGGCTTGCCGCGCCAGGGCTGTGGCGCCACGGCGCCCTATTATGCCACGCCCTTCCTGGAGGTCGTCTACCATGTGGCCACGCGCATGCCCTCGGACTCGTCGGAGGCGATGCTGCTGAAGACACGTCATCTGGGCAACGACGAGGTGCACATTGTCTGGAGCGAGCACCACCGCGACTACAGACGCGACATCCTGCCCACGGAGTTCTGCGACGTGCTCATCGTCGTCTATCCGCTGCGCAACGGCCTGTTTCGTGTGACGGTCAATCGGAAGCCGGAGGTGCCGTGGTTTGGGCCGCTTGCCAACGAGAGCGTCGTGAGTGGCGCCTGCCTGGCCACGCTCATACGCGCCACGGCCATCAACGCGAGCCGCACCAAGCGCGCCGCCCTGCCGCTCTACCAGCAGTTGTGAGTAGAGCCTTGAGTTGCCCTTAGAATATCCTTCAATTCAATTTCATTGTTCTCTCTCGACAGCTATGAGGAGCGTAACCGCTCGCTGGAGAGCGTCTCGTCACGGTACAAGGAGAGCACCACGTTCGAGGACTTTGCCAGTCGCATTTACAACCCCATGCCGGTGTCCATGCTCAGCACACTGCGTGAATCGAATGCGAGCAGCTCGGCCGCACCCCTGGCCGCCGCCCTGATTGATCACAATCGCGCCTCTGTCAAAGGTATTTCCGATTGGCATATCAAACTTTGAATCTATTGATTACAAGTGATTTGCTTGCAGGTTGGGTACAGGCGTCCATCGATGCGGGTCCAGCGCTGGGCATAGCGCCCTCGGCCTCGGCCGGCTCCACGGCAGCCATGGAGGCCAATTCTAACAGCAGCATTAGCTCGGCATCGCCTCGCGGTCCGCGTAAGCTGGGTGCGCCCTTCAAGGGCGTGACCAAGAAGCATTCGCTGCAACACATTGTCGTGGGCGGCAGCTCCGGGGGCAGTGCGGCTGGCGATACGCCGCCCGAGAGTCCCACACTGCCGCTGCGACGCATCAAATAGACTACGATACGCACTGGCTAGCGTTGCAACAGCTGCAACAACAACAACAACTACTACTACTAATATATAACAACATCCCCTAACTTAACTCATTCCCCGCTAAAAAACCAAGTCCAGAGCCAGGCGGCTACTCGAATAGCCAACAACCACGCGGAGTTCTATCGAAACTAGAAAAGTATTGCAACAAAAAGAAAGAGAAGAAAACCCAACACACGTTTCCTGTTATGTTTTATGATTTCTTATATTTCTAATTGATATTGTAATTTATTTCACTCATCTCGTTGCTAATTTAGTCTAACTAATCACCGTATTTAACTATTTATTTGCCACAATTCCAATTTTCAACTACGAAACGCATTGGAATCATGAGAGAGTTACGTATTAATTTGTAAGTTTGTTCGATTTAAAAACAATTCCATGTTACTTACGTCCACTCAAATCTAATTCAGAATATTTTATGATTTTAATTAGGCTTTAATTGAGCTTTATCCCCATGAGAGCATGATTTATGATTAACTTGATTTTAAATAACCCATCAAGCTTTGTTTGTTGTAATTCTGTTTAACATTCACTAATACATACGCGAATCCCTTATAAGCAAAGCAGTTCTATTTATATATATATATATAATGTCAACATTTGAATGTTTGATCTATAGTTAAGTGTTAAGCACAAAGCAAGAAAATCAAAATTTATTTATACATTTTACAATTCGAGTTCGAGAATCCAAACACCAGATATAAAGAAAGCTCTGCGCCCATTAAGCAAACCACATTTACTCGTAGTATTATATGTAGTCGAAATCTATGTATAGACAATCTAGCTGATAAGTAATCTAAAAAAACTAACGAGTCGATCTATCGACTCCAAATTGTTCAAACAATCGGGTTTTAATTATATATACCATATTATATATATATATATGATATTTCAAACAAATTGTTAAAAAAGAAATGCGAGCGAGCACTTTTTTATTATATTGTTCGGCAAATAATTTCAACAAATTGATCAAATTGATATATATACAAAAATATATATATGTATATGTATACAGAGTACGTTAATTTTATATTTATTTATAGAGCGGGCAAGTAAACAGAAAGAAGAAATTTAATTGCAATGCGTTTTTGTTGCACAAATGTTTTATGAAATTTTTAGTCTAATGTAACACCAATATCTAGCAATTATCTATGTGTGTAAGCATTTTTTGTATAAAACAAAATCAATAATAATAATAATAATAATAATAAAAAACAAACAACAATAAGAAAATATCGTAACCTAAGCTAAATGCAAACGACAATTCTTTGTAACTAACACCAAGTACACCACGCATTATACAAAACTAAAAAGAAAAAAACATCAAATCAAACTAATTTATTTAAGAAACAAAACGAGTATTTTTCATAAAATAAAAATGCAATTTAATTCAAAGAGTTCAAAAGGCAATTGTTATTCCTTAGATGTAGGGTATGATGTGATATCATTAGGTATATAGCTGATGATATCTATGAGATGATATCATTGGATATAAGCTAGAGAAGCTTGTTGAGGCTATGGTTAGGGTATCTTCTAGTGGAGTACTCTTATTTGTTTTTTGTTCTAAACAATTGCCAGGTGTTGGCTCTACTAATTAACGGTATAAAACTTAGCTGGGCACGCATACGTAACACCCAGCACGGGGATCTGAAATGTGTCCCAAAACGCTGACTGGGTCGGTCATTGGCATCGGTGCGTGCAGGTCCTTCATTTAAGGGTGACTTTTGGCTAACACACACACACACACACGCACACACACACACACGCACCCCTTAGACAGCTGCTCTGCCTAGACAGAAGACTAGCTGACTGTCTGACTGTCTGCCGCCTGAGTCTGGCATCTATGCTCAGTTTCTTACCACCGACTAGTGACGCCAACGAATTTGAATTTGCCACACACAAACAACACACGCACACACATCTGTACACACTTACACACATACACTTACACACTCACACGCTTAGTCGCGTTTCTTGTGCCGTTTTCACAGTTCACGTCGAGCATTCGCTACGTTTGAACGTCCATTTGAACGCGCTCGCCTTTACGAAACAGCGACTTGGCTGGATTTTGAGTGCTCTTCGAGCTAAAAACAAAACGGCGGAAAATAAAAAATAAAAATAAAAATGCGCAGCCAAGTGCTAAGTTTTTGCATTGCAATTTTGTTAATTGTTTGCCTCATGTAGAAGGCACCTCCAGCACGTAAATAGTAATTATGCCTGGCACAGTTTTATTTTATCGGAGCGCACAGTATGACAGCCAATACGCTGAAGAGCACGCCGCAAAGGATACGCCGGATAGGCGAAAGCCTGCAGATGTTGACCGTGGAGGCGCGACGCACAGTCGTGCGCTATGAGCGTGAGTAGTTTATCCTCAGGATAAAATTTAATGGCTACATTTTAATTGCTAATATAATAGTAAAATTTTAGTTGAACGTTCATAAAATTTTATTTAAATTAAATTGAAGTTGCAGATTTTAAAGTAAGTCTATCCTCAGGATAAAATTTAATTAATTTGTAGAGGCAAAATTAAAAGTAACATTATAGTTCAAATTGTATATAATATAATACTAATACAAATTGGTGTATGCCAAAAATTATATAAACATTTTTTTGAATTTTCTATGTGTGAGTATGAAAAATGTACCCTCAGGAATAAAATATGAATAAAAAACTAGTAGAAAATGTATAAATTAAATTATAAATTATCCTCAGGATAAAATGTCAAAGCTAAATCAAATTTTTATCGGAGAGAAATTATATACTTATATAATTTAATAAAAAATACCTTAAAGAGAATCAATAAAAAATGTTTGTTAGGCCCAATTAAATTTTTAAAAAATTTTAGAAATATTTTTCAAATCATTTCCTCAAATTTTCATTCTAAAGAAAAATTTAAAAAATACAAAAAGAAAGTATACGTCATGTGACCTCTGAGTCAATTAATGATGTGCTTTTGTAACTGATTCAGTGCGGCTGATGTCCTTCAGCTGTATTTATTCATGTCAATATGATTGATTAACAAATTGTTATTTATCTACAGTGCAATATATCTTCTTCTAGGCATTTTTTTTTATTTTTTCTGTTTTGTATCTGTGTTGCCTGTAACGCTGTAATAAATCCATGAAATGTAGTCATAGCCATAGCTAATTTGCATAAGCTGGCAGCGTCATCGCCAATTTGAAAGCCACGTTTCTATTTTCACACATGTTCAAAGGAAGGTAAATAATAAATGGCTGTTTATATTTATGTGATATGTATGTATGTACATAAATACATATACATATGCTTTAGAATATTCCATTAGCGAGCTGACAAAACTAATTTCAGTTTTGTAAAAATATATACACACAAAATATATACACACAAATATATATAAATATATATAAGTCTTTAGTTAGATATCAAAAGTGCTTTAAAAAACTTTAACAAGAAATGAGTTCAGGAAATGTTTCCGGTTGACATTAAAAAATATCTTAGCTATTTGTATAAGGTATAGATATGGTGTTGGAGTGCTTCGAAGATTATGTTTCACGCTAAAAAAATAACATTACTTATCATGTCAACAAAATGTTTGTGTGGTCTAATGTAAGCACACATAGCGTATATGTAGCATAGTATATAAACTTATATATAGTATATACACATATAGTATATATGTTTATATGCCGGACAAAAAAATTGATATTACATTAGACCATGTGCTTTGGTAATATACTTTCGAGTGTTAAGTTTTATACCCTGTAATTAAAATTTTTATACTCGCTCACGAAATTTATGAAGAAAACTAACATTTAAATATTAATATTGCGGTCTATCCTTTTGCCCTACATCTACCAGTATGAAATTGCAGGTCTCAAGTATATATAGTCGTGTATACCCTTAGCTCATGCACTGTTAACATTTTTATTATACGTCCAGTTGGGGCAATTATGTTACTTCATATCAGATCATATTATTCTTTGGCCGTCTTATGAACAAATTGTGAAGCATGGCGTATTTTGTGACATACTATACTCAGACAGACATAGGTCATGTTGGGCATATGCTCCCATATTTGTTTCCTATTAACCTACTCTGAGATTGATGAAATCTTATAGTATAGCTATGCCAACTGAGAGCATGGTTATAAGTCAACACAAATTTTGACTTAGGATCATACAGGTACTCCTGTTGGCATCTGCTATATCAAGATATATATCAATTGGATGACAGTTGATATCCTATGACAGCTCGAGGCTTAGAACTTATGTTCACCTCCTTGCCATCTTCAACATTATGCAATGTTGTCATCTTACATAATCTAGATTAATCGAACTTTTCATTTGGAATACTGGTGATGTCAAGTTGAACTGTAACTTAAAATCAGGATGTTTTCTCATTGAATTCCCATTCACATCTTATATATTTCGATATATCCTAACACAACGTTTTTCAATTGAATTTTTGTTGACTTTTTCTACATCTATATATGTAACTGATGTACAATATTTCAATTAGATTACTAATTATATCTTCTACAGCTATGTTAGATCTATAAATTATTATATATGTTCTAAAAGCATCGATTTTACCACACTTTACCTATTTTTGTACCATTAACGAATATTATGCAGTCGGCTCTCATTTACGTTCATTATATTCATTCTGTTAAGTACTTAGTAATTGGAATGTAGCTCTAACAAATTGCATTCGATAAGGCGGAGCTTAATATTTAAATTTGGCTAAGAAAAACAAATGAAATGCGATAAAGAGTTGCTTGAAAGCCGAGTGAGAAACACTTATCAGCGGCCAGATGAAGTTTTTTGTAAAACAAGAAGAAAGCGAGGGAAAATGCTAGACGTGCGCCTAGCACGCGATGGAAATGCACTTTCCTTTGGGGCTCACATACACATGGGAATCGGCCCCATTGTGGTTGTTAATTAAGCTCACCTTGGGCAGAGTAAGCGGCTTTCATTCTCAAGGTCATCGCCGATAATTGAGCCCATAAAAGAGAAACTAACTCACTAGAACTCAATATCAACCGCAAGGAATTTTAGTACTTAAAGTTGAGATTAAATTCAAAAATAAAACCAAAGAAACTATGCTAGAAATTTAGCTTAGATTTATGTGACAATTAAAATATTACGTATACGCCCTCATAGACGCGCCCAAATATTACTCGAGCATCAAGAAGAACAACAAACAACAGACAGAAGAAAAACAAAAACAAACGAGAATGAGAATGAGAAAACAAAAGCAAAACAAAAGGCGAGCAACAACAACTCGAATAACCAGTTGCAGGCTGACAAAATCAAAACAAAACTCAAAAGCAACGCGCTCACTTTATCTTGTTCTCTCTCTCTGTCTCACTCTCTCTCTCTCTCTCTCTATCTGTCTCTCTGCCGTTTGAGTGAAACGCTGGAGAAATATGTTTTTACAAACGCTTGCCGCCGCCTCAGTGTCTGAGCAACTGCCTCGAGCTGCGGTTCGCGTTCCTCGTGCCACGCGTGATTTTCGTTTCTATTTATTGCCTCGATACGACACTTCGAATCGGTTTTGTTTCGCCAACGCTTGAGCGCCTCTATGCGAATGCTAGAAACAACAATTATGTAAATAGCATGAATATTCAATGAAATTGCTTCACTTTTTTTTTGGGGACTGGCGGTGGCTGACCCTGAACTGCGGCAAGCTCGGCGGGAGTTGGGCGGCTCGACTGTCTGCGCCAAACGAACTTCTATTTATAGAGCTAATAGCATGCCACAGTTAGTAAAGAGTCCGCGGCACGCGTCCAAGAAACTAACAAAAGGTGTTAATTTAACGACGCATACGTCACACGAATTGAATGCCATCACAATGTATTGAAGAAAAGAAATACGCAAATTATCTTCATTAGGAATTTCAGTCTTTGAACTGCTTATTATGTGCGCTTCATGTACTAAATATGGACGGGTATTTCTCAGCCATGACTGCGCCGAATTGTGTGTGTATTCTAATTTTGGACAGCAATTTTCCAAGTGAAGCCAAGTCCGTTAATCAGTCAATCAGGCCCTCATTATTACAGAAAGTCAGAAAGTTAGCCACATATAATATTAATCAATGGGTCAATAAGTCAATCAATAAGACAATCATTCAATCACTCAGTTATGCAATCGGTTAAATATTCATTCAATCAATCACATTGTCAGTTTCGTCAGTCAATCATTCTAGCAGTAAATTGATCTTTCAAGTAGTCAAAAAGTCATTCAGCTAATCAGTATCTCAGTAAGCTTTTATCTATCATTCAATCAATCGGTCAGTAAATGAGTTAATCAATCATCAAGTCAACCAGTCATTCAGCCAATCAATAAGTTGGGCAATATAACCATTCAATCAATCGATGGTTCAGTCCGTCAATCATTGCCAAATTGTTAGTCAATCATTCTATCAATCAAGTAGTCATTCATTTGGTCAGTATTTCAATCGGCTCATCAATCTTTCAGTTAGTCAATTAATCACTCAATCAGTATGTCAATTACATAGTTGCTCAGTCAGATAATATCAATCAGTCAGTCAATCAGTACATCAGTAAGTTTCTTACTCAGTCCTTCATTAGTTCAGTTCATTCGTCAATTAATCAGTCAGACACTGAATACTGATTTAGCTTGTCAATCAATCAATCAGCCTCGCCAATCACCAAAATGTTTCCTTTCCAATCTGTTTAAACTTTTGACTCTAAATCGAATCGAACTAGGGCGCATTTCACTATATTTATTGTGTTTCTCACACATACATAGCTTGTTGATTGTTTTGTTTATACATTTTCGATTCGCTATATCTAGATTAGCTGCCATAAAAATCGCATAAAACCTAACGAATGTGCTATATAAAATTCAAAAATGCATGAAAATTCAAGATAAATCAAATATTTTGTGATACTTCACAAATGTAATTCCAGGAAATTATAACAGTGCGTGAAACATACACAAAAATTCTGTGCAAAAAGAGTTTTATCGAGCTTATATATATCGTGTATAAAGCATTATAAATACGGGAACTACATAAAATGCCAGCATGGAGCTGATAAGAAAATACAAACAGGGAAAGTTAACAACGGGCGATGTGCGCAATCTAAATCGTATGTTTATTCCAATATATGTAAATATATATAAGGCTTTAGCATAATGTAAATACGTCACTCTAAATATTTATTTTTGTAAATATATAAGTTTCTTACTTCCAAGACCTTCGCCTACGAAGGGCTGTTTGTGTAGAAAAGAAACAACCTTCGAGTGTATATATAATATCATAATATATATATAAAGCTATATATATGTGACATAGCTAAGAGCATTTTTGTTTTGGAAGGCGCCTTCATTGGTTACCGAATTGACAGCACAAATATTTTTATCAATTATGGCAACTTGTTCGTCTGACGCGCCTGTCATTAGGTCTGTCTCTCTGTCTGTGTGTGCGGAATGCGCCTTTCATCAATAATGCTTCTTTCAAATGTGCAAACGAATGTTGATGAATGACTTTGACATTAAAACAAGAACACACACAGCTTAGCATAGAAATAAAAATAAACAAGTAAGAATGCTACAGTCAAGAGTGCTCGACTAAGAGATACCCTGAAGCATGCAAAGTGACTATATACTAATCATTATACGCTTTTTGTTATATATTAAACACCAACAGAAAATCTGAAGTGTCAAGCTTAAAAAAGGATATCAATCTAATGATTTCGAATCGATAATAAATAAATGTGATGAGTAAACGAGAAAAAACATTATAAGCTTGTACTGCGTATTACATGCATGAGGACGCTTTTCTAATTTAAAGTCTCTAGATTTTGTGGTTTACTAGATCATTGTGCTTGAACGGATGGGTAGAAGGACAGCCGGACAGACGGCTCAACTTAGCTCTGCCAAGCCTTCATCTGTCTGTTACATATATTTTCACAAAAACATTATACCCCATAATTCAATTTTCAATGGGCTTAAGGTATAATAAAAATGAAAAACAATTATTTTCTCATTATAGCTTTAATAATTGAGAATGGTAGAAGAGGCAGTAGAAGGAGAAGGGCTTAAGTAAGAAATGAGCTAGGCGAGATAAGTCTCATATGACCATTCATACATCTATTTGTCTATAAACACCAGAAAAAGAGATATCAAATTCGATATATTCAAATATCCACATATATATATATGCATGTATATAAAATATCATGCCTCCAGGCTTTGAAGTTTTCTGCAGCGGCAAGTATATTATGAGTCTGAATGATAACTAGATGGTATCGGATAAGCTCTTTAATCAGCAAATTTTTAAAATAAACTTTCCTATAAATATACATAGACATATATACACATATAAACACATATCAACTTATATATATATATCTGTAAAAATCAGTGTCAATGCCTACATAAATTCTGGCTTAAGTCTTCAATCATGTAGCTCAGATGTGCGAGCTACACAAAACTCTGTTGGCTCACACTTAAAGTCCTACAGTCTGCGTAAGCAAATAGTTGCAGGTGCTAAATTGACCTAAAGGCTTTGGCAAATGTGTTAATTTTTCTTCTTTTCAACGCTAATTGGGTAGTGAACGGTAGCACCTGAAGCTGCCCCAACCTTCCCTGCCTGCAGCCGCCACCCTACCTAACCTGCACCGCCCGCCGCTCGTTGAGCATTTCGGCGGCTCTGACGTTGGCCGATATTTGTTTGTGCTTGCTGAAATATTAATAAACAATTAACTTGTGCAGCTAATGGCGCCAAGTGCTGTGTGTGGGCGGAGTTCATAAAAGAGAAATGCGCATACGCCATGTGGTTCAAGTCAACAGAATGGAAGGCAACTGCAAATAACTTGGAGTAGCTTCCGGCTGAGATCGTTTAGCTAGGGCTCTGCCAGATTTTATAAAGTTTATTTGTTAGCTCTGTGCATATATGAGGCGCGCGGCTGGCGTCTTCTGAGTCGCGGCAAGACTTGATTTGGATTCTGTTTGTCTCATATCGAGTTTCGAGTCGTAATATTTATTTATAACTCGCTTTAGAGCATTACGCCATCGTCTGGCCCCCATGAGCCATATTCAGTTACACAAATCGCCAATTCGACTGACCGAAAATAGTTGACCGCGTTGCTAATGAGACTCTGGGCTAACATTTTGCACCAAATGACCCAATGCCCGGCACCTCGTCAGTCTCTTGTGGCGGCCAGCTCGGGAGTTGGGGCATGATGTCATTTGCTGCAACTCGCAGAGTCGTGCAGCCAAGCATTAAAGCTACAGCTGAAACCATATGTATTAGAATGATGCAAACTTTTATAATTTATGCGTTCAATTGTGCATGAAGCCAGCTCATCATTAGTCATCTGCGCACTTGTATATATTAATAGGTTTTTCGCTATTGAGCTTATGATTGTGTAGTAATCCTTGCAAATCAAAAAATTGGTTTTGAACATGAAATTAACAAAAGTTTCCACTTATGGTGAGACAAGAAAAGTAATATTTTGCATTGGCCTCAATCTGACTGCGTAATACTCGCTCAGAGTAATGGAAATATATTTCAGATGAATTTTAAAAACTCTTCAAGCTTACTTCGGTTAAAGATTTGAGCTATTTTGCTCTAAGTCTATCGATATCGATCTTGAAGAATGTTATCGATGTTGCGAGTAGTTTTAAAAAATTCATAAAAATCCCACAAGCTTTCTACACCTAATGATCTTAGCTCTAAAGTTATCGTTATATATATTTTCAATATTTCAATCCCAAAAGCCCATATACTCTCATTCACATCTGTGATGGGCCATACCAGAATAAACAACAGCATTTTTATTTGGACTTTTATGATCGCACACATATTTCAATTCGTAAATATGTTTGTTGACTTTTAGCCACAATGCATTTCTCATCTGACTGCCTGAACATTTCGTTTCATTTAATATATTTCGCTCGGCATTTTAACATTTGTCTGTGAACTCGGCGTGTCGGAAATTTAGCATCAATTGAAATGGATTTTATTGAGCAGCTTCGTCGCTAATTTCGACGTCATCGGCAAATGCTGTCATGTTGTTGTAGCTATTCAAGTATTGTAATACCCCTTAAATATGTGATAGTGAAGGGTGTATTGATATTGTAAATGTAACTGGGAAATAAGTTATTTTTCGAGGCAAATTCTTAAATTCCTAATCAGTCTAAAAATCTGAATCTATTTTATAATGGATATCTTTCAGTCGTTCTCATTAGACGTATATAATACAATGAGAATATTTGAGCATCTAAATTATATGGTTTATTTACGAGCAATTTCTTATATCTATTTTTATTTCTCTAATATCGATAAATATCGAATTTCAACAACCTGTTATAGGGTATCTTTCGCCTAAAGCATAGCTATTATCTCATTGATTGTTTTCGTGGCTCGTTAACCAAGCCATACAACATCTGCCATGATATCATGCCTCCAATATAAACTCTGGCCAGCTAGTTTATGGACTGTGTATGTCCGTAAATGTGTGTGCGAATGTGCGTGTGTGTATTTTCACAATGCCTTCTAGTAAATTTACGAATGTGTATACAAAAAGAGACGCCGCCACGTCTATTCGCAGCTCCACCTTCTTCTATTGTAAATGATGCTGTTCGTGATGCTTCGCCAGCTATGCGCAATAATTTATCATCTTCCGTTAAGCCGGCACCAAAAATAATCAGCTATGCCCACAATATTTCAGAAATACCTGACCTTCGCCTTAATATAGTTGCAATAGAAGCTTTATATATAATCATAAATAGTAGGCATATCTAAATCGTAATAAATATGAATATATTAGAAGTTCTATTTGGCTGATTGTCCATGATTTGGCAATTAAAATTCAAGCAGTTCGAGCTCTGTGACGTGATTGTTATAAGTGTTTCTATATATTTATATGATATCATGAAATTTGATTCAATTATCTTAAGTTTTCTAATATTGGGATTAATAAGGAATCTTTTAAATTTTCTTTTGTTTTCAGAAACAAACTTTTTTAGGTGAACTTATTATTAAGTTATTTTAGCTCTTATTTAAAACTAAACTATAAATATTAAAAAATATATAAATAATATATAAATAATATAAATAATGATATAAAAATGTTTTTGAATTTATTATTCACCAATTTCCTTCTCTTTTCCCCTTTCAGATATCGTAATATGTCTCATGGTGCTGGTGGCGATCTTTTCCATTCTCTGGAGCGTTTCCTTGCACATGTTGTCCGGCGATTTCAATGAGGGAATCATCAGTGCCAAAGTAATGTTTAAGGATCGCGACTATGGCCAAATGAATGAGAAAGGCAAAGAGATTATCAAACAGGATCTACAGAAGCTGGGACAACTGCCGTATGAAGTCACCGAAACGCCGCAACCGCTGAAGAGCGACAGCCGTAAGTAGACTAGAGCATGCCCTAACTGAAATAAATATAAAATTTGATCTTTGCAGAAACTAAAAAGCCAAAATACAAATTCGAACATATCTACGAGACAAAGGACAATGCGCCGCTGCTAGCGCGTTTGGTCAGCGAACAGGAGCGCGCGCAGGAGGATGCGACAACGACAACAAATGCACCGCCCAAGATTGTGCCCAATGCTGAAGAGGATCTCAAATTTCTGGCTAGCCGTAAGTGGAGAAGAGGAAGAAGAAGAAGCGTATGAAAAGTATTCGAGAGTCTAATGTTTGTGTTTATTGCAGAGTCTATAGACACACATGCCACACGCTGGAGTCGCGGCATTGGCGCTCAGTTTGTTTATGCCTTTCCACTGATATCGGAAATTGTAGCCATTATCTGGACGGCCATGTGTCTCATCTATCAAACGGGCAACAAGAAAACAGCGTAAGATTGAAGATTTACTAGAAGTCTATTTCTAATTTCGATACACTGTTCACAAAGTGAAAGGGAGTATATGGAATTTGAGAAAGGGTTGGATTTCTGTCCGTCTGATCATGAATATTCGGGTTAGATATAGAACTTGAGTAATTCTCATATAATAGATGCTTATAACGTAAACCAATTCCTGCATGGTAAATAGAGTATATGGGCTTTGTGATACCTTAAATGATATATAGTCTTGCTCGGGTCTGTCTCAAATGCAACATTAAGATTTAAGATTTCATTAAGTTGCGAAACAAATTCTGACAAAGTATATCCATTGCTGTTTCACATTGACGCCGGCTTCCGGGTATTTCATAGTCGGATACTGCCAAGTTGTCAAGTATTAATCGAATATCCACACTCATAAACTGTAAGCAGAGTATTGCTACTATAGTATATAATATATATAGTATATAGTATAGCTCATAGTAAGTCATACCCAATTTTCACATTCCCATTCCACTTGCTTACAGTGTCCTGCCCAAGCCTTGGCGCATTGTCGTGCCCTCCATTGTCATCTTCTCGCTGATGAGTCTAGGCAGCGCTGCATATACGATACTGACCAATGGCTATCTGCGAAGGCTGTGCGGACAACTGCGGCAGGGTCTCAGCAATCCATTGGCCATTAGGTGAGTCCTAGATCATAATTACTTGGGTAAACTAATTATCTATCCTCCATCCTTAGTTGTGGAGATGCCATCGCCCTGCTACGCCCGCGCATTCACGAGCACAGCGTCTCACACGACGCCTATCTGGATCTCTTTCGCTGCAGCTACGTCATCAGCATGGTCCTGTGGTTCCTGGCCCTGTTGATCATGGTGCTGCGCTATATATTTGCCATCGACTTCCAGCTGGTCGATATTGAGGACATGTTCGATCGCCCGCAGCCCATACAGCCGGTCTATACGGAGGTGCAGCAGAGCAGTCCACAGCACACGCAGCAGGTCAGACCCAAGTCCGAGGATGATTTCCAGAGCGCCAAGTCGCGACTCAGCGATATGACCATGCCGCTGCTCGACGCGAAAGCCCACGAACAACAACTACAACAATCGCACTTAACAACTGTGATCTAAGGCTTGCCTTTGTCACACAAGTTGAAGCACATCAGAAATCTCAGGTTTATTTTTATACAAAGCAGAGCTTAAAAGGAAGGAAATTGAACAAATTGACACAAACAGAGCAAGCTTCGGCTTGCCGAGGCTGAAATATTCTTGTAGTTGCAGAAATTTCTTGACCCACTTGGGGAGTACAAAACAATATCAATTACCCTACTTAACTGCCAAGCTGAGATAAGCTTTCTTTATCATGGAGAAACTACTGAGCAGCTTATCTATATACTTAGAAACCATGATATTTGTTACTATTTATTGTATTGTTGCCATAGAAGTAATCAGTTTTTAATTTGAAATATATTTTGCTAACAAAAGAAAGCCAGAAAGTATTTTCAAAGAACTTTTTTATAGACCTTTAAATTGAACCGATTGATTATGTCTGATTATATGATATAGTATATCATTGTTGTTAGGACCGGAAGGCATATGAGATTGGCAAACAAATGTATTGTTTATACAAAGAATCGTCTTTCAAGCTTATGAATATTAGGTTTTCCGAGAGTTTAGGTTCATAATATAGAGTACCAAGTCAGTTTAGTAGGAAGAATACAAATCAATTGCAAGAATTTGAATAGATCAAATATAGCAATGCGAACTTGAAGAGATTTTACTGGGTATACGAACAAGCTTACAGAAAGAAAGTTTACTTGGGATAAAAAAAGATTATTTTCACAGCAAAAATTACTTCCTTTGGATCTAATGAGCCTAATGAGATTCCACTTTGAGGCTGAAATAGTTGTCTCTTAAATTTATCAATAATACCCTAATAAGGCTCAACCCTTTATGATTCAATATACGTATTGTAATAATATTAACTTCATCCCAAAAATATATATAAAGTAATACAAATTGATCTATCCCAATGAGATACCAACTCTAAAATTTAAATATCAGTTTTATGTTAGCTCCTATATATCAATAACATCTCCATTAGACTTCAGCACTCTTGTTTCAAGATTTGTCCTATAGTAATTCAGATTTATCAATATTACTACCATAAGACTCCAACTCTCATGTTTCAAAATTTCTCCTATGGCAACTGAGATATGTATATTTCTCAAATTTAAACACTTCTCACTGCTTCATCAAGGATATTACGAATTTCCAGTTCTCTGTCTGCTGAAATACAAAAAAAAAAGCAAAGGTTTCGAACAATTCAATGATATTAGCTAAGCCTAAGCTAAGTAAACTCGTGCCTCGTTTTAATTTATATATTAATAATAATAATAATATAATCGTGTTTAGTTTTCGAAGAATAGATTTTAATGGAACTGCAATAGTCTAACCACAAGCCCGAACGGTGCAAATAAAATACAAATATTCCAAATACAAAGGGTTCGCACCTGCTTAGAGCAGCTTCATCGTGATGGTCTTTGTCTCCAGGTAGTTGTCCAGGCCATCCTTGCCCAGCTCGCGCCCGATGCCCGAATGCTTGTAGCCGCCGAATGGCGTCTGGGGCAGCACGGCGTCGTAGCAGTTGATCCAAACGGAGCCGGCATCCACGCTGTTGGCGAACTTCATGGCCTTGTTGATGTCGTTGGTGATGACGCCGGCGGCGAGGCCGTACTGCACATTGTTGGCCCGATCGATCATCTCCTCGATGCAGCTGAACTTGAAGATGGACTGAACGGGTCCGAAGATCTATAAGCAGAGCATGTTAGCGATTGGGGAGAGGCAAGGGATTGAGCTGGGTCTTACCTCCTCCTGGGCAATGCGCATGTCGTCCTTGACGTCCGAGAAGACGGTGGGCTCAATGAAGTAGCCCACATTGCCGATGCGCTTGCCGCCCGCCTGCAGCTTGGCGCCCTGCTGCTTGCCGCTCTCGATGTAGCCCAGCACCTTGGTCATCATTTCCTCGTCGATTTGGGGGCCCTGCAGCACCTTCTCGTCGAAGGGGTTGCCCACGACGCGAACCTTGGCCTTGGCCGCGGCCTTCTCCACGAACTTGTCGTAGATCTTCTCGTGCACATAGGTGCGGCTGCCGGCGCAGCAGCTCTGGCCATGATTCGAGAACAGCGCCTCGTGGGTGGTGTCCACAGCATAGTCGACTGCAGGAGAAAGCAATTCAGTTCAATCTCTCTTGGTTAGGCTCATGCAATACTCACTGTCGGCATCCTCGAAGACAACCACTGGACTCTTGCCGCCCAGCTCCAGGGAGACGCGCTTCAGATTTGACGTGGCTGCCGCCTGCATCACGATGCGGCCAATGTCCACGGAGCCGGTGAAGGCCACCTTGGCAATGTCGGGATGCTCACTGATGGCTGCGCCCGCCGTGGGTCCAAAGCCGTTGATCACATTGATGACGCCCGCTGGGAAGCCTGCCTCCTTGGTCAGCGCCGCCATGTGGAGGGCTGTGAGCGGCGTCTGCTCCGCTGGCTTCATGACAATCGTGCAGCCCACGGCCAGGGCGGGGCCCCACTTCCAGGCCAGCATCAGCAGCGGATAGTTCCAGGGTATAATCTGACCCACCACACCCACCGGCTCCTTGCGTGTCATTGCGATGAAGCCGCCAGCGGGTATGGTATCCCCGAAGAACTTGTCCGTCCAGCCCGCATAGTACTGCAGCGTCATGATCGAGATTTTCACGTCGAAGAGCGCCTCTGCGTATGGCTTGCCGTTGTCCTGCGTCTCAATGCTAGCCAGGAAGTGCTTGTCGCGCTCCATCAGCTCGCAGAGTCTGCAAGGGATTTGGGCGTTAGAGGAGGATAAAAAGTGGAGGGCAGAGCCACTCACTTGTTCATCAGATTTGTGCGCTGCAAGGGACTCATCTGACGCCAGGCGGAGCCACGATGGAAGGCCTTCTTGGCGGCAGCCACAGCTAGATCCACATCAGCCTGGTAGAAGGACGAAGCGAATTGAGATTAGTTAACGAAACATTTGGAATGGATTTGCTGGCTCACCTTGCTGCCCTCGGCCACCTGGACGATCTCCTTGCCTGTGGCCGGGTTTTGGGTGGCGAACGTCTTGCCGGAAACGGCGTCAACGAACTCATTGTTGATGAAGAGCTGCAAGTGGAGAGGGTATATATGTATTGCCGCTGCCCGTGAAAGGGGTTACCTCAGTGTAGGCAGGTGGGCAGTGCTCATAGCTCGAGCTGTGCTGCAGCTGCACCACCTGACGTGCCACTAAATTGCGCCACCTCATCGGTGACCCTTGACCCTCGCTTACGATCTTAACGAGTTCCCAAACGAGTCACACGACAGTTAAGCGCAATTGAAATTCCAATCTCGATTCAGACTTCATGAAATCTACTTCAACAATTACTGACGCTGTCACTGAAATTCTGACACACAATTGATGTTGTTAAGGGAAATTTGCTAAAGTGGAGTTTAGCGATTGTTCACTTAACAGATCAACAGCATCATTTGGAGATCATGCTATACACAGGGTATCCAACTATCTAGTCGGCTTGTTGACGCGACCGCAACTAATCGCACATTGCGTTGGCCTCTTATCAACTCGGCCATTATCAGAGCCCACGCAGGCCATATAGTAATTATATGTTTAGTTGCTATTCAACTCACATATAGAATGGTGTAAACAAGTGAAAACTCGAGATAATACCCTGTAAAGAGTTCAAGAGATCACGAGCAAGAGTAGAGGGATGCGATTTATAAATTGATATACTCTTTTTTTTTCACAGTGTAATTTGTTGTTGTTTTGTTATCTTCTCTGTTATCTTCTAGAAGAGCGGGGAAAAGTTGTTTAAACTTAGATTCTTTACATCTTTTTTCAAGGCCAATCTAAATTTTTTTACCTATAAATAATAGGTATATTGCGATCTCCGAAATGAATAGTCAATATAAACTACCTGTATAAATTCTTTTATATACATATATATCTCATGTACACATACGCTATCTTCTAGACTTCTGCCTATATTTGAGTAAGAGCTTTCTATATCTCTTTTTGAGTATCTAACCCTAACTAACTAACTTTTTGACCTTTTGACATTCAGACTTATAGAATTTACAAAAGGGAAAACTAAATTAAGAAGCAAATAGAAGAGCTAAATAATTATAAAAATTGTTATAGATATTTAAAGAAATACAAAATATTTATATTATGTATACAACATTGAAATTGCTGAAAAAATCGTATAAATCCATAGTTATAATTCTTTTTATTTAATTAAATAGATTTAATATACATTTTTAATATATTTTATTATGTAAAATATATTTATTATATATTAATTAATGAATTTTAAAAATATTTTATTATGCATTAAAAATATTTAGGCACAACTATGGTTTGATTTGATCAGTATTTTTCAACAATTTAAATGTATTATACATAATATTCATATTCTCATTTATTTAAATTCTTAAGAAAATGTAAATTTTAATTTAATAGATTTAAGCGCAGTAATGCTTAAGCTTTTTATGATTTCTTCAACAATTCAAACACATATAGTTTTCTTCTCTATCTTATTTCTACAGATATTTGTATATCTCAGCCATGACATATTATAGTATAGTTTATATAATAATAATCCACTCATCTTAAAATTTGTTTATCAAGCTTATATAAAGTAATAAACTCTGTATATCAGGCATATCTATATCTATTATATATTCAGTCTATATTTATAGAGTATATTATGCCCTCTTACTTATGTTTGAAGAGCGCTTGTCAGTGACAACTGATAAAACGCCAGGTGGGTCCACAACAAGTTACGTTTATCAACAAATTAAGTGTATCAACAACAATTATTTAAAACATATCACGCTTTTGTAGTTAACTCACTTATATACAATATTATCTACATATATGATTATGCATATAGACACGAATAGCTCTATATGTAAAGGTGTTCAAATTCTTAAATGTTGCGACACAAAAACAAGTTTTTATTATTTTTTTAAGCAGGCTTTGCCAATTTAAAAACAAAATAACTTTGACGATTTTAAGTTGCATTCATTTCACTTTAATGATAAATAAAAACACTTTTTATTATTTAAGTTATAATATATGCACTTCAAGGACCCAAGTTTCTGCCTACTAACTTTACACAGTCTGTTGCTAACTCGCCTCATGTAATTGATATTCTACACTCGTTATATATATTTATACACCATATCAGCTATAGACACGTTCTATGGGCACACACACACACAGCTGTTCACCTACCTTTGTGTACTTGGGCTTTGCTGTGGGGTTAGCCATGATGAGCGGAGCTGCTATTAATTGAGCCACAAGTTAACGTCTTGAGCGTTCGCAATAAACTGAAGCTGATCTCGTTTTCTATATTCTTTATATAGCTGATATTGTCGTGTCTCTCCCCTTTATCGCTGTCACACTTTGCTCCTGTCCTTCGTTATCTGTTTTGCCGGCCGGCGAAAGGCGAACTGAAAATATGTTTATGAAGCTGTCTACTGTTTATATATACAGATACCCTGTAAAGCTGCAAGCTAGAGGGAGTTTTGGTTTGTGCATTCCGAATGTCGTTTCCTTTGTTACTTCTTACTTATATTTTTTATTATTTATATTTATTGTTATTTGTACTTATAATAGAAATAGAGGAAAAACAAGTAAGAAAACTCTAGTCGGGCGTAACCGACTAGGGGATACCCTGAGCCCCGTCGAACCTGTGTTTTTCAATACACTTATATTTTGCGTAAAATTATAAAAAAATTCAAGTTTACTCTTAACAGCCAAAAAATTTTTTTATTAAAAAACTGACATTGGCGAGGTTCGAACCTACGTTAATTACGCAACGTGCATCGTCTCTACCAACAACGCCACCTAATTTTTATAAAATTAAAAAACTAAATAAATAGCTGGCGTCGCCTGGTCTCGAACCCAGGTCCTCACGTTTCGCGTGCATCGCTTCTACCAACGACGCCACTCCACCGCTTGTGAAATCGGTGGCAAACGTGAACTAAAGCAGCAGCTGATAATTCAACAAAATTCAAACGTAATTTGCGATTCTTCGAATCGACTAGAATGCGAGCGTTTGTATGTGTGTGTGCACAGAACAGAAAAAGTGCGTTCGCTTGGCGCTGCTGCCACGTGTGTTTGTTAAGTAGCCAAACGTTTTGTTTAATAACTTTTTTGCTATTTAACGGATTTCAATGAAATTTTCGGCATAAGATCAACATATTCTATGGGCATATTTGTCAGTTTAGTAAAAGTGCCAACTCATTCGCATTTTGGCTATATTTGAGACTGAACTTTAATTGGGGAAAATTTGGGGCCGGTATCCAAAATATAACAAAATTCGAAATTGCATAAAATACATATAAGGCTAAATATAAAATTTGGTATCTCTAGCTTAAAAGATGGGCGAGATAGAATTTTATAACTGAATTTCGATATTGTTTTTATTCGATAACAAAAAAACGAATATATTTATCGATTATCGAAAATAAACTCGATATGCGCGCTGTATATAGGGACCTACAAAAAAAATTTCAAGTCTCTAGCTCTTCTGAGAGCTGAAATCGACGCGTTCATACATACGGACAGACGGACGGACGGACAGACGGACAGACGGACGGACGGACAGACAGACAGACGGACAGGGCCAAATCGATTTCTCTTGTCGTCCTGATCAAGAATATATATACTTTATGGGGTCTGCCACGCCTCCTTCTGCCTGTTACATACATCCAACAAAAACATTATACCCTGATTTCCCATTTTCAATGGGCTCAGGGTATAAAAAGAAAACTATTTTTTTAATACATTTTTATTGAATTATATACACTAAAATATTTTAATGAATAATTTATATATATATATAACTATTTTTTAAAGAATAATAATAATAATACGATTTGTTTTAATTGAAATATATTTTTATTTAAATATTTTTAGATATATTTTCTATTTTAGTCTTTTTTTCTGATTACTAATAAATCTCTTGCGAGGTATTTCCTAGTCATGCTTTAGTAACTTTTGCGCTTTATACTTTCTGCGTCTCTTCGCCTGTCAAGAAAAGCTTCACATTTCGAGCTTTCATCACAAATAACGGGTGCTTGTCTCAGCTAGAGGCTTTTTATTATAAAAATACAGGTATTTATGATTTATAATATTGAGATTTTATCGGTTAGGTCGAGTAAATATTTCTTTTCATATCTTCAGAGTCTTGTTGTGCTCACAGGTGAATTGTCCGTTCTCCCGTACCGCTTGATAGGAAAGCTCTCATAGGTAAAGGAACGTTTAACCAGTGCGTGATCTAGAAATTTTAGCTTTTCAAGCGATTGTGCGATAAAATTGCTAAAAATAAAGACCAAGGGTATATCAAATTGATTTCCATAACTTATTGATGTGCTCACCTGTAGTATGCGTAGTCGTAATCCAAGTAGCTGGAGAAGGGCTGCAAGTGGAGGCCGTCGGGGCAAATGGGATTGCCATGGAGGCTTAGGTACTGTATGTTGGGAAAGAGTCGCCTGATAAGCCGGATTGTTGCTGTCAGATCACTGAACTGCAATTGAGATACCCTGTAATCAATGTCAAACGAGCATATGCACTTGCCACACCTCATTCTTGTTCAACATGAGCACTTCCAGCTGTGGCAGCGGCACCGTCAACGTGCGCAGCTGCGACTCGTGCAGACGATTGCCATCCAGGACGAGATAGCGCAGCTGCTCAAACTCCGCCAGCCAGGAAAGATCCTTGAGGCAGTTGTGACTCAGGTCCAGGTGTTCCGTAATCTCGGCATAGCGCTGCACCACTTCGGCGGGCAACGAGCGCAGGTTCTGCTGCACCAGAATAAGCTGAACAAACATAAAGGTTTATTGAGACGGGCTGTAACCAGCTGCTGAATACTCTGTTCACAGTGAAGTGTAGTTGAGTAAACTATCTGGAATAATCTAACTCAACATTTGATCAACCCAACCGACAGCCAAATATTGATATACTGATGCAACGTGCTCCAAATATGACTTGTGACAACATCATATAACCTTATATACCCCTATTTGCTCTGTCTACAGTGCATAGATAAGCAACACTTAAACTCACCTGCTCGCTGTAGTTGTCGTCGTCATCTAATACTTCCATATTTCCACCGACCTATTTAGTTCAAGCTCTTCACCGAAAGTAATTCTCTCTTTTCTTTTTTGTACGCGGCAGGCGCTACGTCTGGTCGCGGATCTTCTCGTGCGGAACTGCAGTTGATAACTGCCCGCATTCGTGAATTATTTTGAATTAAACTTTTTGTTTTTGTTTTACAATCTTTCCACTTCGTCTCTGCGTTGTTTATTTTCTTTGGCTTCTTTGAGGTTCGGCGGCAAAGCTTTTGCGCTGAACTTGTTCAAGGTAGTTAGTAAGAGCAGAAGACGAAGCAACAGCTGAGTTGTTGATAAGCGGCGTCAACGTGACAGCTAGATGGCGCCACTGTGCAGCAGTTACAGATTTACAATTAGCCTTGAAATAGGTTTATGAATGAAGAATGAAACGATTTTTTAATTTTGTTTAATTGTAAAGAGGTATAAAAATTTATAAAAAAATGACAACAAATATTTTTAAAATATTGTAAGATATTTAAAAATACTTGAAACTCTTAATATTCAGAAATATTGTAAGATATTTAAAAATACTTTAAACTCAGCATTACAAAACATTGTAAGATATTGAAAAATATTAAAAAAATTTGTATGTCAAAAGTTGAATGTAATTTTAAATATCTTTCAACATTTTTTAAAATTTTGTATAAATACTTATTAAGCTATTAGATTAAATACATTTCCTCTTAGCCTTTGACAGATAAATAAATCAATTTGGAATATCATATAAGTCAACTTAATTTAAGCATCTAATTAAGTTGTTGATAATCAGATTAAATCATTTAAAACTTAACACCTAATTGAAGCAACTATTAGTAGGAAATTACTCAAAGCTTTGGCACTCAAACTAGACTAATGACGCTTAATTGAACGTTAAATGGAAGTTAATCTGAGCAAAAATAGCAAAAACCCACGCTGTTCGCTAAAGCACACCTGCTCATGCTCTACATCTAGTTTATTTATGCACTTGACCATATCACGTATACGTCAAGTGCGCCGAAAAATAAAAAAATGGATTTTTTAATTGAAGCTAAATGCAGATAAAATGGCCCCCCATAAATCTTTTTGCACACTCGACTAGGCGGTGGCCACTAAGTCCTCCAAATGGAAAAGGGCAAAAGGCGATTTAGTGGCAAAGCGCCAGCAAATACATGTTTAATTGCCAGTTAAGCCGCCAGGGTAAACACAAATGATGGTCGAGAGTCAAAACCGACGACGAGTCAAAGAGCTCCCCCACACATAAAACAAGCGCTGACAGGCGAATTCGTTTGGGACTCCGCTAACTGAATGGCAAATGCAAAGTTTGCGGCGGCAAATGTTGTGATTGACTGCAAATGGCCAACGAAATGCTGCTGCTGCTCTGAGTGTGCCAAAAGCAGCTTGTGGCTGTTGGGGGGAGGGCAAGTCGAGCGAGCGGTGCACTCTTAGGGCCAAACAATAGCAGATGACAGCATAAATAAACAAACTGCGAGTTACAAATTGCGGCGGCAACAGTATTTAACTAGGCATTGTACTCAATGAAACATGACACACACAAGCACACACAAACACACACACACACTTAAGTACACACACAGCTAGCAAGAGTGAGTTGCAGATACATGCACTGGCATTGGCGGCATCCATGAGATACGTCAGCGAAACAAATCGATTTGTAAGTGCGTGTCAGGCTTTGTAGGCATTAGAGTCACTCAGGGAGAGTGTGTGTGTGTGCCCCGCCCCGCACGCCTAGGCGTTAATTGTTGTTGTTGTTGCTGTCATTTGCTGCATTCATTGATTTGTTGGGCTTTGCTTCACCTTACGCCCGCTGCCCACCTGCGTTTTTTTCTTTTTTTTGATACTCCGTTATGTCTGTGGCTTTGCGTAGTTGGAGTTTTTATATGTCTCTGTAACAGTGGGCAGCAAATAAAGTCGCTCTTTGTGCGTGTTTGTTGATCTTTATTTACTCGACTTCGCTTCACTTTATGTACGCACTTATTGCATTCAAACCACAATTATTTCATTATTATTTTGGTGCCCTGCACGCGGCATTATAATTCAATGTCAATGTTTTCTCTTTCGCTAATCACGTCATGTTTCCCTCTCTCTCTCTCTCTTTTGTTTTCTTGACTTTTTTCTTAATTATTGTAATTATTTGCAGAAGGTTTCTGAACTTTCGCCTTTTTTAATGGCATTTATAGCTAAGATATGCGTCAGCTTAGGCCATTAAAGTTTATTGATCTGTGGGGAAAGTACACTGAGAGCAAATAGGTTCATTAAAGAATGAAATGCATAAAGAGAAGAAATAATAAAAATGAGCAAAAACTTTAAAAACATTCAGGAAAATAGTAGTAAAATAAATATTTAAAAATTTGTAATAATTTTATTTGTGTTTAATTTCAGTTTTATTCATTTTTTTGCAATAAATTATGAAGCACTCAATCTGTAAGCCACTTAAACTTTTTGAAAATTTATAAATAAATTTAAAAAATAGTAAAAATAATTGTAAAATATTTGGTAAAAGTTTAAATTAAATTTCAATTTTATTTCTTTTTTTTCACAGTGTCCAAGCTTAGACATTATCAAGCACTCAACCTGTAAACCATTTGCTTGTTTCCACTTTAACGACATGCTTGAGTAAAAAAAGCGGGCTTCTATATATATCGGCTTATAGCCGTAGCTTTCATTAGAGTTTTCTGGTCGATTTGAAGGCTGAGACCCTTTAGTCGGCGCCCATTAATGCTCATTATTCATTGTAATTGAAGAGCCATGGATACACCACATGACATCAGCACTGCACCCACCACAAGCCACACAAATGCCAACCACCCACCTGGCCACCCACCTGACCACCCACTCGTCCACCTGGCCAAGCGGCGCGGTAGCTGGTGGGCGTTACAAAATGAAAACAAGAAAAAGAAGCTAGCGCTGAAGAAGAAGCACTCGTGTAACTCCAATTTAAATTACTTCCTACGGGTCGTATACGTTATATAAGACGCGCTCGATAATTGCGATTGCGCTCGTTTAGCGGCAAACGAAACGACCTTGTGCATAGCTCGACAGTCATTTGCTCTGTGGGTTAGCCTGCCCAGCCGCCCACTGTGCTCCATTCGGCAAAACGTCTATTTCACATGAATAGACACAAAAAAAAAAAAAAAACGTAACAAAATATAAATAAAAACAAAAACAAGACGAGACTCAAATCGTTCGGTGTGAAGCGTTAATTAACAAGATAATCGTTGGAGACGTCGCACACTGATTGAAGGTCGCTGGAAAATAGAAATCAAGCTAAGCAAACAATATAGATATGCCTACAATTGTAAATATCAAAATAAAATGAAAAGCAAATGCAATTGGTGCAATAAATATTATACGAATTGAGATTCATGTTGTTATTTTGTTGCTAGTTTCTTTTTGCTTAGAATAGAATGCAAGATAGATAGCAAGAAAGTTAAGTTATATTGCACTGATTCAAATTTATTTTGAAGATTTTTTTTTTTTGATTTCACTGCGAAAGTATTTTGTAAAAATATATATTTAAATAAATAAATAATATATAATACATAAAAAATTCACGGAATAACCACATTTCCCTGTAACTAGAGCTAGTTATTCAACAATAAAATTTCGTTAGTAAGAAACCCCATGAAAATCCATAGAGCTCAAATACAAAGTGTGTTTATGTAAACACGCTTACAATTATTGCAATAGCTAATCTACGCACATTTCAGGGTACCTCCTAGTCGAGCACTCCCGACCAGACCACTCTTATTTTCATTTTCAGGCCTACATTTTGCAGAAAACAGCAAAAAAAAAAAGAAGAAAAAAATACAAAAGGTTTAAAAAAATGTGTTTTAAATTGAATACTTAAATATAGTTAAGCTGGGCTGCACACGCATTCGCAGACAGCTTCCCGGTGAGCTGCTACCTGTGCCATCATTATCATATTCAATCATCATTATCGCCATTATCTGGCTAAGCCATTAAGTAATTTGCTCGAACGGTTTGTCAACAAATATTTTGGCTTCGCTTTGCATCGCCGAGACGCGTCGGCTCAAGTTGTGCCTCCTATGTCGAGTGGTTGCGATGGCAACGCAGCGGGGGGGGCCTGCGATGCGCTGAAGGCGTTCATGACACTCATTTACAAATAGTCATAATTTGTTTAATGTAGGTTGAAACATTTAAATGTGGAACACACTTTGCCACGGTTATTTTTACTCTATTTTTATTTTATTTTTTTTTTGGTATTTGCGGTAAAAGTGAAATGAATAATAATTGAATAATATTATCTGACTTGATAGAGACATTTACAAAACATTGGAAAAGCCAAAAATTGGCTAAATATGTAATGAAGTAAATAGTAGGAAGAAAATAATAATAAAAAATTGTAAGAAAATTTAAAATATTTAAAAAAATACTTTTTATAAATTTTTTAACTTTTAATTTTTTTTTAAATTTTCATAAAAAAGAGATTTTTATACCCTGAGCCCATTGAAAATGGGAAAGCAGGGTATAATGTTTTTGTTGGATGTATGTAACAGGCAGAAGGAGGCGTGGCAGACACCATAAAGTATATATATTCACGCGCAGATTGAGTTTATTTTAAAAAATCGATAACAATTAATTGTCATTAAAAACAAAATCGAAAAAATTATATCTCGCCCATCTTTTAAGCTAACAACACCAAATTTTATATTTAGCGTTATATGTATTTTATGCAATTTTGAAATTTGTTATATTTTGGATATCGGCTCCGAATTCCCCCAAATTCTATGAAAAACACAGATTCGACGGGGCTCAGGGTATCCCCTAGTCAATATTAACATCTGATAAGCTGTTAAGAATCTGCACACATTTAATTACATTTCTTTTGTTTCTGATATGCAATTAACTTTGCCATTTCCGTTG
Organism: Drosophila pegasa; assembly: GCA_035046225.1. Taxonomy (NCBI): domain Eukaryota; kingdom Metazoa; phylum Arthropoda; class Insecta; order Diptera; family Drosophilidae; genus Drosophila; species Drosophila pegasa. The sequence goes on along the minus strand of JAWNOD010000398.1, from coordinate 4,099,363 downwards.
CCAATACGGTCACTACCCTATGATGACTTGATATTCGATTAGATTCCAATTTCTGAAGCATTAGTAGGAATGGAATGTATTATAAAGTAAGGTTCCTTTTGGTAAAATAGCAATTCCTTTCTGAGGTACGCATCTTTTATGTAATACTTTGTAGATATTAGCTAGATAAAAAAGACTTAAGCATAATAAGCCTATATTCTTTCCCAATTCAAAGTCTCTAAAGTATAATTTGCTTGTGAAAGAAACACGTTTATTGAGAACAATTATTTAGTTGACATTGCCAAAGGGAGCCTGGCTGTTGACGGGAACATAGAAGTCACCATCGACCATGTAGGCATTGGTATCGGCACCAAGGCGAACGCCGCTGTAGGTGCTTCCACAGTCCTTTTTGACGGCTGCCTCGTAGTCACCGCACCTGATGGTGCCGAAGTTGTCCTGAGTGACAGCCTCAGCATAGTAGGTAACAGATCGGCCGTGGGAGCAGGAGCCAGTGGCGTCCACACCACAACCAGGTTGTTTCTTGCCGCCGTTGGGGTAGAAGGCACCCTTGCCAATGGGCTTCAGGAAACCCAACTTGCCGCCGTTGGTCTGAATAGATTCCACGTAAAAGGCATCGTCGGAGGAGAGACGCTTGTTGGGTTTGTTGTAGCTGAACAAGGGCAGAGCAGGGTCCAGACCAATAATGGTGTGAATTCTGCCTTCACCAACGGTCTTGCCAGCATATCCTGCAACTTGGGCACCTAAGCTGTGTCCAATCACGTAGAGGCTGTCCAGGGACAAGTCGTGGTTTTCATTCAGGAACTTGATCATGTTTCCGACCTTGGCACCGGCCCCAGAAACAGCCACCACAGAGGAAGCGTAGTCTATGGAGCGAGCACGGGATCAGTCGACAACGATGATATTGTAGTCCCCGCGTGAAACTTGATTAAAATTGGTTAGATAAAGTTGAGTGCATTGATTAAAAATTTCACTTCTCTGAGAGCCCCTCTAACTGATAACAGTAAAAATGTATATCAATGGAGACACACAGTGATGTCGGATGATATATTTACTGCGTGGGAAGCTACAAAGATGATAGCTATATCGCTAGCCATATAACTTGGAATGGATTAGAGACTCAAGAAGTGTCACTAAGCTATTCGACTAGCATTGTAAGTCCAACTGGATTAGCTAATCTAGTTATTTGATTAGGCACAAAATATTATACTTCCTAAAGCCAAACGGAACTTGATGGTTTCTGATAATATGCTTTTATTGCGTTACAGTAATTTAATTGCTATTGCCGTACGGAGGCTCGCCGTTCACGGGCACATAGAAAATACCTCTAACTGGAGAGGGATTGGCAACATCGCCCATGCGAACACCGCTGTAGGTGGTGCCGCATTTGTTCGCGATGGCTGAATGGTAGTCATCACACTTGATGCTGCGGAAGTTGTTCTTAATGACGGCCTCAGCATAGTAATAATAAGCGCGTGAGTGATCGCATATGTACAATACGTTCCAACTACAACCAGGTTGCTGCTTGCCACCATTGGGGTAGAAGGCAGCAGTGCCAATGGGCTTTGCGAATCCATAAACATCACTAGTGTGAATGGACTCAACATACCAAGCATCAGTATCGCTGAGGCGTTTGTTGGGCTTGTTGTAGCTGAACAGGGGCTGAGCAGGGTCCAGGCCGATGATGGTGTGCACCTGGCCGTTGGTGTTCTTGCCAGCAAAGCCAGCCACATGGGCACCTAAGCTGTGCCCGATTATGTGGAGATCGTCAAACCGTAAGCCATGACGAGAGACTAGGTAGTTGATCATGCTGGCGACCTGTTTGCCCACTTTGGGTACTTTCTTAAAGGAGAAAAAATATTTGGAGAAAGGGCCCCAGCCTACGACAATAATATTGAAATTTCCACGGCTCAGCCAAGCGTCTCGAATTAGCTTGTTCATCTTTGACAAATAACTTCCTCTATAGCCGTGGATGATAAATCTGTAATCATGAAGTTACCTATTTGTGCTACTTTTCAAATTCTGTGTGCATATAATATTAACCTCGTTGGGTTGGCGCTATTGAAGTTGGATGCTCTGATGGACTTGGCGGTTTCTGTAATCTCAGTGCCCTCGGTGGGGTTCGATTTGGTATATAGGTAGAATCTGGTGGGTTTGTTTAAAAAACGATAGCGATAGCGAGAGTCGTAACGTGCTTGCAGTGGTTCCATATCCCAATCGTCCTTTCTGATCCATGCATGCTTGGCCGAGTGGTGAGCTGTGCACTCTTTAAATTATCTTTTAAAGGCCTTGTAATTTAATAGTACTTACATTTTGCCAGTGATCCGCTAAAAAATAAGAGCAAAAGAAATATCATTTTGCTTTGATTGAAGAATAAGATTGCTAATTGGCTTAAGGCCATTTTTATTTTATATAGCGACGATTTTGTCACGCTTGCAAAAATCAATTTCAGACTTAGTAATTAGCAGGACAAATGCATTACATGATACTTCATGCCGTAGAACAATATTACGACACGTCTTACTGTTTAAGACGTCTAAGGTTAGTAGCAGTCCGATAGCCTGATGTGCAGTGCTTGTATCTATGTAAATTAGTCTGTCATTAAGCTGTTGAAAGTAACCCATTCTAGGCGGCTATACTAGGAGACACAGTGAACCCGCAGGGCGCTGATTTTGCAATCATTATATGTTTCTTTTATAGGCACGCGCTCTGCTTACTGCGCAATTTCCGCAGCGGCTGCGCTTGGGCTGCAATACGAGCATTACTATGGGAAATTGATTGTTGAATAACTTTCTTCTAGATGGTATTTCTTCATGGAATTTTCAGAGCATTATAAGGTTGTCTATATACTTGGGTTTGCCAAAGCACAAGTCTCTAGTATTTGAAATACGCCTTTGGCATATTGAAAATGGGAAATCAGGGTATAATGTTTTTGTTGGATGTTGTAACAGGCAGAAGGAGGCGTGGCAGATCCCATAAAGTATATATATTCTTGATCAGGACGACAAGAGAAATCGATTTGGCTCTGTCCGTCTGTCCGTCCGTCCGTATGTTTGAACGCGCCGATTTCCGCTTCCATAAGAGCTAGAGACTTGAAATTTTTTTTGTAGGTCCGTGTATAGCACGCGCAGATCGAGTTTATTTTAAAAAATCGATAACTATCCCCAATTAATTGTTATCAAAAATCGACATTCAGCTAAACAAGTATATCTCGCCCATCTTTTAAGATAACGATACCAAATTTTATATTTAGTGTTATATGTATTTTATGCAATTTTGAATTTTGTTATATTGTGGATACCGGCCCCAAATCCCTCCAAATTCTATGAAAACATAGCTTCGATGGGGGTCAGGGTATCACCTAGTCGGTCACGCCCGACTAGAGTTTTCTTACTTGTTTTTAAATGTATTTAAATAATTGTGTGTAAATTGTTTAACAAGCAATTAAAGCAACACTGTTAGCTGAAGTATATCAGTGGATCTCATACCTTGAGCGAAAAAGTCCTTGATAAGGCCTCTTTGGATTCTATTAGCTGAAAATGGCTGCAGACAGCAGATGGCAGACAGCAGACGGCAGACGGCAGAGCAGACGGGGCCACTTTTTGAGTAGAGCTCGTCTTGGCATCTTTGAACGAGCTGGCGATGGAGGCATTGACCAACTAATCGACTTGTAGGGTCGCATCTCAATGACGGGGCCTCCAAAGCAGCGCCTGGCTCCCGCACAAACAACAACGACAGCAGAAGCAACAATAGCGGCAGAGTCGACGAGACGCTGAGGCAATGATAGACAATAATTTTTTTGTTTACAGTCAGGTGGCACTTGAGTGCAACAAGTGGCAACAACGCCGGCTCAAGTGCATTCTTCAGAGCATCAGTCTATTTTTAAGCCGCCAGAAATGCGTCGTGGAAATACCCACCGAAAAATAAAGTCAGATGACCTGGCGCAGACCGAATCGAACGAAGGGCAAACGCAAATGCCAATAAGTCGCGCCAAGTGCAGGCAATGCCAATGTGCAGACCCAGAGACAAAGGCGAGAGGAAAAGAGTCGCCGCTCTGGCTGCCACTTGGCGGCAGCTACTGCACAGGTGACCTGATTTTCAGGCAGACACCTGCCCCGCCCCCTGCATAGCGCCTTTCTTGTTGTTTTTTCTCTTTTTCGGTGGTGTCGCAACGCGATCGCCTCGTGTTGCAGCTGCTTTGTTACCTTTTGCGCCCTCTGCTACAGCTCGCTGTCGGCACTTGGCTTCCTCAGCATGTCCAAGTGCACCAATTTCAATTGCTGCTGCGCTGCCGTGGCTGACGATGACGTAAAGCAGCAGCAGCAGCAGCAGCAGCAGCGGCGGCAGCAGCAGCCGCCGACCTGTTGCCCGTTTTTATATACCCAAATACAATTTCTCTCGCAGAGACGCGCTTCAATTACGTTTGATAATTTGTGGCCAACGTAGATTCGAGTGCCTAAACTCATTTTGATGCTGCTTACTCCCTCTCGATCTGTCTCTTTCTTTGTACAATTTAAGCAATTAGTGTTTGTTTTGGTAGCTTCATAGTTTTCTTGGTACCCTGCAAATAGGGTAGATGCGAGATGGGGTTTATGATGTCAGAAAATACAATTTTTGACATATGATTGAGATGTTCACAGTTAAGAAAGAGCTTGAATGGAATTAAAGATATATAGATATTGATATCGGATATTACAAATTATATATATGTATATATTTCCCATTGAGAATATTATAAAGTTGTGTTCATAAAAATAGTAGTGTACTACTTTATTCCTGAACATTCGCATAAACCATAAATTCAAACTCTAAAACCAGCTAGGCAGGGTATTCGGCAGTCAATCACGCTCACGTAGGAAGCACTTGTACCTGCTTAATTTTATTTGGCAGCAATTATAAAACTTTTTGATTTGATTTTCTTTTCTTTTCATTGTTTCGTAATTGTTTAAAAGCTCGCGTGTGCTTGTGTGTGTTGTAGGTGTTGAAAGTGTTGCTAGTTGACAGTTTTGATGATGAGCGCGCGCCCGGCCCACTTGGCGTATACGCAACGGCCTTGTCTAAGCGGCTATTTCCTGTTCAAATGAAATGGGACCAACTGCTGTTCGGCATAAATATTTGCTTAATGTTTTTGCGCTGGGCATCGAGGGCTAAGCTTCAGCTGAAGTAAATCCCCATCAATGCCAGCCGCACAGCCACAGCGGGTCATGAATGAAGAATCATCAATGGAACCAACCTGGCGCGCGAGTCGGCGGGGGGTGTAGGAACATCCAAGTCCAAGTATGTAATCGTGGGTCACTTTCGTTTTCAAGACAACTTTTTCGAGTGTGTGCTCCAATTGTGAAAATAACACTTGGCACACTCAGGCGAAGGTTGCTGTGTGTGTGTGTACTTCTCTCTCTATTTGCGCATCCGTAAGATATATTTTGGAAATTACACTGAAAGACTAATGAGAAGCAATTATGATATGATTGCATATATTTTTTTTTAAGATTATTGTTATTGTAAATTTTGTTGTTGGGAAAATACTTGAAATTGCTGATAAACTCGGAAATATATATTAAAGAAAATTGAAAAGATACTTAACTATATGAATCTCTTTTTTTTTTTTTTGTAAATATATATGATTTAAAAATAAGAGTTAAATAGTAAAAAAAAAATTAAAAAATACTTTGTTTGATAAATCATAACTTAATAAAAAAATACTTTTGAGTATACGAATAAATTATTTAAAATAATAAGAAATTGTTTTAAAATTTATATTTTGAAATAAATATTATTGATTTTAACAAATATTTATTTAAAAAAATATTAAAAATTGATATTACCTAATTTTAATTTTTTTTATGTAAATATAGATTAATAATAGTTATTAATAAAAATAAATAAAAAATTTATGAATTTATATTTTATTGAATGAATGAATTATTAAATCTAAAATAACATTTATTTTAGTTTTAGGCAATCATATTTTTGGATACTTGATTCTTCGTAATATGCTTGAAAAAAAAAATGTTAATGAAAGTACACATTCATTCAAAACTGCCCCAAATAGATCTTCTCTAAATAGAATTTGGAAGTATTAAAATACAAAATAAAATATATTTAATTAATTTAAATGAAATTTTTGTTTTTTTATCTTAAGCCTAATGCTTTATAAAATTTAGAAACATAAACATTTTTTTATAAAATGTTTTTAAATAAAATTTCTAAACTTTCTTACCCAAAAAAATCATCTTTAAATAGAACCAGCGACTTAAGCTTAAGAAATACATTATTTTTTAGTTTCTAAGTGTCGACTAAGTACAAAGTACTTGCCTGCATTTTCGCTCAGTGCATGTGGCAAAAAAAGTGGCACGTTTTTAAACGACCTTAAGCCCAGAGAGGTTGAGGCTGGTGGCAGCCGTTGCTGGTGGTGTCGTTGCCACGCCGACAGGCCGCAGGCAACATTCAAGAGGCCACCCTGGCAACAAGCACGCACACACACGCACACACACTCAATTACAATCATTCGATTAGCGGTAAATAAATGTATTTTTCCAGTTATTTTGTTGCTGTGCATTTGGCTTGCAACTTGGTACAATTTCTCGCTTGGAGACATCAAAAGACGAGCGGACAGCATTGGCAGTTCGAGAGTTAAGCTCCTCCTGCCCAGCTTCGAACTCTTTTAGGCAGCGCTCGCTCTCGCTGGGCAAGTGTGCGTGTGCGAGTGTGCGTGTGCGAGTGTGTGTGTGTTAGCGGCTTTTGATGTTTAATTAAATTCATTTTTGGCTGTGGCCTTTTGTAATGAGATTTTGGCCAGTTCGACTGCTCAGCGTGTTGCTGTCTTTGCTTTTGCTGGCTGCTTCTCCGCTGCGCTCTCCCAATCGAATCATATAAATGCTCGTCGCCGAGTTCAGTGGGGCATCAGTTGAGATTTGCGCTTTCCAATCGAACCACTAGCCGTAGCAGCAGTAACTCTCCAGTCGATCAAGGATTACGTGTCGTGAAAGAGACCCAAAGACTCAAAGTGCTTGCCATGCGCGCCTTCTCGCTCTTCGTCGTCGGCTGTGTCGCCCTGCTGGGCGCTGTCCAGGCACGTCCTGAGCCGCCGTCGCCCTACTACGGATTACCACAGCAGCAGAGCCAGCGTGCGCTGCCATTGAATGGTGAGTGTTCCAGATCTGCGCTGGACTACGACTTTAGCTCACCATCTCCCTCGCTCCCTTTCCCTCTCCCCCTCTCTCTCTCTCAGTGCACAATGCGCCGTCTCACATCTACCAAGCGCTGCCCCAGGAGCAGTCGTTCGCCAACTTTGCCCCGGCCGCAGCTCAGCCCCAGATGAACTACCTGCCGCCGGCGCAGCAGCTGGAGGAGCAGCTGGCACCCGCCGCAGAGTCGCTGAACGCCTACGACGACTCGTACAACATGGCGCACCGCTTGTCGGGCGTTCAGCACGCCAGCGGCTACAACAATGCGCCGCAGGAGACGCGCGTCCACAAGCACATCTATGTGCATGTGCCGCCCAAGGACTTCGAGCAGGAGGATGCGGTGCAGCCGCGTGTGCACCATGAGCTGGGACCCAAGCAGAAGCACTACAAGATCGTGTTCATCAAGGCGCCGTCGGCGCCGGCGCTGCGTGCTCCAATCGTGCCACCGCCGCCACAGAACGAGGAGAAGACGCTGATCTATGTGCTGCACAAGAAGCCCGACCAGGAGCAGGACATTGTCATTCCCTCGCCGCCACCGACCAAGCCCTCGAAGCCCGAGGTCTACTTCATCAAGTACAAGACCAAGAAGGAGGAGGTGCCCGTCTATGGACCACCGCCAGCTGAGATGGAGCCGCGCCAGGCCACCGCCAATGACTTTGCACCCATTGCCGATGTGTCCGACGTGCTGCCCACGACCAGCGCACCCGAGCTGGAGCCCGAGCAGCCCGCTGCCCTGCCCTCCTCCATCTATGGCCCGCCCACCGCACCCGCCTACACGGGCGAGGAGGTGCAGACGACGCTGGCCGCGCCCGCCCATCAGTATTTGCCCCCGACCACGGCTGGCGGCCACGAGGAGCCCTCCATGGCGCCCATCATAGTCGAGGAGTCGGAGCAGCGCCAAGCCCTCGACGCAGCTGCACCCACCTCCGGCCGTCTGCCCGCCGCCAACTATGGTCCGCCCAGCCGCTACTTCCTCAAGAAGATCAAGTGAATGCAGTGGCGCCTCTTCCACTTAGTCTAAATGGCGTGGCACGCCCACCACCAGCTCACACACACACCCACACACAGTCACACACACATGCACACACAGAGACACAGCTGCACTCGCTTGTTGCCTTTCCATAAAAAAATTGTTAAATTGTTTGTAAAACTGTTTGTAGACAATAAAATTCGAATTTACTAGAGTTAAATGTGTTTAATGAATTTATTATTATTATTTTTTGCTTTTTGCAATTGCATAAAAATCGAGTTTGTTTGAGGCTGTTGTTAACACGTTATTGAAAGTCAACGACAATCGGCCCTGTGCGGCTCTTCAAAACTTGACCTTCAGGCCTTGACGTCGCGTCGTAAAGAGCTCATTTTTTGCCCCTTTTAATTGGTTACGTTTTGTTGGCTTTTGAACGATTTTCCGCGTAGGAATTTATGTGTCGAAACTGAAAGATTGTGCGTGCGATAAAAACAACATAAAGTGCAATTTATATAAATATATATATATATTAACAAGTGAATATGCTGTATAAGAAAAGGGCTTAAAGATTTCTTCCTAATATTCTTATATACATGTGTCTAAGGCCAACCGCAACAATTCTTATTAGTTGCAACATTTTAAGCTCGCACTATGTTGCTAGCAGCATGTTGCCAGCACACTTCAATTAGAATTGTTGCCAAGTGCAAATCAACAAACAGACTCAATCAAGTAATTAAATGATATGCAAAATTGTATTTTATATATATTTATAGTCATTTTACTTTAAACTCAATTTCATACTCAACATAAAACAGCATTTTTTCCGCTCATTCAACAAACTACGCGCAGCAACATTCTCAATAGGCTAGCAGCATGTGCCTAGCAGCATGTTGCCTGGCTTTTGGCGCCAAAGTCCTAGCCATTGCGCAGAGTATGCAACAAATGCAGCCGAAGCTCTGCCGTCCGTTCGTGCCGGAGCTTCGGCTCGCTTAGAACGTTGCTTGTGCCGGCTGATCTCCATTCAGTCGTCCACTGACGCCAGCCACGGAATCCCGCAATTCAGTTCGGTTTTTGTGTTCGTGTGCGACGCAACGTAATGGCGGCAGCGGCTGTTGCTCTTGGTTCTGGGCGATTTGTTGCTACTGTTGCTTGAGGCTTTGGCGTCATTTTGCCACTTCGCCATTTCGCGCTTTCAGTTCCAATTGGCCGGCAGCGGCGCCCGCTGTCCGTTTACCGTTTGTTGCTCGCGGAATCGCTACAATTGATATTATTTGGGCACATCGTTTGCGCAACTGAAACGATTTGTTTATTTTAAATGCCAATTTGAATGGGCCCAGCACGCGAACAATGCGCACTATAAACGCAGCAATTAAATAACTGTTTATCAAGACGCTTTCTGCAATTAACCAAACTGCGAGACGGCCAACGGGTCGTCGTGTGCGTGCCATACCAACAATTTGTTGTGCGTGTGTGCATGTGTGTGTGTGTGTGAAGAAGTGCTGCAAATGCAAATGTGAAAAAATTGTGCACATTAGTGAATGTCGGGTCAGTTAACTGTTTGTATTTGCCATTGCCCACTAAATGCTAATTTCATCACCTGGGAGCTTCACCAAGTCGCTAAAGGCATTTGTAAGTATATGCCAATATACACACACATACACGCATATATTTAAACATATATATTTTTTTCCCCCCACCCCCACTATTTAGTGCTCAGTCGCACTACTATTTTCATGAACACAGTTGTTTATATAAATTTCTAACTTGCTGCCATGTCACAGGCAACTATAAGTGCTAGCTGTTGCTCCTTGTGTTCCATGTTCGCTGTTACTTTTTATACTCAACTTGAAAAGTAATAAAGAGTATATTCGTTTGCTTTAATTTGTGAGCTTATTGTGTTGTTTTTGATAACCTTATTAATTAATTTAATAGGAAAGTGAGCTAAAGTGTATAGTAATGAATGCTATTTGGTTCTACAATTAATGCTAAAAAATTAGAAAATATTTGAAGCAACTTGCGAAACATCCACCAAATTTGAATATTTGATAAATCACAGTTTTTAATTGACTAAATCGAAGCTATTTTTTAATAAATGTATTTTTAGATTATTTAAAATAGATATTTTTTTTGGTTTTTAGTTTTAGATGAATTCGATTAAAACTATTTTTTTTATTAAGAAATAAAAACACAAGTGTTCTTTCCAATCAATTTGCACTCTTTAAATATTTTTAAAATATTTGAAGAATTTTTTTAGTGTTTAGTTTTAAATGACTGATGAAAATTTAGTTTTGCAAAAAACAAAAAATATTTTCTGCCATTCAATTTGCACTCTTTAAATATTTGTTTACTTTTTCAAAGAATTTTATTAATAAATTGTGACAAAAAATTTAGTTCTTAAAAAAAATTATTCAGATTTTCTGCCAATTAATTTGCACTCTTTAAAGCATTGCAGAGTATTTCACAGTCCTCTACACTGCATCTCATCTTTTATTTGTTTTGTTTTTTTCCTTGCCAGCTGCACTTGTTGGAGGAGAATTTAATGAGCCCCCGTTTAGATGTGCCTTGCACTTGGTTAGTTCCTTTCAGTTGGCATTTGACCATTGTTTGCATTTGCATTGTTTGAATAACTTTTGCAAAATGTTTGCAATCCACGGAAGACTTTAGCATTGAGTACTTGCTAGGAGTCGTGGCGCTGAGTACTCGACAGTCAGGCAAGCAGCTAGGCAAAGGCTTCACTGTACTGTAACAATGCGAAAGTATTTGAAGTATATTTTGAAGTGGAACTTTTGTGTTGCCTCACGTGCGGTTTCAGCTGGCAGCTGTCAGCTTGTTTGCTGTCAGACGTTAACACGTGCCGTGTTCCCATTTTAATGTAACGATTCATAAACCCCCGAGGGAGCAACTATAATTGACATTCCTGTGGCCAACCCTTGTCAGTGCAGCACACTTAATGGCCAAGGTTAGTTGTCAAAATGCGTTATTCTCTTGATTCTAAATTTGGATGAGATATTGGAAATTCATCTCCAAATATTTATTGGCCTTTTATTAATTCTCTTGGACATTAATAGTTGTTTATTTGACATTTATTTATTCCACTTAAATTCAATTATTTTGCCTCTTCTTATCTGCCGACGATTCAAAGGACATTTATTATGGCTTTATTTAGTTATATTCCTTTATTGATTGCATAAAGCAGACCCTGGGGGGAGTTGGCTTATTGGCCAACCGGATATTTGCTTCAATTGCTAGCTGATAAATCAGCTCAGCTCAATTTACAGTTATTGTTGCATTCGACTCCACCTCGTCGCGCGTGTGTCTGTGTCACAATGAAAGAGGAGCACCGGAAGTGCCATGGAAAAAGTCACATCTGATTTATTACGCATACGCCACATTGTGCGGCTCGCAGAAAAAAAGTAGGAAAAACATATTTTTCGAGCCCTGCCTCTGGCCAATTCTGGGCGCCGACAGCTGCCAGCAATGCGAGCAGTTAGTTAATTATAAATTATGAGTGCTGGGGGCGGGGCCAGCTGGCGACACATAAAAGTGTGCCGCTGCCTAGGAATTATTTAGCGCCCATTATGTTGGCCAAAGCCAGACACATATGTTAGCTTTGCTGCTGCTGTTGCTGTTGCTTGTGCTGCTGCTGCTGCAGGTGAGCGAATATTTTATCAGCAATTAACAGTTGAATCCGCTCGGCTTAGGCGCCTGCAGCGTGTTCCTTGCTTTCTTTTTTCGGGCATGCCTTTTGGCTTTAAGCAGCTGCTTTGTTTGACTGGGCCCAAACAAACACTTGGCTCGGTTTATGGCAGCGTGTTTAATGTCAAAGCGTGTCACGAGGGCGTACATCAGTAGGCCTCAGCTTTTACGGCCTGGCGCTTCTGGTTGCAGGCCGCGGCGGGCACTGGGAGAAAAGTTGTAGTGAGAAGGGAGTGGTGTGCTTATGGTGCTCTGTTAAAGTCAGGAAAAAAAAACATTTTGTATTGGGCATAAAAAATCGGTATTTAAAGCACTGAATTAAAGGTGATAGAGTTATAATATATAAGTAAAAAAGTGATATAATTCTAATATTTAGTCTATATTTGGCTCCAGCTCTAGGTAATTTTCCCATGTATATAGTTGTGAATCAGTTCTAATTAACTCAAATTTCTTCAATATATTTACTTCTTTTTGAAGAACAAAATTAGCCTTTTTCAGTAATATTTACTTCATTTAAGTTAATATATTAATTTCATTTGCTTTGCTTTCGCATAATTTGTCTATCCTATAGAAGTTACTTTTAAATTGATTTTTAACTCTAACAATTTAATGTATTTATCTGCGGAGCTTTGCCTTTTTCTATTATTATAACTATTATAATTATTATAACTATTATAATTTACATTATTATAATTAATTTGAGTAAAAATAGATCATATTCCTCTAGTTAAATATATATTTTTTATTTTCAATTTACTATTGTCGTTTGTTTTTTTGGTTTTTGTAACTTACATGCAGAACTATTATTTTTATGAACACACAACTTTCAGCTTTCAACTCTCTCAAATTAATGATAAATTGATTCTGTTCGAATATAGCTGGATTATTTTTCTTAATCTTTTTCTTAAAATTATATTCTAAACAAAAATATATTCACTTAAAATTTTCAATCATGAAAAGTACCTTTTCCTTCTGTTTATGTTTTGTGTAGTGTAGCACTATTATTTCCATGAGCTGTGGACTTTCAATACTTCTCTCTAAAATCATCAAAAACAAATTAGTACCGATCGAAAGTTTCGGGGCTTTTTTGAAATTCTCCTCTTTACATACTATTCTAAACAAAAAGTGGGCATCTTTTTATTTTCCTTTCCTTTTATTATGTTTTGAGCAGTGCAACACAACTATTTTTATGAACACCACAGCATATACCCTTTTCTCCCAGTGTACTCCATGTGCTGTAATAAATGCGTGTATGCTCAGAGGCTGTTGCAGCGCTTAAATTTTGCAATGGCCGACTCTATAATTTTTTATGCTTGTAAATATTCAAAAATAAAAAAAATAAAGTGAAAAAAAAGGCCGTCGTTACTTTAATCAATATTTCCATCAATAAAAGCGTCCATCAATGTTGAAACGCTTCCGGTGGCATCACGCTTGCCATCTTATGGGCATCATCATTATAAATAAACATTTGAAATGGCGCAAAAAGTATTATTAACAATCAACTTGAATTGCGGCTGAGTTTCCGCTTTTGGTGGTTTATCCATTGCGAACTCAGCCGAGAGATCGTGACAAATTGCTTAAGTGGGTGAAAGCTAAATATCATTTGGCACCTGTACTGTACTGGCCAGCAGGTGCTATAAAACAGCTATCAAAATTGATTTTCATTCAAAGTAGTTACATTTTAATTAATGTTTTGATTGCCATCCAAGACTAATTATAAATATTGTTTACATTTACAAAGCAAAGCGTGGAATGAGTGAGAAAGAGGCAGACAGCCAGAGGCTGCTTAAATTATTCGATTATTTTTATCTCCTCGCTTTTGTTGGCACAAAATTCATTTTTCTGCTATTCGAATTAATAATCTGTTTATAAATCAATTGAAATCGGCTCACGCAGTAATTAGCAACTAATTAGCCGAAGAATTTTATTTCAGTTTGGAGCCAAATATTTGGAAACAAAAATACATTTGTTTTGCTTTATAAAAATACATTTTTGTGGATATTTCATAAAATATTTGAGACTAAATAAAATGCCAGCAAAAATAAATTTTCTATTTATTTGGCATTTATACAAAAATTCAATTTTGTTCTCATATGACTTATAATGTATTTTAGTCATAAATTATCTATGTGGAGTTAGTTAACAAACATTCAATTGCAAATTGAAAATTCTTTTGGTTTCGAGGGGGGCGCAACATCTGGGGAATACAGTGTCTGCGGCATTATTTATTCATTGCATAACATTTTTGAGATATTGTTTGCTTTAGTGTGTTTAAATAGGCAAAGAACGAAAACTGAACAGAAATAAAATTGAGCTGAATATGCCGAATAGAAACTTGTCCACTGCAGTGAGGCTTAAGAATACCAATAAAAGGCGAAACAAATAAAATACGAAAATCGAAAATTGTACAATATATACATATCTAGCCTGTAAAAATATTAAAATTCACACTTTCACATTTCCATAGAATATTTGCATATTGCTAATACTATTTGGCATACGTATAGGTATATACATATATGAAGATATTTCAATCGCCAAGTGTGAACATATTTGTCTCAAAGGAATTCTGAAATGAGGTCAGAAAAAGCGTGGATAAACGTAACTGAATGTATGGCCAGATGAAGAGATAGCAAGAGGCATAAGACGAGTCCACTTCACTATTCCGAATCTGAAATAAAAAACAACCCTAATTGTTTTTCTAATGTATATAAATAAAGACATTTACATTATGTTCCGCAATTTGTAATTCATAGAAGGTGTCTACATTCTTGTCCTCTGCTTCTATCCCAATTCAATATATGTGCTCAGCTCATCAATGTGAACAACTCAATTGCAGGCACATTTCATTATCTTTGTATGTGGAATTTGCTTTGACTTTAGAATTGACAAAAATGTGTTTACCTTAGGCATTCCCTTGCTGTTGTCTTTGAGTCTTTTTGCTTCACCTGATTTTAGTTATTTTGCTATTTTGCTATTTTTCTGTGCTTTCCCTCCTCAAAGCACTCAACAACAACACCTTTTTGGAACTGAACTAGCAGAGCGACAGCAACAAATTGAATTTGTTTACACACACACATTCACGCACACACACACACACACAGCGAAAGAACTTTAACATACAGTTGGCAAGTTGTGATAATAAAGCGTCTTGAATGTTTATAAAATTCAATTTTGTTGCTAGAGAATAAAAAAGAGAAGTGCTCAAGCATCTGGCCGAGAGTCACCTGCTTTGCACTCAGTTTGCTTTGCATATTTTGTAGAGCTTTAAGCAAAAACTAATCCGGACAACAATCTGCCCAGATGCAACCAGCTGGCCTTTGATATATTCAGCTGCAGCAAGGATGAAGAAAGGAAACCCGAACCTCGAAATGAGACAAGTTTCGAGCAGCCATATTAAAAATTCCTCGACAAAGTTTACTCTTTACTTTGCTCCTTATTGCGGCTTTGTTTGGCCAAAACTTTTGTCTCTGCTCTCTGCGATTGCCATCTCCATCGCTTGCGACTACTTCGTACACTCTCAACCTTTTCCGTGGTCATACTTAAGGCCAATATACTGCAATGAATGTGATTAGATGGAAAAATTATGCGAAAAAGGAAGGAAAGAGCGTGAAGCTGAACAAGTTAGTCAGGTAGCCTGGGCCAACAGGGCGTATGCGACATATGCCATGCTTGCCCCAAGCTAATCATGTTTATTCGACTTGTTCCGAAATATCTTTGCATGTGACATTCCCTTTTTTTGTTTTGTCTAAGGATTGTCGAACAAAAGTTGTGCTTATGATGCACGACCAGAGGCGGACATGGTCTAAGCCAATTAGAGACTCTAAGAGAGAGAGACGAAATCTTTAAAAACTATTTCAATATGAAGAACTCTTAGTGGGCCTTGCCTAGACAATTGTCTAGTTTGATAAATATATCTAGAGCTGTAAAGAAAAAAGACAGCTCCACATATCCCTTGCCTTAAGACCTTCTGGCTATGAATCAAATTTTGGTATTTGCTTTGGGCATTTTTGCCAATGCATCATAAATATTTACGTAGCCCGAGCTTAAGTGCAGTGAGGCATGCAACACATGCCTGCCGCTGATCTGCACACTTGACTGGCCAAACTGGATTTGCGATGACTCTACGCTATAATAAAATGTAATCATAAATTAATGCAAATAAAATTTGTAATTTTATGCGCATTGTGCGGCAGCTTTATGCCTGGCAGGACCTTTTGATAGACTGCTCCGTAGTAGTTGGGCTTTTGTTATTGTGCTTAGTTTCCATTGAGCTGCAACCAAGCTGAACACATGGCCACCCACACACACAGACCCACAGGCCCACAGACTCCACACGTTTTACTGGCTGCTTACGCTTGCCTATTGAACGGGCTCAACGACCCTAAAAGATTGTCCAAGCGTTCAGACACCAACAAATCCAGATACTTTGTTTCTGCAGTGCAACCTGTGCCTTGCCAATTTGATGTACTGCAAATGTCTTTTCCCATCGACGTCGACCACGTCGCCAGGCTCAGTCACTAGGGACCACAGAGCAATCGCCGCAGTTGACACATTTCTGCTACTTGCGGCCGACGCTGGCGACGACCCTCATTAGTCGTCCTTCAAGGCGAACGCTCAAAACTCTCAAAATACTCAAGCAATTTCCTTTTTCGTCAACTTTTTTTTAAATCAGCACAAACAACATTAATATTTATTAGCAGCATTTAGTTTGCTGTACTCGAGAGACTGTGTAGTATATACTATATATAACATGCCAAAGTAGAGACTCGACTCGTGTGGGGAGCACTCTGTGCATGGCTGGCTGTAGATATATATATTTGTGTGTCTATATGTAAGGTAAATGGTTTTTAGAATTGCTTTGACATTTAGTATGTGTCAGTCATATTTTGATTTCATATGCGATTTACTAGAATTGCTTAAATAATAAATAAACTTTTGCTGTTTCAGATTATTGCATTAAGGTTTATCACAATAATTTGGGCAATAATTATACTCATTGACGAAAGTGAAATGAGGTATATTGATTTTGTGCAATGACCGTTTTGTTGCCCGTCTGTCTGTCCGTCCGTCCGTCTATCCGTCCGCCCGTCCGTTTATTCTTCCGTCCGTCTGTCTGACCGTTCGTCCGTTTATCAGTCTGTCTGTATGGCCGGACAGTCGTTTTTGAAGCTAGGGACTTGTGATTTGGAACATATATGTGGGTATCCCCAGTCTGATAAAGTGCTAGGATTTTCAACTGTATACACTTTTACCAGCTGTATTCATCTACCCAAATTTATACCTATATGTCTCTTGAGGGCGTGGCAAATTGAAAAGGAAAACCATATCTTCCTTTAGTCGGTCCTACTTGTTTATATTGATTTTTTGATACAGCTATGACAGTTAGGTATATATAAATATATATCCACCTTCTTTTATCGCATAAATATCTTGGAGGTCGTCACAGAATGTGTCGCAGAAGACTGTTCAGTTATGCAACGAAAATGATAAATGAATTTTATACACAATTATGTGTGTTTCTGCGACCTCAAAGGCTTTAAAGAGGCCCCGGGGCTCACACATCCGTGCGTCCTTCCGTTCGCCACACGTGTGACTTCTCGCAATGTTGAATAATGAGCTCTGAAGCGTTGAACTGTTCCTGCAGTGCTCGTGTACAGAACTCCTTTCGGGCGGTTAAGCTGTCTGACCTTTTCGCATATTGTGTGTTCTCTTTTTTTTTCTGTTTTATTTTTTATTTTTGGTGGTTCAAATGCTCGACGGTGCCGTTAGGCATGTTAATATGGTAGCCTGCATTATTGATGGTCCGCCTACAGGCCGCTGTGAAACAATATGAATGTGGGACATTTCAAGCCAAGGACCTCAACGCAGGCTATATGAAAAAATACTGTAAGAAATATGCAAATCACTCGACACGAATTGCTGGCATTCCACACAATTTGAGCTTCGCGTCGAATTGCCACTCAAATGAATTTTTTAGCAAAAACACCAAAGTCATCATGCAAGTCCGAGGCGTTCAGAGACCTTTCACCTTTCTGCTCAAAGCCATGAAATCTGTTACAAATATTTAAAAAACTTTCAGATGTGTGTCACCTGTGAGTTTTTAGGTTTTCGACTTTAAATCTTAATTTTTTTCCTGTTTTCTGTGGAGAATATTTTGTTTTCTAATAGCTACTGCAGCTCATACAGCTGATGATTTATTATGAACATTTATTGTGTCATTTCCGGGTTGATGCACAAGTTTGAATGGCTCTGTTTACTTTTGAGATGACTGGACACATGTTACAGTTAGAGTGGGGCAAACAGTGTATTTAAGCATTTTGTTATCAACACAAAACAAGGCCAGACAAAATGAAAATTCATTATTGTAATAGCTTTTGAAAATATAAAAACAGCTGCCAAGCTGAGACGCAGTTCAGTTCTTGAAAATGAAAATGTTGGCAACGCGAGTTGGGATAAATTACTTCGGTGAGGCTGAATGAGACTGATGGCTCTTGCTACAACATGTCTAACAATATCTATCATGGAATAGCACTTCGTATAGGGCTCATTCTCTGCTCTTTGTACCAGTTATTCGCATCGAATGTCGCTCTCAGTGAGTCCAAGGAGTGCGTTGAAGGGTCTGTTAAGTCGCATCCCCAAGACTGTTCCAGATATTTGCAATGCCTCAATGGGGAAACTCTAATTCAAAGCTGCCCCACGCAGAGCTATTTTGATCCGGAGTGGGAGGTGTGCATCATCGATGTGCTTGGCATATGTGCGGCAGCAGCTACACAATGTACGGAGGGTCAGATTGATGTGATTCCTGGAAATAGTTGCAGCTACTCTCGATGCGTTAATGGTAGCTTTAAGGAGGAAAACTGTCAGTTGGGCAGCTATTTCAACGCCAGCTTAAAGATCTGTGAGATCGACGAAAACGGAATATGTTCAGATCTTTCTGTAAAATGTGTGGAGGGTGAACTAGAGAAAGATCCTGAGGACTGTGCTGGCTACCTCAGATGTATTAATGGAAGCCTTATCGAAGAGAAGTGTGCGAAAGGGAGCTTTTTCGATAATGATTTGAAGATCTGCGAGATCGATGAGAATGGGGTCTGTATACCTGAGAGTGAAAAGTGTACGGAAGGTTCGTTAGAAGAGGATCCTGAGGACTGTGCAGGATATCTAAAATGTGTTAATGGAGGCTTTATTAAAGAGAAGTGTGCGAATGGGAGCTTCTTCGACACTAGCTTAGAGATCTGTAAGATTGATGAGAATGGAATATGTGTTCCTAAGCATGTGACATGTACCGAAGGATCTTTAGAAGCGGATCCTAAAGACTGTGCAGGATATCTAAAATGTGTTAATGAGCGCTTCGTAGAAGAGAAATGTGCCAAAGATAGTTTCTTTAACCCGAAATTGAAAATCTGCGAGATCGATGAGAATGGAGTCTGTATCCCGAAAGGTGGGAGCTGTACAGAAGGTTCTTTAGAAAAGGATCCTGAGGACTGTGCAGGTTATCTTAGATGTGTTAATGGTCGTCTTGTCGGAGAAAAGTGTTCCAAAGGGAGTTTTTTCAATACTGACTTGAATATCTGTGAGATTGATGAGAATGGCATATGTATCCCCATAGATGAGAGGTGCACTGAAGGCTCTTTAGATGAAGATCCTGGGGATTGTAGTGGTTACCTCAGGTGTGTTAATGGTCGTCTGGTCGAAGAGAAGTGTGCCAAAGGTAGCTTCTTCAATACTGACTTAAAGGTATGCGAGATCGATGAAAGCGGAAATTGTATTCGTACTCTTGAAGTATGCATCGAGGATGAGCTTTTGGAGAGCCCCGAAAATATTTGCGGGTATCTAAGGTGTACCAATGGGAGTTTAGTAGAAGTCGATTGTGCCAATGGTAGATATTACGATTCGACTTTAGAAACCTGTGTGATCGATGAGAATGGAATCTGTGATGTGGCTGGGAAATGTAAACACAATGAGATGAGAGTCGATCCCGATGAATGCGCTGGCTACTTGCAGTGCGTTAATGGAGAGCTGGTGAAAAGACTTTGCTCGTATGGCAGCTACTACCATAGAACATTACACAGCTGCGTCGTGGACGATGAGGGTATCTGTACTCCCCTGTCGGATCATTGTGGGGAAGGTGAACAGGAAACTGACCCGGACGACTGTGCCTCCTATCTGGAGTGCATCGATGGGGATTTCGTGCAGCAGAAATGCGTAAGGGGAAGCTACTATGATGCTGGCCTTAAAGCCTGCATTGTGGACGAGCGTGGTGTGTGCGCAGCTCCGCTGAAACTTCTCCCTTAAACTATAAATTGTATTAAATAAATAATAAATTGCCTAAGTAGATTATTTATACACGCACACACAGCGGTACTAAGCGAGTCCCTCGGCATTGTTAATAGAAACTTGTGGTATCATATGCTCCACTGGGCGAGGGGCAAAGTTTGTGCTGGCTTTGCATTTAGAGCAGCTGCGACTTTTTTGGCTAATGGAATAAAAGAATTATAACATTTGTTCCTAATTGAATGGCTTTAATGAACTGTTAGCATATAAACCTAACTTTCGTCTGGCGGCAATTCCTTTATTTTGGGACCATTAACTAGCATCATATAGATGCCTCTGTGTTCTCTAATTGGGAATAATAAGATTCGAGGTTCGTATTCATGTGGAACGGGCACATAGAAAAGGAATACGTGACGAGTAACATGTTGTCCCTGGGCTACAGATTAAGTCTACTCTTAATTAAGAGTATTCCCGCAGTGCACAAGCAGCCCAATTGCCAGCTTTTAGCTTGCAATAGGAGACATCAAAGTGTTTTCGATTGTAATTAAGGCCGGACACAAATTTCGATAACGACAGGTAAGAGCGAGGGCTTGATTGACTTAGCAAATACCTTGTATATTTAACTACAGGCAGACACAATATAGAATAAAAAAAATATATAAATATTTGATGTGGGCGTGGCATATGCGCAGCTGCTAAGCTCACATCAAAGGCCATCAGCTGCAATTAAGTTTGGTTCGATTTCATTCTCGCTTTATTGATGAATTTCGAAGACTTTGCTACTGCCCATTTTGGGGTGGTTTAGTCCTGGCGCTTGTTAATTTGCGCATTGACGAATATTAAATTCAGGATATAAATGTTCGTCTTGCCTCCTTTGTCTTTGTCTTTGTCGTCCTCGGGTGCGGGTGTCGTTACAATTCCAGGCGGGGTAGCGGCGCTGGAGCTGTCGTTTACCTCCGCGCTGGGCGTAGTCGATGTAGAGTCTTCCTCTTCGCGTGGCGTTGATGATGTATCGTTTTCTTCTACAATTGTTGTGGGTCGCTGGGTTGTCTCTTCTCCATTTTCAATGGGTTCGCCCAGTCCATATGGCGATTGCTTGTTAATGGGCACATAGAAGTCTCCCACAGCCACGTGGACGTTTTCGTCGGCTCCCATCTTCACGGAGCTGTAGGTGCTGCCACAGTCCTTGTTGTGGGCCTGCTGATACGAAGGACACTTGATGGTTGGGAAGTTATTCATTCGCAGCGACTCCACATAGTAGGCCACGGAGCGCTTGTGGGAGCAGCTGCCGGTTAGATCGAGTGTACAGCCCGGCTGGGATTTGCCACCGTTCGGATAGAAGGCCGCGCGTCCGATGGGCTTATTGAAGCCCATTGTGCCGCCATTGGTCTGAATGGTCTCCACGTAGTAGGCATCGTTGCTGGACAAACGCTTCTCAGGCTTGTCATAGCTGAACAGCGGTGAGGCGGGGTCAAGACCCACCACCTTTTGCACGCTGCCCGTCGACACGTGCTTGGCTGTAAAGCCGGCAACATGGGCGCCTAGACTGAAGCCCACCACTTCGAGCGTCTCCAAGGACATGGCATAGTCTCTGACCAAGAAGTCCACCAGCTTGGCAATTTTCTGTCCAGCTCCGGACACCGCTGCCACGGAAGAGGCATATTCCAGCGATCGGCCACGCGACCAATCCACAGCGATCATGTTATAGTCGCCGGACAGGAACCAGGCATCGCGCACGCCGGTGTTGAGACCATCCATGTAATTGGAGTTCCAGCCGTGAATGGTAAATCTATCAATAAAACGGGAATATAAAAGCGAACTATGTGACGTCGAGAACTCTACCTAGTGGGATTGGCAGCATCAAAATTTGATTCAGCAATGGACTCCCTTGTGGCCGCAATGAGTTGTCCTTCCTTCGGATTGTGTCGCGTGTATAAATAGAAGCTCACCGCGTTGATGGACAAATGCTCAGCGATCTCCATAGTATTGAGCGACTCGTAGGCCGCCAGTTGACCTTGAGCCTCCTCTAAAGTCAGCCATTTGAGGACGTCACCCACCTGAGGCACATACCAGCCATTCTCGCCATGGATGCGACTCGTTTGCTCCTCAATGGGCAGCGCGCCGGCTGAAATCGAAAGCTGTGACTAACAATCGATTGAGTACAAATGTGCAAAGTACTCACCAGCCAGTACGCAAACAGAAAGGAACACGATCAATGTCATGACTACTGTCTATTGAAGCTATCGACAGTATCTGAGGTCTTTATATAGACTGCCGGCCATTCTGATCAGCTACTGTAAATTAAATCGAAACACTAGTCGAATCGCAAGAGATTGGCAAACCGCGATTAGATTACTTCTAATAATCATTCAGCAAAATTTCTAATAGCGAATACACTGCGCAAAATTTGGTATGGACACTAAAATATATAAGAATACTCATTTGCTTTATTAATACAAATTTGGAAAAATACAAACAAATTGCTTGCAGTGTAGTCAACTCATTTTGACTCAATCCATTTAAAAAAATCAAAGTTTAAGTTGAGTGAAAGCTGCGATGGTGACGAAGTAAAATAGAATAGTAGCAAGGGTATGCTCAACTAGAAAATACCGTATGTGGGCAGTAGTATAAGAGGTTGGATAACAAGTTGGATGTAACATCGCTGGAGAAAGGGTAAGACAACAGCCATATAAAGCGTATATCTGAGTATGAGCTTCATTTAGGTATTTTTTATGTTATATTAGTTACTTGAGTGGAATGGTATAAAATGTTGGGCTACAAATTGGGTCCCTTTGAGTAAGAGTTTCCTTACTATGCCTCACAATTCAGTTCAAACTTTAGTCTTCGCTATACAGTTTTATTTTAAATAATCACAAGTCAGTCTATTTGCCGTATCCGTAAGGGTACTGGCTGTTGACGGGCACATAGTAGTCGCCGGAAACCATGAAGGCATTGGTGACGGCTCCCATCTTGACGGAGCTGTAGGTGCTGCCACAGCTCTTGGCGACGGCTTGCTCGTAGTCACCACAACGCATGGTGGGGAAGTTGTCCAGGGTGACGGACTCGGCATAGTAGGTCACGGAGCGGCTGTGAGCGCAAGAGCCGGTCAAATCAACGCCGCATCCAGGCTGGGACTTGCCACCGTTCGGGTAGAAGGCGCCTTTGCCAATGGGCTTAAGGAAGCCCAGCATGCCGCCGTTAGTCTGAATGGACTCCACATAGTAGGCATCGTTGGAGTTGAGACGCTTGTTGGGCGAGTCGTAGCTGTAGAGGGGCATAGCAGGGTCTAGACCAATGATGGTGTGCACCTGACCGTTCTTGACATTCTTGCCAGCGAAACCGGACACATGGGCGCCCAGGCTGTGGCCAATGATCATGGTGTTGTCCAGGGACAGGCCGTAGTTCGAACGCAAGAAGTTAATCAGGTCGGCAACCTGCTCACCGACACCGGGCACAGCCAAGACGGAGGAGGCATAGTCAACAGAGCGGGCACGACCCCAGTCAACGGTAATCATGTTCATGTCACCGTGCGTGAACCATGCGTTGCGCACACCATAGTTGACGTAATCATCGGCGCTGGAGGTCCAGCCGTGGATGGTGAAGCGAGTGGGATTGTTGGGGTTGAAGTTCGAGGCGGAGATGCTAGCCTTGTTAGGCTTGATTTCCTGTGCCGAGTTCTGGTTCGACTTGGTGTACAGGTAGAAGGTAACGGGGTTCAGCAAGGTGCGCTCACGTTCTGCATGGGCCTCCAGATAGGCATTGGCCATATCCTTGTCCACCCACTCGAAGGTGCCATCGGCCTGGGGCACATACCAGCCGTTTTCCCCATTAATCCTGTGCTCTACGGCGCTGGCTGGTTGACAGACGATTAGGGCTTATTAATTAGCCTTGAAATTATATTTAGAAACTTACCCGCAAAGACGCAGACTGCGAGAACCAAAAACAGTTTCATTACGCCCAGCTAAAGACAATTTCAACTGATGTTCGGACCTGCCCCAGGCTGGAGCTTTATATAGACGCATCTTATCAAATCACGCGTGTGCTCTGCAGACCCACTTGAGATTTGGCCAATTGATAGGCAATCGTTTCAAAGCTTACCCCGCTCTTACTGCTGATAATAATAAATAATAAATAATAAATATTAAATATTAAATATTTAAGAACATCAATGTCGCCTGATCAATGAAATTTGCTGCTATCAATGCCTATACCCTGTAAGTGAATTGCGGTTGTCAGAATGGAAGGAAGCTTCGATTTGATCAGTATTGAGAAAAGTGCTCTAGGAACTGTAAGCCTATTTGCTGTTTGTTCGATAGAAAATTAGCATTTATATTGTATTTGTAAGTATGTAAGACTGAAGGGGAAGGAGGATAGTCTAAGCTTCTCTTAGAAGGTAGAGCAGTTGGGGAGCTTAATTAAAAAGCCGACGGATGCCGGTAGGGTTGGTATGCCTAGTCTAGTCGATAAATATCCATATATGAGCATAAATCAGAATATATACACGTTTACAAGGGTAAGATAAATATTATATTAGTGAGAGCAATGCGAAATGTTTTTTGATCTGAAGGCAATTACAGGGCATATCTCCGTCTTAAACTTACAATAATTTGTTTTTATTGTGGCCATTGTGTGAACTGACACATGCCTGATTACAGCAATCAGAAGAATCCTCTAAGAAGCTCTGCTTAGGTGGCGAAAACATATTTACAGATAGCTGCGCCGTGGCCAGATTGATTTATTAGGCCAGCTCAACTATTATGCCAAAGGCAGCCATATGCTTGAGACCGTAATCAAATAGGCATTAGTAACGGAGCCCATGCAATGGCAGATTACGCTGTCTCGACCAGCAGCAGCCACTTCTAGTCATACATATAAAACGTCAGTGTTGCAGTTGTGCTGGCCAGGCGCTCGGCCGTAGAAATTGTCTGATCTGACACGAACCCACAATCATTTGCACTTGTGTGTTGTTTGGGGCAACTGCTTTGCAAAATTGCCCAGCTGCACTCGCCGAGCAAACAGCAGGACGCTGCTCCACTCGCATAATGCGCTGTCTGGGCATTTGTCCGTGGGCTAATCGTCCGTCGTGCACAAGACAATGACAGCTGCTAATAGTTGCCCTATGCCGGACCTTTTCTCGGAAATACCGTTTTGCCGTGCATGTCGGGCAATTTTTCATTTCCCATTAGTCCCAACTAGGAGGAGGTCACTTTTATTAGAGATTCGCAATCATAAATGTCACCTGCCAGCTCGAGCAGCGTAAACAGCTCTTCTTCCGTTGTATTTATAGAAATAGCGAAGAGAAAAACAAAGCAATCTCCAATTACGCCCCCCTCTCTCGTGACGTTTCCACTAATCTCTGACGTGTGCTCGTGCACTTGATTCTCAGCGTACGGACCCCAAGTGCTCGTTTCGAGTATTGTATCTTGATGGAGATAGGGCAAGGAGTACCTACACTATCGAGAGGCAATTGTTTGTTTTAATACTTTATTCAGATCTACAGATAGCAAAACTTATTCAATTTTGCCATAAGGCTCGTTGCTATTAACTGGCACATAGAAGATACCACCGAACATGTAGGCATTGAAATCGGCGCCCATGCGAATGCTGCAATAGGTGCTGGCGCACTGCATGATCACTGCATCCTCATAGGTGCCACATTTAATAGAGGCAAAGTTATCCTTAGTGACAGCCTCAGCATAGTAGGTAACAGATCGGCCGTGGGAGCAGGAGCCAGTGGCTTCTAGACCACAACCGGGTTGCTCTTTACCGCCGTTGGGATAGAAAGCACCTCTGCCGATGGGTTTGAGGAAACCTAACTTTCCGCCGTTGGTCTGAATAGACTCCACGTAGAAGGCATCGTTGGAGGAGAGACGCTTGTTGGGTTTATTGTAGCTGAACAGAGGCAGAGCAGGGTCCAGACCGATAATAGTGTTAATGATGCCTTCCCCAACGGTCTTACCAGCGTATCCAGAAATATGTGCACCCAAGCCGTGTCCAATAACCGTCAATCTCTCCAGGGACATACCATGATGCTCGTGCAGATAGTTGATCATTTGACCTACTTTGGCACCGGCGCCGGGCACAGCCACAACCGAGGAGGCATAATCAATGGAACGAGCACGAGCCCAGTCAACGATAATAATGTTATAGTCACCACGGGAGAGCCAGGCCTTGGTAATTTCGGCGTTCATGGGGTCCGTGTGACGACCGGTCCAGCCGTGAATGACAAAGCGTGTGGCATGATCCTTGTTGAAGTGAGAGTCGCGAATGGTTGCTTCCTTGGCGCTGATTTCCTTGCCATCGTGTGGGTTTGATCTGGTGTAAAGGTAAAAGGACACGGTATCAGTGCTTTGTCCCTCCATCTGCTCGGCGTTGGTCATCAGTTGCTCGGCCTCATCCAGATCCATCCATAAAAATGTGCCATCAATTTGTGGTACATACCAACCCGTCTCGCCATGAATGCGCTCCTGAATAGGCAAGGCGCTGACTGGAAAAGATTGTTAGGAGCTAGTTTCACTTCACTTATGGGGATAAAATCGTTCTTACCTGCGGCCAGCAGTGCTGCTAGCATGAAAAATACTTTCATACTGGTAACTTAAGTAGTTTTGCAATGTAGTTAGGATTTCCTGCCTTTTTATAGTCTGAAATGCTAATCAATATTAACATCTGATAAGCTGTTAAGAACCTGCACACATTTAATTATACATTTCTTTTGTTTCTGATAGGCAATCAACTTTGCCATTTCGCCAATACGGTCACTAGCCTATGATGACTTGATATTCGATTAGATTCCAATTTCTGAAACATTAGTAGGAATGGAATGTAATATAAAGTAAGGTTCCTTTTGGTAAAATAGCAATTCCTTTCTGAGGTACGCATCTTTTATGAAATACCTTGTAGATATTAGCTAGATAACAAAAGACTTAAGCATAATAAGCCTATATTCTTTCCCAATTCAATGTCTCTAAAATATAATTTGCTTGTGAAAGAAACACGTTTATTGAAAACAATTATTTAGTTAATATTGCCAAAGGGAGCCTCGCTGTTGACGGGAACATAGAAGTCACCATCGACCATGTAGGCATTGGTATCGGCACCAAGGCGAACGCCGCTGTAGGTGCTTCCACAGTCCTTTTTGACGGCTGCCTCGTAGTCACCGCACCTGATGGTGCCGAAGTTGTCCTGAGTAACAGCCTCAGCATAGTAGGTAACAGATCGGCCGTGGGAGCAGGAGCCAGTGGCGTCTACACCACAACCAGGTTGTTTCTTGCCGCCGTTGGGGTAGAAAGCACCTTTGCCAATGGGCTTGAGGAAACCCAACTTGCCGCCGTTGGTCTGAATTGATTCCACGTAGAAGGCATCGTCGGAGGAGAGACGCTTGTTGGGTTTGTTGTAGCTGAACAAGGGCAGAGCAGGATCCAGACCAATAATGGTGTGAACGCGACCTTCGCCAACGGTCTTGCCAGCATATCCAGAAACATGTGCACCCAGGCTGTGACCAATGACCATTAAGCTATCTAGGGACATACCATGATGCTCGTGCAGATAGTTGATCATTTGACCTACTTTGGCACCGGCGCCGGGCACAGCCACAACCGAGGAGGCATAATCAATGGAACGAGCACGAGCCCAGTCAACGATAATAACGTTATAGTCACCACGGGAGAGCCAGGCCTTGGTAATTTCGGCGTTCATGGGGTCCGTGTGACGACCGGTCCAGCCGTGAATGACAAAGCGTGTGGCATGATCCTTGTTGAAGTGAGAGTCGCGAATGGATGCTTCCTTGGCGCTGATTTCCTTGCCATCGTGTGGGTTTGATCTTGTGTAAAGGTAAAAGGATACGGCATTTGTACTTAGACGTCCCTCCATCTGCTCGGCGTTGTCCATCAGTTGCTCGGCCTCATCCAGATCCATCCATAAGAATGTGCCATCAATTTGTGGTACATACCAACCCGTCTCGCCATGAATGCGCTCCTGAATAGGCAAGGCGCTGACTGGAAAAGATTGTTAGGAGCTAGTTTCACTTCACTTATGGGGATAAAATGGTAAGAACCATCTTACCTGCGGCCAGCAGTGCTGCTAATACGAGAAATACTTTCATTCCGGTTGCACAAGTAGTTTTGCTGGTTAGCTAAGATTTCTGGCCCTTTTATAGCCTGAAACACTAATCAATTTTAATATCTGATAAGCGGTTAAGAACCTGTCCACCTTTTAATCATGTTATTCTTATGTTTCTGATAGGTAATCGACTTTGGCATCTTTTATGAAATACTCTGAAGATAATAATTATATAAATTGTATTGTAGAAATACTACACTTGATTAGGGAAGGGTATAGGAAAGCACCAACAAAAAGTAATCAAAATTATTCTATATTCCTTTTTCCAATTTGCTATGATTTGCTTGTGAAAGATACACGTTTATTGAAATCAATTACTTAGTTGATATTGCCAAAGGGAGCCTGGCTGTTGACGGGAACATAGAAGTCACCATCGACCATGTAGGCATTGGTATCGGCACCAAGGCGAACGCCGCTGTAGGTGCTTCCACAGTCCTTATTGACGGCTGCCTCGTAGTCACCGCACCTGATGGTGCCGAAGTTGTCCTGAGTGACAGCCTCAGCATAGTAGATAACAGATCGGCCGTGGGAGCAGGAGCCAGTGGCGTCTACACCACAACCAGGTTGTTTCTTGCCGCCGTTGGGGTAGAAAGCACCTTTGCCAATGGGTTTGAGGAAACCCAACTTGCCGCCGTTGGTCTGAATAGATTCCACGTAATAGGCATCGTCGGAGGAGAGACGCTTGTTGGGTTTGTTGTAGCTGAACAGGGGCAGAGCAGGGTCCAGACCGATAATGGTGTGAATTCTGCCTTCACCAACGGTCTTGCCAGCATATCCTGCAACTTGGGCACCTAAGCTGTGTCCAATCACGTAGAGGCTGTCCAGGGACAAGTCGTGGTTTTCATTCAGGAACTTGATCATGTTTCCGACCTTGGCACCAGCCCCAGGA
This sequence comes from Drosophila pegasa, assembly GCA_035046225.1. Classification (NCBI taxonomy): domain Eukaryota; kingdom Metazoa; phylum Arthropoda; class Insecta; order Diptera; family Drosophilidae; genus Drosophila; species Drosophila pegasa. The sequence goes on along the minus strand of JAWNOD010000398.1, from coordinate 4,070,235 downwards.
ACAGCCACCACAGAGGAAGCGTAGTCTATGGAGCGAGCACGGGACCAGTCGACAACGATGACATTGTAGTCCCCGCGTGACAGCCAGGCCTTGGTGATTTCTGTGTTAATTGAGTCCTTGTAGCTCTGGGTCCAGCCGTGAATAATAAAGCGAGTGCCGTGGTCCTTGTTGAAATGTGAGTTAGCAATGGATGAACCCTTGGTCGTTATTTCTTGACCTTGGGTAGGATTGGAATGGGTATAAAGATAGAAGGTGACAGCATTGGTGCTGATGCGACCCTCCATCTCTTCGCCCTTCGCCAACAGATCTTCAGCATCGTCTAAGTCGATCCACTCAAAGGATCCATCCGCCTGGGGTACATACCAGCCATTCTCACCATTAACGCGATCTTCGACGAGAAGGGCACTCACTGCAACAAAAAACCTTGTCAGAAACTGTGATTAAACTTATAAAACTAAGAAGTTAAGCTACCTGCGGACACGAGCGCCACTAGTCCAATTATACAAACTGCTTTCATCGTAGAATCAGAAGAACAAGTAACATACCAATGGTGGCTTTTGCTTATTTATAGTCAAATTGCTTGGGAGCCATCCTTCCATGTTGGTTCTAAGCTCTTGAAACTTGATTAAAATTGGTTAGATAAAGTTGAGTGCGTTGATTAAAAATTTCACTTCTCTGAGAGCCCCTCTAACTGATAACAGTAAAAATGTATATCAATGGAGACACACAGTGATGTCGGATGATATATTTACTGCGTGGGAAGCTACAAAGATGACAGCTATATCGCTAGCTATATAACTTGGAATGGATTAGAGACTCAAGAAGTGTCACTAAGCTATTCGACTAGCGTTGTAAGCCCAACTGGATTAACTAATCTAGTTATTTCCTAAAGCAAAACGGAATTTGATGGTTTCTGATAATATGCTTTTATTGCGTTACAGTAATTTAATTGATATTGCCGTAAGGAGGCTCGCCGTTCACGGGCACATAGAAAACACCTCTAACTGGAGAGGGATTGGCAACATCGCCCATGCGAACACCGCTGTAGGTGGTGCCGCATTTTTTCGCGATGGCTGAATGGTAGTCATCACACTTGATGCTGCGGAAGTTGTTCTTAATGACGGCCTCAGCATAGTAAATATAAGAGCGTGAGTGAGCGCAAGGTACGGGCAAGGACAAATGACAACCAGGTTGTTTCCTGCCACCATTGGGGTAGAAGGCAGCAGTGCCAATGGGCTCTAGGAATCCAGCTATACTAGTATGAATGGACTCAACATACAAGGCATCAGTATTGCTGAGGCGTTCGTTGGGCTTGTCGTAGCTAAACTGGCGCCAATCAGGGTCCAGGCCGATGATGGTGTGCACCAAGCCGATGGTGTTCTTGCCAGCAAAGCCAGCCACATGGGCACCTAAGCTGTGCCCGATTATGTGGAGATCGTCAAACCGTAAGCCATGATTAGAATAAAGGTAGTTGATCATGTTGGCGACATTCATTCCCACTTCAGGTACATCCTCAGCGTAGTTATAATTTCTGGAGAACAAGCCCCAGCCTACGACAATAATATTGAAATTTCCACGGCTCAGCCAGGCCTCACGAACTAGCATGTTGATCCTTGACAAATGACTTCCGAGATAGCCGTGGATGATAAATCTGTAATCATGAAGTTACCTATTTGTGCTACTTTTCAAATTCTGTGTGCATATAATATTAACCTCGTTGGGTTGGCGCTATTGAAGTTGGATGCTCTGATGGACTTGGCGGTTTCTGTAATCTCAGTGCCCTCGGTGGGGTTCGATTTGGTATATAGGTAGAATCTGGTGGGTTTGTCTAAAACGCGATAGCGATAGCGAGAGTCGTAACGTGCTTGCAGTGGTTCCATATCCCAATCGTCCTTTCTGATCCATGCATGCTTGGCCGAGTGGTGAGCTGTGCATTCTTTAAATTATCTTTTAAAGGCCCTGTAATTTAATATTACTTACATTTTGCCAGTGATCCGCTAAAAAATAAGAGCAAAAGAAATATCATTTTGCTTTGATTGAAGAATAAGATTGCTAATTGGCTTAAGGCCATTTTTATTTTATATAGCGACGATTTTGTCACGCTTGCAAAAATCAATTTCAGACTTAGTAATTAGCAGGACAAATGCATTACACGATACTTCATGCCGATATTACGACATGAACAATATTACAATATTACGACACGTCTTACTGTTTAAGACGTCTAAGGTTTTTGGAGCTGCATGAGATCTGCCGTATCAGTAGCAGTCCGATAGCCTGATGTGCAGTGCTTGTATCTATGTAAATTAGTCTGTCATTAAGCTGTTGAAAGTAACCCATTCTAGGCGGCTATACTAGGAGACACAGTGAACCCGCAGGGCGCTGATTTTGCAATCATTATATGTTTCTTTTATAGGCACGCGCTCTGCTTACTGCGCAATTTCCGCAGCGGCTGCGCTTGGGCTGCAATACGAGCATTACTATGGGAAATTGATTGTTGAATAACTTTTTTCTAGATGGTATTTCTTCATGGAATTTTCAGAGCATTATAAGGTTGTCTATATACTTGCGTTTGCCAAAGCACAAGTCTCTAGTATTTGATATACGCCTTTGGCATATTTTCATACCCTGAGCCCATTGAAAATGGGAAATCAGGGTATAATGTTTTTGTTGGATGTTGTAACAGGCAGAAGGAGGCGTGGCAGACCCCATAAAATATATATATTCTTGATCAGGACGACAAGAGAAATCGATTTGGCTCTGTCCGTCTGTCCGTATGTTTGAACGCGCCGATTTCCGCTTCCATAAGAGCTAGAGATGAAATTTTTTGTGTAGGTCCGTGTATAGCACGCGCAGATCGAGTTTATTTTAAAAAATTGATAACTTTCCCCAATTAATAGTTATCAATTAAAAACAAAATCGAAATTCAGCTTAAAAATTATATCTCGCCCATCTTTTAAGCTAGAGACACCAAATTTTATATTTTGAATTTTGTTATATTTTTGATACCGGCCCTTTATTCCCCCAAATTCTATGAAAACAGAGATTCGACGGGGCTCAGGGTATCCCCTAGTCGGTCACGCCCGACTAGAGTTTTCTTGTTATTAGAAGGGGAGGCGGGTATGCCAAATCCAAATTATTCCCAATTTCCAATGGGTCCAGGGTAAAAGAAGGCAAGCTTAAACCTGCATTTATGTCTATATTTGCAAGGAGTCAATGAGCACTGCAAGCAACTCTGGCTCAATTTGGTTAGACACTTCCGCTCCAGCGCCCTCCAGCCCCTGTTTATCCGCTTACTGTTGGCGTTTACCTCTCTGGCTTGTATTATGGCGCTAATAAGTTTTCCATGGCTGATTATTCTGGTCGTGCTAAGTGGCCACTGGCTGAGCGCATGAATTAAGTGACTTGCAAAAATAATAGCAAAGATTGCGATACACGAATAAAATACGCAAATTTATTGCATGCTTTTGAGCGACACCTTAAAAGGCTATGGTCAAAAAGTGAGAGCAATTATTTAAAGTGCCGAAATGTTTCTATATAATTAGTAAGAGTACTCTAGTCGAGACTGCTCCACTAGGACATACCCTGAGCCCTGAAAGAGCAGATATTCAGATCATTACACGTTTTATGTATATACACATTGCAAATAACACGATGTCAGTTTATCGATAATAATAAAACGAAATGAGTTATTGAAAAAAATATAAACTGGTACTGCATTTAATATACACGAGTATTAATTTAAAGTCCACAGATGGACGGGTGGACAGAAGGACGGACGGACGGACGGATAAGCTCAAGGTATGGCGCTAAGTTTTACGACTATCGGTGTAAACCCAACTGGATTAGCTAATCTAGTTATTTGATTAGGCACCAAATACGTCGTAAAGCAAAACAGACTTTGATGGTTTCTGTTAAAATTCTTTTATTGCGTTACAGTAATTTAATTGATATTGCCGTACGGAGCCTTGCTGTTCACGGGCACATAGAAGTCACCTTCGACCATGTATGCATTGGTATCAGCGCCCATGCGAACACCGCTGTAGGTGCTGCCACAGTTATTGCTAACGGCTGACTCGTAGTCACCGCACTTGATGGTGCCGAAGTTATCTTGGGAGACGGCCTCAGCGTAGTAAGTAACAGAGCGTCCGTGTGAACAGGCACCGGTCACATCGAGAGTGCAACCCGGCTGGCTCTTGCCACCGTTGGGGTAGAAGGCACCCTTACCAATAGGCTTGAGGAAGCCCAACTTGCCGCCGTTGGTCTGAATGGACTCAACATACCAGGCATCAGTCGAGCTGAGGCGTTTGTTTGGCTTGTTGTAGCTGAACAGGGGCAGAGCAGGGTCCAGGCCGATGATGGTGTGCACCTGGCCGTTGGTGTTCTTGCCAGCATAGCCAGCCACATGGGCACCCAGGCTGTGTCCGATGATGTACAGATCGTCAAGGCGTAAGCCATGATCCGAGACAAGGTAGTTGATCATGTTGGCGACCTTCTTGCCCACCGTGGGTACAGCCACAACGGAAGAAGCATAATCTACGGAGCGTGCACGAGCCCAGTCTACGACAATAATGTTGAAATCACCATTGCTCAGCCAAGCGTCCCGAATGTTCTTATTCATGCCCGATGAACTGCTTTGGGTCCAGCCGTGGATGATAAATCTGTAATCATGACGTTGCCTATTTGTGCTACTTTTCAAATTGTGTGAGCATATAATATTAACCTCGTTGGGTTGGCGCTATTGAAGTTGGATGCACTGATGGACTTGTCGGTTTCTGTAATCTTAGTGCCCTTGGTGGGGTTCGATTTGGTGAACAGGTAGAATTTGATGGGTGTTGTGGTCAAGCGAGTCTCTAACTGCTCTTGTTCCTCAATCCAATTCTCTGCATCATCCATATCGATCCATTCGAAGGTGCCGTCTAGCTTAGGTACGTACCAGCCATTCTCTCCATTCACACGGTCAGATTCATCCAGAGCATAGGCCGAAGCTGTGCATGAATTGAAAGTGGTTATTAACGAGAGTTTGGTAGTTCGAACAATTACAATTACCCGCCAGTGCACAGAAGGCCAAGAGCCAAAAAGTTTTCATTTTGTTTGGGGAGTTCTTTCGAATGATAAGGTATTTCGAGTAGCAGTCGTCTTTTATAGGGCAAGCGAAAGAGCTTATCGCACGGGTAGCCATATAATCAGGCATTCGATAACAAGCTCGGGCAAAGAAATTAGCATCTGATAGGCATTGTCCAAGTGCTTAAAGTATTTGAGTTATCTTTTAATTGACATTTCAGGCCGGACAATAATACATCCTGACTTTGCTGGGGTACATTGAGGGCCGAAAATAAACAGGCTCAAGTACTTCAGCGTGATTAGAATATATGCAAAGTGCACCTACTCGGCGCAACTGTGATTAAATATTCTTGTCGGCATATCAAATACTTTGGAATTGACGCCAACCGCTTTTAAGGCACGGGAGCTCTACGGTATCAGTGGAAGTGGCATTACGGTTCTGTGCGTGGGCCCGTGCCCTATCTAAATCGATTACACCCGTTCTTAAGTCTGTTAATCTGCTGTAAGTAGCCCTCTCGAGATACCCTTAAATGTACTCGAGCACTTGATATCACCGAGAACTAACTAAAGCTATAGCCAAAATCAATTAGCAACATATAACATATATTTCCTGTGTTTTTATGTGATCTTTGGTAGTTAAGCTCTCTTAGTAGTTGAACCTTTTGGAGCTGCATGACCTCCGCCTTATCGGTAGCACTCCTATAGCCTGATATACGTAGCCCTAAGCTTCTTGATTGAGCAGTAGTTCCATCTGTTGCTTAAAGCCAATCTTAAGTTTGTGTTCGCAAGGCGTCAAAGCGCACTGCAAACAACTGTGGCTCAATTTGGTTTGACACTTCCGCTCCAGCGCCCTCCAGCCCCTGTTTATCCGCTCACCTGTTGGCATTTACCTCTCCAGCTTGTGCTTGGGCTAATGAGTTTTCCATGGCTGATTATCCAGTTCGTGTTAATTGGCCTCCGGCTGAGCGTATGAATTAAGTGACTTGCAAAAATAATAGCAAAGATTGCGATTCACGAATAAAATACACAAATCTATTGCATGCTTTTGGGCGACACCCTAAATAGGCTATGGTCACCTTAAAAATGATTAGCTGCTGAGCAACGCACGTTAAGCTAGAGATTATTAAAGGGTTAACAAGAACAAGAAATAAACTTACCACATAAAAGAGAGCTGACAAATGTGTAAATAAATTAAAATTAATTTTCATAACATAATTAACCACTGTACATAAAGAACATATTTCAATTAAAAAAAACCAAAAATAACATAATTAAATTTTGCTTACTTTATTATAGTTTGTATCTAAGTATGCAGTATTATGCATATTCGATTATTATAACTTAACTAACGAACTTTTATATTATATTATTTTTTATTTATATTATATCTCGCCCACCTTTTAAGCTAAAGACACCAAATTTTATTTTTAGCTTTATATGTATTTTATGCAATTTTGAATTTTGTTACCTTTTGGATACCGGCCCCAAATTCTATGAAAAACACAGATTCGACGGGGCTCAGGGTATCCCCTAGTCGGTCACGCCCGACTAGAGTTTACTTACTTGTTTAATCAGAAACTATTGAATTATTTTAAAAAAATTAGCCTGCCTTGAAGACACTGATAATGACATTATAGGGTGTGGGCGAAGTGAAAAGAGGCTTGATAAGTCAGCTTATAAGCTTAACTTGGCAGTTTGAGTCTAGCGTTCTCAAGAACTGTCAAACTGTAAGGAAATATTTCGTTGCCATCGCGAATGCAGTATGAATTTTACAGCAGCAGCGACTGGCAGCTGGCTGTGAGTGGCGGGTGTTAATTAAATATGATCGGTGCATTTAATTAACACATTTCGCTTGAATTTGCACCTATTGTTCGTCGGCATTCAGCAAAAAATAATATAACTCAATTAAAATATGAGCTGTGAGGTCCTTGAAGTCCGACGGCCTGCGCGTTTAATTATGTTAAATAAATGCTATGGAGTTACGGCTACGGCAGAGGTGAGCTGCCGCGCTGAGTGGGTGGTGCGATGCGCCACAGAATTCAATGAAATTCAAATTAATCGCATTTTCGAAAGTGTCACATTTCAAAGGGTTAGTGAGGGGTGGGGGAGGGGAGGGGCTGAAACTGATTAACCAAATTAATCGGCCATCGGCCAGCTAGGGGTTTGTGGCTATTTACATGTTATACATTCACTCGAAATGGAGCCAATTAAATGAATATACTCCTCAAGTGAAGTGAGCAGAAAATTTGATATGAATATGAATATGGGGAGCAGCCGAGGCGGTCAGCAAGGAGCCTCAGCTATAAGCTGGGACTTATCCTTTTTCCCTGTTTGATGTTTTTCAATTTTATGTTTATTTTGAAGCCTTGGCATTCAAGCATTTCCTCTGCACATGCTCAACGCATACTCAAGTCCAAAAAGAAATAAATAAAGCATTAGCCAGGCTAAGTGAGACACGAGCACAGGCAGTTGGCTTGGCTAATTATCGCATCAAAACGTTGACTGCCTGCCGAGTGGGCTGGTGCCCATTTAGGGCGCACTCAAAGGGGAAAAACTATCACAAATATGTTTCACGCCCACGACCACGCCTATGCTAACCACCTCACCTTCGCCTTTCTGCCCCTTTACCCCTGCCCTTTGACTCGGCGCTGGCTGTGCCAAGTGCGCTTGACATAGCTCATTAATTATAATTACAAGCACTCGGAAAAAGAACCCAACGAATGACTCCACTCGGCTGTGGGTGATGCTAATGGAAAAAGTGGTGCGCTTCCTTACAGCAACAACAACGACAACGACAAAGACATCCACATCGACAACGACAACGACAACGACATTGTGGTTAGCTACAGGCAGTCTTTTATATGACAGCGACTAGAGATGGGCATATGCTTGCTGAGCATTGAATTAGTTGTAGGCATGATACACTCAGTCGATAGCAGGAAACGCACAAGAAGAAGAAGCAACTGAGCAGCTATAATAGATGTTGAGGCAGCTCTGGAGGGCTCCCATGGTACCTCTGATCAGCGATTATATAGACCAATTGCCGTGAGACTCCTTTTTAGATAGCAACTGATCAGCAATAATATATATAGGGGCAACTCTTAAGTGTTTCCTGCCTTTTTTGCTGTGGAAAAATTTTCAAGTCTATCCAGCCAACAATATTATAATCCCTTTATCAAGCATTAATTAGAATTCCGGATTATTTTGAAAATATTGCTAGGGTAAAGAACGTTAATTATGAATTAAAGTTAATATTAAATAAACAAGAATTTAGCTAGAATTTCTGGCTTAACTGAGTCTAAATTTCGTGTAATCAGAATTTTATCCGTATATTTGGCTATAATATAAACGTTTGCTCATATATGTTCAAGCCAAAGCAAACTTGGAATTTCCCGGCACGTAAGACGCACAATAATCCGATTAAACAGAATTTAGCAAGAATTTGAATTCAGTTGAATTTGAATTCGTATGAACCATGAAAATGTGGATAAAATACATAGAGGGCACCATTCTTTGTTGGCATTTGTAATCCATAGTAGTCCGATTAAATAGAATTTAGTCAGAAATCAGTTTCTTGGTATTGGTGTTCATTAGAGACGGATAGAGCTTAATTAAGTACTAAGTGAGAACTCGGAATTTTAATACAGATAATTATCGAAAAATGCACAGAAAGTTCAGTGGGTTCTTTCGGGCAGCAATAGCCTTTTGTAGGGCTAGGAAAAGAACTTATCACATATAATCAGGCATAGGACAACAAGTTCGGGCAAGGTAATTAGCATTTGATAGGTATATTGACAGCTGAACAATAAAACATAAACTTTATATCAATTTTCCAAATATATATCTTAGCCTCTCTTAGGGGCAGTCTTTTTGGCTAATAAATAGGATTTAGTGAGCTCAAGAATTGCTGTTATGTTTTCCGTTTTCGAGAAGTCTTCAAGCATTGACTCTGCCTCTTTCTCGGGTATCCATTGCTTGCCGCCTTTGCTATCAGACATATACCATCCATCCACTCCATTTACATGCTGGGCCGAGCAGTGCGCATATCTGTGAGCTGTGCACTCCTTGAATAACCTTTTAAAGGTTCTCTAATTTAATATTACTTACAGTTTGCCAGTGATGCGCTAAAAAATAAGAGCACAAAAAATATCATTTTGCTCTGATTGAAGAATAGGATTGCTAATGCCATGAGGCCAATTTTATTTTAAATAGCGACGACTTTGTCACGTCAATTTCAGACTTAGTAATTAGCAGGACAAATGCATTACACGGTACTTCATGCCGTAGAACAATATTACGACAAGTCTTACTAGAACGATGCGTAGCAACAACATGTATGAGTTCAATACAAGATGTCCGAGGCTTTGGAGCTGCATGAGCTCTGCCGTATCAGCAGCAGCGCTAGAAAACAAGAGTGTATATGAGTGTATAAGAGTGTATATATACATATAGATATATATTTATTATTTGTGTGTATCAACATTTGGAAAAGGAATTCGGAATATCAAAGTTTTCGCTGCATATTATATATAAATTTAAGGGTATAAAAACGTATAAAATTATATGAATAAGTTTTCATATATATATATATATATATATATGCATATATTTTTATACCCTGAGACCATTGAAAATGGGAAATCAGGGTATAATGTTTTTGTTGGATGTATGTAACAGGCAGAAGGAGGCGTGGCAGACCCCATAAAGTATATATATTCTTGATCAGGACGACAAGAGAAATCGATTGGGCCATGTCCGTCTGTCCGTCCGTCCGTCTGTCCGTCTGTCCGTATGTTTGAACGCGCCGATTTCAGCCCATAAGAGCTAGAGACTTGAAATTTTTTTTGTAGGTCCGTGTATAGCACGCGCAGATCGAGTTTGTTTTAAAAAATCGATAACTATCCCCAATTAATTGTTATCGATTAAAAACAAAATCGAAAAAATTATATCTCGCCCATATTTTAAGCTAGAGACACCAAATTTTATATTTAGCTTTATATGTATTTTATGGAATTTTGAATTTTGTTATATTTTGGATACCAGCCCCAAATTCCCCCAAATTCGATGAAAAACACAGATTCGACGACACAGATATTGACAAAGTAATAATTAATAGAAAAGTTTGCTTTAGTTTCTTAATTTCCTAATTACCTTTTCCTGATGCAGTCGTATTAGGATGAAGCTAATAGCTTGCATAGTATTGCTATATTAGCCAAGTGAGTTTGCGTCTTAGTTGAGAGAGGGAGAGAGAGAGAGAGAGAGTGAGACAGAGAGAGAGAGAGAGAGAGAGAGAGAGAGAGAGAAAGAGTAGCTAAATAGTGTGTTGTGCTTGCTAAGTGAGAGCGAGATGGCTTCTTGGACGCTTCACACAGGTTCGTTAAGATTGTGAGTGGACTGACTGAGGCAACGCACAGTCGCAGTCGAAATATTAGCCTCAGTGCGTAGAGCTACTCTGGGCTGGCACTTTTAATATTTTTTTGTTGTTGCCATTTCTCTGCAGATGTAACAGTTCGACTGTGCCCCACGCTGGTTGAGTGGGGCGCGCTGCAGTCTGGCATTGTTTGCCTTTGCCTTTGCCTTTGCTTTTTGAGCAATGGCAACTGGCGCTTTTACGCGCAGCGTAGCTGGCCATAAAACGAATGTTAATCTGACGGCATAAGCCTCGAACACAATGAACGCAAATGGAAATATGAGCTATGGCTCACTTTGAAGATTTACCGTGAGCTTCAATCTTTTTTCGCTTTGGCAGCTTTAGTCATATTTTGTTTTTCTTTTTTGGGGCAGAGCAAATTGAATTTATGCGCGCAGCACCTGATTTTGAGGGGACGACAACGACCCCTCCCCCCCTCTCAGCCAGCTGGCGTCGTCTGCCATTTACGCGCTCAGCCTAAAAAGGCGCTAAATGAATTTACAAGCAACTAAGCCGATCAAATCTGATTTGCGGCCCTTTTCCACTTCTGCCGACAGCCGCTACGTATGCTCTATGTAAATATATATTATTTGCCATGGGCTACCGTATTTTATTTCTATTTTTCTTTCAACATTGAGCCGCGCCGCCGTCGGCCAAATCACGTGCTATGATTACATTTTGGTACGTGATTTCTTGCCATTTTCGTACTGCGCCTCGGCCATATATTACTTTTACTTTTATTTTAAAAGATTTCTATTTCCACTCAAGAGAATTCCGGGCGCAGAGCTTTATATGGAGATTGAGCTAGAGCCGTGTTAATTATTGCCTTTGGCATGCCGTGCACATACTTGAGCCCATCCTCATCATCGGGCCGCCTAATACAATATTGATGACTTTTCATTAATGCACTCGGAGCTGCTTAACGATTTCAATATGACTCGAACGGCATCCTCTTCAAATCTGATTCCTGTTTTCATTATGAAAGCCAACTCGAATCCATTTCGCCCGCAATCGAACCCTGACATGTCTCATATATTTTTAATTTACATTTTTCGAGTGATTTTTTTTATCAGCTCGCAGTTGAAATTAAAAATTAATATATATGTACATTGAATATAAAAGTAGAAAAAAAAACAACAAATGTTTTTTCTGCTTCTTTTTTTTTTTTGTCGTCTGCCCGACGAAAATTCCAATAACAAATCCTTGGGCACGCAGCCGTCTGTCGAAATTTGATGAAGCTTGGCAGGGATTTTGGTATTTGCGGAGATAATTGATAAAGTATGGCAGCAAAGTATAGACTCTGACACGAGTCACTCAAGTCACGCACACACTCAGGCACACCCACTCAGCGAGCATACGGACTGCGGCCCGGCAAGTACCTCATTATTGCGCTGAGATAAGCAATTTACTCGCCTGATACGTCCCTATCCGGCGTGCACATACGCGAGGCACTGTCAGCTAGTCGGAGTGTCGGAGTTTATTTAGCGGCGCATTAAACGCGACGCGACCAGTAAAAGTTGAAATGACTTCCCTTAACACACACGCACACACAGGCACACCCACACCCTCGCCCACACACACGCAGCTCTTGGCAATCAAATTTCAGCTCTCTTGTATTATCTTTAACAATTGTCTTTTGTTGCCAGACTTTAATTGTTCGCGTACGCACATCGAGCTTATCATTTTCATTTGCCTAATGCCAGGCCACAAATAGAATCGCCTCAATGCGCTTATATATGTAGTGTATATATATATATGTATTTAGTATACAAATTGTTATGCATTTCAGTTAACAGATTTTCCATGCTGCCTGCGGCCCATTAAAGCCAGCCGAACGGAAGTCATGAGCTGCTCTGCATTTTGTTTTCTCCTCTGTGTGCCTTAAGCTGTTTGTGTATTTATTAAAAGAAATTGTTATTCTTTTGTGTGTGTGCTTTGCTCGGCAGCATTGGCACGCGTTTGGCCTTTTGACTTTACAGTTTCTCGTTTACAAAGTGCTCAGTCAAGAAATAAATACATTTATCGACGTTTTTCACTCTTTCGCCTTGGCTCGGCCCTAAAAGGTTTGCCTTTCACTCGCCCAGCGCAAAATGCCTTTGAATTGCGTCCCATTTATCATTGCAGAATGCTCTCGCTCTCTAGCTCTCTTATTTTCCTCTTTAGCCTTAAGCGATTTCTCTGTATTTGTATCTTCGGCACTTTTAATGGTCTCTGGTTACTTGTTTGTCATTTTGATTTATACACCCGACTATACTTGCTGACACAGAGTCTTATACGGGCCGCGCACAAATGTATGCAACAGCTTATTTTATAGACGCTTTGATCAGTGCAAAGTGAACCCACTCGGGGCACTCAAGACTGGAGCTTGCTGACTCTACGGGCTTTAAAGTGATTTTTATTGTCCTCAACACTTTTTGATAGCTTAATAAATGCTTTACATTAGCTTACGACATGCCAAGGCTATCTGTATGTGTCTTTGGCTAGTTTTGATTGAATTGATTTTAATTTAGATTTTACACAAATTAAATTAATTTTACTTTTGACTTTTTTTGAAGAAAAATTCTTCATATTTTCTTCTAGATTTAAAATACTCTTTTATATATAAAATTCATTAATTCCATATTTTTATTCTATTCATCATCACATCTCTTCTCTATTCTTGCCCGCATTCTTTGCCTTTGTTAAACAGCTCTTATATGCAAATTAACCTTGCTGCTTGGGAGCCTTGAATATTAATTCAGTTGAGTTTTATATACTTAGCATATATGAGAGGGTTTTCTCTTAAGAACAATTATAAATAAATACATAATGTAAATAAATAAATTAAATATCTAGCACACCTTTCTATATATTTTATCCCTACCGAGAGGGAAATAATTTATTGTGTCTAAAACTTTGAGGCTGTTGACTTAGGACAAGAGGAACCTATGAAACAATAATAGAAAGATGGTTAACCCTTTAGCGGGGTCAACGAACACTACCCTAAAAATAGTCCCAAATTGCTAGCCTTTTTTTCGCCCAAGGGCTTTCGATTCGCTGAAAATTGATTTCAAAGTAAAATTTGGCGTTGCTCGAGCATAATTAAATATATTTATATATAGAAAAATCTGGCATTGGCGGGTTGAGAACGAAGCGTTGCTTGGATATAATTGTCATTAAAGAATATTAAAATGCCGATAGGCTTTTTATTATTATTTAAAATTCTTTGCAGCTCATTTTATTTGACTTTTTAGCATACTTAGCAGCAAGGGTGTATGAACCCTTGCTTACAGTGGAAAAATAGGCTCATATGTAGATGTACGCTAAATAAGGCGGCCGATGGTAAAACGAAGAGTGAAAAGTCTTATTTTAACTAATTCTTATGTTTAATTTATTATACAATTTATTGACTAATGTATAATTTATAATTTTATTTAGAAGATCTGATTGCTAGATAGATAGATAGAAAGATAGATAGATATATAGATCTATCTATATATCTATCTATCTTTCTATCTATATATATATATATATATATATATATATATATATATATATATATATATATATATATATATATATATATATATATATTTTAATATATATATATATATAAACTTATATATATATAAACTTATTTATATCCATCCATCCATGGTCGAGTAAGGCCAGGCATCAAAATTTCATAAACTTGTAATAATAATAACGAATTTCGCAAACATTTTTCGTATACTTTCAGGCTGCATCAACTAAATTGTAATCGCAAACGAAGCGCCATGTAATCAGGCAGCAATTAGAATTTGCTTAACCCAAAGTGTGTTTAGATTAAGTTACGGCCGCAAAACTTTGCCTACAAAGCGGAAAAAGAGGAGGAGGAGGAAGGAGAAGAATAAATAACAAACTTACTCAACTTGCGAAATGGAGTTTAACAATTTGGCCTGGCAGCGCAGTCGGGTGGACATGGAGCGCTCGGCGCTGGGGGAGGAGCGCTTGTATTACATAGCGGCACAGCAGCCGCTGCTGCGCAACGAGGAGGACTATGCGGATGCGGCCGAGTCGCTGGTGTACAATGGCAGCTCCACGGAGCAGCCGTTGCTGGCCGAGGAGGCCACCTTTCCATCGACCACGCCCGCCTTCAATGTGACCGTGCTGCTGAACTTCAGCTGCACCGACTCCAGCTCGCACTCGGACGACCTGTGGTCCAGCGACTACTTCAAGAGCGTCGTCTACCTGCTCTACATACCCATCTTCATATTCGCCCTGCTCGGCAACGGCATCGTCTGCTACATTGTGCAGTCCACGCCGCGCATGCGCACCGTCACCAACTACTTCATCGCCAATCTGGCGCTGGGCGACATACTGATGTCGCTCTTCTGCGTGCCCTCCTCCTTCATCTCGCAGTACATCCTCAACTACTGGCCGTTCGGCATCGTCCTCTGCCACTTCGTCAACTACTCGCAGGTGGTCTCCGTCCTGGTCAGCGCCTACACCCTGGTGGCCATCAGCATCGATCGCTACATAGCTATCATGTGGCCGCTGCGTCCACGCATCACAAAGCGGTGCGTATAGCAATGAGTTGATCTATAATGAATGTTAAGTAGGTAAATATATAGTAGTGTGGGGTATATCTAAGTATTATCTTAAGGCGACATCTAGGTCATGGCTGTCTGGAATATCACCTCAAGCGCATCATTAGGGTGATCAACAGGTGACAATTAATTAATATTGAAGCTACATACATGCCATGCCATGTCTGTCTGAAAAACTACATTATATAAATGAGCGCCTTAGCTGATAGTTTTTTGAGCGAAAGATTCTTAGCTTGGCTTAGCTAAATTTGTGTCAGTCTTCATCAATGCAGCCTCCTCAGGCAGCTATATATTTTTAGTTTCGTGTCAAAGTCTGGGACAAGTTAGCTTAAGCTTGAGAATAGTTTACTTATATTCAACTCTAAATTCAAATTGCTTAATGACAGCTCAGTTCTTAATAATAATAGAGTATAATTTTTTTATTTTCTACGGCCAGTAGGCCAATAGTTGTTTCAAATTAAAATGCAAATATAATTAAGTATTTCAACAACTAAATTATCTCCATAAGCTAAACACATGCTGAGCTATTTAAAATAATATCACTAAAGCTTGATCACCCCATATTAGGTATAGCTAAGCTTCTAGTGGCCATTCGAGACTCAGAGATTTATTGAAAATTATATGATAGAAAATTAGAATTTTTTTTAATTAGTTAGTAGCTTGGCTAAAAATCGTTTTGCATATAAAAAAGAAATTATAGAAATTATATTTAAAAAAAAAATTGGTATAGCTATATTTTTTAAAAACTATCAAAAATATATAAACATATTTAAAAAATATATATATTTATAACTAAAAACCAATTTATAAAAAATAATATGTTAATAAAAATATATAAACAAAAATTTAAAAAACATTATATATATATATATATATATATATATATATATAAATTATATATTAAGAAAATTTAAAAAAATTATATTCGAATTATATCTACGAAATTATATTTAAGCACTCAAAATCTTTAGGCATTTTTCATAAAACTTTTCTAAGAAAACTTCAACTTCAACAACCGCAAAGTACTTCTAAAAAAAATCATATTAATTTCCAAGTAATTTCTAAAGACCTCAAAACATTTCCTAAAAACTCAAATTTCAAGTAAAAGCTCGTGCAGAGCTTTGGCATATCTTAAATATTATCATATCTTTATAGCCAATATCAGCTCAACTACCAAGAACGGGCAATTATACGCCGCATTTTATTCGAGCCCGGCTCAAGTATGCAAAGCTGGCATTTTGGTAGCATTTAGCTTAATTGAAGGCGCATAAAAACTAATTGAAGGCCCGCCCTAGCTGCTGTTGCTGTTGCCGCTGTGGTTGTGGTTGTATTTGGGGCACTGGCGCCGCTAAGTGGCCGCCGGCGTATTTGCATTGCTTGACGCGCTAGGCATTTGGCTGGCAGCCGCACTTGACCAGCGACAAAGGCGTCGGCCCCGTGGGACCCGGCCACACGCAATGCCCGCTGGGCATGGGCCGAGACCAACTGTGTCGTGTTAATTGGTTTAAATAGTAACCCAAGACACGGCCGACGGCAGCTGCTGCAAAATCCGCCCGCCATCGAACGTCAATTTGCTTTGTAACAAAATATGCCGGATATCCCTGAGCCTAGCTGGGGCGTGGGGCGTGGGGCGTGGTGAGCGGGTCGTGGTGGCTCGTGGTGGGGCGCTGGCATTTATGTCACGCCCAGTCAATGAGTGCGTGCCAAGGAGCGAGGCTCTCGTGGCATACGTAAATATTTGTGCGGCCCAAAATAAATAAGCTTTATAATTATGCCGCCTCGTCGTAATTCTCTCACTCACGCACGCACGATATCGCCGTGCGTCAGCTCTGCAGACAACTCTTTACCTTTACTAATCTATGCCTTCTCTTCGCTCTTTGCAGATATGCCAAATTTATTATCGCTGGCGTTTGGTTTATTGCGCTCGCCACGGCCTTCCCCATACCCGTCGTCTCCCGTCTGGAGGTGCCCAGCTCCATATGGCACGAGAAGTGCGAAAAGTGAGTAGCAGAAGCCCATTAGCTCAGCTCCCGATGTGTGTGTGTGTGTGTGTGTGTGATGCGTGCTTCGAGTGTAACATTAAAGCTATGACCATGGCATTGTCTAACGAGTGCCACTTGAGCCGCCTGTGGGGGTGTGGGTGGGTGTGGGTGGGTGGAGGGATGTGTGTGGGAGCAGCGCGTGGCATGCAACAGTAGCTGCCACAAGCTGAAATCGATAGCTCGTTGACAAGGCATTGCCATTTCAGCCTGGAATAGCTTTACAGCTGCTTGGCTTAAGATACTTGCCACAATTTGCGGCACGCCCTCGAGTGAATTGCAAATATTGCAAATGAGACTCGGCCTGACTTTAAATGCAACTTCTTCTGCTCATTTCACATTCAATTAGAGTGCGTATGTGTGTGCGTGTGTGTGTGTGTGTGTGTGCGTGTGTGTGTGCGTGTGTGTGTTCGTGTGTGTGTGGCTGCTGTGTGCCATATGAGAACGTGCCTAATTACCGCAACATCGGCTGGCAGCTGAACATTTTCATTTTGTGAACCCATCAAAAGCAGGCACCATGGGCACAAAATGCAATCAAGTGCATAAAAAAGGGCATATTAAACTACGTTCATTATGCAAACGTAGCAATTTGCAAAAATATATTTCATATTGCAAGGGGCAATAAATCAAAGCGAAATGTTGGCGAAATGCAGGCGAATTCAAGTTTGAAATTCTGTTTCCTTTTTGTTTTTGTTGCCTTTACAGTTGAGAGACTTAACATAACAGTTACATTGTGTGTGTGTGTGTGCGTGTGTGTGTGTTTGTGCATTTGACAGCTTTTATGGGCAGCATTCGTGCCACGCCCCCTCACCCACACATGCCAGCAAAACTAACTCACTCTGCTCTTTTGTTTTGCATGCAACGACGACGCGTCCTCGCCCTCGCCCTCGTCCTCGCTCTCGTCCTGGCCACATCACAGGTACATCTGTCGCGAGGTCTGGCCCTCGGCCGAGCAGGGCTACTACTACACGCTCACCCTGTTCACGCTGCAGTTCATCGTGCCGCTGCTGGTGCTGATATTCACCTACACGCGCATCGCCATCGCCGTGTGGGGCAAGCGGCCGCCGGGCGAGGCGGAGAACTCGCGCGACCAGCGCATGGCACGCTCCAAGCGCAAGGTAAGTCAATCCCCCAGCCACTCTCAGAGCAGCGTGCAACCACAAAAACTAATTTGCGGCCAAATGGATTTGGTCATTAGACTCGGGGCTGGAGCGCAACCAAAAATCGTATTAGATAAATGGCAAATGCAAATGCCCGCTGGCAATCCCTTTAGTCCTTGTTGTTCCTAGCTCAAATCTGTTTTATATAAATCCGTGTACATGCTCGCATTCCTCAACCACTCGCCCACTCGCATTGCGCATTTTCCAGCTGAATGCGCCTCTGAGATTATCCGAATATATTTGCATTTGCCCCTTTCATTCAAATGCAAAATTCCGCTCTTGCGTGAGATGGAAATAGTTGGGATTATTGAGGCACATGATGTACATTCCTTGAACACTCCGCCGGACGACGGACCGGCGATGACTTCAAAACAATTACTGAGCGAAGAGAGCGAAGAGCTGATTTTAAATCGAAATTAAAGCGCTGCGAGCCCTTTGCAATGCAAATACTTTCAGATTTGGGCTACATTTCTTTAATGTTTTCTTCACTCAGCTCTGGGTCATTAGGTGCAAATTTCTGGAATTTAAGTGTTATCAAATTTACATTTTCACTCAGTTTCCGTCATTTTAAGTGAATTTATGGAAATTTCTGCAAGCTTCAGTTATGGCTAAGCAGATAAAGATAGAGTTAAGCAATATTTGATGTAATTTATAGCTAAATATCACTGTGTAGTTCGAAAGTGAGTTAATATGCCAAAAAATGTGCTCCGAGCATTATCAGGAAAGCGCAGCTTTTACGTCGGTTACGTAAAGGTTGAATTTCTTCTATACCATTCAAACTATATTTAAAAAATATATATATATATATATATATATATATATATAAATAAAAAATTGTGATAATATATAATATATAAAATTTGGCTGTGAATAATTTCGTTAAATATTTTTAAACAATTTTTAAAAAAATCAATTTTTTTTTTTTGTATTTTCCTTTATGATTCTGTCTAACTCTTCGTCTGCAAGTAATTATTAAATAACTGCAACAATTTGGTATTCGGGGCATATTTTATGATATATAACATAAGTATACTCTTTATTTTATAAAAAAAAACTTTGAAATTAAATGAGATATTGTTAGAGTTGAGCTCCAAGATACGACAGCACAGGCGATGCCGACAGCTGGTATTAGAAGCAAATGATTATAAATAAAGTTAAATTGTATAAACTTTTTTTTTAATGTTTACAAAATTATTAATTAATGCCAAGATATCAATATTTTCTCTTGGCAATATTTCATAATTTTGTAAACATTTACAAAACTTTTAATGCAATTTAACTTTATTTTTTATTTGCATTTGTAAATACTTTTCGCTTTGTAATTTGTTTGTGTGTGTAGAGGAGACTTTTAGCCATGGTAAAGCGTTAATCCGACCTTGGTGAGTCTCAATTATAGACTATAGATACGATCTATTTGACGCCTTCAAGTTTACTGCTGGAGAGCATTGAAGGATTTCCGACCAAACTGTCGAGTAGAGCGGCATAAGAAAAATACTTGTGCCCGATGCTCCAATTACATGCCGTTGATAATCCTGGCAATAGATTAAAATATTATGTAAGATTTCTAAACAAAATACGCCACTCTTCGGAGCGACTGTTAGTGCCACAAAAGATATTGCATCTCAAACACCTGCAGTAGCATAGCTCAATAGGTCTTAAATTCACATTCAGCTCTGCAACAGACTTCGTTAATAATGTTGTCTCAGTCGCTGAAACCCCCTCGGCTTGTTTATTCACTAATATTTTAAAGAAAACACATTTCTTTGGCAGCCTAAAGCAAGCTTATTTAAAATACCAAACACGTTTCGTTGTCTTGCGAAAAGGTTAATATCAATAGATTTGGGTGCTAATGATAACAATCGGGTGCATGAAATGCCATTGTTTAGGCAAGAGTCAATGCTAGACATCGAGTCAATTGCTGCACAATTATGTCCTGAAGAGTTCAGCACGCGGCGGCCCCCAGGCAGGCGCTCGGCTTAGCATTTCGAGTGAACTCGAGGCTTGTCGGACAAATCACATGCACAGAGGCTGGGTGCAGACACCCAACCCAGGCACTTGCAGTATATATTGTATTTTAAATAAATAAATGAGCTGGAGATTTATGCGGCGCATGCAACATTTGTCTGGGCGACGACGTGAGACGCCAGCCAAGGCAGTCGAGGCAGCTGGCAGATGCCACCTTTGTCGCGACGGTGATCAGATTTGTGGTTTCCAGGAAGCGTTTGGCGGCGGGTGACGACCACGTAACCAGTTGCTAAACGAGCCTTTGCGCTTTATGGCCAATCGAATTGTGGAATTTCCATAGAAGAAAGCGACAGCCACAGCCGCAGCCGCAGCCAGTTGTGGCAGCAATTTTATCTCTTCGCATGACCTCTGCGAGTCAGCCAAGCAGCTGCTGCCAAATTTCAATACATATCTCTACAAATATATATATATATATATATATATACATCTGTATTGTTGGCAGATTTTAATTAACAATCCGCTGATGTTTTATTAAGTCATGTCTGCCGTGAAGTAGATCCATCAGTGCCTCCTCCCTTGGTGCAGTCAGTCGTGTGTGCATCTGCTGATTAAACAGCGACAGAGCGACAGATTCCTCCATAACAATGCCGGACAGCTGTGTGCCGCGACTCTTGGCCAATTGCGGAGGCTGCGGCAACATCATCTGCCATTCACTTTTGGCTGTTGGTCAATCTGGGGACCATCCTTTGCTGCCACCAAATAAATAGCCAGCATTGAAGATTGCGTTGGCATTTTCTCATGCCTCCAAATGGTTGACAATTTCTTCCTTGTTGCTCGCTCAAATTGCTGGCCAAGTGGCAGTTGAAATGATTAGCAAATTACGGCCAAACCGAACGCGATCATCATGTTCGAAATGATCATAATGATGACAGCTCTCGTCTCGTCGCGTCTCTCTCTCGACTGTTATTAAAAGCCAATGGATAAAAATTGCCAGCGAAAAAACAATTTTGCCGCTTCATTTCAGCTGATTGGTCAGAGTTTCGGCTTGCTGCTATGCGGCGTATACGTAATGCGGCAAATAATCAACGAATTTCTGATGAAGAAGAGACAGACTTGTATATATATTATGTGCAACAGTATAGGTGCTCAAAAATGTGATAGTGCTGCACTACACAAAAATTGAAGCTAATGAAAATTTATTTAATTTTTTAATTAAATTTTTTCCGATGTAAATTAAAAAGTTGTCAAATTTTAGCTTAAAATAGAAAGAGAGAATGGCAAAAATATCCTATTACTTTCGATCAGCATTAATTTATTTTTTTAGCAATTTTAGAGATGTGCATAAAAGACTATTCATAGAAATAGTAGTGCTGTTGTTCATAGAAATGGTTTTGCTAGATGAAAGAAATATATATTTCATAAGAAATATAATTGAAAATAGACTGTTCATAGAAATAGTAATGGACGTCAAAAACGTATTCAAAGTGGATTGTTCATAAAAATAGCAGTGAGGTTGTTCATAAAAATAATAGTGGATGGAAGAAATATACTCGAGTGTTTATAAAAATAGCAGTGTGGTTGTTCATAAAAATAATAGTGGATGTACGAAATATACCTGAATGCCGGCTGTTCATAGAAATAGTAGTTGATGTAAGAAATATACTCGATGTAAAATGTAATAGTGTTGCACTACACAAAAAATGAAGCTAGAAATAGTAGTGTGGCTGATCATAAAAATAGTAGTGGATGTACGAAATATACTTGAATGCCGACTGTTCATAGATGTATGCATTAAAAGTTGAATGTTCATAAAAATAGTAGTGCTTGTTAATACTTAAAGAAGTCATAGAAAAAGTACTACAATTTTTCGGAGAAATAGTAGTGCGGTTTTTTACAGTGTTGCCAGATGAAAGAAATATATATTTCATAAGATATATTGGAGCTGGAGGTAAGAATTCTAATTGAAAGTCGACTGTTCATAGAAATAGTAATGGATGTAAATGTAATAAAAAATGCCTTTCAAAGTAGATTGTTCATAAAAATAGTAGTGGATGTGAGAAACATACTCGACTGCTCAGCGAAATAGTATTGCACGCAAAAAATGTATTTCAAAGCAGATTGTTCATGAAAATAGTAGTGAGGCTGCTCATTAAAATAGCAGTACATGTATGAAACATAGTTTAATGCTGGCTGTTCATAGAAATAGTAGTGGATGTATGAATAATCATTGAATCATCGACTGTTCATAAAAATAGTAGTGCCGGATATAAGAGATATATTTCAGAGTTTCAGCTGTTTCGGCTGTTTATAGAAAAATTAGTATCGTTGTTGTACAGTGTTGTTAGATAAAATAAATATATATTTCATAAAAATATTGGTGCTGGAGATATGCAGTATAATTGAAAGTCTACTGTTCATAAAAATAGTAGTGTGGATGTTCATAGAAATAGTAGAAATAGTAGATGCAAGAAATATACTCCACTGTTCATAAAAATAACAGTGCGGTTGTTCATAAAAATAGTAGTGGCTGGAAATAGTAGTGGATACTTAAAAGGCGGCTGTTCACAGAAATAGTAGTGAATGTAACAAGTGAATTATTGCAGTTAATCTCTTAGTCTATTGCTATGTAAATAAAATTCTTCATTTAAAGCAAGAATTTGATCTTCCATCCCGCCTCAAATCAAAGAGTTACCAAAACTCTTTAAGAGTATTCTATCTTCGACTTGCCGCAGTCAACAGTTCTAGCCCGTTGAATACTTTGCGAAATGTTTTCCGAATTTCGCTTTGCTGCCAGTTGCAGACAAACCAACTGCTCGAGCTGTCTGCAGTGGCCATGGGAAGAGCAGCGGCGGCAGTTGGCTAAAAGGAATCATAAAACCGCTGACTTACGGCGATGACACGTCACAGTGGACAGTGAGCAACACGAAAAACTCCGGGTAAAGCGACAAATATATATATATATAGATGCAGAGATATAATGACTGCGAGATGCAAATTGCTGCCCGCTGGCCACTCACTCAGGGGAGGCGCAGGAGGGCAGCCGAGTGGCAGAGTGGCACTCGCGTGTGGTGTTGGAGCAACTGTCGCTCTGTCAAATCGATGCTAGCGCATTGGAAATTTGCCTCATTTGGCTGCAATTGCTACTTGTTCGCATGTAAAGCTTTAATTGCATAA
The DNA here is from genome assembly GCA_035046225.1 of Drosophila pegasa. Taxonomy (NCBI): domain Eukaryota; kingdom Metazoa; phylum Arthropoda; class Insecta; order Diptera; family Drosophilidae; genus Drosophila; species Drosophila pegasa. The sequence continues at coordinate 4,046,855 of JAWNOD010000398.1, read as the reverse complement.
TTGACTGCAAGAGGCGCAACTGGCTGGTGTGTGTGTGTGAGTGTGTGAGTGTGAGTGTGTGAGGGATGAATGCTTGGTGTCTGCTGACCACGCCACAACAAAGACTGATGATCAGTCAGAGCCATGGAGAAATGCCCAAGCTGTGACTCCATCTCTCTCTCCCCCCTCTCTCTCTCTCTCTCTCTCTCTCTCTCACTCTCTCTTTCTTTCCTTGTCTCTGCTGCAGTTTCTTTTCTTTCTGGCTGCCGCTGCAATCTCGTCTGTTGAATTGTGTTAAAATGTTAATTTCGCATTACGTAATCTGTGTCATATCCAGCCGGGCAAGCGGCAGCGGCGGCGGCGGCGCAGCTGGGTCTCTGCAGCACCACCAAGTCGCATCATCTTCATCATCGTTGCACACACAGAGAGAGAGAGAGAGAGAGAGAGGGAGACAATTGCCAGTGCTTGGGAAAAAAGTGAGAGGATTCCCAGGCTTGGCCAGGGCTGCCAGCTGCTTAGCGGTTTGGCTGCTTGGCTGCCCGCATCCACACCCACACACACACACGCACACACACACAGTGACTCCCACACATACTCGCATGGCTTGCGCTTTTGGTGCGTTTTGTGGCAAATTAAAAGATATCGCAGACGAGCTGCGGCAGACATCAGACAGCGAACGGGCAGCGGGCAGACAACAGTTACACAGCTCGCAATTAGCTGCCCCCCCCCTTCTCCCCTCCTCTCACACACACATGCAGATTTATCAGCGCATTTGTATCTTTGCGGCATCTGCTGCTGCTGCTGATTCTCGCTGTACAACTTTCCGGCTTTCGAGTTTCCTCTCAGCTGCCGCTGCTGCACTTGGCTTTCGACTGATTTATGTCATTGCAATTTGTTTGCCTCGAATCCAATTCAAAATTTGTCTCGTTCGTAAAACATTGCACAATGAGAATTTGTCTCCTCAAAAAAATATGACAGCGAATAGCTCAGAGTGACTCCAGCAACGTCGCTGCGGCATTATTGCAATCCACTCAAATGGCCGAAGGGCGACGTGACGAGCTAAGCTATTGACTTGCAGAGGATATTGCAGCAAGACAAAGCAGCTACACACACACACACACACACACACACACACATGCACACACGCACACATACCAATATCTACATCTATTCGATTCAATAAGCTTTGGCATATTCAGAGAGTTCAGTCACTTGCTTTGAGCAAAATAAATGGGAAAAAATTTGCAAAAATATTTATTTAATTTAGGCAAAGACATAAATAATAAATAATAACTGCGGCATGCCTCAAACAGGTAAATATTATATTTCCTGGGCTCGTCACTTGATATATGCGACCAATTTGAAATAATTGTGTTTGATAAACAGGCGCAAAGAAATTAATTTTTGCCATTTATTTAATTTAATATTCGAAGCGCTGCAATTAAATGGTTATTAGCCCTTGATGAATGTTCATAAATGTGTGTGTGTGTGTGTGTGTGTGTGTGTGTTAATAAATAAAAAGTTAGTCCAGGGCACATAAATTAGTCAATTAATGGGCTCCACATTAAACACGGCCTGCCGTCACTCAGTCAGGCAGCGCAGCGCAGGTGGCATGAGTGCCTGGGCAAATACAGGTATATATAATTGAGTCAGGCTTTACCTCTACTTGTACCCCTCTACCTCTGCCCCTCCCCCTCTTCCTCTACCTCTTCTTGTATATGTAATAATTTCACTTTGTCATCGGCATGACTTGACTCCTTTTTCGATAAAGAAGCAAAGCAAAGACAACTTTGCTGCGGCAGCTGTCGATGCATTTGTTGTTTCATCTGCTCAATGCAGTTGTTGTTGTTGCTGTTGCTGTTGTTGTTTGTATTACATAAAGTAACATCTTGAGCTGGCGTTTGCTTGGACGCCCGAACAAGTTTATTCTACATACAGCGAAAAGTGAAAGGCTTTGGCCTAGCAGCAGCCGAGCCGTTTCGATTGTAACTTTGCCAAATTCGGGTCAGTGACGCACTAAAATATGCTCAGTGTGTCGTCTCCGTACGCCGTACGCCGCCGATCATCATAATGGCAAAAACTCCACAGATAGAGCCATCAAATAGCAAAGCAACGAGTATAGACTAGCTAGACTTGAGCTGGAACTAATAAACATTCTAAAAACTAACTCGATTAGCTTGACTAGATTTGAGTTGATTTTTCATCAATAAACATATTTTATATTAAAATAAAAATAGATATAAAAAAAATAAATAAAAATAAAATAATATACATTTTTTATTATTTATGTATAAAAACTAAAAATAAATTAAAAAAAAATAAAAATAAAATAATATGAATTTTTTTTATTAATTTTTATGTATAAAAGTAAAAACAAATATATTAAAAAAAAATAATAATTTTATGTAGGCCTTTACATAAATAATAAAAAAATAAAAATAAAATACTTTACATTTTTTTTATTATTTATAAATAGGCCTACATCAGTTTCGCTCAAAAAAAGTATATTATTATATTTTTATTTTTTTTTATACATAAATAATAATAAATAAAATGTATAAATTTTTGTTTTTAGTTTTAATTTATTTACTTTTTAATTTAAAAATAAAATAATATACATTTTTTTATTATTTATGTCCCACATCAGTTTCGCTTATTAAAACTCATCAAAAATAGATCTAAGCAAATGACAGACATAAATCTAAATTCAGCCCGAAATATCTCTAGCTGCAATGGCATCGTCACTTGCACAATTCACAATAGATACACCATATAACTAACTTTAAGTACGTATAATTAAAATGCCATCAGAGACAAGCAAAAAAATAATAAAAAAAAACTGATTAAAAGTGTAATCAAAAGTTTTTACACTCTTGCGGTTGCGGCAAAAAAAGAAATAAATTTATAAAAAAAAGGTACAACAATTCATCTTTGCCCAATAGAAGGCAGATTTAGCCCTATAGACAAGCGCCGTTACAGCTTAAATGGCGCCAACTCGCTTTTCGGGGCGTTGCACCCAGGAAGCCAGAAACAATGAAAGGAGAGAGATAGAAAGAGAGAGAGAGAGAGAGGGATAGAGATTGATAGCAGCGAACGCTGCGTTGCGTCGCTTCGCGTTGCGTCGGGTCAAAGTTGTTGTAATTAAAATGTTTACAACACCATGAAATGAACAAAAGGCTACCGAATCGATGTACATTTTTAATAGAGAGCAGTGGCGGTAACGGTGGGCGTGACTCGCGTGGGCGTCGCTCACCTGCGCCGCCAAACACGCTGCATGCCTCGTCGGGCTCTCCTGGGCGCAGTTCTGTGTCTGCAATAGGCCGAGATTAAAGAACTTTGCCATCTACATTTGTGCCCCGTTTAATGAGCGGACTCTAAAAAGTGGCCCACTTTATAGATAAAAGAGATTTATAACACCTTGTTTGGAGTTGATGTAATGGGCCTAATTAAAGTGAAATGAACATCGAAACATAGTGAAAACCACAAAGTAGTTCAAGGCAGAATCGCACATTAATTGTGTGTCCAATGGGGATTGGGTGTACAATGTGTTGCGGCATAAGTGTGTAACAGGTAGAAGAAAGCATTATATATACTATATGGCATATATATTGCTGCAGGGTAAGGAGTTAAGTGTGTGTGAAGTAGAAGTAGAAGCGTGGCTGATAAGAGTGCAGCAGAACGAAATGAGTAGATAGAGGCAGATTTGACTGCATGTGAAACTGAAAATCTGTCTGGCTATTTCTATGCCTTTCTCTGCTCTTTGTACAGAGATCTATGCTCTATGATATATCGCCTCTATTTCTGTCTGTCTGTATATTTATAATACATGAAATCTGTTTGTTCGATTCTCTATGACCTGATGCCTATCGAACCCTCCCACTCTCTTTCTCTCTCTCTCTCTCTCTCTCTCTCACTCCGTATGTTCAACTCTATATCTTCCACTCTATCCAAACTCTGTTTAATCTCAGTTATCGTATCCAATACAAAAGCTGGAAACTTTCAAAAAATGTATACATTTTTTTGGTAGTAATATTTATCGATAACTCATGCCATATTCTTACTATCGATAAATATCGATATTCTAACTGCGTCTTCAGTGCATCATTGGATACAAAAAAGTGAGATTTATCTCTATAGAGTTATTCAAAGTCGCGTTTAGTATCCACAGATGGATTTAGAATCCATCAAAATATTCATTTGATGCCGATAAACATCTCTACAGCTTCAAGACTTAAGTTTGGGTATTTAATTTCAAAAATGTTGACATTTCACAATGCTAGCCAACAATGTAATGTAGCGCTTTGCCATTATATTAAAATTTGGAAAATTTGTCTATTTTTTAATTTTGACTGATAAAAAAATGACAAAAAAAAAAAAAAACCAAGAAAAAACCAAGTCTCAACTTTACACTTAATAACCCCTAATAAAGTCTTGGCTCATTTCATTATCATTTGTTTATCAAAACATAAACAATAACGTGAAATTATATGGAGCAGAGCTGCATGTCTTTCTGTGAAGTTAATTTGGGGCTTGTTAGGCAAGAGCCGCAAGATTGGTTTTTAGTTAACGCTCAGGTGAGTTCATTTTGTTTTGTTATTTAAGCCGCAGCCGCTTGAAAGCCGTAATTAGTTTACACTTGCGGTAATTGCGGCATAAATCTTCAGCTGCAATGTGTCGTAATACTCTTAAAGGCTCAACCAGATACACACACACACACACACGTAGAGAGAGAGAGAGACTGAGAGACACCCATACAGAGACAAGTGTGGCACTTAATGTGTTGACTTTTTGTTTTAGTTAGTCCCACACATACAGTTAGATCCGCCTCGCTCATCCCTATGGCCGGGGCACAAGGTGCAGACGCCCAACTGCAGCAACTTTATCCCAGCCCGAAATGATTTGTGGTCCCAACTGGAAATGAGCCACAGTCAGTGCTGCAGCTGGAGTCGGAGTTCGCTATTATATATAGCTGCCGTCACGTTATTTTCAACTAAACGTAACAGTAGAAATAATTTTTTGCCTCGTATATATAAAAGCATAAATACAGCTTTGCCCCTCTGGGTGCTTCAGTTTGCAGTTTGCCCAGCAGCCGCCGCTCGCACGTCCCCCGATCCCATTATCTCTCCGTCCGATGTGTCGCTATGGCTCTCCAGACGGAAATAATATTGTGCCATCATTATTGCCCTTTTGAATGCCACACCTTCTCTCTCTCCACTTTACCTTTCTCGCATCGAATTGCTGCGCTGCCTGCCTCGAATCGTTCCACTTGCCTTTTATTGTTACCGGCGCCAGAGCAGCTTGCATTCTCAGTTAGCTTCTGGAGGTTTTTTTTTTCGTTCTGCTTCATTGTGTGTGGGCGTGTCACACTCTTTGCCAGCATTGTCGCTGGCACGTTTTATTAGTGCTATTAAACTGACTTGGCTCCTAAGTTCTATATCTATTGAATACCCAAACACGCGCAGGCAACGCAACTATAACTAGAAATGGCTTTCAGCTGGGCCACAAACATTTTACTTGGGATTTAAATGTAATAAATAAATAAGCTAGACTGAGATTGATTTGTATTTATTTCTTATTTTATTATAATTCAGCAGAAATTACGCTAGTTATTTTGATATTTAAGGCTAACAATACCAAAATGGATCGCAATCCGCAAAATGGAGCACAGTTAAGCCGGCAAAAAATTGGCAGCAGAGTAACAAAAAAAAAATACTAAAAGTTTCAGCTTAGAAGAGTTGCACGCACTGTGACTAATATTTCGACTGTGACTGTTTGTGCTTAACGAAGGGAAGAAAAGTGCGTGTTCGTCCATTGACAATCATAACGAACCTGTGTGAAGAGCCTAGGTAGTCGTCTTGCTCACACTCACCAATAAATGAATGAAGTTCAGTAACAGCTATATTTGTCTCTCTCTTTCTCTCTCTCTCTCTATCTTTCAACTAAGACGCAAGTTCACTGAGATAGTATTCTTACAACAACTCTATACAAATTCTCAGCCATCTCACACTAATACTACAGCAGCAGTGGGAGGCAATCACAACTAAATACAACAGAGTTAGCAGACTGTAAAGCTGACTTTTTACCATTAAACAATATTGAGTCACAGCAATGCGAAAAATGTAAATTGAAAATGTAAATACATTTTTGGAATGATATAAATATTAAATAATGTAAATCCATTTTTGAAATGATATAAATATTTATTCTTAAAATGATATAAATATTTATTCCAAAAATTATATAAATATTCATTCCAAAAATTATATAAAAATTTATTCCTAAAATAATATAAATATTTGTTGCAAAAATGATATAAATATTTATTCCAAAAATGATATAAATATTTATTCCAAAAATTATATAAATATTCATTCCAAAAATTATATAAGAATTTATTCCTAAAATAATACAAATATTTGTTGCAAAAATTATATAAATATTTATTCCAAAAATGATATAAATATTTATTCCAAAAATTATATAAATATTAATTCCAAAAATTATATAAGAATTTATTCCTAAAATAATATAAATATTTGTTGCAAAAATGATATAAATATTTATTCCAAAAATGATATAAATATTTATTCCCAAAATGGATTTATATTTTTAATACATTTTCAAAAGTCATGCTCTATTAATCTTTAAGGCATTGATACCTCAAGCAAAACAAAAATCTTTAGAATTTCATAACATTGTTTTTGAATATATCATGTATGCAGATAGACAATCTGTATCAACTGAAATATCATTAAAAGAGTATAAGATACTTGCAATGCTAATGCATAGCCCACCATAAAGCAAACGTCGCAACATTTTTGCTCTTAGAGCTTAGTCTATTTCAAATCAAAAACCAACTCTGGCAACTGAAAAGACATAAAGCTTTTACACCATTTTTCCATTTGTAGCTGCAGTTTTAGTGCATTTTTATTATTCCACACGTAGCTTTAGCGCTTTATATTTTTAATGGCCATGTGATACAGAAGCCCTTCGCTGGCAAATGATTTAATTAAAATGTGAGCAATTGCCGTAATGGGTTGCACGTCTGATTAAAGGTGTTGCAGCCGGGCCGGGGAGAGCATGAGTCGCAATTAACACAGGCAGCAGCTGGAGTTGATGCTCACGCATGACCCCAGTCGGCGCCAATTAGACCGGGATCCCTAACGACGTCAACAAACTAAGCATTTAGCATAATTGTGCGAAGAGCCAACGAGTCCCTAGCCAACAGCAGTCGAGTTGCATAAGCCGCGGCTGAGCTGTGTCCATGCGTTGCATCCATTGCGTCCATTGCATCCATGAGATACATTTTCTCTGTGTGACTCAAAAGCAAATACATATGTTGCCACCAGATTGCGTAACGGCCACGACAATGCCTTTGTTTGGCCTCTTTTTCATTTACTTAATGAGGAAGTTCCGTTACAGCGCAGCTAAGCGCAGCCGCAACGAATTCTACGTCAGCGACATTGAGACTTCAATTGCGGCTTACAAGTATCTCAAAGATACGCGTTGCTACTCATATCACATGCAAATTATTAAGCTGATTTTTTGCTTGAAGTATCTCTAAGAGACTTACAGACTTTAGCTGGAAGACTTAAGTAAGAGACTTGGCACTTAATTCCACATAAATTTACAACTTTGTTTTGTTTTTAAGGCGAACTGACAAGTATCTTGAAGATACTTTTAGAGTCAAGAGGCTGGCAAAACAAATATAAACATTAAGTATTATGAATATGCTTGCATCTTACATTTGATTCTGAGTAACAAATAAATAACAAACAAAATTGCGGAAAATCATAGTTATTTTTGGCTTGGAAGTATCTTAAAGATACTTGTACATTGTGGTAAGGGAGACTCTGTTTCATTCAATATAAAATTTGATTAACTTCAATAAAATAAAAAAATATTAGAAAATTAAAAACAAATGTTTATAAATTAAAAATAAATTTATAAATTTTAATTAATTTGCAATAAATAAATTTTAATCAATTTTAAAAAGTATTAATAAATCGTATTTAGAAGTAAGAGATAAGTATTTATATTTTAGCTTCATTCTGTAATTTTTAATTGAGACTATCTTTGAGATACTTTTATATTTTTAAGGCAAGCTATAGTTTTTTATTATATATATATAATTAAACTGATTCTACTTCAGAATAAATATATTATTAGCAAAAATATATTTATGCAAAAATTTGAAGTAATAACAAGCGGTTCATGTAGGGGATTTCAGCAAAGTATCTTAAAGATACTTTTATTTTTTATAGGCATTTTATTTGTTTAATTTGAAAAAAATAAAAAATAAATCATTGTATCCATATTTTTATATTATAATTTATATCTATGATAATATTGTCACAGCAAATCTGGCTTGAATTTATCTGCCAGATACTTGAATTGTGGCTTGAGCCTAAAGATACATCAACTGGCATAAGAACACATACATATCTAACCTCTTCAATGAACATTATTGCATACGTTTTAATGTATCATATGTGCATAAATTATATAAAAACTTTATACATCCATAGCTCTTACAATGTATAGATACATTTCCATCTTATGCAGCAGCCAAATACATTAGGCACACAGAAATGTATCTGTTGGCCAACTGTGCCCAGCTGTGTGGAGTTCGAGTTGGTTTCGCCTTGGGCCTCGTGTCTTGATTTGTGCATTTCCTGGCATGTTATGTACATGGCGCCTCTCCAAAGGTTAAGTGCCAAGCGCCGAATGGCAAACGGCTTTCCTTTCATTGCCTTCCTTTGCCTTGGCCTGCCAATATCAGTTGCAGTTGCTGTGGCTTTTATGTGGTCTGCGCTGCAGTTGCAACTGTGGCAAGGCCTACAAGGTTAAGTGTGTTGGTGCTGGCCAAGCGGCTAGTTAAGGCACCGACTTGCGGTTGCTGTTTTACTTTTATATGCGGTCGAGGCGGGTGTCAAGACAGTCAGAGAGGGAGAGAGGAGGGAGGGACTGCAACTGCAAGCTGTGGCCAAATGTGCGACGGCAAACCAGTTTAGCCAGTGACCTTTCGGTGTGCGGCATGCACACAATTTTCATAATGCGTTGCGAAAAGCAGCAATCGAGCCGTGTGACAGGTGCGTGCGCCTACGGAGGCGTTGCCAGAGCTATCAATATCACAACTTTATATGTTTACGACTAATGCAAAAATCGAAAAATTGAAACTGGCAAAAGTTTCCAGCTCGACCTTGCCACACAGCGTTGTTGCCACAGCTGGCACGTTAATGGCGTGACTCGAACGTTTTCCCTTTCTGAGCCCGGGTCAATTGTGGCAGTGCTTTTCCGGCACTTAATGAACTCCGTTTCGCTAAGCCATAATTATCACCCCATCCAGCCATCCAGCCAGCCATCCAGCCGTCCATCCGTCCTCTGTATTTAACACACACGACTCCAACTAGATGCCTCGTTTGGTTGGGCCAACAGCAGTTACTGCAACTCAAACACGTTCGCTCATTAATATTTACGCTGCCAATTGATGCAGTTGCAGTTGCAGTTGACAACAGCAGCAACATCAGCGGCAACAACAACAACAACATCGACAACAGCAACTGTGTGTATTTTGCATACGAAATGAGCTGCAACAAAAACGAAATCAAATATCGCATTTCACCTGTTGTTGCCTTCGTCACAACACAGGTCCTGATGCGGCAGTTAAGAGTCAAATTATACAGCAGTCGAATAAGAAATACCCTTCTTATAGATATAGATACAGATATAGATATAGATATAGATATAGATATAGATATAGATATAGATATAGATATAGATATAGATATAGATATAGATATAGATATAGATATAGATATAGATATAGATATAGATATAGATATAGATATAGATATAGATATAGATATAGATATAGATATAGATATAGATATAGATATAGATATAGATATAGATATAGATATAGATATAGATATAGATATAGATATAGATATAGATATAGATATAGATATAGATATAGATATAGATATAGATATAGATATAGATATAGATATAGATATAGATATAGATATAGATATAGATATAGATATAGATATAGATATAGATATAGATATAGATATAGATATAGATATAGATATAGATATAGATATAGATATAGATATAGATATAGATATAGATATAGATATAGATATAGATATAGATATAGATATAGATATAGATATAGATATAGATATAGATATAGATATAGATATAGATATAGATATAGAAAGGGTATCGAAAATCGCTTTAGCTTGTCCATTAACTTCTTCATGTCTGATTCATCCCGATTGACAGACCTGGCCAAGTGTTTAGGCCCGGCCAACAGCATAAATCTCGTATGGCTGTCACAGCAGAGTCACAGCTCATTCGCTTTGCTTTGGGCTGACAGTGGATCCTGTGCCGAACATTTAAATTAATCTTGGACAACTGCCACAGCTACAGGCAATTGGGAAGGGGAAGAGGTGGGCAGGGGGCAGGGGGCAGGGATGAGTATGGCAGTTACAACCGCAACATCTTCGGTGCGCAGCTTGAAAAAAGCGAAAGTTTCTTAGCCCGTTTCGACAACGCTGGGAATCTCGAATCTCGAATCGCTGCCCGTCGAATGGCCATTTATCTTTTGGCTCAATTTACGCTTACCTAATCAACGATTGCTGCGGCGGCAGCGGGCCGAGTGGAAAGCGGCTCTTGGCAACGAGTTGCGGGCGGCATCGTGTGTGCGCATCCTTGCAAAGTGTTTGCCACGCGTTTTTTTCGGGTTTTGTTTTTGTTTCTCGTTTTTATTTTCGTGCAGACGCCATAAATTGCATTGATTATCGCACGCGGGTTTGCATTGATCTGCTGCGGCTTTTATTTGCATGCTGCCAGGCTTATGTAACCACAGGTTGAGCACAGCCTGACCGCAGCGAGCAGCTCAGCCTGGCTACCAAACATGGCCAACTGTCATTTCTTGACTTCACATTTCACTCGAGTTGACCCTAATTGAATTTAATAAGTTTCTCATTTCACATGTTTTTAATATCCTGCAATTATTGGGAAGCTTAGTGATGGGGAGTATATTGGTTTTGACGAGGCGGATGTTTGAGAGAGTTGAGAACTTTTCTTGAAACGAAATAATCAAGAATTTGCTGTGAATTTTTTATGCATATATCTTTTTTATATCCAGCAATAATTGGGAAATATATATTATATATTATAGAATTATAAATAAAATATAGAATTATATATAGATAGAATTAAGAGCTTCTTTGTTAATCTAGAGTTGGCTGAATGTGTGTGATATCAGCTAGCTGCTTCTTATATCCTTTTGAGTATGGGTCTCAGGTCTTTAAGAGCTAACTGTATCAATGAAATGTTTATGGAATATATTTTAAATAATGAAGGATGTACGTAAAGTAAACAGGGAAAAAGCAAAAAAGGAATGTGAAGAATACATCAACACTTACTTGCATTTTTATTACAGGGTATTCATCTGCTTAGCATTCTTACATCCATTTCTTAAGTTTGTTCTCTTCTCTTTCTCTCTGTCTTGTGCAGGGTATTTCTCTGCTGAGCAGTGTATAGTTTGTTCTTCACTCCCGCCCCACTCTCCGTCTCTATCCGCTTAACTACACTAAACAAATTTTCCTTCCTTCTAAAAGCTAACTTACAGGGCATCTCTTAGTCCATCACATTCAGTGTACTCTCTCTTCACGTTCTTTCTGTTTGGTTCGAAATCTTTTTTGTCTCTGCTGGCACTTTCGTGCGAATCCTACATGGCCTTGAACACCAGCTGTCAAGCTTTCCATTCGCTTGGACCCTTTCATGCACCATCAATCTTCTGACCTCAGCGTTGTTTTGCCAGACGCCTGCCAGAGCTCATTTGGGGCCCAACTCTTCAGTTTTTTATGTAAATTATAATGTCGTTTTGCACAGCTGGTAAAATGTAAACAACAACAAAAACAAAAACTCTGCAGAAATCTTTTCCATTGAACGACAATTTATTAAGTTGGCACGTAATTTAACTTCAATTGCAGTTCGAATGGAATTCAGGAAACTTTCCTTGACAACTATCAAGTGGAGCCGAGCGGCTGTGGCCTTTATATTTTTGAAGCTGCTCCTAATTGAATTTTATTTCTATTACCAGGCGGAAGTACTTCACTTGGACAGATTCAATTACAAGGTCCATGAGACAAAGCTTGTCTATTGCAAAGCAGATTACATTAAGTGGGAATATAAATATATATATAAATATATTTATATATTAAGTACTTAACTACAAGGCCTTTAGGGAATGTCATTCTCGGTCGGATGTCAAGGCGCACGCACTAAAAGATAAAAGATACAAATGCATAGATACAGATACAAATTGGCGCTTTGCCTGGTTGCTGGCAAAAAATGAAAAAGTAAGAGGTCTTCGAGCCACGCAATTTATGTAAATAATTGTGGTTTCTTCTAGGCCCCCCCGAACAGATGCGATTACGCAATCGCTGGACAATAACGTGAGGGGTGAGGGGTTAGGGCGGGGGGTCTCTGCTGCAACGTTCGCTTTGTGTCTAATGACCATTTGCATTATCTGTTGCCTCGTCTGCTGCTGCTTCTGCTCGTTGCTCATCTGTTGCCAGTTCTTCAAATTGCACGAAATATTCACAAAGTCGAGAGATGCGGGCCGTTCGCCAAAAGCGTAGTCAGACAGTAATCAGAGGGGGGCGGAAGGGGGCACGATTGGGCTGGCGCTTGATGTTGTCTTGACAACTTGTTTCGTCAGATATGCAAATGTTGTCGATTTTTTGTTAATGCTTGTTGCCATTGTCATTGTTGTTGTTGTTGTCGCTGTTGCCCGACGTTGGCTGGGCACGTGCAAACGACGAAACACCTTTAAAATTACCAGATAATTTCGAAGAAATGAGCCCAGGAAATGTGAAAATAATACCACAATTATGCGAAAGATGAATGCCGCCGCCTTGCGCAAGATTAAAACGGAAATTTATAGGTGAAAGAATGGGTTGAATAGTTGAATACTCGCTTTGAGATCTAGAGACTTGAAGCGAGAAGGGGTTCTTAGTAAATCATAGAACGAGAGAGATATGCTAGATCCTGGAACGAGAGAGATATGCTCGGCTCTTAGCCATATCATAAAAATTAGTTAAAGCAAACTTGATGCATGAGTACTCTGGGCAGATATGCATGGCTTTTTGTATTGTTTCAGATTTCACAATAATTACATTGAATTCTCTGTTGCTATTAATCATGAATATACTAGATGTTTTTTATAAAGTTACACAATTTTAATAATTACAAAAAAATTAAATAAATTTCAAATATCAATGAGTTGAGAGAGAGAGAGGTGTTTAGATGTTTATTTATGGTTACACAAGTTTAATTTAAAAAAAAAAATATATATTAAATAAATTTTAAATATCAGTGAAATGAACTTTATTGAATAAGAAATTCGATGACAAAATGATTTAAGCTATCTGATTGACATGACTGATTATTCTAAGGACATTTTATGGCATTAATAGAATATAAATTATTAAATATTATGTATTATTATTTAAATATTTAATATATTATATTATATATTAAAAATGAATTTTGCCCATTTGGCTGCCACTGCTGAGTAATTTGAAGTAGCAATGTTCACAATCAACACAATAGATGGATCTATAATATCGACCGTAACAGTAATTTTCGCGGATAGTAAGCTTGTGGATTATCCTCTCTCAAAATGCATCGATTCTGCTGATTTTATAGCAAACGCGCTGTGAGATTTTCACACCTTTTTCATGCTGAGACTTTACAAAAAAGAAGAAGATAATTCAACAGATATGCACCGATAAAAAACAGATAATCCAAAATATATACATCCATGCTCAATCGGTTTAGGCCTTAGCTCTACTTAGCATTTGGCACTTGGCATTTGTACTTTTGGTGCGAGGCAACGCCTCTGTGACCGCGATCTCATGGAGTTTAGCTGGGCTCATCATCGCTAGCATTCCCACAGTAAATATAAATTATACGACTGTCGACTGCCGGCTATATACACAGAGTTGTATCTATATATAGATATGCATAAGATATATACATAAATATACATAAATCCAATTCCGCGATTTCACTCTGCCTTCGACTCTTATTATTCACTGCTGTTCGCAGCATTTGCAACGTGCACCAAAAAGGGGGCGTGACGCGGCGTACGGGGGCGGATGCGGCGGCGATCCGCCTCGCGATTGAGTGCCAAAGCAACAGCTGTGAAACATACATATTTAAAATTCCCAACGGCTACGCCAAAGCCAGCCAACTGCAGCACGAATCGCACGACAATGGGCGAAAAAATTGAGAAAAAATGAGAAAAGAGTGAAACAAATAAAAAATAAATACCAGAAGGCAGCTGAAGAGAAAAAAAATCGAAATAAAAATTCACTTTTAAGTGCAATAAAATTTTGACAAACCAAATCCCGAGCAACTTGCCAAATCATCGAGGGAAGGCGCTGGCAGGCCAAAGCCGAGCTGCCAACTGCAGTTGCCGCACAGATTGGCAGCACACAAAAGAGTTAATAATTCGGAATGGCAAACAGCTCGCTGTGGTTGCCAAAATAAATATATATTTTATATATATAAAGAAAAACGGAACTGTCAGCTTTTAGTGCACAAAAGCTTCGATTGCATTTTTCCGTACTTACGGCCATAATCGGGCACCCAGGGCGAAAACCTATATTGGTTTAGTGTAATCGATTTTGCTGTGCGTCCATCATGAATGTATTTATGTAGTTGTGTTTGCCTTTGACTCGTAAACTGTTTGATTTCAGTTGAAAGTGTCGTGGTAAATTGCGGTTTATTATTATATATTTTATAGCGTAAATGGTTGTATATAAAGGTTTCTATATTTATTTATGCTTGTAGATTTACACATATCACTGCCAGGTAGAAATTTATAGAGAGAGAGAGAGAGAGAGAGAGAGGAGAGAGAGAGAGAGAGAGAGAGATAGAGGGAGAGAGAGAGGGGGGGGAGAGAGGAGAGAGAGACCGAGAAAGCTTATTTGCCAAAACACAGGTCTGTAGTAGGTAGAATATATGAAAAATGAGTGAGGGGTCCAAAATTGATATCTTTGTATCTTTGTATTCATTACAATAACCTACACGATAAATCTGAAGTCTCCAGTCTTTACGACATTTAAGCAATAATCATATATTATACTACATTGAGTCTGCTATGACTCCTTTTACTTCTAACATACATTTTCTCATTTTTAATAAGTTCAGTGTCTAAATATATAACCACACTGTCTAGGCACTTAGCTACCAATGTTCAACGTTCCACAGTTTTGTAACTTGAATAATTAAAGTTTTTATCAAGTTTGAAATGCTGTCAATCTCCTCCAAATTCTGTGCTCTGTGCATTGTGGCAAATCAAATCCGAAAATATAAATTTTTAATTGAGTTTTTTTATTCATACCAAAATGGCATTTTATAGTAAATTAGGAATTACTTTGTTAAACGCCTGATATTAGTATGACAAACTATTTTATTGTATTTTTTTTTAATATCTTTTACTATCAATTTATTCCTCATCGAGTCCTTATTAGAAGACCCTTACTATTTTTTACATTTTGATGGTCCATAGAGTCAGATTACCGTACAATGTATTCTGACTTGTTAATATAATTATTACCTTTCATAATAATCTGAATTTTTTACAATCTTCACAACGTGGACTTAAGATTACAAAAATACATTCCAACTATTTTTAATTCCTCCTCTAATTCCTCCCTTTCTCAAACACTTATGTGACTGAAACGCTGTTAATTTCAATTTCTTTAATTATAATGTTAATCCAGCATTATTTCTCTCTCTCCACTATATGTCTATTAACAGGCATATTAAGCTCTATAAATTCAAAGAAAATATTTTCTAGAAAGTAAAATTTAATTTGCTCAAGAATTCTAATGCAAAGTAAACAAATTTCCTGTCGTGTCCCAGTCGCAATTTGCAATTTCAATTGCCTTAAAGCCCAGCTAGATAGATAGATACACACATATATACACTCCCAGAGAGAAGTATATATATGTATAATTGGCATTAAAACTGTCTGACGCACAACATTTATGATGGCCTCAGCAGGAGTCGTAAAAAAAACGCGTCTGCTTAAGCTGCTGTCCGGGCATGTCCTTCGCTGCGGCCGCCTTGTTCTTCTTCTTAATGGGTTCGTCATTTTAAATTAGCCTCCCATTAGGTTGGACATTTCCGTTGATTTGGCATCGTTTCTCAAGCGCCGCTCGCTGGCTCGCTGGCTCGAGGGCTTTAATGCTTGAAGGCGACGTTGACTTTTACGCGTTCATTACATCAACTTTTACGATTTGAATGAAAACAAAGTAAAGTCGGGCAACAATTGTTAGAGGCGTAAAGACTGACTTTTTGGGGCGGAGAGAGGGTCACACACACACACACACACATAGCCGGTAGGCAAATGAGGGCTGCGCGTTCGCTTTGCACTTCATTTAAAAAAATTACGCATACGACGCGTTGTGCGCGAACAAGTAATTCGCTCGTTTTATGTCACTTGCAGTTGTTTTTGTTTGCCGCTTGTTGTTGCCTTGACAGACACGCTGCACTGGCTGGTAATTCGTTTAATTGAAGTTGGAAGCGTTGCGGCTGATGTCGCCGACAACTGAAGCCAACCGAATACACCACGCATGCCCCACATTCAGCGGCCGCGCTTGGATTTGGAGCACACGAAACTTGTTTTTACCCACTCAGCTTAAGTTCCCAGCGCTGTAAAAGTTGCCCGGGCGCGAGCCTTGCACTGTTGCACCCACAGCTCTGCACAGCTTCCTCAATTTCGTTGCACGAAATTTATTTACTGTCGACTTCCCAAAGACCTGCCCCAAAGTGCGTTCGCCAGACACCAAAGAGAAGAAAAAACCGAAACTTAAAAGATGGTGATAAAAAAAACTAAGCTGAAACTTTGCCCAAGTGTTGAATGCATGGCAGCTGCGTCTCAGTCGCGACCTCAAGCTGCTTCCGCAACGTAAATACTTCAAGCAAGATGTTGTTCAGCGCACGTCTTGGCAGAGCCACAACAATTAGGCTAGATCCTAAACAGACTCCAGGGCTTTTGGCAAATTGAAATACTTGGAAACAGTTGAATAACATTAATATGCAAATGCGGATTATAAGTACTTGAGCTACGCCCACGCAGCTGCTGCTAAATGTCAACGTCATAGCAGCTTAATGCACAATTTGCACATGTCGAGAGGCAGCAAATGTGAAACGTTTCTGCAATTAAATTAAAAAGGACGACAGCAGACAGTCGACAACTGCAACAGCGACAGCAACTGCGACTGGTGCCTGCCACCCATAGAGCTGGGCGCGGCTCGTGTTTCCATTTAATGAAACCAATTAGTTACAGAGTGTGCATTTTAACAAGTCGCATTTCGTGCCCGCCAGAGATCTAATTCACACTTGCATCTGCAAATCAAAGGGCTGAAAATATGTTTAAGCATTATTTTGGGAATAGAGTTGAATCGAACTGACCTTATCAGAAATAATAAGTATTTTAATTTGAGCTAGTTTGAGCCTGGATATTTAGGCTATTCATTTGCCATGAATTGATATTTGAGTAGGCATAACTTATTTTCTGAAAATATGGAGTTGGTTCTATATAATTTTGATAAAATAATACAAAATTATATAATTAAAAAATATATTTAAAAATAAAAATGTATTAAAAATATTAGAAATATTAGAAAAAATATCATAAATAATATTAAATATTTTTAAAATTTTTTTAATAAAATGATTTGCAATGGATAATATTTGACTTACATTTTAATTTTCCTAAAATAAAATAAAATGGGTCTCGTACCCTTTTCAGAAAATATTTTATTTTTTAAAATAAAAAAAAAAAGAAGCTTAGAATCAATTTATATTATTTTAGTTCTGGACTTTTGTCTATTTTTTGTACCATTAACCATAAGTTAAGAAATCAAATATTAAGTTATGCTAACATTTCTTTAGCTCAATATTTGAAATGCAAACAAAAACAAATCCAAAACATATTTGATGTACATGTTAGCTACAAATCATATTTATTGATGAATCCCATGAGTTCGTGTACCTTAAATATAATTTCTGTTGCTCATAAGCTGCCAGCAAATGTCATATACTTACTTAAATAGTCCACCTGAATCAGGCCGAGCAGCTCTTACCACCAGAGCCACAATCAAAGGTTTCCCTGCCATGCCAAAGCTATGCCTGTCCTCGATTACTGTTACTAAGCTGCATGATTAATCTGAGCAACAGCTAGCTGAGCTCCATTTACCACCAGTTCATTGACTGCTGTGGGCCTCTTCTACTGCTGCTCTCCACAGCACCTCAAATCAAATTAATAAATGAAATTATTTCTATTAATTCCACTCACGATTCTCCCCCGCGAACTCCTGCCTCAATTTTCATGTGCGCCTCATGTTCATTCAATCTCAGCTTGAACTTTAGCTCGACTCGCGCTCATCTCTAGCAGCAACTAAAGAAATCAGCTAACGAGGCAGCTGCGCTAGTTCCAGGAACGTTTTGCCATTCAAGCCAAATTCAATAGAACGTGAAATGTGAGGAAGTGCTTAAGCCAAGACAAATAAAAAACAAATAAAAGGATTCACCAGCATCGAGTTACCTTATGGCAGAAACTTTATAAATAAACGCTCGACTAGGCAACCTGTGAGCGGGGCAAAGCTGAGCGGAAAGTTCTGCAAAGACAACAAGGAAATTGAGTGTGATTTGAGTGGTTGCCGCATATCGAATGTCTCCACGCTGAGGGTGTTAACCGTTAACTAAGTAACTATGGATATATCGCTTGATGTAAGTGTTAAGCACATAGAGCGAGTCTGAGGGAGGTGGCAAAGTTTCAGCTACAAAACTTGCTGCAAACAACTTTTAATCAACAGCAACAAAGTGTTGCATGCCAAATGAAAATAAAAACTTCAATCTTGAGTTTGAAGACGCCTTTAATTTTCTTACCAATTGCCAAATGGTCAAAACACTGTAGAATTCGCAATTGCTTTGGCAAAAAGTCGTTGACACTAATTAGCATTTAGCTGGCGCTGCAGCTCGCAACTTGCAACGCGCAACTGTGCAGCTCGAACATAACAAACATGCTGTCAAGTGCAATAAATAACGAGTCTATGAGTGGAGCATGTCGGCCTGTCGGCGCGCATCGCCAATGGCTGGCTGCAAAAATGTCAAATGTAAAAGCGAAACAGACCAAAGGCGCGCGGGCTTTAAGTTTTAAAGCAAAGCAAGGCAAAAAAATAAAAGATACAAAAATATCGTATAAATGAAAGAAAAAAGAAAAAGAGATACAACGAAATTTGTTGTCTTCAGCAATTCAAAAATTTGCACGCTGTGTTTGCCTAACAAGCAGGAAGTGGCGCCGCGGCTGCTGGAGATGCGACTGCCTCATCACACACACAATAAGCAGCGACAAAAAAGATGCAGGAAGCAACAAATGCTGTCGTCGTCGTCGTCGTCTTCAGCGACTTCCTACTGCACAGCACCCACTCCACCACAGCTGGCACCACCAGCACCCGCTGATTGCGTGAGCCGCTGCAATCTTCATCTTTCAGTGTCAAAGGATGCCGCATTCAGGCGCCTTCCTCCTGTTTCTTATGCAATTTGCCAGCTGCGCTCGCCCCGGCGAAGGATTAACAACTAATTGACAACCTATAGAGAGAAGTTAAGCTAAGCAGCTTGGGCGTCAACCGAACGCCATGCTATGCATTAGCTATGAGCGAGATTAGTGAAGCAATTTGCATACGCAGCAGCTGCAAATTAGGATAAGCCAAGTTTTGGTAAGGCTTTGCTAATGAAGTTACTCAGAAGTTAATCGATGCATCAATGAGATGTATAAGCATGCAAATGATGTCAAGTAAGCAGGAAGTTACGAATTTATATGAGAATCAGACATAAGTTTCGCTTTGGTAAGATAAAAGCCGCGTATTAGCAAGTAAGAGTGGCCTAGTCGGGATTACACGACTAGGAGATACCCGGAATTATGAGCAGAGCTATTGTTTCAATCATTCTGGCCTCTTTTAGTTGGCTGAATAATCTCTGAATAACTTGTGCTATATGCATTTTGTCAATGAAGTTGGTAGAGCGTTATAATCTCTTAAAATATAGATGTGTGTATTTGCCTAAGCAAGTCCAAAGTCTTTAGCTTTTTTGGTATTCATGCGACTCTTAAAAGCTTTATTAAATTATCAATTATTAGGAAATCAAATATGTTATCGAAAACAAGTTGATCAGCTCATACAGCGTATGGCATACAGTTATATAAGCAATTTGATGTTTTTAGCTTTTGTGGCTTACGACATCGTTTCGTTCAAAT
This sequence comes from Drosophila pegasa, assembly GCA_035046225.1. Taxonomy (NCBI): domain Eukaryota; kingdom Metazoa; phylum Arthropoda; class Insecta; order Diptera; family Drosophilidae; genus Drosophila; species Drosophila pegasa. The sequence continues at coordinate 4,026,520 of JAWNOD010000398.1, read as the reverse complement.
GAACGGGCGAAGGACGGAAGGCTGGACAGAGGACGGAAGGAAGGATGAAGGACGGAACGACGGATGAACGGAAAGAAAGTAGGACAGACGAATTGGGCTAGATCGCCTTAAATCGTCGTCTTGATCAAGAAGATATATACTTTTTCATGCTTTCTTCTTCTAAAAAAAGATTGAGTAAATAACAAAAAATAGAGAACTATACTATAATTAAACATAAGAGATGACTCATAGTGCTCCAAATATAGTTTCTCTATAAAGAAAATATGCCTATTTACATACTCTCTCACTCCCTCTTAATCACATTCTCAGTAGAAAATGCATAGAGCTAAGCTTAAGCAACTTAATCTACTAAACAGGTTCGATTAAGCTCAAGCAATTCAACTGCCCTGCACAACTCCAACCTGTGTTTCTCTAAACAACTACCAGCTTGGTCTATTAGCTCTTTCAAGTGCTGCCCGCCTTTGTCTGGTCGGAAGTTGAACGTGAACCGTTTAGGCTCATGAAAAATGCAAACAATTTTTGGTCGTTGTCTGTGAACTTGAATGCAAATTGCGAATGGAAATTCGATGGCCGCACAAATCGCAAATTGCAATTTCAATCTCAATCGCAATCGCAATCTGGATCGGAATGCTACTGCGGCTCATTTGGAGGTGTCGCTGGCTGCCTCGGCGATTGCATCTCCCGGGGGCCTGCACCGCTGCACCGCTGCACTTGGTCTACTCCAGTCCCATGCAGCTGGGCATTCAAATTCAATTCCATTCAATTCAATTCAGCTTTTCCCACATGCGAACACAATTTACTGTCGTACAACAAAAGCACTTAAAGAGAAAAAGACAACAAAAAAAAAAAAGAAGGCAGAAAAGTCGATAACTCGCTCAATGTTCGATGTTCGTTAGCAAATGTTTGTTTGTATTGCCTTTTGCATGCGTTTCGGCTAAGAGGAGCAGCTCGCTGGGTATCGAGTGGATGCGGAGTCTGGTTATGCAAGCGCATTTCAAGGTGAAATCGCCGGGAGTTTGGCTAAAAGGCCGGAAATGCAGCTGCCACGTTAACAACCATTGCAATTCCATTGACAGTTTATGGCAAACGCATTTAATTTTTATCATCATGGCACACATGACTCAAACTCGGACTCTATCACACACTAAATAGCCGCTGTTAACCCATTAATTAAAAGCAAACGCCCAAAGCGATTTGTGTAGTCACGACTCGCCTTTAAATATGAATAAATAATATCGCAGCTATGAAAACATAAACAAATCTCGAGTCTGACAGCAATCATTTTTTCCCATTAAGAACGGGTCGAAAAAAAATTGAATGGCAATATATTATATACAATTCCTATTAAATATTTAATTAATATGCCAATAACACTTCACTGCTTACATAAATTTTATTTTATTAAAGTTTTTGTGCAGGGACTATTGCTTATTCTATCAGATCTCAAGTCGAATACGAAGGTCTTGCCATAGTTTTTTTAAAGCCTTACAACTTGAATATAGTATTACTGCTTTAATTGACAATTCATTTGAGTGTTTATAATTGGCTTTTGTTCAGCTTAGCTTGACATTTTAGAATGAATAAATCTAGATCAAAGAAATGCTTTTAAATATACTAAAATCTGAAAGAAACAAGAGCTTTGTCCATCAAACTTGTCATGCAATTCATTCATTTTAGGCATACATATTGAGAGACCCATTTCTATAAATAAGGTACAATATCATATTTGGAGTGAGGATAGTTTAAAAGTGTTTGTCGAGACACAAACATTTCCACAAAAAATTACTGCTTGGTGCCCTTGATTTGCTAGCGGAGTCATTGGTTTAAAAACGATAATCGATGTGTCTGTGGTAATTGTAAAAATTACTACTCCAGATTACGCAATTGGCACACCAAACAAAATTATTTTTAAGCATAGATGTAAGATTTTATATATAATTATTAGATTCATTTAATTGATTTAAAAATGTATTTATTTATTTAATTATGATTTAAACTTGTGTAACTTTAAAAAACACAACAAGTATAAAAGATTTATAATATATAACGAATAAACAGAAAAGTCTGAAATTGACTTCTGCTTCAATCGTTCCTATACAAAATTCCATTTAACTATAAGCCAAAGCAACAATATATATCGTAGAAAAAAATATGAATTCTGTGTAATACATTTGCTTACCTCTCTGAATCAATTTAAAATCATATTCAACGAGCTGTTAAGCTTTTGCTCAAAGCAGCACAAATCGAATTGCATTGGGCAACATTTAATAAAGTTCAATATCGCATCGAATCGCTTTGATAAAAAGTAACAATTGAATTTGTTGAGCAGCGAAATTGCCAACAAATTGAAAAAAATAGCATTTTGGCCACTTTATGAAATTTCCTTTACTGCGGTGCGGTTCGATGAACGAACCACCGATTGAACCATTTCATTATGCGGCTAAGTGCCCAACGCAATTAACAAAAGCGAAATGTAAAAACAACAAACAGCAAAGCTTAAACAAAATCGAGAAAAAAACACAGATTTAATATCGCTAACAGCGGGTGGAGGTGGGGGAGGATGGGGAGTTGGAGGTGGAGTTGGGGCCAGGCAATCAGCAATCACAATAAAAATGCATTTTACGTGAATTTGCGCCAAGAGGCGACAATTTGCGAAATGTTTTCTTGCTTTATTTAACTTTTGTATTTGTGTTTTATCTTTTTATGTCAAAATTACGCAATGAGCTAATTTGCGATGCGTAAGCGTGCGGCTTTGACAGATCATAAAAACATGTCAAACGTAAATAAACGTTGTAAAGCCCATAAAACCATAAGAATGTTAAGTTTTACTGCAGGGAATGCCCTTACTGAAAAAATAAAAAAAACTTATCGATTAATCTGCGGACAGTCCCTTTAACTGCATTTCACAAGTGCCTCTCGATGGAAATGAGCTTGAACTCTTGTTATCTGGCCTGCAAAATCTGTCAGACGCGTTGCGCATCTTTAAAAGTGTTTGAGGCATGATACAGTGAAGACTGTGAAAACTGACTGACATGCATGTAGTTTATGCAAGTTTGATGAAGGCATTTGTGGCTTCAACTTATGGATGTACAGTAACTATTGGTTAGAAGCATTTGGAAAATGAAAAAATATATTTTGTTTTTATTTCTTTGCCTAAAATAATTGTATCATAAAATAAAATTTAATTTCTAACAATTAAATTAGATAAATTGAGCATTAAGCTCAGATATTTATTAGTCATTTAAATTTTTTTAAATAAAAAAAGAAACATTTTTTTCTTTATAAATAAATTTTTTTGACACCGAAATTTCTTAAAATATTTTTTTTTTTTTCATTAAAGTTGTGTCAAAAATTTAATATAATTTTTTTAACAAAAAGTATAAATTTAAAAAAAATTATTGTTTTCAAATATATAATTTTGTTAAAAAATTAGGAAATATATTTTTTTTTTAATTTTATTTTAACACATTTCATGAAACGCTCTTGTTAATAGAGAAATGTCATATAAATAATTTACATTATTATTGTATTTATTTTAAATCTCCTTTTGTCAATCTCTACTGTATATTTCCGAATAATACGCGCTGGGTATCACAATGAGTTCCATTTAACCACACAACACTTGCTCCAATTGTAAATCTCATTTTGCACATGTTCTCATTTATCATACAAGTATGTGAACATATATATAGAGATATATGTATGTCTGTACCTATATAGAGATTGCCGCACAATGGCAGCCCAGTTTCGAATTGTAGGAAAATCCACAACACGCGCACGAAATTATTCAAATTGCCATTGTTAAACAACGAAGTGATGCAGGCTGAGAGGCTTTGTCTCGGCGTTTTCCAGGGCGAATTTTCTAACGAATTTCACTTTTTGCTCGCCGACGATCGTGAGCGCATTTTCATTTTCATTTTCATTGGGCCCCGAGGAAAGCCGCAGCCGAACGCTCGGCCTGCCGCAGCTCAAGTGGCAGCGCGCCGATGGGCGCTGGGAGCTGTTGGCTGCTGGTTGGCTTGGCCGGCGAGAGCGAAAGTGCACGACATTGGGTTCAACCTGGAGAGTGAGAGCAGCTGCCGTTGCTGCTGATGATGATCATGATGATAATGATGATGCAGCAACAGCCGCAGCTGAGGCAGAGGTCTCAGCGCCACATCCGACAGGCGGGAAATCGTAAAGCTCTGTGGCTCTGCCGCTCTGCCTGTGCGGTAATAAGTTGATTGTGCTGTAATTTCGGTTTCACTTGCGCCTGTCCTACGCTGCAGAGAGACGCGCGGCTACACAAAATCACAGACGGCACAAGCAAGAGCGAAAGAGTGAGAGTGGAAGAGAGAGAGAGAGCGAGTGAGTGAGAGGGAAGCTGCTCATTATTGGCCAGCTCGCTGGCCAGCTACGGGCCTGGGCCACACATGCGCGCAGTCGCATCATCATCATGATCGTGCGTGTGTGTGTGCGAGTGTGTGTGTGTGTGTGCCGCTGGCCGACTGAGTTTTCGGCTGTGCGACCGGTGGCATCTATGCGCCGCTTGGATTTTTTGTATAAATTGATGATGCGGCTGCAGTGGTTCGTCAGTGAAGCATTTGATTTGGTCTAATAAACATCGGTGAACCGAGTCCGAGGATAACTGTAAATAGTTGAAGAGCAAATCAAAACGTGAGCACCTCAGCACCTCAGCCACATCCAGCCCGGCAGGCAACCTAACCAACGTCTCTCTCTCCCACATCTGTCCATCTGTGGCATCTGTCGCTCCCACACCAATACACGGCACAGACCCGGGATTACTGTGACAGTGCAAGTGTGTGCGTGCCAATCCGTGAATATACCCATTCATATATATACGTGAACCCCAACCGAAGAACGCGCCATGAAAACCTTCATCTTAATGTCCTGCCTGGCTCTGGCCGCGGCGCGCCCTGAGGCTGGCTACAACTACAATCGTCCCGGTGGCGGCGGCGGCAGCATCGGCGGCGGCGGCGGTGGATTCGGCGGCAGCTCCGGAGGCGGTGGCTTCGGTGGCAGCTCCGGCGGTGGATTTGGCGGCGGTGGCTTTGGAGGCAGCTCCGGCGGTGGATTCGGCGGCAGCTCAGGAGGCGGCGGCGGTTTCGGTGGCGGCTTCGGCGGCGGCTCTGGTGGAGGCGGCGGCGGCGGCTTCGGCGGCGGTTCCGGCGGTGGTTTCGGAGGAGGTGCGTCGAGCTCCCAACTAAACTAAGTGCAAAGCTAATCTTGGATAATTTTACAGGCATCGGCGGTGGCTTCGGAGGCGGCGGCGGCGGCGGTGGCACCACCCTGGTGCAGAAGCACATCTATGTGCACGTGCCACCACCAGAGCAGGAGGAAGTGCGTCAGCGCCCCAACCTGCCAGTCGGCCAGTCCCAGAAGCACTACAAAATCATCTTCATTAAGGCGCCATCTCCGCCCTCGTACCAGGCTCCAGTCATTCCCCTGCAGCCCCAGAACGAAGAGAAGACCCTGGTCTATGTGTTGGTCAAGAAGCCCGAGGATCAGCAAGACATTGTTATTCCCACGCCAGCGCCCACGCAGCCATCCAAGCCCGAGGTCTACTTCATCAAGTACAAGACCCAGAAGGAGGGCGGCGGCGGCGGCGGCATTGGAGGCGGCATCGGAGGCGGCATTGGAGGCGGCATCGGAGGCGGCATTGGCGGCGGTAGCGGTGGCTTCACCCAGACCAACACCGGCGGCGGCTACTCGACTGGCGGCGGCGATGGCGGCTTCTCTGGCGGTGATATCTCAGGTGGTGGCATCTCGTCGCCATCGAGCAACTACGGCCCACCCGGCAAGTCGGGCCCCTACTAAGCAGCTGCAGCCCGGATTAGAACCCGAAGAACTCGAACACGCACCTCGGACACACAGACACTCACACACTCGGTTCAAGCTGCTGATTAGTCCTGTCGCTGACGCGCCAACACTCAACTCCTCCCGACAAACACGCCCACACTCCACACTGCAACTGCGACTTGACCCAAAACTATGGACGAGACGAGGCGTTGCCCACTTCCGCTCCAGTCCCCCTTGCATGGGCGCCTCTGTCGTCCGACACTTTTGTATATAAAAATGTTTCCGACTTTCCACACTCATCAAACACCATTTGATACATCACCATTTCCATCTCTTCCTCTCTCACTCTCACTCGCTCTCTCTCTATCTCTCACTCGCTCTCTCTGTCGCTCAGTACACAAAACTATCTCGTCTCCTCTGACACTTGCCTAACCCAAAATCCATTTAGCTAATCGATGACAAGTGCCGGGTTCTCCCTGTAGGGAACTCCACTTGGCATCCGAGCAACGGAAAAGAAAACGAATAGAAGAAGAAGGAGAAGAAGAAGAAGAAGGAGAAGAAGAAGGAGACGCTAGTAGATGATGATAATGCGAAAGTTGATATATAACTCCATTCATATTACATAATACATATAAATATAAATATACTTTAATTATATCATTAGCCCTAAGTACTTTATGCACAATAAAAAAAAAACAACGGTGACAAAATTACAAAAAAAAACAACAACAAGTTTGAGTTGAAATTTCAGAATTTGTTCAGAATTTTTCAGATAAAAAATGAACATTGAGTTTGAAATAATATTTGCTTAGAGTTTATCAGATTAAAAAACAAAAGCAAATTTGAGTTGAAATTTGCTTAGAATTTATCAGATAAAACAAAAAATTTAAGTTAAAATTTAGTTAGAATTTTTCAGATTTAAGAAAAATTAAGCTAAAATCTGCTTAAAATTTTTCAGATAAAATAAAAAAAGTTTGAGTTGAAATTTATTAAGAATTTTTCGGATTAAACAATATTCAAGTTTGAATTAAAATTCGTTTAGAATTTTTCAGATTTAAAAAAAAAAATTAAGTTGAAATTTAGTTAAAAATTTTCAGATGAAAAACAAATTTTTAATTTGTTTTGAACTTTACAGATTAAAAAAATAACAAGTTTGAGTTAAAATGTGTTCAGAATTTTTCAGATTTAAAAATCAACAAGTTTGAGTCGAAATTTGTTCAGAATTTTTCAGATATAAAAAAAGGCTTAATCAGATATTTGCTTAGAATTTTTCAGATAATAAAAAAGCTTAAGCTGAAATTTGTTTAGAATTTTCTTTAAAAAAACAACAAGTTTGAGTTGAAATTTGCTTAGAGTTTCTCCGATATTTGCCAGTTGCCTGCGCCTGAGCTTAATTGATTTTTGTGCCTTGCGTCCTTTTGCACTTTGATTGTGCGTGTGTCCCATGTCCTAATATCTATCTATTGGCTTCCACATGCGGATTACTGACGTCAATGGCAGTTGCCTGAAAAGTCTCTGCCAGCTGGGAGATAAGAGCAAGCAGCTCAACTCTGCATGGGAGCTCACTTGCCTAGCTGCCAGACCCTGCTCCACAAAGCGTGTCACATTCTTGCCCCACCTCTCACTCTCTCTCTCTCTCAATATCCTCACTTAATTCACTTGGCCTAGTTGCTTAGCATGCCAAAAAAAAAAAAAAAAAAAAAAAAAACGAACGAAATTAATTAAATACTCAAAACCGAGCAAAAATGCTGTTGCCTGGACCGGTGCTGGAAACTAATTAAAAAGCAATTTCTCAGCATTAGTCTCATAATTTTTACTTGAGGAAACCTTCGGCAACTTCTCTTTATATAGTTTCGCTTTTTTCTCCTTAGTCAGTTATTTGTCTTTGACCATTTTTTTAGCCCCGCTCGCCTCTTAATCTCTTGCATAGGAGAGCAAATTAACAGTTTTCGCCACTTAAGCAGGAAGACAACAAAAAAGAGCGTGGCCAAGGCTAAGCCGTGGCTGGGAGGCGGAAAAGTCCATTTTAATTAAGTTGACTTGTGTGAATGATTTTCCCAAAGTTTTCCGTTTGAACTCAGCCTGGCCAGACGGAGCGCTGAGGGGGTCGCCCCGAGGGCAAACCACGACCAGGTCGGGGAAGCCCCAGACCGCGTGCTGGGAAATGGTAAATGGGCAACAAAAAAAAAAACTGCCAACTGGCAACTAGCAACAAGCCGCAGCTAGAGCCAAAGTTGCGGCACAAAACACTTTTCTAGGCCAAAAGCAAAGCCAACTTAGCGAGTCGTCCAACTTTTTACATGAATTTTACATTTTAATACCCTAACAGGACGTTCGTTCTCATCGCCTGTAAGTCGCACAAAGTCAGCTGTTTAAAGAGAATATATAGACATGTCAAAGATGGGGCTGTTTAACTGAATAAATTTGAAATATTTTGCTTACAATTTTTCTTCTCTGTTCGCTAATGAAAATTGAAAAATATTTAAATTGTTTCCCATGGCGTATACTTGATGTTATTAGGACTAGCGGACGGCAGCAACTTCTCTTTATCATAATTGATTAAATTTTTTTTCTTTTGAAGAGATATCTTTTCAAGCTTTTCAAAAACCCAAGCCTATTCAGGAGGGCATTTATTGTCTATAATAATCCGTCTGAGTGCAGCGACTTCATATATCTTACTCTACGTGCTTTTTACCATATCATCAAAGCACACTGATCTGGCAACGTCGTCAGAGCCGCTCTGGATTTTAGTGTTCCCTAATATCTCACTTATCAATAAGATGCACTAGATCAATAAGATGCAACTGAAAGGTGCTTTAGAATTCGACACATTTATTTAAAGCCTAGTTAAACTAAATCTCTATATTATTTTATCAATTTTTTATGAAAGAGTCTCCTCCCATTCAGCTGCGACTTCCTTCTGTATCTCCCGAACAATAAAACCTTTTACTCCAAAATCCCATTGTCACTTGAGTCAGCATTTTAAAAGCATGAAACCAAACGATATTCTCTTGTGACATATTCAACTCATTGCAAAGCCATAACAGTTCACGGGAAATTAATTTCGAGTAAAGTTACTCCTCGCCAGCTAGGCTAAACTTCCGACTGCCACAGAAGTGTGTCACAACTTGACTTATTTCAATTTGCAGGCAAAGTTTGAACTGCAGAGGGATATACAACCTGCACAGCTAATACTAAATTTCGTTCTGCTAATAAGGTCTTTGATTTATGACTGTGGTAAGCCAGATTTGAGGCGCTGAACTGCTGCCCAGCCGTAAGCCGACTTGCGACCCAGTCAAGGGTGTTTCAACTTCGTCGCTTCAACGGACTTTCTAGATACTTTTGCCGACTATTTTTTGTGCTTTTTATCATTTATCACGTTTCGTTCGGTTTGTTGTTTCACTTTTTAAACATTGCAATCGGCGTTTATTTTGCTTGTTTTTTATTTCTCTTTTTTTATTTTTGTTTTTATTTTATTTTTGATTTTTCTTTTGTTAGTGTAATGTTTTTAATGCTTTAGATACACAGCGTTGTCCGCCGTCGATTCGCATTGTCATTGTCGCTCGAATTTCAGTTTCCTTCTCCGAGCTCCACTTTGCCACTTTCACTTTTGCCTGTGTGGCTGTTGTTGTTACCTTTGGCATCGCCAGTTGTTGTAGGTGGCCCCCGGGCCATGAGCCGCTGTTCCCAGTCACATTTACATATATATTTTGTGCTCTTACTCATGCCCGGCTTCCGGATCTCTCTGCCTCTCGCATCTCTCTGCCTTTATCTCTATCTCTGTCTCACTCTCTCGCTTCAGCTCTTTCTCTCTTCTCTGCTCACTGTTGACGCCTTAAATGTTGACCCAAGCAATCAAGCTGTTATTGTTGCTGCTTTAACTTTACGTCTAATCAATGGGCCATCAGTCATACACACAGCTCAATTCGTTGTGTTGTGGGCGCCCGTCGACTATGCGCTCCACATTTTTAATTACACTTGCGACGCTCGTAAAGTGTGGCAAAAAAGAAATACACTTAAATTGATAACTTTAATTCAGGCATCCCAGGCCTGGCCATAAAGTTGCGAGAGTGCCGCATGAGCCACACGCCAAAAAAGAAAAAAAAAACAGGCCGAACGAGTGTAAGCGACTGAGTCATACTCGTTTGAAAGTCAACTTTTGAGTTGAGCATATGCAATAATTGTAATATACTAAAAAAAAAAATTTTAAAATATATTTAGTGTATCAATTAGTTACAATCATATTCTTAAAGAATTTGGGCACATTAAAACTTAAGCTTTTTATAGACGTACTATTTATGTTTCATTAAAAATATATATTTATTTATAACTAAAAAATAATTATAAGGGACCTTTCCTCAATCACACAATATATACATCTATAAATTTTTCTCTTATTTTAAAAATTTATAAAAAAAACCCAAAAAATGTAAAAGTGTTTCTTTTTCCTTTTTTTATATATATATATTTTTTATATATATTTTTGTATATCTATTTTTTTATATCTATTTTTTATATCTTTTTTTTATATATTTAAAAATTAATACAATTTATAACAAAAGCATTTTTTGATTGTATTTTAATTATTTTTGTAATTTTGTTTTTTTTTTTATTAAAATCACAAAGTGTTCAAGCTTGATAGAGAAAAGTAAGTCGGCCTGTAAAAATAGCGTCTGTGCTTAAATTTATTTCAAGGCCTGAATATTTTACTTTCCTTTGCCAATTAAATTTAGAAAATATTATGCTTGGTTGGAAAGTTATAAATTTTGTCCCCGAAGGTGAGCAAAGGCGCCACTGTGCGTCGCCTGGCGGGCAGAGCTTTATTTTATATACGTATAAATTCCAAGTTTGCTAATGTAGGAGTAAAAAAATTATACTCATCTTAGCAGTAGATTATAAGTCTGCCTAAGAAATCTAATTTTAAATTTATTAGATGCTATCGCAGCCACCGAGGCATGTCCAACTCTTAGATCAAGAGGTTAGCACAGCTATTTCTCCTATGAGCACTAGCAAACATTGCATAATTTTTCCAAATTGGGTCACTCTAATATGTGAGAGAGCAGAAATGAAATATAAGGTACGAAGTAGATCACTATAGCTACAAATTGCAGAAATTGCAATACCAGCCTTATCGATTCGGCAGTTCGTCCATGCCTCAGTCAAACACAAATACAAATTTCAATTCAACTTCAAAAGTACACAGCACAAAAGCCAATATACCCCACTTTGTGTCAAAGAGTATGGGCAAGGGACAAACTATTTTTGGGGGTACTTGCTATTGTGCTGGCGTGCAGCTAGATAGCCGGACGTACATTAATCAGATACGGGTGGTGCTTCTTTGTGGGTGCTGAGGTGCATGTGTGGGCCACCCGCGCGTTTGGCTCTCTGCTACATTTGGCAAGTTTCGGCCGCAACGTTGTCGCCGCTGGAACCCTTTCGCATGCGCTCTGTTGTGGCATTTGGCAGCAGGGCAGCGTCTGTTGTTGCTGCACTTGGCCAATCTACATGGATGTGGCTTTTTCCAGTGGGGCGGCAGCAGCAAATTACTCAGGCGATTTTTCGACTTGTGGAAAATGCTTTACATGCTTTTGGCACTTGAAAATATTGTGATTCTTTCTCCCTCTCTATCGCTTCCTCTCCTTCTCACTTTGGCCCAAATGCATATAGATATAGTTAGACAGCACGTGCTTGTAATTTATACGTTTTCCCCTGGGACCTTGCAGCCCGCTCGCATTCATTGCGCTTTCTTTTGGCCAGCTGGCCTTGATATGCAGCTGGCTGCTTGAGACTGAGGCCAAACAATTGAGTTTCATATATAAGGCAAGTGGCATTAAATGAATCGAAAAGCAGCACAGCCAGCCTGGGCTGTTCTCGGTGTAATCAATCAGGATTCGAAATAAAATAGCAGAAGCAATTTGCGAATTTAAAAGGGAACACTTAAAATTCAATTTGTGGTCGGATAAAAGAAAAACATGATTGTGCAAAGGACAATGGGTAATAAATGTCTCTAAGTAGCCGCAGTCTAAATGCTCTGACAGGCATTGCATCGATTATCAATCAGTCCATTAATCAGTGAGCAAATTTCATTTGTATTCTACAGTGAATACTCTTTAAAATAGTCAGTGATATAGATAGCATGCCTCTATCTGCAATAACAGACTTTGTGTTAAGATTGCAGCTATCATCAATCAATCAATCATCAGTTAACAATCAGGGAGAAAATTTCATTTGATTTCACAAATTCTCTACAGTAAAAACTCTTCTCAATGTAACAGCGGACATGACTATAGCCGAAGATTAAGTACCCCAATATACGTTAAGTTGAAGTCAGCCTTTAGTCAGTCAATCAATCAACTAGTTTCATTAATTTAATTTCATATATTATCTTAAATTGTATACAATAAAAACTCTTTCTTTTCTTGCTTTGAGATCATATCAATCATCAATCAATCAATCATTACCTTGAATATATTTTCCTAATTTCTCCACACTAAAAACACCTCGACACAGTCAATTACTTAGTTAACATGCCCCCAGTGAAGTGCATAAGGAAAATTTGTAGCGAAGCTTTTCGCCAAACAGAAACCCGAAACGTGCGCAAAATATCGCGTGATGGATGAAAATGTGTTTGACCCTTATTTAAGTGGGGTATTCCTTGAGGTTCGCCTGGCAACTAGGGCGCAGCATCGCAGCTGTGGATTTTGGGCTTCGGTTTGGGCCAATTTAATTGGCAGGCAGGCGCTCGGCTCTCAGCTCTCAGCTCCTGGCTCTTGGCCGGCTTCCCAACAGGTTTATGACACTTTCGGCGTTATAATTAATTGCGCGCGTTTTCCTTGAGCACCCCCTTTCGCGGCCTGGACACGCCCTGCCCAGACACGAGAGCCTTAATTATAATGTATGTTTGTCGTAAAAGTAAAAGTCGCGTCACGTCCACATGAAGAGCCGCAAGGAACGCAAACATTCGTCAAACTTCCAGCTGCCACGCCCACCGAAAAAAGAAGCATTTATATATATATAGTACACACTTGGCTTTAATTTTATTCGGTTTTATCGCCCAATATGGCTTACCGCAGGATGGAACTCCTTGCTGCTGCTCCTTGATTATTTTTTATGGCTTCTGGATGTTTACGAGCGCTGCCCCCACTTTGTTATTTCTTAATATTTTCATTGGGTTTACCTGTGCGAATTTTACATTTAATTCGGCCCGCAAAGTTTGGCCATAAAGTGGGGCAGCACAAATTAGTTGCTGATTAGTTTAAGGCATTGTTGAACGTTCGGCTGCAATTCGTTTAGGCCACTTTATGGAAAGCCTTGTTAAGTGGATCAAAGCCAGCAAAAACTTTTCACATTTCGTCGGCGCAACACTTTCGTAATTGTTTGGCAATTAACACTGCGCTCCATTACACTGCCCCACGGGACGTGTCCACAGCTCAACAAGAAAGTTACATCGGGCCATGGGCAATGGGCAATGGGCAGCGGGCAGTGGGCATCCCGAAGCACGCGCTAATCGATAGACCAATGAATTGATTAATGACTTTCGATACCAATTTTGACAGTGATTAACTGTTTAATGCAACCAACTTTACGTTTTCGTTTTTACTCTATTTCCATAAACCAATTTGCAACTTGATTAAGCGTTTTCTTCTCCACCGCTGACATAGAAAGCTCCAAAGCTACAAATCTAAACACTCTCCCTCGTGTATTCCTGGTATTTCTAATTTTTAGCATAGCCAAATCGATTTTCACGCGAAATTCCATTGAACGAGATTTGTGGGTTACGATAATCAATAATTGGCTTAGATTAGCAACAAGAAAATCTTTTAATAAAAGTTCAATGTTTTTGGAAATGTATTTGATATTAAAGTATTATTCTTATTATTATTATTTTTAATAATAAAAATATTATTATTATTATTATTATTTTTATTATTATTATTATTATTATTATTATTATTATTATTATTATTATTATTATTATTATTATTATTTCAAAAATATAAAAAAAAATTCTTTTAATTTTTTATTTATTTTCAATTATATTTTGGCTCGAATATAATATTTTAAATATTATATAAAAATTATATATTTCATTATTTTAATAAATATTTATTTAATAAATTGAATTTTAAATTTTAGATTTCTGTTGACTTTCACGTCAAAGAATTCTCCTTAGAGACTTAGCTATACAGTCAGTGCCTATCATATGGACTACATTCAAGCGCATTCAAAAGTCGACTTATTGCAAGCAAAACTAGTTCTCCCTCAACTTTAATATAATTTAATTGTAACTGTTTGTCTTGGACCTGTTCGCTCTTAATAGCCTCCGTTCCCAAGTCGCAGACAGTAAATAAATAAAAAGTAAATCTTCAAAAACGGCGTGAACAATAATAATAGCCCTACAATGGCATTATGGCAGTTGCCCAAAAAATATAAAAAAGTAGTACAAAAAATTGCAATCAAGCATCTTAATGCGCTTAGCTCGCCTTTGCAGCCCAGCCCGAATGGTTTTGCCGGCCGTTGCGGAAGCTGAAGCCGCTTTCGGGCTCACGTTTCGCTGATTGGACAGTTTTGATGTCTGCCCCGTTGGCCGACACAGAAATTAAGCCTTCGAAAAAATGACAAAAACAAGTACCAAAAATAAAAATAATCAAATCATTTGAAACTGTTTTGTTTTTGGCCACTTTTTGGACAGATGAAAGTTGCGGCCTATTGTCTGTGTTTCGTCATAGTTTGCATTTGACAGTTATCCGATGATTACCTCAGATTTCCAGCCCACATACACATGTTTGTTATGTATTACGGCCAATGCTTATGCGCTCAATTTGTGTGATTTGGAGGGCTTTGCTGTAAGCGCTATAAGAGCTCTAAGCGCACAAATTGGCCAGAACAGCTAAACTTGCAGAAAAGAGACTTTTATAAATGGGAAAATGGCTGGCTTAGAGGCAATACATATTATTGAATATAAATTTGTATGTATTCAATTATGTTATTATATTTTTGTTTTATCATATTTTTTTCGATTTCGAATTGATTTTTATTCTCGTTCAGAAGGGGAAAAGGGCAAAGGTGTTTGTGTGCGATTTGTATTTTTTGTTGTACGTCTGGCTGTTCGCATAAAATTGAACTATATTTAGTATGCTACAGACTTGAAGATGGAACATATACTCGTTGTTACCCTAGTTTCAAAAAAGTTTTATATTTTCCAAAGCGCTTGTATACCCCTTGCAAGCGCTTCGGAAAATATAAAACTTTTTTGAAAAACAGAACATACACACAGACTATATAGAACAACAGAGTTAAAATCTGATTGATTTTTATATACATTTCACTACTTTGGGACAGTGAAAGAATCTGAAGCAGTTGCTCATGTCTGATTGCAACATTGCTATTTATTTTTATAAAGAATTATATAATCCGATCCATAATATTTATAAGATATATTTTTATATATGTATAAAAAAAAATTAAAAAAATATATATATATATTTATTTATATATTTAAAAAAAAAAGTAGAAGATATCTTGTAAATAAATTTAAAATGCAATCAATATCTGTTTTGATATTGTTAGACACAGCTATTAATATTTATTAATATTAGTCATTAATTTTAGTTAGTATGCACTTAAAAAAGCTTTCTTTCCACCGCCTAATTATTATAAATTACTGCAAATTATTCATTGACAAAAATCTCTAAAAATAGAACTAACAAAAATCAAACTCATTTCACCTTTGATTCAAGTCGATTTTTCTCTATTATGTTGGAGTGCACACTTAGGGTGCATAATCAAATTGGCAAACACTTAAATATCAATCAAGTTGGGCAGCCGTCACTCAGCACATTAATTAAACAAAAGCCGGCGACGTCCAGTCCATTTACAACTGTGCGACGTGCCAAGAAATTTAATTAGCGAAAAATGTTTGACGCAAAACTTTTGCCGCCGTCGCCGTCGCCATCGCCTCGCCACGCGGCGCATCAAAATCGAAATCAGTCTCAGATTTTCCGTTCGCATTTCTCAATTCTCGAGCGATTGCCCGTCATTTGTCAGTCTGACCTCTGGGCCGGCGGCGTCTTCGGTCTTCACTTTTAATGAATTACAACATGCAGCAAATGAACTTATTTTTTATGTAAGCGCCAGACGCGGCATTTGGCTTTATGGCTGGACCCGGGCATAAACGTAAACATAACCGTAACCGTAAACGTAAAGCCAAACGTAACCGGTTCAGGTGACCGCGCTAAAAGTCAAAGTGTCAAATAGTTGATGCGATCTGCTGCCGTTGCTGCTGCTGTTGCTGCTGCCGTTGCAGCTGCTGACAATTAAGCGGCTGGCAAAAGTTAGATCTGAAGCAAATTATCTTAACGTACCGCAAAGTTGCCAGACATTCCACAAACACGGCGTCAGCCAAGCCCCCAAGCCAAGCCAAGTGAACTCGCCACCAGGCGTTGCATGATTATATTTTCATTAAATGCAATTTGCCACACTCAGCCATTAGCTTTGTCTCGGCCATAAAATCGCTTCCTATTGATAGGTATTTATAGTTCAACCTCATTGTATCTGCATGCCACAGTAGTTGCCCAGGCAACCAGCAATATCGAGCATATATAGATTTGTGTGTGCACAACGCGGCGTATGATTAATGTTGACATTGCGCACGCAATGCAGAGCTGGAATTCGTTTATGACATGCGTGCAATGGCAGCCAATCGCACAATGCGAGCTCCATCAAAATCAAAGCAGCTAATTAAATAAAAACCTATGAATGTCGTCATGGAATCTGATTCATTAAACATTGCGCTGAGATAGAGAGAGAAAAACAGATGAGGCAAGAGGCAAGGGTAGGCGAGAGCTTGATTAGCTGATGGACTCTGCATTTAAGTGCATTTAAATAAATTTGATTTTTTATTTAAAAAAAAAAGTGTGATAAACAACTTTATGTTTATCAAAATTTTATAGGCAATATCTGCTCAAACACTTATTTTTTTCTAGCATATATATTACACGTTCAATGTTTGGTTTTCTGGTATTCTGTGGGGTCTGGTATCTCACCTATGGGTGCCATTTGGAATGCTCAGTTAATCTGTGTCAGCTGCTTGGCTTTTAGGGTCATCGACTTTTGTCTATTCGTCTGCTGAGATATAATTTTTTTGGCATACTAATAAAGTAGCAGCCATCTCATGCCACAGTGCTGAAGCCGGTGTCTTTTTCTTGCAACCCAAAACTAAAGAAATTCATGAAAGAAAGGCCCCTCAAATGGGAAGATGACGGAGAATACAAAAAGGAACTATTTTTGGAGTGCTTTGAGTACTTGATAGCTATTAGAATAGTTTCCCATGGCGTGTAATTTGAGCGTAAGTTGGATGTGTTTCTCGCGTGTGCCTAAACTCGTTCGCATTGAGGTAGAGAATAGTTCAATGCTCTCTTGCTCTCTTGGATTACTTGTAGGCACCAAAAGAAGGCCACCAATACTAAATTCAAGCTCAAAATAGAAACAGGAATCTATATTTATGCCTATAATATTTTTATGAAATATTATTTTATGTATTGTACTATATGGATATAAGCTGTGTCTTAAAGGATAACATGAAGGGTACGAAGTTCTCCCTTAATGTTAAATATTTTCTATGTAATTCGATTTGAAGTCTCAACATTTTTTTTTCTATTATACTCTCTTAAATACTTTCTCAAATAAAATAAAATTGAGCTCAAATTGCCTATCAGTTTTTCATGTAGGCCAATTCGCACCACTTCTTTGCAGACAACCAGAAAAGAGCTTGGTATTAAAGCGACTTTTTCAAAGGTTAAACATTAAATTTTATATTTGTTTATATATCATTTTTTTATGCAATATTCAAGCATAAAAATAAATTTGAAGCATATGCTCTAGTTGAATATATATATGAATATTTCTTCAGCTGCTGCTTACATAATCGTCAAATACCCTTTGTTAGCGCTGTAATAATCCGCTCAAATTACAAATGAGCTCTTGACTCTGGCAACATTTGGCCTTAGATTTTTATTCAGCTCACATGTTGCTGCTGCTGCTGCTGCAGAAAAAAGCAGTTAGCAAGTTACATATGTAAATATGGTCGCAATATTTGCCGGAATTATGCGATAAACATTTAGTGTGCCATTCGGGCAGCATCTGAATTCAATTGAATCTCGCATATGAATCGATTATCGTCGTTTAGCCTGACACGCGCTTCGCCTGTAGCCAGGGCACTTCGGTGGCTGCCACATTTGGTTGCAACTGTTGCCAGCTGATTGGCAAATGTGCTTTAACAGCCATGTCGTGCCAGGCACACACACACACACACACTCACGTCAAATGTGCTCCACATGATGAGCACATCATAAAAGTGAACTAAACTGAGCTGAAACGAGCTGCTATAGTCCGATGTGGCTTATTACATCATCTGCCATGCGGGCCGAAAGTTTGTGCACTTTGCAAAAATGGAAATTAGCTGAAGCCCAAAATTGGCCAAGAACACTTAAGTGTTCTATTAGCTGCAGTGAATTAGCGAGCCAATAACGAGTTAAGCGAGTGAGTGCTGCATCGAGACTACTAAAAGTTGAATGGGGCCCTGATTTAGGGAAATGGCGAATGACACGAAAAACTGTTTAGACTTGAGAAAGCCAAGAGAGAAAAGAGAGGTCAAACAATAAACATTTTTTTTGAATATTCTTTAAATTTATTTTATTTTAAAAATATATAAAAATCCACAAGACTTCAATATATAGAGGCTTATCGATTTTTTATATATTTTTCAAATTATTATCTATTGTATTGAGGCCTATCAAACTTGTATACAATTTTCCAATTTAAAGAAAATACAAATAATTTAAACAGGTCAGAACAGCACAACAACAGATCTGTAAAGAATTCCAAATTTAAATAATGTTGTCGATTTTTTTATTGAAAAATAAACCTTTGACTGCGTTGGACTAAAATATTGTGCAACAATTTGATGACCTAAAATCAATTTTTAAAAAAAGTTTCAATAAACAAACTTTAGAAAAATCTAATTCTCTCAATTAATTTTTCAGAATTTTTGTATGCAAAATCAGTATTAAATATAATAAATTTGTTTAACAGATTTGGTTTGCAAAATGAATATTAAATATAATAATTTTTTAACAGAATCAAGCTGTAATACTAAATTAATTTAAAAGACGAACCATGTAGAAATTAGCAAATGTAACAAATGTAAATTAAACTTAGCCCCAATTTATGCAGACCCGAAAGTTTAACAAAGGGAAAATATTTTAAGAACTTCAAAATCTATTTTTATTTTGATTCTTTTTATTTTTTTTAAAAAAGCCAAAATCTATAAAAAAAAACCCTTTTCTTTAATATGAAAATTTAAAATAAAAGAAATATATATATTCAATTGATTTTGAGCATAGAACTTCTTGAAAAATGTGTAAAGGCTACAAAGAACTTTCTAAAAAAAAAGGAACAAAAAAGCATTTTCATACAAAGTTCTAATGCAACGTCAATGTGAAAGGCAAAAGAAATGGCAAACAGTCGAGATAAGAAAGTTTTGGCAAATTTATGCAAGTTTAGGGACTTGCAGCTCTGAAAGTTTTACATGTTCAAATTGTCATGGCTCGACAGGCTTGAAGCAATACATACAGCAGCTACTTGAGTTGTGCTGAGCAATGAAAGAGCGAAAGCGGAGCAAAGCGAAATCGAGGGCGATAATCCAATTTGAGTTATGGCTTCTTAATGAAGCGCATCGAGTGGCTCAGAGGTCAGCGACGCTTGAGGAGTGGACACTGTTAGGTAGACACCCGTCCGAGCCAAGGCAGTTAACCCACGTTCAAGCTAAATTCAGTGCCAAAAGATTTATTCGCTCAACTTGGGCGAAGAGCGTTTAACCATTTAATGGCTCATAATTTTATGGAGTGCCGAAAATAAAGTCAACCAACTACCTAATGAAAAACCGCATAAAAATCGCTTTTACTGGCGCCGCTCAAGGACTCTCGTCGAGCCACTTTAATTTAGTATTTATTTAAGTTTCAGCCAGTCAAAGTCAGCTGTGCTTAAGACAACTTCTTTATGTGTCCATAATTAGACGAGCCCATGCCATTCCGCCCCCCGCTGCTTGGGGCAACTCTTTAAGCTACATTTAGTTCAGAGTAGATTAAGGCCGTTGGCGTTGTTCCTGATAAATTGGGCGTATGTCTGGCCTGTGCTTCCGTTGCGCATAAATCAGGTTAAACGTTGACCCCGTTTTAATGGACAGACGCCATGCGGCCACACGTGCAGCCATTGTTGCCACAGTTGCCACAGTTGCCGCAAAGACAAAGAGGATGTGGCTGGCTGTGGGGCGCGTGAACTTTGAACCGCAGCTAATGTCAAAGCCACCGAGACGAGGCAGGGCAGCTCCTAATATAAAAATACGGACTTTATTGCGTCTCACTCTAATTCCCTCACCGCTCTGCTCTGCTCTTTCAGATGATTAAAATGATGCTGACGGTCGTAATTGTATTCACAAGCTGCTGGCTACCGTTCAACATACTACAGGTGGGTCCGCCTCTGGTGGTTGCTCTGACAGCAAATTAGCCACAAGGCGCACAAATCTTACTTAAATTACATGAATCCGTCTGTCTCTTTCTCTTGCAGCTAATGCTTAACGATGAGGAGTTTGCCAACTGGAAACCCTTGCCGTACGTCTGGTTCGCCTTCCACTGGCTAGCCATGTCGCACAGCTGCTACAATCCCATCATCTACTGCTATATGAACGCCCGGTTCCGTGGCGGCTTCCTACAGATCATGTACCGAGTGCCCGGACTGCGACGCTGCTGCTGCCTGCATCGCTATCTGCGCAGTCGCGGCGAGCGCAGCTATGAAGCTACCGGTGAGATGACCTTCAAGTACAATCGCCGAAATGGCGATGGTCTAGTAAGGAAACCTAAAATACGCATTAGGTGCCACCTCCCTTCTTCTACTTCTCTACAACTCTAAATATTTCTATTCAAATCTATTTGTCTTGACGTTATAATGCCAGAAAAAATTTTTTAAAAAAATCAATTAAAAGAAAAATAATACAAAGTAATCTTTGGCAAGCCGAAGTGCATATAGCCTGGTAGATCATGTGAAATTGTAGATCAAGTTGGAATTATGGCATTAGAGCTCTGATCTGATGAGCTTTGCTCAGTAGATTTCAAAGACATGAAAATGTATTTATTCAGAAAAACTTTTTAAATTAGAATTATCAACAAAAAATAGAAAAAAAAATTTAAAAAAAGCCAAAAATAAATTTGTATAGATTTATTTTTTATGGCTATATAATGGTATTATTCCGATCTTTTTAAGATTCTGTTTTCCTTATAAGCTTCTTGGAGCTCAAGTATAATATTTTCATGATAAGAGACAAGCTTTTCATGCCTAATTTATACTTATTCTGATGACAACCATAACTTTTTCCACTTTGATATACAATAGAATAATATTTACTAAAAATGTATTAGGTTACTATCATAATTACCATAATTTCTTCCATTATAAAAAAGTAGAATATTTATAAAATTTAAAGAAATATATATACACTTTGATATTATTACTTCGAGTCTCACTCAAGATTGATAGGGCTTCAAGAGTTTTCAAGCCCATCCACAATGAATTCCAACAAGAGTTATCAAGTCACTCACAATGCAAAAGTCTGATTGACACACAGCTGTTAACATCCTTCTCTACTTTCGCATAACTCCAGTTCCATATAACCCATCTATCTACAAGGCTATACAAACAACAATAATTCGGCATACTTCGTTAGTTAGTTTCTATACTGAGTAGTTAGTTCCCCAACTCGTCCTTCATCCCAGGCAAATGTTAAAGCATGTTGCACACACACAGCGCACAAACAATCCCAGAAATGCATGCGTAGGCACCTAGCTAATGAAGTTATAATACTTATCAAATTTATTTCAAATACTTTAACAACTTTCAATTAAATGTTTGTTAATTGCCGCCGTTGTTGTTGCTGTCTTTTGTGTATTCCACGCCACCTACAAAGGAACGGAAGATGCATTCCACCTACATCGTGTGAACACCTGCACCACCTACATCAGCACAAGGCGAAAGCTGCGCACAAATTCTATGCAAATGGTGAGTGACGCTGGCTTAATTACCTTTTTCAATTTCTTGTCTATATTATACTGAACTATCCCCTCTTTAGAGCCAATTTTCATGTGCGGAGACCACAGTGTTGCGGTAGCTCCCGATGTCGCAGAGATGCTGCCACCCAACGAGCTCCAGCCGCGGCGACCCGCTGGTGCGTTTCAACTGAACGGCGCCAGCTACCTGTGCTCCACCCAGTTCTGAACTCACCTTGCAAACCAAAGATGCGCTGAATCTCCATTGATGTCTAGTGCAAACGTCTAGAAAAAAACACAAAAAATGAGTTGAGTGTCTACATACTTATATGGCTAAGTGTATATTCCCGTATAAATGTTAACTCAATGTAAATGTATAAAAAGTGTATATTACGAATAATCCTTAATAAATGTGCATAGAAATTCCACTAAATATTAAAGATTTATTAATTAAATCAATATTTAAAAAAAAATATGTTTATATAATTATTGAAATTTATTTAACTAATTTAAATAAATATTAAAAAGCAAACATTATAAAAATATGTAAAAATAAAAAACAAAAACATTAGTAACTAATTTGAATAATGATTGAAAAAAAAAAATTATGTAAAAGAAACATCTGTCAACGACTCCCACGTCAAACAGACTATAAAAAAATTTTATTGACTTATTATCATACAAATTAAAATTTAATAATAATAAATATGAAAATATTTTTAAAAAAAATTGATGACAAATAAAATATTAAAAAACTAGAATATATATCAATTTTAAAAAAAGTTTTAAAATTAAATTAATAAAAACAGATAGAAAAATATTTATATAAATAACCATAAGTCAACGACTTCTATCGCAATAATAATCAAACACTAAATAAAAATAAAAAATAAAAATAAATAAATCCATCCATTCATACTTTAAAGAGTTTTCAAAGCTGGCATACTAATTTAAATAATAATCATTAAATATATAAGAAATATATATACAAATATTTCTATTAATAAAACAAATGTCAGTGACTGCCATATCAAATAATAAGTAAATATTTATAACAAATAAAAAATATATAAATATATATAAACCAATGTAACATATGAATATAAAAGAAATATCTTTGACTGCTACTTCGAACAGCTTGCCAAGCTGCCACGCACATAATGCAAATTTATAGTGAATAAACAAAAAAATAATAAATAAAAAAATATAAATAAATATATACAAAATGTATATAAATGAAACATCTGTCAGCGACTCTGATTGCACAGCGCATTCGATTCTGCACCACGCACAGCGCGATGGCCGCTGGCTGCGAGGTGGAATTTAATTTATTTTGACGCACAAAAGTATGCTGCACTTTCTGGCGCTGGCTCCGTGCAGGCGCAAAATGTGTTGCCTGCTTTCGAGCGCTGCATTCATTATAAATTACGCATACGCAATGTTGGCCCTAATTGAATTCGCGCAGCTGCCAATGTGCATTACGCGCATTTGTAAGTACATCAGAAAATTCCCTTTATTGGCCTAATACCATTATCAAAAAAAAAACGCAATAGTTCCATTAGCTAGTATTCTATGCGTAATACGTATACAAATTGATGTAGAAAAATCACTTGACTGCTGTGTGCGGCTCATCACCAGATGCGGCATTTGGGCTGGTCCGGGTTCATGGCTGTGCCCCGGCTGCACTTGAATGTGCGCGCAAACTCCTCGGAATTGGACAGCACGCCTTTGAGTCGCATCTGACCCGGACAGTGCGAGTCCTCGAGCGCATACCGCGATGCGGCCGGCGTATAGGTCTCGCACCACAGATTCCCGAATGCGATGAAGAATAGCTGCTCGTGCGTATAGTGCTCCAGGCCGGGCAGCTTTAGGCGCTCGCGGCCCACCTCCTTCACGTAGAGCCGATACGCCAGATAGGCCTCCCGCATGCCGCCATTGTCCGCAATGTTCTCGCCGAGCGTCAGCTCGCCATCAATCTGCAAGCAGGCCGAAATATGTGTATTGATTGGAGCGACTCGCCTCCGTTGCCATGCTTACGTATTCCCCAATATCCGGCAGATAGTAGCGACTGTACTGTTCCACGAAACATTCCGTTCGATTGACGTACTCGTTGATTGTCTGGTTCGACCACCATTCGACCATGTTGCCCTCCTTGTCGAAGCGCCGGCCGCTGTCATCGAAACCGTGCGTCAGCTCATGGCCCAATATCGTACCAATCGAGCCGTAATTCAAGGCTCTAACAAGGATGCGTTCGAACAAATGTAATTGAGTCGCTATCTTAAGGGATTAAAGCGCCAAGATTAAGTGCAGAGTGGGCAGCGGTCACTGCCAACAGTGCAGAGTGCGGAGTGCTGAGTGCGAGGTGCAGACTAATGTAACCAGTGCTTGAGACTACGTGCTTGATTAGGGGCGCGGCCATTCCAACTTACTCGAGGCCAAGGTCGTAGAACGGATATTGCAGAATGGCAATGGGCACAGCTGCAATAGGGAGAAGGAAGAAAGAGATTATAAGTTGGATTACGACAATGATTGACGGCTAGATATCCTCTAGGTTGCTTAAGAAAGGCTTTACAGTGCGTCGTGGTGATATTTACTGACTAGTAGATATCCTGTTACTAGTTAAAAAATGACTCAAAATTTATTCTCTATTATTAGCAGACTACTAGATACCCTATGATTGGAATCAGAATAAATTATGCGAGATTACCAGGCAGGTCGATACCCTGTAACTAGCGTAGCAATGGTGCTAATATTATATTACATAATATTGACTGACTTCTCAATATCCTGCAACTAGCTTAAAAAAGAACTGAGTGCATATAATGTGACAATGACTGATAAATATTCTCGAAGTAGTTTAAAAATTTACTTGAGGGTATTTTTATGATGTTGGTAGACTGGACCTATAACTAATTTAAAACCCGTAAGAAGTCTATAATGTGAGTATGACTGACTGGTAAATACCTTGCAACTCGTTTAAAATGCTTTCAGCAACTAAATATTATCTAACATTGATTGACTGCTAGATACCCTGTAATTGCAGTCAAAGAAATTTATAATAAATTATGTGGGACTGCCAGACTTCTAAATACTTTCTAGCTCGATTAAAAACTTACTAAAATTACATTATGTGACTTTGACTGACTAGTAAATATCCTTTAACTAGTTTAAAATGTTATCTCGAATCGGGTGATGTTTACTGTCTGCTGAATACCCTGTATTTAGTTTTAAAATTACTTAGAATCAAATATGTCACATTGCCTGGCTGGAAAATACCCTGAACAAGGTGCATAAACACTACGTGGAATTACAAAATACCCTAAAATTAATGTCAGTTTTACAGTATAATTTTCACAAGTTTTAAATTTCCTGACTATTAGATATCCTTTAATCAACACTTACTTATTTCACTTACATTTAGAGAAGCTCCCTATATATTTGCAACATTCAGTGCGAAAGCAAAAATTGTAATAATTATCGATAATTATCGATAATTGCACTTGTAGCTGAAAATGCACTTGATTGAACCAATCAGACCTGTTATCTTTCTAAGCCTAACTGTCATGTGTCTGTCACACAGGCTGCCACAAGGCCCCATTACGGCAACTTAATGGACGTGGTGGGTAATGCAATGAAATGATTAAAATGACCGCACGAATGCATCCAACTTACTAATGGCATTCGATTGGAACGTATGGAAAGCATTCACATTGGACGGCGAGGTCGCCCAGCCGATGGGCTCCGGCTTGTCCATATCGTTGATTTTGGCCAGCATTTGCCAGTGCACAAAGCCCATTAGGTTCTCCAGATGAGTGCTCGCGTTGACCTTGACGCCCTCGTAGTGGGCGTTGAGGGCGGTGGCGTTGGTCAGCCAGGGGGGGAAGCCAATGAAGCTCTTCATCTCGGCCGACTTCTGCACCGTCTGCCGCTTGGTGGCCGCGTCCATCCAGTTGGTGGCGCGCACCAGTCGATCGAACGAGCGCCGTATGTCGCTCAGCATGCGCTCCACGCGCGGCAGCGTCTCCCGCGTGAAGCGCTCGTCGGCCAGCACATAACTCACGGCCATGCCGAACAGCGTGTTCACGCCGTGGGCACAGTAGAGGGAGCGCGGCGTGCTGCCCTCGGTGCCGATGACCAGGCGCATGTACTCCGCGTGCAGCAGCCGCATGTCGCTGGTCGTGTGCAGCACCAGCTCCTCGAGGGCACTCAGCCACAGATAGGACTCGATGTGCGCCGCGGGCGTCTCGTGCAGATACTCCACGATGTGCTGCAGATAGTAAATGTCCGCCTGGCTGGTTATTATAGTCATATTGGTGAGGTTCATCGTGGACGCGTGCCGCGTGCCCTCGAGCAGCAGCTGCATGTAGCGCAGCCAAATGGGCATCGATTGCGGCGCAATATTTTTATCCGTCTGATTCTGTAGGTTCATTAGCGAAATGTAAACGATATCCTCGACGGGATTGCTCGACGGCTTCGTTATGTTCTCTGCCGCCTCCTTCAGCTGGGAATGCAAATAAATCTCTCTTTACCGGATGGGATTTAAGTGAGAGTTGCGGCACTAACCGTATGAATCTTGCGCGCCACCTTGACGGCCTGCATTACCAGGTCCTTGATGCCCAGCGTCGCCTCCTCCTGGTTGACCTCCGGGTCCACATAGAGCAGATACTTCTCGATTACCTTGCGCACGTACATCACATAGGCGGACATGCCCGCGCTGGTCTGCTTGCTGGCCTCCTCCTCGTCCTCCACCGTGTCGTGGTCGTCGTTGTCGTCGCTCTCGTCCATGTTCTGCATGTAGATGGTGCGTCTGTGGATCCGGCGCAGCAGCTTGTGCGAATCATCATTGTTGCTGCAAGAGAATTCAGGAATTTATTAAGTGGAAATAAAGTTAAGGCTCCGCCACTCACAAGGGAAATGCGGACTCCGTTTCGGGCGTGCCCAGCGCAATGCGATTCTGGGTGCGATTCAGGGGATCGGGAAACACATCGAAGCCCACTATGAGGTCCACGCTGAGGTGACGCTTGATGGCCACCACCGTGTCCAGCCAGTTGTAGGTGTAGTTGGTCGTCTCCGCGGCATACTTGGAGCCACTGCTGAGGGTTAGGTTCAGCGCCGAGGGCAGCAGCGGCAGCTTGAACTGGCGCAGGTAGTGGACGAGCGGCTCCAGGTCGCGCTCGTCCAGCAGATCCGTGTCCATGCAGCCGCGGTACATCGTCTTGGCCATGCCCACCGCTGCTGGCTCGGCGCTGCTGATGTTCGACTGCAGAAAGGAGCGCACCAGCCGCATTATATGCGCCTGCCGCTCGCGGAACCAGTCGTTCGACGTGGCCGAGTCGGGGCGCGGATGCTCGTCGGCCCAGCGGCCGCAGGTGAATTTGTAAAAGTCCTCGCAGGGATCAGTCTGTTCGTCCATGGCATAGATGAGGCTGGCCGCTGTGCGGATGCACTCCTTGCTCCGGCATATATGGCTAGATTTCTTAACTAAAAGACGAAGCATTTTTGATTGATTGATTGATGGATTAATCCCCAAAGGCTGATTGATCCTACTCACATGTTACGCTTAAGACTATGATTGTTATTAGCAGAATGATTACGAGCGCGGCCAGCAGGCCCAGCACAACTTTGTGATAATATCTGCGACGAAATCTGCAAAGGATGGAAAGGTTAGGATTTATTTCGTCATCCAGTGGAGCGAGCACCTACTTGGACTGGACGCCAACTAGGTTGGAGTTGATGGCCGCCTCGTAGGGCAGCTGCTTGCTCTGCGCACTGTCCCCATGTCCGTTTTCGCTGAAAGCACGCACCGGCGCCAGTTGGCCAGACAAAAGATTTCGATTAGCTGTAATCGCCAGACATTACGTGTTCATTAGTTATACGAATCGACGGCAATAGATCTCAGATATTATGTCTAGTCCTTCTCTTTTGTTTTCGTTGAAAATTTATTAAAACTAATTAGTTTTCCGTTGTCTATTTAGATGTCCATCATCTGTCATGCTCCTTACCCATATATATTGCTGTCTAATCTTGATCCATTTGGCTACAACCGCCCCCAACCCGAGTCGGACGATACGGAAAATTGTGTGCCATAATGCATTCACCTGTCACAGCCAAATGCAATACGCATTAACTATGCACTGGTTCAATGCACTGCAAATGTTTTGCGTGTCCCGCCACATTAAACTAATTTTAAAGCGCACCCAGATATGTTTATATACCAAGCATGCATAGCTAACACTATGTACAGATATAGATAGAGATATACATAGACAGAAAAGTCCAGTTTTGGACTAATTCGTAGAAATATTTCTGTGTATAAGGCTAAAATTGTAAAATCAATTCACTTTGGACAACTATTTATATAATAGAAATTAATTTGAATACCCTAGGTCCATTGAAAATGTGAAAACAGACTAAAATGAGATTGAGAATATATATTCCTGATATACACAATGAGATAAGTCTATTTATCCGTATATTTGCCTGACTGTCCGTCCGTCTGTCCGTCTGTCCGTCCGTCTGTCCGTCCATCAATCCGTCCGTCCGTCAGGCTGTGTGTCTGTCCGTCCGTCAATCCGTCCGTCCGTCTGTCCGTCCTTTTGTCTGCCCGTTCGTCTGTCAATCCGTCCGTCTGTCAATCCGTCCGTCTGTCAATCCGTCCGTCTGTCTATACGTCCATCTGTCCGTCCGTCCGTCCGTACGTAAAAACTAGTTTTTAGTGACATTTTATAGGAAACCCTTAAAATGGGAATTATTTTTAATATTTCATAACTTTATATGAATAATACTACTTTGTTTGACAGCCTATTTCATTATTGATAATTGATTTTATTGAATTTTGACTTGACATTTTATTGTACTCTCGTACAACGTTTGCAAATTGTTGAAATTGTTGATCAAAATAATGCTTCGTCTATTTAATGGCGTGCTCAATGATTAAGCCCTTGTTTTGGTTTAAAAGAGGCGAAAATAGCTGTAATTGAAATACCATTACACATACAGCAAATGACTATTTGGTGCGCTTTGTGATGTGGCGGAGTCATTGGTGCATACGTCCTTAAAGACAATGGTGGTCGCGATTGTAACGATTTAGTGTTTTAAATGAATAAGCCTTGGCTACCAAAAGGAAATATATAATAATGTCATGAATTTTTTACCTACTAACCGACATTGAATGGATATTTAAAATGTATTTATTTATTTTATTATGATTTAAACAATTTCAAATTACAATATCCATATAATATACCATTATTATTATATAAATAATTTTTATATTTGTTGCTTATTTCTCTTATATTTTTATAAAAATATAAGACATATTTCTTTTACTATTTATAAAACGGATCCTCAACTACCCCATTCAGAAACTCTATATAATATCAGCCGTAGACACTAGTAGTAAAAAATATCTGGCTTATACTACATTCCAGTTAGGCTTTCTCATATTTGTCAAGACTCTAAAAATTCATAAATTTTTCTTTTAATTCTTTTTAAATTTTATAATGTCGCTAATTCTACCTTTGCTAGGCTATGATACGTTCAACCTGGAAATGAACATATACGGCATGGCAGGGGACGTGTATGACATAACAGACTGGATGAAAAATGCCGAGAGCCTAAAGCGATTGATACAGAATCCGTGGGAGGTGATTATGCACATTTGGGCCGCCTTCCTAACCATAGCCATGCTAATTTTCTTGATAAGTCTATTTATAAACGAGAAATCTAAATTCAAATCGAAATCGAAATTGAAATCAAAATTGAAACGTACTAAAAGACAGGATGATACACAGTTCGTGACAGATCTATTGGAAACAGATATTGAAGATGTTGTAAAGGAACAGATAATGGAGAGGGAACAAGACGAGGATGCCGAAACACTTCATCCCGACGCAGATCCAGATGTAGTCAGGCTAAACAGCTAAGCAGAGATCTAGCGGTAGCTGGTAACATTTTCATATTATTTAAGTAGACCCAGTCAGAGTGTATGAATAAAGCTGCAACTGTAGTGGTACTACTCGATCTTATTACTAATCAGCTTCGTCATGCACTGAATGAGCAATCGAATCGTTGTGGTTGAATCTAATTTAGATTTGTACAAAGGTTGACTAATGATTCAGTGAGCTGATTGAAACTAGCAAATTTCCTAAATGCCTTTTATAGGCATATATCTAGTAATAATATATATATATATATGTAAATGCATCCATTAAGAACTATGTCTGAATAGTTCTAGATCGATTGGAATTTCTATTAATTTCTTTTTTTGGTCTTCGGACTTACCTGGCGTCTGCAGTCGCTGCTGCTGCTGCAGACTCTCGTCGAAGTAGACATTGTGGTTGCCGGTGGTCGTCCAGATGCGATTACGTGTATTGGGCGGCGCAGCATCCATATTGGAATGCGATGCACACGTTCCGTTCGGCGCTTAGTTGATCTTGAAACGTTTATTCATTTTCCCGTGTGATTTTTTTTTCACTTTTATTACTTTTTAATTAATTCTCGTGTGGAGTCGTGATAAATTGCTAAGTGTTTTATTAATATGCGGCGGCTATCGCTGAATGTGGTTCACCGGGATACGCACCACATGTTGCGCATACAAATGAAATCGATTTCACGCTGACACAATATCAAATGGCCAAACGCATCAATGCCTGAAGTTCTCCTCGAGCTACTCTGACCTATTCAGGCCGTTGCATAATTGTGCATAATGTGAAATTGAAAAATAAGCCACGGCGGAGTGTTTGGGCGAATAGAAGAGGCACCACGGACTGGCAACACCTGTGCACGACTGAGCTACCGACTGCCGGCGTATTGAAGCCGCGTTGACGCGAGCCAAAGGTTTTTATAAGGCCGCGTCGAGGCAGCGCGACACAGCAACAAACAAATAACAAACAACAGCAACAACTATTCGACGGTGGCAACAACAACAAATCAGGCAACCACCATTAACTCCTTTTGCCATGCAAATGTGCTGCGGCAATTACAAGGCAACAACAACAACAACAATGCGATTGTCTGACTGTCCAGCTGAATATAATATACTCGCAGGACATGTGAGGCATGAATGCTTCCGCATGCTATTGGCACGGCACGGACAGAGTATGTGTGTGCTCGAGCTGCAACTCGAACAAGTTGAGGGCTGGAAAAAAATTGGCCAGATTTATAGCTTATTTATATATGAGGGAAATAATTTATGCAACGAGTATATAAAAATCTATAAAATATAAAATATATTGAAAAGAACTTAAAAAACTGACTTTCCTTTCTTTTTTATGCCATCTTTTATAGTTTCCCGTAAATTTCGCTAGAGCTCTGAGTTGCTTAAGGCCAAGTTTTGTAAACAGCTGCACCGAATAAAGCTTAAAGCAGCAAGTTTATCTATTGACTGCTATAAATAGTTGACTTGAGCAGTAGAACTAAAATTTGCATGTTATAGATAGTTGGCTAACGCCGTAGACCTAGGCCTGTTATGGGCAGGCTGAAATCGTAGTACTTACTTATGCCAGCTCGAAACTAAAGTGCAATAAATATTTTAATTTATAGTTAAATAATTTTATGTAAAACAATTTTAAACACCTTAAATTTTACCTAAATTTACCTAACGTTTTGCACTTATCATTTTATTATTATTTGATGAAATATTTGTTTTATATAGTAAATTCAAGAATTTTATTTTTATATATTTTTTTATAATCAAATAACTTTATCCAAAAACATATATTTTTTAAATAAAATTTTTATTTAAAAAAAAAAACAAAAAAAATGTTTATTTGCTTAAAATAAATTTGAATAAAATAGTTCTCTACACAAAACATAAACGAAATTAAAGAAAGTTGTTTCGATAAAAAAAAAATAAAAAAATGCTCAGTTTTTATTCAGAATAAAGTAATAACTTTCATCCAGAATTAACTGGCGATCTTAGAGATAAATCAGCTGTATATAAAAAGAATAGTGCTAGCTGTAAGAAGTGTAAAAAGGTATACAACAATAGTATTTTTAAAGAATTTTTTAAATATATTTTATTTTGGTATTTGAATTGAAAGATTTTTTAAAATATATATAAGGCTTTGTTAAATAACAAATTTTTTTATATATATATATGTAATGCATTGCTAAGTAAAAAATTTGTTTTTTTGTAAAGACATGGAAGAATATATATGAATATCTACAATAAATTGAATATGCTTTGTCACTATTCCGACCAACCGGTTTGCTTAATTTATTGCTTATATAATTATTTCATTTGCATCCACATGCATGCCCCGGCCAAAGGGTATTTCAAATTCGTTACTATATAAACGTGTATATTTCCAATAGTTTACGGCTGCTTAGGTTGGCCGCGATGGGGGTGTTGGGTGGGGGCTGGGCACAAATCAAAATAATGTCCAGGCCGAAGTTTCGTAATCTGGGGGGAAAAGTCCATTAGAATTGTAACTCTGGGGCGGCCAACTACATATAATTGATAAACGTGTGTCTATGGATAGATGGCCAATGTGTGTGAGCGCCATGATTGATGGGCGGGCAATACCCCAAAGCCTGTTTTAGCTGGCCTTCAAACACAAAATAATAATAATTAAAAGCCAGCTTCGGGACATTTATATATTGTAGGTCTATAATACTCGACAATATTTGGCCAAGGCATTCGCAGGGCTCGACCTAACTTTGACATACTTTGTGGGCTAAATAGTGCGCCTGGAATCAATAAATAATATCGATTTGCCGCGCACCAGGCAACAGACAGCCAACAGCTAACAAACACCAAACTATATGAATGCAGTCGACAGACGAAACGCGCATACGCCCCATGCGCCAGTCCCATGAATGACTGTATCTATGTGTGTGCATGTGTGTCTGTGTGTATTTACACACATCAGCTGTAATTAGTTTACACAGAGTGCGCACAGAATTATTATTAATAAGCAAATGCATGTTTACATGCTGCACACTATGGGCCAATTGCCTTGTTGGCCAAAAAGAAAAAAGTTTACTTTTGACATCGCGTTCGAGTCATTTGGTATGCGAGTTCAAAGAACTTTACTTAAGCTAACTTGCCCACAGACACACAGGCACACATATTTTAGAATCACATGCTAAACACACTGTTTAGTTGGATTTGAATGGGAGTATATAGATTGCCTACGTGGAGACTTGAAATATAATTGTATTATGTGGACTCATTTTTTGAAGTGAGCGTATGGGCTTTGTTTGTTATTAAAGTAGACTCAATTTGTTGTAGAGATAGTTTCTTACATATAAAATATAAAAATATATATATTATATTATATATATTTTTATAAACCTTTTAGCCTATAGAACTAAGAATGTCTTCATATGAAATAAGAATATTTTCTTCAAAAAAAAATATGACAGTTTGGCTTTGACATTCCTTCCTTGATCTTTACAAATAATAAATTAAACTTTCAGTTTGATAGACATTCCATTTTATAGTCAATATATATAGACTTAGCAAACCACTCTTAAAAGAAATTACACTGATTAAACATGACCTTCTTGAAGGCTTAAGTAATCACACAAAAAGGCATTATTTTTGACAAAGACAGATTTTAGCCTTGACGCATTCGCCCCTCGGGAAAAGGTTCAAGCATGAACATGATATTGTCGGCCACCACATACGGGTTTCTTTATCTGCACTGTTGACGCCTTTATCTTCGACTGGACCTCGACAGAGCATTGGGTAATTTACGACCAAGCCCAACATGCAAAACGATAAAGCCATGGGAAAACCACTTGTGCCCTATGCTCCAATTACAAGCCAAGGGAGACCATGGCATTGAAGATAAGTTATTTTTATTTCATTTGTAAGAGAAAAGTTATTACTAGATAAGAATTGGATATGAAGAACGTTGCTCTACGCAGCGTCCATCAGCTCAGCCTAGATCTGTGTAGCTTAAAGGGCAATAAAATAAAATAGATTCAAGAAATTTGAGACTAAATCAATGCCATTATTTTATAAAAAAAATATATAATTTAAATACCTGTAATTAAATGGCAATTTCTGTAAAATACTGCAATTACTACAACTTTAACATCTGCCAAAATTTAGCTCCTTACTTAGTCAGCCCTTAGTTTCACATCTCCTCTGTTTCAATAATTTACAGAGTATTTCGC
The DNA here is from genome assembly GCA_035046225.1 of Drosophila pegasa. NCBI lineage: Eukaryota > Metazoa > Arthropoda > Insecta > Diptera > Drosophilidae > Drosophila > Drosophila pegasa. The sequence goes on along the minus strand of JAWNOD010000398.1, from coordinate 3,992,495 downwards.
AGTCAGTTTCAACTCTTTTAAACACTTTATTTCGAGCACAATATTTTAACATAGCTTTTAAAGTTTTTACTTTATTTATTTTTTTCTTTCATTTTTTTTAACTTAGACTAATTACATGCACTTACACTAGACTTTACATAAAAATTAAGTGGAAAAACAAATTATTTATATTTTTATCTTTTCTTTTTCTTATTTTTTTTTCTTTTTTTTGTGAGCATAAACGCAGCGTCAGTAATAATAATATTTGTTGTAAATGCTAAGCAATTGATTTTTACATTTATGGCTATTCGATGAGTGTTCGCAATTAATATTAGCATTAGTTACATAAAACATATTGATTATTCGTACTTAGATATTAAAGTGCGTTTTATGTGCTTATAAAACAGCTAGTCTACAAAGTATACAAGGGAAATAAAATACAAAAATAAACAATTAAAACCCTAGACAGTTTGGCCTGCCATTCTGTGGTGGGTGAAACGTGTCGCTGTGAATGAAAGCAAGAAAATAATGAAATTATTAGAATAATAATATTGAAATTGAAAATAAATCTTAAAGATATATCAATTTATGCGAAAAATATATATTTGATGGGAGGATATCCCGATAAGTATTATATACAAGAATGAGAGCTAAAATAAATGTTTTGTGACCTAGAGAACATTTTATTTTGATTAACAATAGTTTCAATTATACCATAATAGTTCAATCTCAAAGAGAGCTGACAGTATTACGATCTATCAAGATTTTGGAATATACTGTATCGAATTTGAATTGCATTATATTCAATTCAACTGATTCAACTGAAATCCAACAATCCTATTTTGAAAGCTCTTAAAGAGCTAAGCTGAATCATATACCAAGGTTGGTAAAAAAGCTAAGTATTTTCGGGTTCAATTCTTAAAGAAGCCTGGATAACGATCCATTTCAACCTAATAATCCTGAGCCTACAACTCTTTATAAAATACTTTAGATAAGACAGTCTTCGGTATATATCTTTTTTCGGATATAATGAGTAGCTTTTTTGTAGCTCAATCATATATAAACAAAGTATTTCTTATACATTTTGTAGATCTATCTCTAAATCCAGTTACAATACTTGATACTAGCTCTAAAATGTTTCAACCTAATGCTCGATCTAGTTGACATTGTTTTGAAAGTATGTGTAATGCTTGGGAAGTACAAATGTAGATTTAGTCAGTCGTTGATATTCGTAATGAATATAAGCAAACCAATACAAATTTCGGAAATCTCGGGAAAAAATCGTCGAAAAGCGTGAACGCTTTGTGCTTTCGTTTTCCGATCTATTCGGTCGTTAACTGTTTTTTTTTTTTTGTTTCTATTAATTTTTTACTATACTGCATATATATATACTTCTATATATATATATAAATATTTCGAACAAGTCTTAACCTATATAATAATGGATGGTATGTTGGGAAATCTGAGTGGTCGATTCAAGCAGCTGCAAAATGTGGAGGGGAAGCGCATGGCCATTAAGCTGCTCGGGTTCTATGCGATGGGCTGGACCCTGCGCAAGCTCGTGAAATAAATGGACGCAACTGGACCATAAATCATTTTGCCAAATTTTGTGTGTTATCGAACAATAATATTGCTTACATCAAAATCACATGTGCAGAAATTGGCATGGTTCGTTTTGCTTTCGTTAGGATATGTCCGTCTCTTAGTCTTGTTTTAGGGCTTGCTCTCCACGGAGTATTTGCTCTTGATCACGCACTTGCAGCAGGAGGGGATCTTGAAGGGCTCGTTGGCCACCTCCGGCTGCCCATTGCTGGCATTGTTGATCGTCGCCAGGTGCCGTATCACATAGTGCTGCTTGCACACGGGCACATAGTTGTTGGGAAAGCTATCCAGAAATTGACACGTCTCGCCCTCGTGACTGCAAGTTGAGAGGAAGTTTAGATATAGCAAGATATATCAGAGTAAATGTTCATTCTACTCACTCGCACTCCTCGATCAGTATGCCCTGCTTGAACTCGTCCGTGTTCACTATGTACTGCCACGACTGATCCAGGCGCTGGCCCAGCTTTGGGTACAAGTACCTCACGTGGCTGTTGCACAAGTACATCTCGTCGTCGTTCATCCGCAGCCCGAAGTCCGTGGGCTGCGGCTCGTCGCTGAAGAAGTTGGCGAAGCGACGCGACAGTATGCCCTTCAGGCCGGACAGATCCGGGTAGTTGTTGACCTTGGTGCAGAAGGAGCGACTCTGATTGAAGCCGTCCACGCACAGATCGCCCGTATCGATGGGCGTCGGCCGCGTGGGTCGATACTTATCTATGGAGTCGGGAAACACGATAACTGGATGTTAGGCGAGCGCCAAGGGAGTTGAACGTGTTGTGTCAGCATGATATCGATTTAGTATTTGTTAATTGTATTATTGTATTGGGGAAATGTTTTGCCTCTTCTCATTGTTGTAGTTGTTTTGTAGGCAAGGGTAGGTAATTAAAACATACATTAATACACTGTTCACAAGCGGTTTTAGAGGGGTATATTGGCAGAGAAAATGTGAAGTAGTGCAAGTAGGAAAATCTACTTTTAAGGGACATTTAATTTCTGTTTATTATGATTGATATAATAATGATTGATTGACTGGATAATTGACTGGTTAACCGACTGACTGACTGATCGACTGATTGATCGACTTACTGACTGACTGGCTTAATGACTGAAAGACTGACTGAGATTGGCTGATTGACAGACTGACTGATCGACCGACTTACTGACTGAGTGACTGACTGATTGACTAATCGACTTACTGACTGACTGACTGACTGACTGGCTGAATGACTGAAAGACTGACTGTGAGATTGGCTGATTGACTGACTGACTGATCGACCGACTTACTGACTGAGTGACTGACTCGCTGACTGCCTGACTGACTGACTGACTCACTGACTGCCTGACTGACTGGCTGGCTAACTGACTGATTGACTGACTGACTGACTGAACAAATGTCTCAAAGACACATTGGAGGGGCTTGGAAAGTAGGAAAAGTTGGCATATCTCTTAAGAAAGAAATTTTTTTGTTTGTTTATCATGATTGATTGACAGACCTCCCAAAGGTCTAGAGCACTTATCAGTTGAAAATCTATTATACATTTAAATTTTATATAGCGTAAGATTCTAATAATTACTTCCTCTGTCATATTCGTATTTGTGTTTTAAGTTTTGAAATCTAGAATAGTTGAAAGGAAAATGCTTTAAAAAGATTGATCTTTATTTTCTTAAGCTGGCAACTATATTTTTAGTAGACTCAGTTTAAACATTCGGTGAGTTTTTTGATATGTTTGAGCCCTAAGAAACCTTTGATCTTTTAGAGATTTTTCATAATTTAGAAGTCTTTAAGCGTCCATTCATTGTATATGAATCTTCAGTGAGTTTGATGTAGCTTCCTCTAGATTCATGCTATAAATACATAGAACATTTCGTATTTTGTTTAACCACAGTTAACCACAGCCACTATTTATGTAGTCTTAGTCACGTAGTCTTAGTCACTATGTTATATATAATAAACCTAAAACAAACTTTTCCTTGTAATACTCTCAAGTTTATACGACTTTCTTTCTATACTTTCAAAGCAATTGCATTAGTTAGAGGTTTAGAGCTTTACGTTTCCATTTATGACAAACACCACGACTTTATATACGACACCTCTGGGCTTGTGAACAGTGTATTTGGCAGTCGTTTATGACCGACTGCAAACATAGAGATATTACACTTTGTCAACTTACCATCTGAGATGGGACGACGCGGCTGCTGTGGTTTCTGCTGCGGCGGCGTCGCTGGCTGCTGCTGCTGCTGCGGCGTTGGCTGCTGCTGCAGGGTGTTCTGCAAAGAGACGATCGGATCATTAAAGACAAGATTCAGCTTGCCATCCGGTGAGCGCTGCACTTTGAAGGACTGTTGCTGATGATTCAAGCTCTGATATTGATGGTAGTGCTTGGGCTGGGCCTGAGACGCTGACTGAGACTGAATTTCGCTCTGAGTTTGAGTTTGAATCTGAGTTTGGGTGTGAGTTGTGGTGGTGGTGGTGGTGGTGTTTTGGGCAACCACTGTGGAGATGGGCATGAGAGATGCATCATCGTTCATGGCCGTCGTCTGTGTGTGTAAATTTTGCATTAGTTTTTGTCTCCTTTTATCTCTCCTTCTCTCTCTTAACTATCTTTAAAGCCAAATCAAAAACGAAGCACACACAGCAATACAGAGTGGGTTAGTGGTTGGATGGTTTGATGTGGATGAATGTATGGAGTAGGGAGCAGGGCGGGGGGCGGTGGGCAGTGGCATGGCATGGTGCATCGCCTGACTTACATTGAACAGCATCACACCATGGCCGTCGTGCACTTTGAATATGGAACGAACGCGCTCGTCAATATCCTCGGCGGGCAGCTGCAGCGAAAGTGTCGAAACGAAAAAGTTGGGAAACGCATCAATTTTTGCAGTTCAACAGCAGAAAAGCAACAAAAGCCCAGTGGACAAAGAACAAGAGAGAGAGAACAGAACGGAACAGGAAAGAGAGATAAGATAAGAAAAACATTCAACATAATTATTAGCTCGAGCATTTTTAACATTCAGGACAAAGCACGACTTGGCACACCTCCACCTCTTTGGGGTCCCGCTGCGGCGGCTGCGGCTCCTCCTGCTGCTCCTTGGAGGCCATGTTCAGTAGATGGTGCGAGACAAAGGACATCGTATCCGTGGCGCTGCTGTTCGCTTCTACAGCGACTGCGGCAGCGGCCTCGCTGCGCCGCTTCGACATTTCGCTATTGATACAAACTATCTGAAAGATACATGTGGAACATTTTGTTTTTTCTTTTTTTTTCTGTTTTTTTTGTTTGCGTTTATCAACAAAGCCCAGTGTACAGAGAGGGTAGAGAGGATAGGGTATTAAATAGCGATGATTGTCGCAACGAGCTGCTAATCGTTTCCCAAAACATTGTTTCGTTTGGCAATTGCAACAACAACATTGACAGCAGCTGCCATTCGCCGAGCCGCGCTTGTGTAATCAGCATAAGTGTGTGAGTGAGTGAGTGTGAATGAGCTTATGATATATAAGATATTATATACATATATATAGATAGATAGACCAGGGTATATGGGAGAGGGCAAGGGCGCACAGCACTACCTAATCAAAACTTTTTCATATTTATATGCATGGGCAGACACTATCTCCATATATAGAACTCATATATATACCCTATATATAGGTTTTCTTTATGTTTTCTGTGAGGCTATGCTAGACTTGGCTCAATTACTTAATTATATATCTGCTTGATCTGTAATTATAATATTATTTTTCAATTTGTTGAAGCATTCTACAAAAGCTGTGCAGCTATCTCTGTCTGTCTAGCTCAGCTTGATCTCTAGCTGCTTAGAAATGTTCATAAATAACATTTCTAAAGAGCTGTTCTATTAACTTTATACCCTACACATGAGGTACTTAAATTTTAGAAACGTTAATAAATTATCTTTCTAAAGAGCTTTTCTATTAACTTTATACCCTACACATAAGGTACTTAAATTTTAGAAACGTTAATAAATTACATTTCTAAAGAGCTGTCCTAACTAACTTTATACCCTACACTTAAGGTATTTAAATTTTGAGCACAAACATGTCACAGCTGTATTTCAGTCTACCTCCATCTATGCACATTAAATAATAGATATTGGGAAAACAAAGTCAACTGAGATCGCATTTGCTGGAAATGAAGACATAATATTGACGTCAAGTCCATTATTGACATGAGTCAAGCCTCAGACAATAAACAAAGTGCCAACACGCATCGCACACCAATCTATTAGCACAAGCTCCGAAGTGTGGGTGCTATTTACTATTAAAGAGACTAAGAGTAGCATTCGTAAGCTAATTTCCTAACTGCAAGCTGCCTACTAAATACCTTTACTTTATATATTTTTATATTAGATATTGAAGCCTCAAATGAAAATATAATGCAAGTGGTTTGAAATTCAAAAAAAAAATATATTTTTACAAAAGAATCTTTAAAGAAGAATAACCTAACAAGGTTTTAATATGTTTCTTCATAATTTAATATAATTAAACAATTTTTTTATATTATTTTTACTTTTACAATCAACTAATTTAAATTTTCTAATAATATATAGACAAGTTCAACTTCTGTGCATCTATCGAAATTCACTTGGGTATAACATTCTAGAAAGTTTTCAAATTTCTCAATATATCTCAAGGATGTATATAAGCAATGAATGTATATTATCTAATATAATATACTAAAAATTCTTTATAAATAAAATATTCTCTTTAAAAATAAAAAAAAAATTAAATTTTGTTTTTTTTTTATTCACAATTTTATTGTAAAGTTTCTGAGACTATTAGAGTAAAAAACGTCACAAAAAAAAAAAATATTTAAAAATTTTTTAAGCTCACTTTTTAGCCAAGTTGATAATAATTTTAATTTATGAATTGCTTGGAGCTTTTTTGTCAAGTCTGTACATTTTTAGCAGCAGAACGAAATATAATTAAATTTTTCTTCTTCAATTTTTAAATTCGTTTACAAACTTTTCAATTTTTTATTGTGTTGCTTGTGACAGTTTTAATAACCAAATTGTTTTTAATCATATAATTAATTTAAATTATATTTGAAGATTTCAGCAAGCGTATTTGATATTCGTTCAACTCAATTTAGCTTTTAAAATTCTCTAATGCAAATATTATTTCTCAGCTGCTTTGCTTGTGTCAAAAATAAAGTAATACAAAAATCTGAAAAGAATTACTAATACTATTGAAAAACATATGGTCACAAAATTTGTGGTATTTATTCAATTTGAGTCGAGAGCCGAGTTATTTAGAAATCAGACATACTCCCCTTTAGCCTCAGCTCAAGATAAGCCTGCTTATAAATTGGCTTTGCTTAGATTTTTCATTTCATTTCTTGATGAGAAACGTCAGCAATTAAAATGAACACAATTTACTTTTTATTATTTTTAATGTGAGCTTAAGTTTTTATCTGATTCCTGTTCATTTTAGTGCTTTCTAGACAATGTCTGACAGATATAGACGTATAGATGTTTAATTAACAGCCCTTTGGCTCGACCTCGAGCTGCTTGATAAGCGCGAACTGCTATATACTATGTAAGCCTGAGCGGTTCCCAGACTCGACGCGACGCGACTTGGCTAAACTTTAAGTTTCCAGCTGAAACATGATTCGCTGCATAAATCAATAAACTATATAAATCGTGTGCTGTCTGTCGGATATCGGGAAATATCAAAGCAATGCGCATATTAAGCGGGCATTTAGAGGCATTTAGAGAGCGGTTTATACCCTGTAAAATGTAATGCAGCGAATGAATGTTATTTACGCATGATGCTAATGCAATGACCAATTGAACAGTATTATAAATGTTAACCAATTACCAAGAGAATTATTTTTTAAATTTTAATTTTAGTTCAAGCTGCAGGCATTTAAATTAGGGAAATTTTTATGTGAAGAATAAAAACTTACCGTTGCAAAGAGCGCGAAGAGCAGCAACATGATTTTGATCATTTTCCACCACATTGGCGGCATTTTAATTAGTTAATTTATGTAAGTTATTTTATATTAATTTTTTTTTATATTTAATTTTTTAGTATTTTTTAATATTTTTTATAGTATTCTTTTTGTATATATACAACAATTTAAAACTTTTTACAGGGTAGCTGATGTTCGGTGCGTTGTTTTATATATATTTTTCCCCTATGCGCTTTGCGTAGTATATTTAATAAACAAACTGGCACGACTAAAAATTATTGCCTGGTTTTATTTGCCTGCCGACGTTGTTTTTGTTTTTTCTTCTTCTGCCTCTGCTTCTTCTTCTTCACTTTATTATTGTAGTTGGTGCCGCGAAGCTGCTGCTGCTGCTGCTTGCTTTGGCTGTTGTTGTTGTTGTCAGTCGCCTCTTTGCGCTGTGTCGTTTATTCCGCTTTGTTTGTTTCCTTTGCCAACAACAGCTAGCAACACACTTGACTTAGTCGCCGTGTTTTTCACTTCATCACTTGCCGATGCTACTGATTGTATATATGTATGTATGCGTATATATTTCATTTATTTTTTCTTTCTTTCTTTCTTTCTTTCGATATGTTGTTGCGCCGTGCTTGACCTTGCCTAAAATGAAGCCCCGTCGTTGCGATGCAGGCGCTTTTAAGCAGACGCTGCGTCTGCTCTGCTCTGCTCCGCGCCGATCTTGTTCGTGTGTTTTCCCAAAGGGGAAATATTCTTGGGTAATTCGTGTGGGAGACGCGCGTCTTGGATATTTTACATTAATATTTCATTCCAGCTGCGGCGCGAGCGGGAGCGAGCGAGAGAGTGCGACTAACTAACCGGCCAGCACATACGCTTATCGTGGCGCGCGACAAAAAGCAACTGAGCAACGACAAGTCGAAAGTCGAGACAATGCACAAGCTTTAAGCAAAGCTTAGCGCAGGCGTGCGAGAGACGAAGTACGCGAGCGGCAGAGTAAGAGCGGAGCAGCCGATCGGCCGGCAGCGAATTACAGCTGTTTTCGTTTCTTTGCTTTGTGCTTACAGCGCGACGCTAGCATGTAAACAGAGGCAGACGCAACACTTTAACATGCTCAAGCTCACTTAACAGCTGTTTAACAGCTGAAAGGAAAAGTGCAGCTTTCAGCTCAAAAGCTTGCCGAATAGTTTCGTAAGCGGATTCACTTGATAAGCACACTTACGTACATATATGAATATGTATGTATGTTAATTTAAGCGCACTTCAAGCACGCGTCTTCACGTCGATCGCTGTGCTGCTACTTGGCGGATTCTCTATCCATTGGGAAAGATCATGATTCAATGGGAATATCCACACTCATTGGCAAACCGCAAGAGTTTTGTACAATAAAAGTCATTATGGTAAAATGGTTTATAAAGGGTGCAATGACGTAGCGCACACAAAGAACAACACATATACATATATATTCATGTTCACACATATAGATATATAATTTTAAATTCATAAAAATCGTTTAGTCATAAGAAATCTTAACGAACTGATTGCGTATTACGTGGTCCCACATCTTGAGTTCTTACTGAATGAATAATAAGGTAACGCGCGTGCTTTCCAAGTATTTCACAAATTTATTTCAGTTCATTTTGAAACGAATTACTGAGAACAATAAGTAATATTTAATGTGTATTAAGCTAATTAATTAGAATAATTTGCTTAGTAAGAATCCTAATAATACGTAAAATAAATATATATTTTATTATTTTTTATTATATATTTTTTTTATTTTTAAAATTTAAAAATTTATTATTTTTAAATTTTAATAATAAAAAAAATATATAATAAAAAATAATAAAAAATTGAAAAAAAAAATTAAAAAGAAAACATTTAAATAAGTAGTTTTTTTTCATATAATAATTTTAAATATATATAAAAAATGATAAAGAAATTTAAAAAAATTAAAAAGCATTTAATATTAGTACATTATGTTTTTTTTTTAATATAAAAAAAAATACAAATATAATTAAGTTATAGTTAAAATTCAATGTATAATTAATAAAAAATAAGTGCCAACAAATATAAACGTAAAAAAATTTAAATGTAAATATTGAAAGAAAACCTAATGTAAAAATAAATATATATTGTAATTTTAAATTAAATATATATAAATACAAATAAAAATTTAAAAAATTATATAGTAAAATAAATTACAAAAAGAAAATAAAAAGAAATAAAAAACGTTATTTATATTTAAATATAATCTCAGGTCTTCGGTTTATTTAAGAATATTAAAAATTTAGCCGAGCATACTTTTAGGAATTTAAAATTTAGATTTGCATAGTTTTGGGTGTCTTTGAATGTGGAATTAAAACTAAGTCCAATTATCTAGTTGGCAAAAAAAAACAAGTGTTGACCTTTCTGAGCTTCCATTTAAGTATAACCATGGCAACATTAGACCCCATTAAGCAAATGGACCCACAAAATAATAGCACGCAAAAAAACGCCCTAAACTGATTTCAGCCATTTCGCTAAGCTGTTAAGTATTTGGCCTAAAGCACTTCATTTCGTTAATAGTTGTAAATTAGCTAGGAAATGACTCAATGCGAACCCCATCATTAATTAGCCAGACAGATGGGGCAGCGAGAGCAAGTCCAGCAAGAAAATGATGAAATTTTCCATGAAATATGCGAGTCAATAAAATGATAGCCAATGAAATAGTATTGCGCATTCAATGCAAATCAGTAAGAAGAAAAACAACACAAGCAATAATAAAAAAATGAAAAATTCGCCAACTGCTCGTAAAGTACATTAAACCAGCTACAATTAAGCCGCCAGCTGCTCGTGTGGCAACCAAATGCAGCTCAAATCCAGCCGTGACAGCAGCCAGGTCCGAAGAGACGAAGACACGCAACGCTGACGACGTCGCCGTCGCCGTCGCCGTCGCTGTGGCTGTCCAGGTGCTGCTGGCTCACATATGCGACTCGCTCTACTACAAATTCAATTAAAAAGAAAAGCAACGAAGAAAATGACAAAATGACTAAGAAAATACCCTGCCAGACTAGATGTGTGAGCCATGATATGATGTGATATGATATAATATGATAGTTTAAAGTCCTTAAGACTCTCAGACTCCTTGTGTGGTATATGATATGATATGATATGATATGATATGATATGATATAAAATAAAGTATAATAGCTTAAAGTTTTTAAGGCTCTCAGCTTCTATGATATGATATGATATGATATATTATATTGGATCAATGTCTTTAGGATTAAAAATCGCAACTTGAATATTATATGATTCACTTATCATATTAGTTCAATGTCTTTAAGGTTGCAAATCCCAGTTTGAATATAGATATCAAAGTAATTGAATTGGGGATCTATTAAACCTTATATAAGTTGCATTCTGTTTAGGGTATAAACCTTGGCACAGAGTACCAAAGATGTATTTTGTACAGCAAGGCTTGGACTACAATTGCCTTGTAAATGGTGGGTTTGCCTTTTAAAGATATTTTCATGGCGGTTCTTAGAATCTAAATCAATTTTTTTTTTTTTTTTTTTTTTTATTTTTAAGATTTATTGTTATTATTTAATTATTTATCTTAACTTCAATTTAATGAAAATGATAAGCAAAAAGTTTGATTTACTGGCTTTTCATACATTTTCAATTAATTTCAATTTGATACATTTAATTTAATTAACTTGCCAAAAAAAATTTTCTCGACTCACAGAGTACTTTATATATAAAACAAATTTCACTGCTGACAGATATATATTTTTATCATTATTTTTTTTTTTTAGAATGAAATGTGTAAATGTGTAAAAAGATTGTTTTAATAATTTGAGTTATGTGTTATTGTAACAAGATATTTACAGTGTAACAGTGAGATGTGTAAGGAAATGGTTGATTTGTCCAGACCCGGTTAGGTAGGTCTTGAGGGTGGTGTCGTTTGAGTCTTCTTCTGAGTCTAGTTCGTGCGTTGGCAGATCTTATCGCTTACTTAATCTCCTAGCAAGGCTGTTTGGGTGAGAACCTTTCATTATATTTTATGGCGATATCCTGGATTTTGTCTATATTTTTATATATTATACATACCACTTTTTTGGGTTATATACACTTATATCTAATCTAGACTCTTCCTTCAATCTGTCACAAACTGCCTGACAAATTGGCGAGACTCCCAGCTAAAAGTGTGCGCACGGAGCAGCTAATATTTGGCAGGATGCTGCTGTTACTTAATTTATCAGCTGGCAATTGGGCGATTATATCATCGACGGGATTAGCTGCCACATTTGGGTGCACAATGGGAGTCAACTGTCGGTAGTCTCTGCATTCGCGGAATGCCACCAAAAGTTGAGTGTGGAGCATCGCAATAATCTGGAGCTGAAGCTGGAGCTGGCGCTGTCTCTGTCCAGCTGGCGACTTTCACTTTTTTGCATTGGGCGCTAATTCGACGACTCCTTGGCCAGCTGCACGAGCCTACAGACACAGTTAGAGTAGAGCTGAGCGAAAATTTGATTATGCGATGGCGGTCGCCGCTTCCGCCAAAACGAAAAACGAGTTCATTTCCGAATTTCAAAATTTATTTTTGTCGCCGCCAATTTGAAGTTGAAGTTGAAGTTCATTGCGCAACGCGGCGATAGCGGCGCCATTGAACAGGAAGTGCAGGAAGTCGTGCAGGATGCCGTTCCCATTTCGCTATATTATCAATTCGTTTTCGTTTTTCTATCGCTCATGCAACATGTTGCAAGTGCTGTCAAGGCGAGCGCCCAGCCTGTTATCGCATTTCTCGTTACACTCTGAAAATTTTGCACTTCACATTTTTCCATATGTATTCCAATTGCTCCACATCAATTAACAAACTGAAAGAAATAAAACGAGTGAGACCAATGCGGCATATGATAAATAGCTTTTAATTCATAATAACAAAAAGCAATAAAATAATGTTTTATGCTCTTTTTTGTAACAGTGTAAGCCGAAAGATGAAAGAGATTTTGTAATTTTCATTGCATTTTCATTTGACTTAAATCATTTTTATTAAATCATAGCTTGCCAAATCCTGCAATAAAAAAACTTTTCTTATTTCTGAAATTGTTTAACTGTTATAATACAATATTTTTAATTATTTTTAAAAATTTACATATAATTTTTTTACTATTATCAAATACTTTGCTGACTCTTGCTGAACTTAAACTTGAAAGAAAATTTATAGTTTGAGAGCCACTTACACAGCGAAGCCTCTTTAAAACTAAATTTGAAATAATTTTTATGTTAATATAATTTTGACTAGCTCCTTATTAAATTTTTTAAACATTTAAAATATATAAACAATTTAATAATATATAATTATAATATTATTTTGTTAGTTATGCTTCTGATACTTCTTTAAACTTTGTTTGAAAACATAATTTTGACGGAATTTTAAATTCTTTTTTTTTTAACATTTAAAATATATATATAAATATTATAGTTCTTTTTAACAATATTTCATACATTTTTAAGTTTTTATACATATTAATAATAATAATTATATTTACTTTCTTTGCCTTTACTGCCTCTGAGTACCCACATTTTTTCTCCTTAGGAAATTGCCAATTGTCTAAAGTAATTAAATAAACAAAATCTTTATACATATGTATCTATTAATTTATATAATATATAAAGTGCATACATTCAGCTTTTCTCGTTGCTTAAACTAAATCTGAATGCTTCCTTCCTGTTGCTGTTGCTGCACTCAACCGGTCTCACGGTGTCGTATACGTAATTTTATTATATTTTATTTTTCATTTTTTTATGTCATTCTTGCGTTTGCCATTTGCTGAACAGTTGAAGCGATAATTTCATTATTATTATTAGTTGTTTTCTTTTTATTTTATCATAAGCTGGTGGGCAATCAGGCGAAACTGATGGCCTGTTTCGGACGCAGTCGTTCGTTTAGCGACCATCGACCTGGTTGGCACACAGCTTTGTGGTCAAAAGAAATTAGTGGGAACCAACGTCTCGACTGGACGCGACTCTCGGAAACTCCGCACATGTTGCATGAGTTGTTGACAATTCGATAGGCAGCACGAAATAAAACAATTGAACTGACAAATTGTTGTTGAATGTTGAATGCGTGCGAAGGAGAAGCATAAAGTGTGGTTATAGGTGTATATATGGTAATGTATATAAATTAGAAAAAATATTTAAAAATGTTAAATTAAACCTCTTGGACTCTTTGCAAAATTGTTTATCTGTGCCTTATGCCAGTTGCAGCTTCCCGACTTGCGTGCAATTCACAGTTGCTGCAAGTTTATGTGCCAACTGCAGTGCTTAATGCGTGAAAGACCTTTTTTATACCGCGCACAAATAGCTAAATGAGAGCATATTAATTATAAGTACGTATAAAAGGCAGCAAAATATATGCTATGTAATGCATATAGGCAACATGATAGATATAGCTGTCTGCCATACACACTACAATCTCTGCGTCTATTCTTTAATACCAAGATCCTTTACGGAATTTAGAAAAACTAGTTACTTTTAATTTTTAATATTATAAATATATTCAGTCTTTTGAATTTTACGATCTCAGGGAAATTTTATATTCAAACATGTTGAGGATTTATTTTTGTACACATCATTTTAATATTACTATTGATTCTTTGCCAAACTAAGTTACTTTTAAGATACTTCAATCCAAAAAATAATTGTATAAAATGATGGTATTCATCGCTTTCTCTCTTTCTCTTTCTTTCTCTCTCTCGCTATCTATTCGTTTTTCTATCGCCTCTTCCATCCTCTTCTATCTTCTTACTTCAATCTACTCTGTTTTTACCTCTCTCGTTTTTCTTCTTTTTCTCTTCTCTATAATTTCTCATCAAGCTCTCTCTCTCTCTTTAAGCTTATCTCCTTCTTTCAATTTTCTCTCAGCTAGCTTCTCTCTTCCCTCTTATTTATTTTCTCTACTTTTCAGTATTTTCTCTTCAATCTCTCTCTTCTCTCTTGTTTCTTTGTTTATCACTCTTCTAGCTCCTGACATCTAGCTTTTCTCCTTTCTCTTAATCTCTCTTCTGCCTAGGCTCTCTCTCAAGCTTCTCTGCTCTTTGTTCTTCCTTCTATCGGTCCTGTTTACTTTTCCCTCTTATTTTTCTAAGATCTTTCGACCCTCTTCTCGTTTCTATATTCTTTTGACTCTCTTCTTTCACCTCTCTTACCTTTTCTTTCGACTCTCTGTTTTCTTATAACTAACTTCCATCCAGATATATTCATCATTTATATTTATATTTATATTTATATTTATATTTATATTTATATTTATATTTATATTTATATTTATATTTATATTTATATTTATATTTATATTTATATTTATATTTATATTTATATTTATATTTATATTTATATTTATATTTATATTTATATTTATATTTATATTTATATTTATATTTATATTTATATTTTTATTTATATTCTTCTTGAACTTTAACGGATTCCAAATGCATCTCTCTTGAATACCTTTAGTTATTCCTGAATTAAGCTCAAAGACTGCTACTTTATACGTACAGGGTATCTAGCCAGCCTAAGTGCTCCCTCCACAAGCACTTCTCATTATTATTTTGTTTTCATTTTTATTTATTTTGGCTTCGTTTTCCATTGCATTTTCAGCAAATTTACAGTTTGTTAACTGCGAGTACATACATTTGTGGATTTCGGCTAAGTTTTTCCATGTTTTTCGCTTTGCAGTTGTCGGCGCCCATTTCACTTTTGGTTAGATAACCGCCATCCACAGCAGAGAGGGGTGGGGGTGGCCAGCAGCAACAGCAGCAACGACTTAACTGCAGTTTGTTAATTGTGCAGCCAGCAGTCGACTGCGTAGGACGATGACAGTAGCCACAGCCATTGTGCCAGCTTTTGGGCCAGTCATTGCCAACGCTTGCCCTCGTTGGCAGCATAACTTTTGCAACTGACAGCCGCACACAAGCTGCTGCTGCCTGTCGGCCAGCCCAAAATGGGAGCAGTTCGCGTCACTTGCACTCGCGGGTCGCGGCGCACATCTCGCCAAGATTTGAGCCACTCGTCGAGGTTTTCATGCATTTCAATGGGGCTTTGCTGCTGCGTCTGGCGCCCTCTGACAGCGCCTCGTGGCCCGATGGCAGTGAACTGCGCGCGCGATAAAACAATTAGCTGAGCTATTAGATAAGTGTGCCCTGAACTACGCGCTGAGTCGCGCGCCCTGAACTCTGGAGGCTATTTCTAAAATATGTGACACGGTTCAAGGCTGTCGCCACAATTGCGTGCCATCTGAGCATCTAGCAGCTTCATTAATTTTATAAACGTATTAAAAATCTAGTTCAGGGATTGCTCTAATGCATGTAAGCTAACTGATTTAAGATGCGAACCATATACAAATATTTTTATTTAGATATATCTTGAAAAATACAAATATTTTCTGCAATTTTAGAAATGAATAAATTATATATTAAAATCATTTATGCAGCTTAGAAAATTTTAAATTTATTATAAATGAAATTCAATATATAAAATATATATAGTTCATATCAACTAGCTGACCTAAAATGCAAGCCAAATACAAATGTTTTCAAATTTAATTTGTTTTTTTTTTTGTACAAAAATCTCAACATTTTAAAGAACTTAAAATTCGCAGAAAAAATGTAATTCGTTTAACTGCAAATAAAATTTAAGTAAATTCAAAAATAAATAAATAAGAATTAACAATAAAAATACAAGTTTTAAATTATTTAAACCATTAAATTCGGAGTCTTTGCAGCTGCTGATTTATAGAAATATATTTATATATATTTTTTTATTTTATATAAACTTTTCTTTATAATATTAAAAATGTATTTATATTAATATTTATATTTTTTTATAGCTTTCCTAGTTAAGAAAATTAATTTCAAAGGGAAGTAGCACATAGTGAGACTTACTCCTAGATGCAGACATAGGAAGTCAGTAATCAGGCTAATAGATAAACTGTAGGACATACAGACATCCTGATTACTGACTGCCTATGTCTGCATCTATATAGAAAATAAAGAAACATATGAACAGACGGAAAGTCAGACGTAGGGAGTAAAGTCAATTAGAAATATGCTTACTGCAAGATAGACTTCTTGCCTTTGCTGAACAATATATAATATATGCTTAATAGGGCCAACAAGCCTTCTACTGTCTATCCTTCAATTATTTTTAATAGATATTTAAATAAAATTCACAATCTAGACACATCTTGTTCCATACAAACTCTATCTCAGTTAAATCAGTTAAACGCAAATTCCAAACATTTCCCACAAAGCTCTGGAAATCTCGCAAAATGCATTTCCTATAAAAACAGAAAAAGCTTATCCTCTCAATAATAAATATCAATTAAATTTAAAGTAGTCCCATAGCCTACTTCTTTAATGAGTCCTATTCGCATGCCGCGTGCAGTTCTGGCTGTCAAGCGAATTGTGCAAGCCGCTTCAAGTTCGTTGCCTAAGTCATTTGTTTTGGTCATGCCACGAAAGTGAAAAAAAAAAACATAATTAAACTGAACTACAACAAATCAAATGGCCAAATGATTGCAATTAAACACGTTCAGGCCAATTTGTGCAGCCGGCTGCACATTTCTGATGCAAGCAACAACAACAACAGCAGCCACAAAAACGCATTGAACCCAGCAGCTGCCCCTCAACTGAGGCCAAAGCTGAGGCGCAACCAAAGAGCTGCCAAAAAAAAAAAAAAAAAGTGAGCTAGAGTAATGCCTCGTAATTTTTCAGCAGAGCGACAATAACGACGACGACGACTCTTCGCCCGGCCACTAAGAGCAACAAAAACAACGTCAACTGCGCTGCGCGCGGCGCTCTCAGTGGGTTTTCTTTAAAAGAGCCGCACAGCCAGATTTTGGGCTACAGTTCGAACGCAGTCGTCGCCGAGGAGCCACCTCCGATAAGCCAATAAGTCAACAATACAGCGACCGCCCCACGCGCACCCCGCTCCCCGTCTGTTTCACAGATATCCAAACAGCGAGCGAAAGTCGACGCGAACAACGCAGCGCGCGTTACAGTGAAATCAGTGCAAGTGTATGTGTGTATGTGTGTGTGCGTGTGTGTGTGTGTAAATTGTGACCACAAAGAGTCAAAATATCAGAAATAACAAATAAAACAAAAGCGAAAAGATTCGACAGAAATTGCAAGTGCTCAAGTGAGGAAAGTTGTCCACAGACAGCCAGCGATTAGCAGCTCGAGCTAATCAACAGCTAAGCAGCCCGAAGCCGACGTGCAAATACCCTAACAACAACAACAACACACACACAGAAGATGAAGGTAAGTGAAAGTGAATCGAGCTCCACATCTCGCCGAAATTTGGGGCAATTTTATGCAACATCTCAGCTCAGAGACCCCAAACAAGTTCAAGTGCAGAGGCACCTCAAAAAACTTGTTCCCCACGCACGCTGCGGCCATTTCATTAGCCAAACAAATATAGGAAAACGCATCCATGAGAGATACAAGATAATAGTTCCATTATGTAAGCTAGCGAAAGACGTTGCACTTGAGCCAGCTGCTCGAATGCTCGTTGATGCATGAAGCGTATATATATACTATATATATACAGATATATTTATATATTAGGTGAATTCACTCAAAAGTTCAACTCTTCAGATTATGTCATGTGTCGGCCCAGTTGAACGAGTGTGAAGGTAAAATGTCGTGCATAATTATTATGTCAGTCTCTTTCTTATTGCTGTTGTTGTTATCGTTCCGTTGTTGTTGTTGTTGCTCTTACTGCTGTCGTCATTGTTGCGGCTTTCGAAAATCGTGTAGAAATTTGTGTGTCTAAAGCGTTGCGAATATCGGAGCAAAGCAAACCAATTAATGCGCTTATAACTCTCCACATAAACAAAACATAAACTAGAAGCGCGCAAAGCATAAGCAACTGCATGACGAATAGCTCAGACTCTAATTAAATTTGCGCTGCAATGGATGAGTCGATTTTAGAGCTCATTTAATATTTGGCAATAAATTTTGTTTAATTTATTTTCATAATATTTTATACTTCATTTAAGTTCATTTAATATTTGACAAGAATTCGAATATTTATTTACTTTATCAAGTCTGTTTTCCATTTTTTTTCTTATTAACTATTTTCATAATTTTTTTAGTCCAAATTTGTCAAGAATTTTTAAGTTAAGTTAATTCTTTTTATTAACTATTTCTATAACTTTCTTTTCAAGTTCAAATTGGCTAAGAAAATTTCAAGTTCATTCAATATAAATTTTAATAACTAAATATGCAAGAATTATACAAAAATATATCAAAAATGTAGAAAAAAAGACGCTAATTTAAAGTCTTTGACTAGGAGATACCCTGTAGCGCGTACTGTATTATTTTAACAAATCATTTCTCACTTTTTTATGAGAAAGAAAGTATCTCGTCTCCACATAAGTTTATGTATGTAAGATCTTAAAATATATAGTATTTATATATATAAAATATATGATCTGTTCAAAAAATACATTTGCTAAATTATTTTAAACAACTTTGATTTTATGATCATCCAAAGATTTTTCGATGAATTGCATATAACACATTATATGTGCTAGACGAAAATATATACCTGATTTTAGCAACTAAGCTTTATACTTACCGAGAAAAATACATTTAAATTGAAAATATTATCGATAACGTAAACTTCATGATTGATTGATTGATTGTTATAAGTGCTCTAGAAATACATACCCAGCATACCCAGGATGGACGGATAGATATAGATACATCTCTAAAAACTCGTTAGCAGTCAGCTATCAACACATTCATATATAAATTTGGAAGGAAGAATATCAATAGTTTCATACATACGTATGGAAGGATGTATATCGAAAGATTCATTCATACTTATAAATGGGCAATTATGGATATATTCACACAAATGTTTGTACAGACAGAAAACTATACAGACTAGACTATAACTAGACTAGACTGACTAGATGTCGCAGTTCAGAATCTGTATACAGGGTGGGGCAAAAGTATTCAACCAATGTTGCTTGCTGTAATATTTAAGCAAGTAATCAGTCAATTGCAAATAGCACCAACTCCCAATTCGTTTTTGAGCAGTAAACAAATGCAGAAAACAAATCGACAATGAATGTCATTTGTAATTTATGGCTTCGTCCATAACTTCTTCTGCCAGCCTAAGAGATTACACAATTTTTAACTCAGTTTTAACAAGTACTCATCGTCAAACTGACAAATCCAACTCCACGCACAAAGAGAATGTCGAGACCTGTTAGGACTTATGGCATACACCAGCAGAGCGAGAGTATTAAAGTCGAACCTACCGCAATTACTAAGTGAAAAACGGGGAATACGTGCCGACGGCGCGCGCATATAAACAAAATATTATTTCTTTATTTTGTTAGCAATTGAGCAACATGCAAATTGAGTTACGCCCAAGGAAAAGCAACAACAAACTGAAGAAGAAGAGGCAGCCGCAACAGCAGCAGTAACCAAAGCCGGCAACACTTTCACTCTCTTCGCGGCGTTCGACAAGACTCGTTTAACACTCATTCGCATACGTCAACAGACTCTCTCGGCCGAAATGAGTCAAGAGAGGCCAATCACTTGGCCAACAATGGAGTTCAATATGCTATTAAACGAATCGAACTATAAATCGAACAGAAAACAGAAAAGAAAATATCATTAACCCAGTGCGATTAGCGTTATGAAACGATTCGGAATGTTATTAATTAATTACGTTACGTAGCATATAAACAAAAACAAGCTGTTATAGCTGCAATTAAATACGAGCAACACATATTATATTAATAAACATTGCAACAACGAAAAAGCAATTTGAATCGTTGCAAACGCAGCCGGGAAACAATTTCAATTCGCACTGCAGACCCTGGCCTAGGCCATCTATAGAGAATGAAATAGTTTAATTCGGGCGTTTGTATGCAAATAGTACTACCAACTACCAAAGGCTAAAGCAATTAGGCCCGAACTCACATTTGGACTTCGCAAATCGCCAGCCTTTGGGCGGGGCCTCTGCATTAAAGAAACATAATTGAAAAAATCATTTGAAATGTGGGGTTTTTTCACCCATATTTTTGAGGGCGGTTCCGCAAGGGCAGTCCAAAAGTGGAGTAAAAAACGAAAAGACATTTGTCAAAATAAGCCATTCAAATAGCAATGTGTATTTATATATATCAATAACTCAATACTGACCACAAATTGTTCAAGTTTCTCAAGTGTTACGCGACCCACATTCGTTTTAAAAGTTTATCTTTCAACAGTTTTTCATTGTGTTTTATTGCAATTTATTGCCCAACTCAAATCACTTTAAATAGATCAAAAGTCAATGAGATCAAGAGATATACTCATAAAATGTGTAAATGTGAGGTGATAAGTCTGCATATATATAAATGTTATATATTCATATGTATATTTAATATGTATGCATTCACTCAAGCAGTCAAAAGTGGGTTGTCAACAACTTTGAAAGGTAATGGGATCTTTATGAAGCTACCGATTGAGATTTTTCATAGTTTTAGTAAATGCTTTATATATAGCCACATCATTTTATTGGTAAAATCTTTTTTAACAAAAAAAAAAAAAAACAAATTAAAATCCCTTGTGCTAATATAGCTTCACAATCATTGCATCTTCATAAATAAACTTCAGTTTTGAACAGAACTCAATAGCTAAAAATATTTATAAAATTCTTTCTTAAATATTTATTTTTGCGCATTCTTTTTAATTTATTTTATTTTAAATGCTCTTGATATTATTACATTTTTAATTATTGTCAAAATGTGCTCCTATTTGTCAAATTTTGTATTCCAATTTTTTTTTTAAGAATTCCTATGACTGTAAATTTGTTTTTAAAAATATAAAAATGTATAATTGTATATATTAAAAAATGTTGACGAAATGTTTTTAATATTTTGAAATTTTTTTAGTGAATAAATAATATATAAAATTGCGTTCAATGTTTGAAAAAATTTTCAATATTTTAAAAATTTGGATAAATTTTCAATATTTAAAAAATTTGGAATAATTTTCAATAATTTAAAAATTTTGAATAATTTTCAATATTTTAAAATTTTTTAACATTTTCAATATTTTGGTAAATTTTCCATAATCTTATATTTTGGAATAATTTCAATACTTTCGGTAATTTTATGAATATCTAGGAATATTTGTTTCATGATTTTGAAATATATCGGAATAATATGAAAACTGTATTATGTTAGCAGAATGAACCATAGGGTTGTAAAGATATTTTATATATATATATATAAAATAAAATAATTTCAGACCAAGCTATTTCTGAATTTCAAGTACAATTTTTTAAGTCAATGCATATTGTTTTAAATTTTATATGTCCCTGCTTCAACTTCACCGCGCTTGAAGTGCAATTAACTGCAATTTAGATTTAATTCAATTTACTTGATATGCATGTTATGATTATTAGGCTGCCAAGCGCCTCAGTGAGCAACTAGACTATGAGCTCCTACGCAACTTATGTTGGTCTGTGAGACAAGAGCTAAGACAATCAATTCATTAAATAATTATGTTGTTCTGTTCAATTGGAGTCCAATTGGATTGCATCTATAATTAAGTGGTTTGACTGAGCATTTAGCATTTGGGCAAATGAAGTCAATCTCCCAGACTAATCGATTTGCTTGATGGCCCATGAAACGACTGCAAAGCGCTGAGCGCGCACAGAGCTGACGTCTGCCTCCTCCGCCTCTACTGAGATGCGCTCAGCTGTGACCGCAACAAATACTTGAGACTTCAGTCATAAGTTTCTGTGTGCGCTGACAACTGAATGCATGACTGCCAGCTGCCACATGCTAACATACATGCCACCTGCCACATGCCACATGCCACATGCCGTGTCTGCCACGATGATGCAATACAGATGACATTTTGGCAATTGAATCCAGGGGAAATAATAAAAGAAAGAAAAAAAAAACCAAATTAACTTTGATTGATTATGCAAGCTGTCACTCATCTCACTTCCCTCTCTCCGACTCTTTGCAGCTGTTTTGCTTGTGTCTGTGCCTGTGCCTCTTGCTGCCCCTAGTCAGCCACGCCTACCCCGCCACAAGCAGCACAGCGTCCGAGAAATCTCTGTCGCTGGAGGATACAGACCTGGACAACGAGCAGGGCGAGAGCGTGAAGGACTCGCAGATAGCCAAACGCTCGGGCAGCTTTGACTATGTGGCGCACCTAAAGTCCGGGCTGCTGAGCAGCATCGGAGGCGCCTCCGCCTCCATAGCCTCGGGCAGCTCCGGCAGCAGCAGCGGCGGCAGCGATACCCACCACCATGACGTGGTGGTGCATGTAAGTGGAGCTGTAGCTGGAACTAGGGCAATCAAGGCTTTATATAACTGATCCTCCCCCTTCAGGCCAACTCGGTGGACTATGATCCGTGGTCGTTCAAGAAGTCTGTGCTGAACACCATCTTCCAGGCCGTCAAGGCCATCACGGGCGGCGTTACCGCCCTCAAGGGCCAGCTGATCAAGGGCAGCGGCTACGCGTTGAGCGCCGGTGGCAACCTGGTGGCCGCTTCCGGTGACAAGGTCACCGACGTCGGCAAATCCATTATCAACTCGGCGCACATCAACTCGCACACGTACGCGACGAGCCACTCGAGCGGCGGCGGCAGTGGCTTCATCCATCCATTCGCCAAGCTGAGCTCGCTGTCGGGCGCCTCCTCCGGCGGCAGCAGCGGCAGCAAGCATGCCTCCTCGGCGCCGGGCCCCGTGCTCCATTCAGAGAGTGAGTATGCCCGCCAGCTGCTGCGAAACATCAATTTGCTTGTCTTCTGAGACGCGCCTACCCACGTGCCACTCGAGCGTTAACTCTATGAACTAAGGTCATTATGTAACTCGCATACGCATTTAATGTCCAGCGGCTGTTCGACTATATGTATATAGATATATAGATATACTATAATTAAATCGCTCGCATAACACAACATTGAAAAGTTTAACCAGCGCCGGCGCTCGCCGAGGAAGAGGCGAATCGTACCGTGCATTGACCCCCTCTGCGCAGCATTTCCATTTCCATTTCCATTTTCACTTTCATTTTCTTCGCTGTTTGCGGCTCGAACCCGTTTTGGCCGTGTCTCGCATGCTTTAGCCTATTTCGGTTTGTTTTGACTCACGCACACACACACACACACACACACTTCTTCTGCTCGTTGCAGCCATAACCACATACGAGATACCAACGGGTCATGCCAACTACGGTCCACCGTCGAAGCCGCCGACCTTTAGCAGCGCCACTCACCAGTACCTGCCGCCCGGCGGCTCCAACTATGGGGGCGGCGGCGGCAGCGCCGGCGCGCCCTTCACCATCGGCCACGCGGCCTTCGAGGCGCCGCAGAGCAACTATCTGCCCTCCAGCTATGGACAAGATGGTGCGTAGCCCCAGCCCCAGCCCCTGTACATACGTCTGCTCTCGCCCTGTAAATACTCACTAATCCATCGGGCAATCCGTTCACCATCCATTTTAACACCCATCATAACAATGACCAGGCGTTGTCCAGCGACAACTGCCCGTCTTTAAGCTAACCACCCGCACCACCGCCCAACCACATCAGCCATCAGGCATCGGCACCAGCCGCCTCTAACGAGGTCTCACTTCCGCGCTTACCCAAACAGATGAAAAGTGAAAGCATTCACTTGCACGTAATTTGTCTGACACAACTGTAAATACACAATCCTAACAGATAAACGATGATGTTTTAAAGCACTCCCCTACACTGTAAAAAATACCATTCAATATTTAAGAGCACTAAATTTAATGTAAGCTACGTTTTTTTCTACACATTTTATTTTTGAGTTTAGTTTTATGCATCATTTAGCTTTATTACAGCTAAAAATTGATAGGCTGAGGCTTGAATATAACTTGAAAAATATTTGTATATACTCTACACTGCAAAAAAATATGTAAATATTTGGCATTTTGGAAGCTAAGCAAATTTAGTAAGCTCAAGCTTCAATTGAATTGTATATAATTTAAAAAAGTGTATTTAAATAGCTAGATTAAATCTACAATAGAGTTTAAAAGATACTCGCCTATAAAAAAAATATTTAGCTATTTTCATGCTAGAAATAGCTAGATTTAGTCTTGCATTTAATGCTAAAAACAGCAGCCCTACAATCTACACTGCAAAAAATATTTAAAAAAAATTTTTTTTTTAATTTTTTGTTTAAAATTTAAAGCTTTGTTTTGATATCAATTTAGTTACATTTTTTAACATAATTCAAGCCTCTAGGCTCTCTCTCTCCAACTTGCGTATAAATATACCAACTATAAGCCACCTTACCTTTTCCCATATGTGCGTGCTCAAATCGATGACACACTTCTATTTGGCTTTAACTTTCAGTTTTGCAGCGCGTCTTACACAATTTAAATGGCACATTGCGCAAGCTGCCAAAAAGTAACGTTTATTGTTTCTTGTGTACATAAAAATAATCATAATAATAATGATAAATACGAGTTAGTCTTGTATATAGATATATGTATGTATGTGTATATATTAATGTGTAAATATTATAGTGTATACTGCAGTCTAAGCACCCATATGACATTCCTAAAGACATTTAAAGTGTCCACATGTCGCATACTTAATATTTTAGCCATTTAATGACTAAAAAGCCAATAATACTATGGGCTAGCCAAAAAAAAAACCCTGAAATGACAAAAAACAACTTTTAAAGCATGAAAATATTTAATAATAAATAATAATAAATTAAATAATAATTAATATTTATCATAAAAAAATTATATTGATAAATAATAAATATAAATAAATAGTAAAAATAATTAAATAAATTATATATAAATATATCTTGTATTACATATTATAGTTATAGATATTAAATACTAGCATATTATTTTAAACAATTTCAAAGTCTTAACCAAAACTAAAATTAATATTAATTATTTATAAAAACTGTATTTAATTAGTATTTTCGGTAAGACCGAAAGCTTAAGCCCTTACAGGCTTTTAAATCAAATTTAAATATTTTAGATACATATTTTGTGAGTCTAAGCCCTAGAGTGATGCAGTCTATGGCATATATATGATATCTTGCCCGCATTTTCGAAGCTAAGCTGACATTTTAAATGTCTACTGTCTCATAGTAGAACAAAATTAAATATTGAAAAATCATATAAAATATGCCACAAGTAAAACTAAAAATATTTAGATAAAGCTTCAAAGGAAAATCTAAATTAAGATGAACGAATCAGTTAATCTAATCCAAAGTCCTCAATGTAAAGTGAACTGAAATCTTTAATAATTTATATGATAATCTAAGATTACAAGCACGCATCTCAAATAAATTGTATATAACTAAATCCATAACTAGTCGCATATCTAAGACTGTAATCCTTAACTATTCTACAGTTCATATACTTCATCAATAACTAATGAAATACTAATGATCGCTGCAAGGCAATAATATGATGTGTATAAAAGTGCCCAACAAATAATCATAATAATATTCATAATAATCAAGCATCAACGTCGTCTGTAAAAAGTCAAGCAACACTCATGCCACACACACTCACACACACTCACACACACTCACACTCTCACACTCACACTCTCTCACAGACTCTCTCACAAGTCAAAAAGTCAACAAAATGTAAATAGAAACTGCAAAGCAAATATTTAATTGGTAAATCTAATGAAAATCTCACTCATTGCATACACAACAAACCAACACACAAAACACACACAACACACACACACACACACTGAACTGTCGCTGGCTGCAGTGAGCACCACTGGCGCAGACGACTTCAGCAACTATGGCCGCCACAAGAAGCTCTCGGACGAGGAGGCGCGCCGGGCGGCGCTGCAGCTGCAGGAGATCTTGAGCATGTTGCCCGACGGCAAGACGGAATACACGGCATCCAAGACGGTGGCGCTGAATACGAATAGTGGCTCCAGTGGTTCCAGTGGCTCCGGTGGCTCCAATGTGGAGCAGGCCGACCTCTACAATAGCTACGGCGTGCCGCTGCCCAACAATCTGGGCACACTGGAGTCCCTGTCGCACACGGAGTCCATTACGGCTGCCTATGCTCCGACCAGTCAGGGTCCCGCCGACATCTACCATCAAATGGCCAAGCGGCCGCAGACGCCGGAGGAGGCGTACATACAGAAGCATCCGAATGAGGGCTACGACTATCCGCCAGCAGCCGTGGGACCTCCACCACTGCCATCGGCGCCCAGCAACAACGACTACAAGGTGGACAACTATCATGCGAGCAAGAGCAATGCGCTCAGGGATCTCTCACCCATCATAGCCGCCCTGGAGGTGGCCAAGCGCCAGGGCCCGGCGGGCAGCAACAGCAACGCACCCGTCACCTACTCCATCGAGAAGCAGGTGCACAAGGTGGCGCCGTTCCAGTACCTGCCGCCCGTGGTGCAGAAATCCAAATACGTGTACAGTGCACCACCCAGGCCCGCCTACAGCGGTGGCTACAAGGTGCGCCGCCACGTGACTGCCAGGCGGCCGGCCATGTCACGGCCGGAGGACTACAACATACAGGATCCCCTCATGTTCAATCGCCTGCTGGAGGTGTAGGCGTCACAGACTCCACACATAGACTCTAGCTCTATAGTCCACTAAGTCATTTGCGGCATTTATCGATAGTTTCGTCTTAACCTAATTTATTCATGTTATCTTAAATTTCAACATCAATATAGTCAACATATATACATATATATACAAATATATATATAAATTATATATTTATATATATTTATGAGGAACTCGCAATAAACGAGTTTGAAACCAAAGCACAAGGCATGCGCTTCTGTAGCTCACTCTATTCGCACCGCTTTTATGTCACTCCCAACACCACTGCACCTAAGCACCACCTCCACTGCACCACCCCCACTGCACCACCACCTGCTCCCACACTATTCCCACCTGGATGCTGGCTAGCGCAGCTATTCAACTCAAGCAAACACATCTCACCTGACGCTCTCTTTACAGTCTATCTGCAGTAGTCGATGCGAAGAGGACGCAGCTCTTCCAGCCCTCAACCTGCCCGGGGCGTTAGTTCGTGGACCACGCCCACTCAGTTAAACAGCACTTTCGAATCCTTATTTAGTTCTTAGCAAAATGCTCCTTCCACCCCTCTACATCTCTAGCTATAGACGATTCACGACTCCTACACAAACTTCTCTATTTGGCTACGAATTCATCGAAATTATCTGTCTTACTCTTAAGTATTTAAAATAATAATATATATATTAAACTAATAAATAACCGTTGAACAATATAAATGAGAATTGGAACTTTCATTTTTTTTTTTTGACTGCGCCTAAAAGTATGCTATATAAATTTTGATATTTTTTGTTTCAGAAAAATTAGTTTGGGAACTATTATTATTTTATTTTAATTTTGTATTCATTTAAATAAAAGGAATGATATTTTATTTATATGTGAATATGCTTTAAAATGTTTTTTTTTATTTTCTTATTATTTATTTTAATTTAAAAATTAATTTTTTAAAACCTAAAGCAATTTTTTTTCTTCCCAAAAGTATGCCAAAAACTTGAACTGAGAAAAATACCAAAAAAATACTTATAATATCACATATATTTCAAAATATATTTTTTTGTGCAAATGACTCTATTCATTGACTAGGCCTACCCCTAATATTATTAATAACACTGCATTTTCAAGCAAAAACAAAAAAAAAATTTTTGTTGATCATCAATGGAATGAAGAAATAAATAAATATTGCTAGAATAAATATAGAAAAATAGATCAAATATATAGAATATAGAAGTCCCAAAATAATGTAAGAATAATTCAAAAAAGAATTTGGTATAACAATTGCTCAAATATTGTTATTATTATTGAGTAATACTATCCCTAATATTATTAATACAGCTTTATTTTCTAGCTAAAATGCATAAATGTTGTTTATATAAAACTGTTTTGAGTTTATTTCGCCTTTTTGAAGCTAAAGAAAAATATCCAAGAATATTCTGAAAAATATCATATAACATATAACATATATTATATACATTAATTTTAGCCAACTTTAGGCAAACTTATTCCACCTTTCACAAATATTACCCAAAAACTTAAGCGAAAAACTTCTCAAATTTTCTTTTATTTTATTATAAAAACTTTGAGCATAAAATCTCACGATTGGAATATACATATATAGAGATTAAAGATTCTAGAAGCTAGTAGCAAGGAATCACTGGCGTATAGTTGGGGCAGAAATGGGAAGGCAGGTGTAGAGTATGGGGCAGAGGTGTGAGGGGTGGGGGAAGGTAACTACTCGTTTAATCATTGTATGCACCTGACTCAAAGTAGCGGCTGATGCGCCGCCTCATTACCCCGAATGCCAAATCCTCAGTCCACTTCTAGTAGTAGCCAAAGGAGATGTCGTGCAGCGGCTGGGCATTGCCCTGGGGCAAGGCATAGTCGCGTGCCAGCTGATCC
This sequence comes from Drosophila pegasa, assembly GCA_035046225.1. Taxonomy (NCBI): domain Eukaryota; kingdom Metazoa; phylum Arthropoda; class Insecta; order Diptera; family Drosophilidae; genus Drosophila; species Drosophila pegasa. The sequence continues at coordinate 3,963,524 of JAWNOD010000398.1, read as the reverse complement.
AGCAGACTTCCGCCGCCGCCGCCGCCCACACGACCCTGAGCCTGAGGCTGATAGCTGCGCTGGGGCTGATGCTGCGGCTGCGGCTGCTGCACGGGCTGGGCACTGGCGCCCTGGCTGGGTCCGAAGTGCACCGGCTCCAGCAGCGGACGGCCGCCAGATGCGGGCGCCAGGAAGCCCTGGGCACGCGCGCTGCTGGGCGCCGGCGAGGCGGGCGGCAGAGCGTAGACGGGCCGGGAGACGCGCACGTTGGAGGGGCCTTCGCCGAAGCTCTGCGACTGCGTGTAGTCGGGCTCGGGGCGAGCGGGACGCTGGAGCGGCGAGTAGAGCACGTCTGTGGTGCGCTGGGCGCCGGGCACTTGTAGGCGTGGCGGAGCTGGACCCACCGACTGCGCTTGCGGTTGCGGTGCGTATTGAACGCGACGCTGTGGCTCCGCTTCCTCCTCCTCGTACTGCACATACTGCGGCTGCGGTTGCGGCTGTGGGCGTGGTGCGGGCTGTGGGCGTGGCTGATGCTGATGCTGCTGCTGCGGACGTTGCACGCGCTGTCAACGACAATCCATGTCAAAGTAATTGGCTGATTGATAATGATGAAATGAACTTACGTAGGGTCGCTGTGGTCGCTGCACTGGCTCCTCGTCATAGTCGGGCTCCTCCTTGGTGGACTCGTCGACCAGCGTGGGTGGAGCCACAGTGATGCCCTCGCCCGAGGGCTGGAAGCCGTACTTATTGGCGCCGTACTCCACGACGCGCACCTTGCCATCGGCATCAACGTAGCCATACTTGCCCTTCACCTCGCCCGTGGCCAGCTTCGTTTCGATCTTGAAGGAACCGTCAGCACCCTCATAGCCGTACGTATACGAACCGTCCTCATTGTGCCTGGGAAAGTGAAATGTTATAAATTAGTTTGATTGATAGTAGAGAAGACAATCCTTTCTAAAACGTAAATAATTCTAGAGCATTCAAATGGCTTGGGCTGTGCCAATCAATCAATCAATCATTTTTTCAAACTTAGTTTTATTATCAATCGGTTGGCTTTCAGCTTTTAATCGGTCAATAAGGCTGTAACTTAAAAAGCTTGCAATTCACTGAATTAATCAATCATTAAATGTATTATTCAGTCAGTCAATCAATCAAGCATAAATGGACTTCTTTAGCGAATAAATCAATCAATGGACCTGTCAATCAATAAGCTAATTAATAAGTTTTTTAATAGCTATACCATTCAGTCAGTCAGTCAATTAATCATATAGTCAATAACCTCATTAATCGCCTTATCAATCAATCAGTCAGTCAATCAGATAGTCAGTCCATCAAGGAGCTAATCTGTTAGTTTACATTCTCAGGCGATCAGTCAATAAATCGGTCAATCAATCAATGAGGTTATAAGTTCATCAATGATTTATCAATCAGTCAGTCTTTTAGCAAAGTAAATCAGTCATCAATCAGTTTATTAATCACTCAATAATTCTTTCAATGTGCTAATCAATAATTTTTTAAATAACTTTATCAATTAATTAGTTAGTTATGCTATCAATCAATCACTCAGTCTTTCGGTTTTTCAATCGTTAAATGAGTCTTCAATCTTGTCAGCATCGAGTTGAAGGCAAGTTAAGAAAATTTAATTTTATATTTATCTAACGATTGAATAACATAAGGTCAGTTAAAGAGATATATATATATAGAACTTACTTGTTGATCTGCTTGAGAATGGGCACTGGTGTGGGTCGCGTCTCCTCCGGTCCACTGGCATGCAGTCTGTGTGGCGCCGCTCTCGGTGCACTCGGCTGGTAATCCTGATAGTCCTGGCCACTGACCAGGCTGCCAATCAAGCAGCCGATTAACAGTAAATGTTGTAGCTGCAAGCGGACAAAGTGTGCGTGAGAGAGCAGCTTAAAACCAGTTTGCTAATTGCCTGACAAAGCAGATATCACAATATCGTATCGTCGTAGTCGTAGCCCGTACACCTTGACAGTGCAAAGGCGGCAAAGAACAAGCTAACTACAAAAAGTCTTAAGTCAGGCTACCTTTCACTTTTTATTATATATATATATAAATATATATGTATCTCAGAGATAAATATATATATATTTCTTAGCTCGCTGGCCACTGACATCGGAGCGCTTGTCATGGCAGCTGGGACACCCTCAATGCCAAGCAGGAACCGATGGCAGCCAGCAGATACGAGGCGCTGGCATAAGCCAAGTCAAGCCAAGCCAAGCCAGGCAGACGTGTTGCATAAAGCCCAAGCGACACGCGATGGCCGCGCCGACAATTAATTGAATATCCACAGGTGAAATGCAATGAAAACCCAATGAAAAGATTCGTGTATTTTCTTTTCATTTATTTCTTGGTTTTCTTTCTCTTCGACTGCGACTCACATTGCTGGCTTTTGATTGCATGAATTCGAGTGCGCATGAAAATTATTTGCCACTGCGGGAATTCCACTCGATGCGCCATGCAGAAGATGCAGAAGAAAATTTCCCACACATGCCAATCTCAGATATGTTGCACAAGTATCTCAGAGATGCATCTCAGCCATGCAAATGCTAAAGAAATTACCAAGAGTAGATAAGGGAGGGAAGGAGGGGGAGGAGGTTCGGCCAGCGGGTGCAACAGCTGGGGTCTTGGCAGTCAGTCGACAGCTTGACAAGCAAGCCGAACGCTTGACTGCGATTTGCTGCTGTTCACATACCCTGTAAAAGAGTGAGTCGCATTGGGCGGGTAGGTAAGAAGTTCGGGTCGATTATGTGAGGGTAAGTAGAGAAATATTTAAGATATTTAAGGGGTTCTATAATCCATTTACTTGAGTCGTTTATATGATTGGGAAGTTGAGCTGATAAGATACCCTGTAAAAACAGTTTGCAAAATAGTTGAAATCAAATCTTAGAAGCTTCTGCTTGGGCTTTGAACTGAAAAAGTTTCTTAAAGCTCATCAAATAAGACAAGTTTAACCTTCTAAGACTACTTTTGTGCGTTTGATAGCCTAAAAATACCCTGTAATTATGAAATTCTTCAGATATTTGCTATTATATGCTTATAAGTGACGCAAAAATAATCGATTAGGGTAAAAAAAATTAAAAGCCATACGCCTAGTCATTATATTGAACTATTATGATACCCTGTAATATTTTATGATATACCCTATAATCCAAAAAAATTATCTTATAGTCAAATATCATATAATCTCACACATAAACTGTCCGAATAACCCCCCCTAAATCCTTTTCTAGGGCATCTCAATCTGTCTAATTCCTTGGCCATTGTCTGCAACAGCTTTTGGCCGAACAAAATGCGTTCAGGTTGCGGCTCGTATGCTGGCTAACGAAATTAGTGCAATGGTCAAGCGAATGCGCCCAACTGTAGATGGATGCAAAGCTTGTTTGGTCCTTAACAAGACATGGCATGCCGCATGCTCCACATGCCGGATGCCCACTCGGAGTCGTCCAACCTTTCACTGAAACTCCATATGCCGTAGCCTTGGCGCTCGGTGGCACAGTTGCCTCTGGCATCGGCATGGGACATGGACACTGCAGCAGCAGCTACTGCCGACCACGTTTCAGTTGATGCCAATTTTTTTCGTACTTTTTCGACAGCAACTGACCGAAAAAGCTGGCATCCAATCGCAGCGTGTGAACTGCATTCGAAGTTGCCTTTGATATTTGCGCTCGTATCGAGTGCTGGGGGAGGAGCGGGGGGAGCAAATACACGGAGGGGGCGGGGGTTTGAAGTGCGCTTGTTAGCGCAACTTTTTCTGCACCAAAGTTCCTGCAACTATTTTTTTTTTCTTATTTCGCTCAATAGAATGCCAGGCAATTACGAGACACACATCGCCGACATCTCATAAATTATGTGTTAGACGCCAAAAAAGCAAGCAAAGTGGAGTCCAATCGACTGCAGAATGCTCGCTCGGAGTGGGATGTGACATGAATTTATAATGAGTTGACTAAGGGGTGTATGAGTGGGCTTTGAATGCGCTAGGTCTTAAGTTTAAGGGGGTATATTAGGTTGTCTGAACTTTACTTTACTCTACTTTTTAAGCTTAAAAGGGGTATATAGGTTATATAGTTATAGAAAATTATAATTCAGTTAAATGTGACTATAAATTTTATTATCCAGTTTTATTTTTAAAAAGTTTTAGATCACCGCAAAGCCAATATACTCTTTAACTACCTTTCGAGCGGGCATAAAATCGAAATAGAAATCCAGTTACCAAATTGGGTGCACAAATTCGAGCAATTGCTCGACTATCTGGTTAGCGGGGCAAAATTAACGGTTTGACTCAATTTGCATAGCAAATTATGCTATATTTTCACACACACACACACACACACACATACCCACACACGTGGAGAGCATGTTGTCTATAAGGCGTATGACGTAACCAGTTGGACAGACAAATGCATTTGATTGGCCTGGCCTGGCTGGGCCTAGCCAGGGCCGTCACGCATTCGGGCTGACTTTTAACCTTTTGTCAAACAGCGCAGATTGCAGCAGCTGCACTATAGTGCCTGCTGTCAGTATTTGCACAACATTCTATGGCGAGGGACCTACCACTTTCATTTTCTTCGCTCTGATCACAGCTCTTTCGTATCGCTTAATTGCAAAAGACCTTCGCTGGCACCAGACCCAGCCCCAAAAGCAGCAGCAGCGGCAGCAACAACAATGGCACCACAAAAATCACTTTCAATTGATCTAATGAACCGGGACTGTAACTGAAGTTTTGTTGAGTTTTTGATTTTGATATATTAATTTTTTTTTTTTGCTTTTTCTTTTGCTTTTTGCTTATTATTCACGTTTTAGCGGTGCGCCAACATTTGCTTGAGACCGACAGCAACTGAGCCGCCCAAGTTGTTGTATTTCGCTTTATATACCGCGCGTCGGGCGCGAGGAAAACCTTTTCCGTACCCAATCGCCAGCGAACACCAACAAAAGCCACCAACTTCACCAACGAGTCGGCGGCGCATGCGCAAAAGGACAGACATCAACTATAATAACAACAACCACAACAACACACACCACACACACTCCCAAGCTAGTAAGCTGCTTGGGCAAGTTTGACTCTTGTGTGGTTCTCTCTGTGCTTTTCAACGAGCTTTTGCTGCGCCACCACAACCACACCACAACCACCGCTCAAGCGCATAACAGGAAAGACCAAGAAGTGGTTGGCGCGGCATTAGACAACGCTGAAGCTTGTAGCTTAGATCAACGATGCTGAATCTAATCTATTATTATAAACTATTTTAATTATATGACAAGTTATTTAATTTAAAGTTTTCGAAATTCATTTGGAAACTAAATGTTGTAGTATTAAAATAACTTTTAATTGTGCTGAAGTCGAAACAGAAGTTAGAAAAGCTTTATCAGCTCAAGTTTTTTTATTTAATTGAAGTTAAAAGTTCATAAAGTATATGTATATTATTTATGTATTTACATATATATGTATATGTAAATTTAAGGTATCGAACCCTATTTGGTAGTACTATTTTAAGTCTCCAAAACTATTTGAAAACTTTTATTCAACATGTAAGATTGACATATCGTTTATAGAAAGAAACTTGCTGAAAGAGTGAGCCATGGGTTATAAAAAATAGCGAAATATCAAGAAAGAGAGAGAAAGAAAGAGACGCAGGAAAGAGAGAGAGAGAGAGAGAATGAAAGAGATAGATAGCAAGAGAAGGTCGCCTAGGACAACTCTTCAGTATATTCAGAAATATAACAATTGACATGATATGGCATGATATGATTCTGGTTTCAGATGCGGATCCGGAAGCTTAAAAACCAGAAAGGGCTTAGCTGATACTTAAATTACTTAGCTCAGTTGAGCTATGCCATGAAACAAATATTAATGAGAGGATAAATATATAAAAAATTGTATATATATAAAAAACTAATATTAATGAAAGGATAAATATATAAAAAATTGTATTATTTGAGCTATACCATGAAACAAATATTAATGAAAGGATAAATATATAAAAAATTGTATTATTTGAAGTAGAACCTAAAGCCGTCTGAAAAGTCAGCTTTTTATTATATTTTGGTAAATATAGATTGTCTATCATACACGCCTATCATAGCAATATAGCCAACATTATCTTTAACTTTAGTGTCATAACTTTTACTATTCAACAAAATTTAATTTTATTAATTTTAAACATTTATTTCTTTACTTTATGTAATAAAAGCTTATAAAGCTCTAAAATTCCATTACAATTTTTAAAAAATCTCCTCAAACCCTTTTCAAGCCAAGCTCAACAAATATTTTATATAAACATATTTTCAACATTAAGCCCAACACCTCTCTCAACTTATACCAAAAAAGCCGACCCCACACCAGTTCACTTAGCCAACAATTTTTATTATAAATTGCCTTCACAGCCAATGCCGCAAAGCGTCTCTCCCAAACAAAAAACTCACACGCTAAAAAAGAAACAAAATAAACTTTGATACAATTAATCAACAGAAATGTGAAAAATTAACCAAATCGACAGGCGGCTCAGCTAATGACTGGGTAAAATGGATAAATGAGTGAATGAGTTAGGAGCGAGCGAACAATACGAAATGATTTCGGTTAACTGGAGTACATAATGCCATAAATATAGCTCGGGTTGAGCAATTGAAAAAGTATCCATCATTAGCATGAATTGGAGTTGTCGTAAAACCAGTTGGCTGTAAAGAAAAATGTTCAAGCTAAAAGGAGTACGTGTTAGGTGAGTTGGTTAAATCAGCTCAAATGTGGCTTTATAACGCGCTAATAAGGCTTAGGTAAACTTGCGTAGTTGAAGCTTAATTTAATTATTTGAGCTGTAAAGGGGGGAAACAGGGAATCGAAAGTTGAGTGAATTTTGCATGACTGTAAATCCAAGCACTCACTATTTTACGACACTTGCATGTCTTACTTATGTAAATATCCAAGTTAAACTAATCCAAACGGGCATATTCGACTTGGAATGCATCTGAATTGTCTGATATGAATAAGCAACTACAATTTTAGACAAGTTTATTAGGACGTGAATATTATTCATGATTTCTTGAAGATTTGCGATCAAGAATACCCAAGCAATTAAATTTATGTATTTATTTAAGATTTTAAAAAACATTTATAAACCTTTATTTTTAATTTTACACAACCATTTTTTTTATGTATGTATTACATTTTTGTTAGTTTCTCATGTATTAAAAAATTCCAAATATTATTATTTATTGTTTCTTAAGTATTCAAAAATAATTATTTAATTTCCCATGTATTCACTTTTTTATTTCTCCCGTATTAAAAAGTATACATTTTATTATTTATTGATTGTTGCTATTATTATACTTAACTTTAAAATTGTTTTTAACAACTTTTAACTCTATTACATGTGCTTGAACAAAAAAATTTGAATTGATTCGATCTGCAAGTGATAAACTTCAAACCTGTGTTAGACATCGTCTTTTTCATTAACCTCAAGATACTTTCTATATTAGAATCTATGTTTCTGAAATATATATATTTTTTAATATTTTCTGAAAACTATTTAAGTGATTCTCATTTTCGGAAATTCTTACAAAATTTGTTCTACCTAAAACAAATATTAATGAAGGCAACTTTTTCAGAAACTAAACAGATTTTAATAATTCTAACCCACATTAATTGTTAAACTTATGAAATCTGCATTAAATTCTGCATCTCTCTAAATTTTCTAAATCAAATTCCCACATGCATTTTCTCAAGAAATTCCTCTTCCGTCTTATGAACTCTCTTCCCGATTAAGCTCCTCATATAAACCTGCTCTTAATATATGCCCAGCTGCCATATCGTTTCCTATTATTATCAAATGTTTTGCAAATATATTGTAATATTGCCCCATTAATCGCCCACAAATTGATTGTGCGTCTCTTGCCTGTTGCTCGGCAACTGTGCGTATGCGTAATGCGAGCATTGCCGTTGCCTTTGCCTCTGTCGCATGTTAATATGAGCCAAGTGGGCAAGAGGAGGTCGGTGGTGCAGGGAGGGGTTTTATTTGCACTGCCAGAGCCAATAGCTAACAGAATTGAAAGCTGCTCAGCGCAAGCAAATGTGCAGGTAAATACAGCTATACACCTCTACATACACACATAGACAGACAGACAATGGGCATGGCCTTGTCGTTGCGTTGGCATTACGTGTAATGACAGAGCGAGTCACCGTTATTGTTGCAGCTACTCGATACATACGCATGTGTGTTTGTGTGTGTAATATATAGCTATGGCATGCCTTGGGTTAGTTAAACTTGTTGGCGGGATTGCAACGCCCAACGGACTAGGAAACCAAACCGCAAGAAGAAGAAAAAAAAACAGCAACTCTCAAGTCTGACCCATGACGCAGTTGTTGCCTCAATTATTCTGGCACTATGCGTATTAAGTTTAGCTTTAACAGTCTGCTCTCAGGACAGGTTTTCGGTCAGTTATGCCAGGTAAAATATGAGCGAGTGGAACAGGGATGGAGCTAGGTAGTCGCAAGCGCTGCGTTTGCACCTGAACTTGGACGCATGTCTACGCAACTTTGAAGGTCAATGGAATTCCATAAGATATGCGGCTATGCTATAACGGATACATGAAGGTAATTACAGTTATCTGTATGTGTGTGAGTAGACACAGCATAAACAGGTAATTATTTTGTATGAATGTGGAGAGGAGTAATTGGATTTTATCTATATAATGAGCTGAGATCATGAGACTTGGGAGCTATGAAATTTTATTGATTTAGAAAACAATTTTTGTTAAATAAATTTGCAAATGTTTATTGATTTAGAAAACAATTTTTGTTAAATTAATTTGCAAATGTTTATACATAATTTATGTTTGTCCTAACTAATGCTAATTGCATTTTAAGCCTCTTATGTGAGTTCATAGGAATTTCAACTCTTTAAAAAAAATAAATAAAAAATATTTTCAGCGAAAATTCGCATTACTGCAGCCGCCGTTTTATACATTTTATGCTAAGCTTTTGCCGTAGAGTTCAAGTCGTATTATGGCCAACGCCAAACAGCAGCAGCTGCCGAGAATCTGTGTACATAATAAAAAATGAAAAAATAAGAATAAATAACAAACTGAAATACCACTCAATGCTGTGCAGGAAATTCTTGAGGCATGGCAACGCCCTGACAGCGCCCAGACAAGTTTCACTTTCATGGCAGCAGCAGCCACAGTCGCAGTCACAGCAACAGCAACATTTTGCTCTACAAAATTATATAAATGCTGTGCAAAAATAATTCCATTGCCATAAAAAGTGCTAGAGTGTGTGTGTGTGTGTGTCTGTGTGTGTGTGTCTGCAGCATATGACGGTTTGTGTGTGCAGTTAATAGGTGCAGTCAACTAGCTGTTGGTTCTTCGTGTTGTTGCCAACAAAACATTTCAAGTATGACCCATACAACCTGCACAGTGAAGCAAAAATAATATAAAAAAAAATAAATAAAAAATTATAAAAATTTATATCAATAATTGGCCATTCAATTCCATATATTTGGATTATATGTTATTATGACAAACTATTTTTTTGCAGAAAAAAATCTTGACAAAACACAGATCATTAAAAATATATATTTAAAAATATTTATAGAAAAATTTAAATTTTAGCTATGTAATCCAATATTAAAAATATATATGTTGAAAAGATTTTAATATAGAATATATATAATACCATAAAAATCACAGGAAGCTGCTGATCATTAAGCAGCTAAGCTCTCTAAAGCACCTAAGACTTAAGACCTGAGAAACCAAAGAGGACGATTTCTTGCCAAAGATGTATTATATATTTTTAAATATTTTTATGTTGATAGGATAATATTGATTGATAATATTAGATTAAGTTGTCCAAGTTGTCGTTTCATCCAATAAAAAAGTGGAAAGAACTGATTTGTTGTGAAAAGTTTGAAATTCTATACAGATATCCTAGGGTCTTATAGATTAATAGAAGAGATAGACCAAAACATAATAACTGACTAATAATTATAACCAATATCTATCTAAACAGATACAGGTATATCCAGTCATCTATTGACTTTGATCAAAATTATATATATATAATTTATGAGCTTATTAACTTGCTATACTCACGATGATGGCAATGTTAAAATGTTCACTCTGAATAGACTCTATGAAAAATAGGTACCCGTTAAAGGCTAGTATCATAGATAAATAATAGGAAAGTAGCGTAAGCATGTAATCTATTATAGTTAGTCAGAGCTTCCTTCACTACCCTCTTTCAGTAAGTTTTACTCAAATAATATCTAAATTGATTTACTTCCACAACTGAATTTCATCTCACTTCTCATGCCTTACAACCACTGTGCGCCTCAACAGACGCTGACACCAGCCGAACGCCCCTGCACATTGTGTTCGTATGCCCAGAGCATGTCCACAGCTTGGGAGCTGATGTTTGTCCGGTGGAGCACAGAGCGATCAACTGGTTGTTGTTGGGCTGGTGGTGCATTTGAAAGTGGTTTTTGGGGCCATTGCATAAGTGCACCAAATTCCAACAACAACAGCCAACAGGCAAACAGCCACAGGCAACAACAACAACAACCACAACACGCAGACCTCGTTTCTAATGGTATCTAAATCGGTAACAATTTTTACTATATCATTCTTTGGGCCCGTCCGCTTTTTATAAGCCAAAGCGTTGACGTAATGCGCTGCGATTATTGCTGAATATTTGATTTGGCTGCGATTGGAGTCCAATTGAAGCGGAACCCCGAGCTCATTGAATTACTTTGCGTTACTGTGGCTAAACAAAGACAGATCTCGTCGTGGGTATTTCGGCACTTTATTGCATACATACATACGCACACATGTGTATTTACAAATATATATATATATATATATATATTGAGTTTATATATATACTATATATATAGAGTATAAAGTAAATAGATTGACATCGGGAGTGACTGATTTATTTGGCAGTAACAAAATTGACATTGTCCACGGACATCAGTCGCTAACTCTCTCTCGGCAGCCATCCCACACTCACACACATACACACATACAAAATATTGTCCCAGAGTCCCGCGTCTACTTTCGGCCCGTATAGTCGATGCTGTAGGAGCCCGTGTAGATGTTCAGATTACGCAGTGCCGGATGATGCTGCTCCGGCAGGCCAGTGTAGGGCCGCTGCGGCTGCTGTGGTGCATAGTATGGCTGTGGTGCGGGCGGCTGATAGAAGCGCGGCTGTGGTGCAGGTGGATTGTAGTACTGTGGCTGGGGATTGTAATAGGGCCGAGCCGGAGCTGGAGCTGGAGCGGGCGCATATTGGGGCTGCTGTTGCGGCTGCTGCTGCTGCGGGCCACGCCCGAAATCGCCCAGGCTGAATTTGCTAGCCGCAATGGGTCGATTGTACTTCTGATCCTTGTAGTAGACAGCCGGATCCTCGCGATACTGGCCATCATCGATCTCGTTGGGTCCCAGCGGATACGGGTTGCTGTTGGTCAGCGTCGGCGGCGGCACATTGATGTGACTGCCAGCGGGCTCAAAGCCCCGCTTGCTGGCCCCATACTCGATCTCGCGCACCTTGCCCTGATCGTCCACATAGCCGTATTTGCCGTAGACTTCGCCATTCGAATACTTTGTCTCGATCTTGAAGCTCTTGTCGGCCGCCTCATAGCCGTACGTATAAGAGCCGTCGTCATTGTGCTTATCGATTTGCTTCAGAATGGGCACTGGCGTGGTATAGTCCTGATGTTGCGCATACGCAACGTGTGCGCCCAGCACCAACAGCACCAGGCAATGCTTAATGAACTGAAAAGGGAAAATGGAAGGATTGATTTACTACTGGAATTTATGGAATGTGCAAATGTCTAGCTTAGCGAAAATCTTATAATTATGAGGCATACTGAAATTTATAGAAATTATTGTAGACTGACTTTGATTCATCTCCTTTGTATAAATTTTACATATATTTGTGTGCCCTATTATTATGCTATTTTTATGATAATATATTTTTTTTGTTTAAATTACATAAATTGTGTTAATTTGTATAAAATATTTGAATACTTTCAATCCGTTTTTAAAAGAAAAAAAATCGATTTAAGCAATTTCTGCAATTGAAAGTATGGAAACGAAAAGAGTTTTTTTTTTTTTTTTTTGTTAACAGATAATTGAACGAATTATTAAAAATATTTTGTTTTTTTTTATTATATTTTTTTTAAAATACATTTTTTAAATATTTTTATTTTTTATTTTTTAATTGAACGAATTATTAAAAATATTTTGTTTTTTTTTTTATTATATTTTTTTTAAAATACATTTTTTTAAATATTTTTATTTTTTATTTTTATACCCTGAGCCCATTGAAAATGGGAAATCAGGGTATAATGTTTTTGTTGGATGTATGTAACAGGCAGAAGGAGGCGTGGCAGACCCCATAAAGTATATATATTCTTGATCAGGACGACAAGAGAAATCGATTTGGCCCTGTCCGTCTGTCTGTCTGTCCGTCCGTCCGTCTGTCCGTCTGTCCGTCCGTCCGTCTGTCCGTCTGTCCGTCTGTCCGTATGTATGAACGCGTCGATTTCAGCTCTCAGAAGAGCTAGAGACTTGAAATTTTTTTTGTAGGTCCCTATATACAGCGCGCATATCGAGTTTATTTTCGATAATCGATAAATATATTCGTTTTTTTGTTATCGAATAAAAACAATATCGAAATTCAGTTATAAAATTCTATCTCGCCCATCTTTTAAGCTAGAGACACCAAATTTTATATTTAGCTTTATATGTATTTTATGCAATTTCGAATTTTGTTATATTTTGGATACCGGCCCCAAATTTCCCCAAATTGAAGTTCAGTCTCAAATATAGCCAAAATGCAAATGAGTTGGCACTTTTACTAAACTGACAAATATGCCCATAGAATATGTTGATCTTATGCCGAAAATTTCATTGAAATCCGTTAAATAGCAAAAAAGTTATTAAACAAAACGTTTGGCTACTTAACAAACACACGTGGCAGCAGCGCCAAGCGAACGCACTTTTTCTGTTCTGTGCACACACACATACAAACGCTCGCATTCTAGTCGATTCGAAGAATCGCAAATTACGTTTGAATTTTGTTGAATTATCAGCTGCTGCTTTAGTTCACGTTTGCCACCGATTTCACAAGCGGTGGAGTGGCGTCGTTGGTAGAAGCGATGCACGCGAAACGTGAAGACCTGGGTTCGAGACCAGGCGACGCCAGCTATTTATTTAGTTTTTTAATTTTATAAAAATTAGGTGGCGTTGTTGGTAGAGACGATGCACGTTGCGTAATTAACGTAGGTTCGAACCTCGCCTATGTCAGTTTTTTAATAAAAAAATTTTTTGGCTGTTAAGAGTAAACTTGAATTTTTTTTATAATTTTACGCAAAATATAAGTGTATTGAAAAACACAGGTTCGACGGGGCTCAGGGTATCCCCTAGTCGGTTACGCCCGACTAGAGTTTTCTTACTTGTTTAATATGTGTTTATGTATATTTAAAATGTATATTTTTTTTACAATTATATTTATATTTTTTTATATAAAATATATGTATATTTCAGCAAACTTTTTATATTTTTACATATAGAGAAAAAATGGTCTCACTTTTCATTATGTTACAGTCTCACTTAATTCAGTTAATTAACTCAATTCGAAATGAAAAGTTTGTAATTTATAAATTATAAAAGTTTTTCAATTACTAACGACGTTTTATTGTTGTTTGCTTTTAACACAGCCTGATTATTGCTCAACGACGCATTAGCAAACAAATTGAAAGTATTTTTAATTGCATAATTATATTTCCAATTGGCTTAAATTGATTAACATTTAGTAGTTAATTAGCAACAGTTGGCTGTAGTTGACTGCATTCCACAGACGGCTTTTCAAGGACGTTGCTGTCGACTGATTTACATATGTGTATATATAGACATATAGCTATACACATATATACTTATATACCTATTGTATTGTATACATATATTCGATTTCTACTCAATGAAACTTCCAACACAATTTGTCTAACCGGTTGTCAATTGCATTCGCAACTCGATTGATAGATTCTAAATGTTTTTCGTCTCAATTCGCTTTTCACTTTTCTTTCTGTTTGTTTTGCTCACCAGTTTCAGCATTTTCTTTGCCTCGTTTTCACCAATCTCACGTCTGGGGGCTTAGTTTGCTTAAGTGCGGCTCGTGACTCGAGACTCTGCGCAACGAAACGACAACTCAAAAGAAAATCAGGGCGTGCAACGCTTTTATACCACAAACCGAGCACTGAGCACAAAAAACACAAGCTGAATAAGTAAATTTCAAGTAAAACTCTCGGGCCGAAGTCGACTGAGACTCAATTACAGTGGCGCAGGTGGGCAGCGATCAGCTGCGCGTTATATATACGAAGCCAGCGCTGCGAGCCGAGAATCGACTGCTTATGGAATGCCCCAATAGAGGCAGCGGCCCCAGAACTATTCCCCCCTCCTTTCCGACAGGCAATCAGGTTATTAAAGTCAAAACAAAATTCTTAACGTCAGCGATTTATGCTGCCAGCCTGCGCACACGCATATGCAATGAGCACGCCCCTCGCATCGCACTCTCCCAGGGTATTGCATGCGGAAGCATTCGGGAGCAGCGCTCGGCTCAGAAGTCCAGCAATTTGAGTTATGTAAAGCATATGCCTGAGCAACTGAACGTCGATTAGCCATTTGGCGGGATAAATGGCTAGCAAAAAAAAAAACGAATTGCTCTGCCTTTTCTTTTGGCCATTTCTTTGGGCTCTTTTCGCAACTGGCCAAATGCAATCGGAATGAAAAAGCCAACTGACCTAGTCAATGCTTGGCAATAACCACAAAACTGGTTGTCTAGCAGGGCAGCAAAGAAATGCTAATGGCTGTTATGTATACACCATATACCCTGCAAACAGACACAGTTCTGCGATGGGGTAAGTTGTGTGAGGAATGCATATAGTAGAGTTGCATCATAAATCTTAGCTAAGTACACGTTTATTCCCACAGCAGTTTGTATGGAAAGACACGTTAGTGTTAGATTCATGTGTATATTATTGTGTATATTATATACCCTATAAAAATATTCTAGTGAGCAATTATTTTTATAGGTTTTATATCTTCTGTGCCATAAGCAAGTAAGTACCTAAGTATAATTTATTTAAACAAGAAAAAGTAAGTTCTTGCTGAGTGTGCCCGACTAGGATATACCCTGAAAGCTACGGAAAGCTGATATTCATGTAATTATAAGCTAAAATGAAGATGTATGTATGCATACATAACAAACAGCATGATAATAACATCCATATGTCTCTATTGACCAAAGCACAAGTTTCTACTACTCAAAGTGGGAATGGAATGAAGGCATTCAAAATTAAAAATGTGCAAAACCTGTGTATTCATCACAGTGACCTACTTTTTAAATCACGATCTTTTTTCATATTCAAGCTACAATAAACAAAAAACTAAATCAAATTGACTATTATAATTGATATCAGAAAATGGGACGGACTAACAAATATCATAGAGATGAACTCGAACTGCTTGAGGTATATATTTTTATAATTTATTGTAATTTTATATCCTCATTTTTTTATTCTATGGTCTAATTTATTGTATTTTATTATTTATTATATATTTATTTATTCTTATATATTATTAAAAAATGTCAAGTCTCTCGCTTTTCTGGTTTACAATATCGTTGCGTTGGTATGGATCATAGTTAGACATATTTATATCGACTCACCTTGTCGTTCTGATCACGTATATGTATACTCTATAAAGTCTGACACGGCTTCATCTGCTTAATGTATACAACTGTTTTGTTGACCTTTATACCCTGAACACAGTGAAAATGCAAATAGAGCAACATTAAGAATTTCCAAAACAAAGTGTTTTCTGCTGCCATCGTAAAAGTAACACATAAAAATTCTGTTTTACTAATATTATATTATATTCAATATCGTATGCATAAGAAGCTGATTGTTTATATATAATATTTGTAAAAAAAAAAATATATACCTCATCATATACAACAATTAATTATAGGGTATTTTAAAGTCTTTTTTTTTTATTATTTTGCGCCAAGCTGTTAATTTGTCTTCAAGAGTTATTTTATTTATGAGGCGTATACTTAATATGTGCCTCTCGTCTCTGTGAGCTTGAGAGACTTTGTCAAGTGCTTCTTTATGCAAATGGACTTTTGGCAAGTGGACAAGCTTGAAATATTATGCAAAATCCTTGAACAAATACTTTGCTGGCAAATAGCGAAATATTTTGGTAAAACGATCCTCCAGAACTGTGTCAAAAGTCTGGGTCAGCACGGGCCGCATTATATCGAACAGGACGCGCCAGTTCTCATTGAAGAGCTCGTTGGCACTACGCTCCAGTTCCTTGTTGCCATTAAAGAGATTGGTCAGATTTATGCGAATGTCGTCAATGCGTGCGATTTCCGTCTTAATGGCTGTGACATTCATGAAGGTGACGCCCTCAGCCAGCTGTGGATGCATTCGGAGCGCCACATAAAACTCCAGATTGTCTAAAAAAATCTAATTGAATTAACTCAGTTATTTTTAATAGAAACTTGGGGCATGCGAACCCATTTGGGAGCTCAAAATGCCAGAGCTGTTAAGATTGAGCAGCAGCACGTGCCCCTTCAGCTTGTATTTGCTCGTCAAGTTGACTTGTGTTAGATGCACATGGAAGCCAAGCGAGTACTGACCAGTGTTGTACAACGTGCTGCAAGCTAAGTGTTAATAGATTTCAATAGACAATAAACGTTAGATGCTTACGTGCTGTTCAGTATCTTGGCCTTACTGAGACCCACTGTACTCATGTTTCGCAAATCGACGCGCACATCCACATTTGGTGGCACTCGCTGGGCAATGCGCAAGCGGCTCACCCGAAAAGGATCCAAAGAGCCAACGCCGCTGAGGCCCGGCACGCCTGTACATATATATAGAAAGTTGTTAGTGTTGCAAAATGTGTAGCAAATCGTATGTGATTCATAGTGGGTTTTGCAACACATAAATTATAATTGATATAAAAATATTTTGCAACTCACCATCACGCCAGTGTTGAAAAAGGTTTTCAATATTCCTAGCCAAACAGTCGTTACTCTGGCTATCCTTCAACTGGCAAGGCGTTATAAATGTGGCTAAAATAAAAGTTATGGTTCAATGCCAAGACAAATCATATATTTGAATAATACAAACGTGGTTCGGGCAGAAACTGTTGCTCTTGCACCACAGCCAGGCACAGTGGTGCAACGAGTGCAAAGCAGAAGGCAACTAGCTCTTGGTGCTGCATTGCAACCGCTTCAGTTGGCTGCTCACCGTGGACTGACGATTAACAAAAAAATACAAATTGAGCTATTCAACCATTGCCATCAGCATAAAGCGTCAAGCTTTTCGATCATTGTGACTCTACTATATGTATTATGTAGTAAGGCAAGCGAGAGTTTAATAGCCCCTCAGCCGCGGACCTTGATCTACGTGGCATCGTCGATCACTTGTAATGCACACGAGAGAGAGAGAGAGAGAGAGAGAGAGCGAGTCAGAAACTTTTAACACATAGATATCGTGTAATTAAACCTGAATGCATAGCTATATTATATATAGCCATAACAAAGAAAAATATAGATTATTCACTTTTTAACTAACAAAAAATTAATAAGAAAATATTACAAAATATCTACATTATATAGCTTCATTGAAACTCTCCCTTCTAGTAATAATATTAAGTTTATTTTTATTGTTTCAAATTTACAAGGTATTAAAAGTTCCATAAGTCGACGTATTCATAAAGCAACTTTAAAAATAATTAGAGAAGTTAAAAGAAAAAATATGTCAATTAGAATTCTTATTAAAATTTTTTGGCTTAACTCTTATATACCAAATCTCTATATCTTAGGGAATATAAAAATACAATTTAAAATACGTTTTAAAAATATGGGAATTTGCCAGAATAATTAAATAAATTGTCTATAGTATATGGACATTTGATTTAGATTTAAAATCATACCATTACAGACTCCCTTTAAACGTTTATAATATTTACAGTCTTAATATTTATATATACATGATATAATCTTTCAGAATAAAAAAAAAATAAATATATAATATTGACGTAATGAGAATAAATTTAAAAAAATTATAAAATCTATAAATAATTTGTGCCTTTGTTCTCCAAGCTACATATGCCTAAGGCTTTAACTGTACGTATATTTTATATATTTATTCATGAATAAGATAATTAGTAAGTCAAATATCTGAACTGTGTTTGCTCAATTATTATAATAAATAGATAACTAATTAAATAATAAATAATCTCATTTAACTGACTTGCTCAGTTTCGTAAGACAATGAAAGCACTCGTTTTATAATCTATACAAATTACAGGGTATTAAGTGCATTGCCAGAACATTCACCAGCCCTTAGAAGTCATTCGCCTAGTAATCAGGTAATCAGGTCGCTTAGGCAGCTGAATCAGGCTTTTAATAAAAAGGCCAAGGTTGAACAGTAGCTCGAAACTAAGTGAAATATGGCAAGGGTCAATGAGAGCAGTCAGAACAGAATGCAAATTGTGTTGTTGTGCTCACATAGAAAGAACACCCTGTATGATGCAGACAAGTCTAATGGCAAGAAACTTGTTTGCCGTTTAGTCAATTAAGCCAAAACTGTGAACTTGACAAAGAAAGCAATAAAATTATAATATATAGATATATATATATATATATATAGAAAGATATATATGCATTTATATGTTTTAATATATTTATGTGTTTATTTACGGTTTCTGGATTTCTGAATTCCATTTGGTATATAAGATAAATTGAGTGCAGACCTGAAATATCAGAACAATAATCGCCTTCAAGCCAAGCTAACACTTAATTTGTCGCTTCGATCTTAATTGCATTTCAATTTTAAAATGAGCAAAGTCCGAATCTCCAATTTTTTGGTCCTTTTGTATACGTCGCTGACGACGGCCGCCAACTATCTGGCTGAAAAACGTAAGTAGAAAATAATAATATTATCATAACTAGAACTACGAATCGCTACGGACCCGAACAAACTCTTTTAGCCAGCTTTTTGACGCCTTGCGTCTTGGAGGATCCACAGTTTAACCAATGCCTTGCTCGTGACTTGCAAGCCTTGTTCGTGGAGTGGAAAGATGGCATACCCGGCACAAATACTGGATCCTTCGATCCACTCTTCTTGAAGCGCCTCAAGTTTGTCCACGATAGCACCAATGCCCTCACGATCAATGCAGATATGCAAAATGTTTATGTCACAGGCAGTAGCCGACTAACAATCAAGGAGGCCAAGTAAGCTGCTGGAAATTGCAACATAATAGTCAAATATACCCTGTATTTTGTCAATTTTATCCACATTTCAGTTACAATCCTACCAAACATGTTCTTCGGGCTATTGCCGTCGTGCCCAAAATGAGTTTAGATTGCGACTTTAAGGTCAAGGGTCGTGTCTTGTCACTCAATGTCAATGGTCAAGGCAAAGGTCACCTTGAAGCAGGTAAGTGACGTCAATGCATATACGAAATGAAAGTCACCCATTCTGCACTCGATTCCAGAAAGTCTCGTCTTTGGCATCGAAATGGCCGTCAAACCACGCAGCGCCCCTGAAGGCGAATTTGCTGATGTGCAGCGAGCGAGAGTGTTTATCCGTGACGTCGGCAATTTCCGCATCAAGCTGAACAATCTGTTCGGCGACAATGCCGAGCTGGATAAAATAGCCCACATGGTCTTCAATGAGAATTGGCGTGAGTTCTACGAGGTGCTCAAGCCGGCGATCGAACAGACCCTCGAAACGGTTGTAGTGGATCGCATCAAGCAGATGATGGCCTATGTTCCGGCCACCTACTTCATACACAACTTTCACTGATTCACAGACGGGGAGATGTTGTTGATTGTGTTTGTGAAATTTGTTAACGTGTTCTCTGAATAAATATTAAAATATATATGCATATGAATAATATTAGATTAGAGGTAGAGAGAGAGAGAGAGAGAGAGAGAATGGCAGATATATTGACTTCCTAATTACATACAGGCATATATAGATACATACATGTATACATACATCTGTACATAGATATAATATACACACATACATATCTGTTAATACATACATACTTGCATGCATGCATGCTGAAATGTATGCGTATATACATGCATACATACCTACATGCGTTGTTGAATATATTCATATGGACATACATATCTACTTACTGTATGGTAGTACATACAAATATACATCCATACATACGATGTTACATATGTCATATGTGTATATATGTTATATATATATATAATATATGTATGTATATATTTTACACACACAGATTCATAAATAATTAATATTTGTACATAAATATCCAATAGATATTATCTATAAACCTGTATCAGAACCAAATATATGTATATGCACTTATGTATATGTACATACAACAATCCCCACACATAAATGTATGTACACATATGACACCACAAAACATACATACTTACATAAATACATACCAACTGCATATGAAGAGCAAAATGTTAATGTAATATCTTCTGCCAAGGCACAACAGCCGCTGCATTACTTCAACTCGTAAGGCGATACCAAATAAAATAAAAAAATTCTACAACTAAATAAAAATTAAAAAAATAAAAAATATATCTTATAGACAACAAAAATAATATATATTTACAAACTCTTTTACGTATATTATGCATATTATTTACATAAAAAATAAGACGGTTGCCTTTCTATATCTCAATTAGAAATAAATAGTGTACATTTCCAATTACATGTAAAATTATTTATGAATACATACACAGTTAGTTATATATAGACTTGCATTAACTGCGTAGACACATCGACTTAAAACGGCTTGACATTAACAATTTCTAGTTTAATCGTCAGCTCAACGCTCAGCGACGAGAACCTACACTACCGCCATTCCGTCCGCCTCTCGTATATGGTGTGGCACAGATTGATGTAATTGAGTAGCTCCGCCAGTTGAAATCGCGTTTATTATGAAAAGTTCGCTAAGCTTAAGCTGCGGCCTGCTCGCTGCAGTTTGGGCGATGAATGCGGTCGTCGCCGTTGAGTACTACACGGAGAAACGTAAGTCGGCCAAAGAAAAGCCTCCAAATTTGTTCAGATTCTTATATACCTCCATACGATTAGCATCGTTTTTGCCCTCGTGCCGCATTTATGAGCCGGGCTTCACCAATTGCTCCACGCACAGCATACAGAAGCTGATAGACCAGCTGTCCATTGGCTTTCCGGAATTCACGGATAAATACGGTCCCTTCGATCCCATGCGCGTGAGGGATATCATTTTCAAGCAGGACAACAATGAGGTGGCCACAATCAGTGCCAATCTGACCGATGTGATGACTAAAGGTTTCTCCCAGACCAAGATCAAGGAAAGCCGGTGAGTAATTTAAGGTTAAGCATTAATTATATACAATAGTATGTAATAGAAACTAGTTGAATAACGCAGTGATCTATATATAAATATGAAGGAATGGAATTTATTGAATTATTGAATTTACTATACGTATAATTGGTTGACTTCTCTGATCGTGCAACGCCGTGTAATTATAATTAAACTTCCTCATGTGTACTTAGTGTTAGCAAAAAGGATTTTAGCTGGCAAACTAAAATCTTTCTGCCCAAAATGCGTCTGGATGCAACATATAAGATGGCTGGTCGCATACTCCTCATACCCTTAAATGGGACAGGTCGCATGTTCATAGAGATCGGTGAGTGTGCATTACCCCACATGTATTCAAAATTGCTTTCGAATTTATATACTATCTATCTATCTATCTGCAGAGGATCTCGATTTACTGCTACTGACCAAGACGCAGCTGTTCGAAAAGGGCGGCTTCACCTTCTACAATGTAACTGGGGTACAGGTCAAGCTTAATATAGCCAAGCTGCGCACCCACTTGGATAACCTATTCAATGGACGCAGTCCAGAAGTGGCGCGCAGCACGAATCAGTTCTTCAACGACAATTGGCAAGATTTCTACGGGGCACTGAAGCCCCTCATACTGGAAACCGTCGAGAGCATATTCTATGAGATAATGTCAACGGTATTCCAACTGATACCGGCAAACTATTTTGTTGAGGATATTCCAACGTCCCAGCAACTATATGGCAAAAATACAGTATAAATAAATAATAAAAATAATGTTGATAAAAAAAAGCCTTAGGCATTTCATTCATATGACACATAGCAAATTTATTTATCATATGTGGTCTGTGCACACATCTCTGTCAAAGGGCAACTAGGTAATAGCAGACATAGAAATATATTCCAGAGTAACATCGTGTAATATTTACTCCGATCAACTTAGGAATAAGACTGTAAAAAAACGCGTGAGTCTTATAAATGTCACTCGGTTTTCATTGATGTTAAAATTAATCATTCCAACTTTCACTGGAAAAAAGTCTAATTATATACGGAAGAGGTTGAATGTGGTAGGAAGCTACATGTCGCTATTGAATGTATTGAATGTACTTCAGCACATCTGTACTTTTACATCATCGACATCAGTACAAATATGAACGTATAAACTTACAAGTATTTTCAACTAAAAAATATATATATATTCCACAATCAAATCGTATGTATATAAATAAGGACTTGCCCACGTACCTAAGACCCCTCGACTAAAATCTCCTCTCCTATGAAGGGCGTCACTAAAACATTTGAAGTCTATAGCTCCCTGATCGACGCGCTTATACCGACAGTCCGATCGACTCGGGTCGATCAACAACAAACAAACTATTGCGCGACATCGGCCACGCCTCATGTTGCCTGTTGCATACGTTATAACAGAACCAGTATACCCTGAGTTAACATTTTAAATAGGTTCAGGCTATGAAAAGATGCTGGCTAACCATATACCCAATAATAATATTTATGTATAAAATATATGTTTCAAGAATGTTATATTTGAATATTCCATATGACGAAATCAATTTTATCTTCGAGATTTCTCAAGGTACCCTTAACCGTACCGTTTAATGCATGGATTCATAATAATATAATAATATTCATCTAGTCATGAACGTACATGTTACATATGTCATATGTGTATATATATTATGTATGTATATATATTATTTATATTATTATATACATATATTTAGACTCGCATTGACAGCGTAGACACATCGACTTAAAACGACCTGATATTAACAATTTCTAGTTTAATTGTCAGCTGAACGCTCAGCGACGAGAACATACTAACCTGCACTGCCGCCGTTCCGCCCGCCTCTCGTATATGGTGTGGCACAGATTGATGTAATCGAGTAGCTCCGCCAGTTGAAATCGCGTTTAGATACTCACCTGGCGTCATGATGAAAAGTTCGCTTAGCTTAAGCTGCGGCCTGCTCGCTGCAGTTTGGACGCTGAACGCGGTCGTCGCCGTTGAGTACTACACGGAGAAACGTAAGTCGGCCAGAGATAAGCCTCCAAGTTTGTTCAGATTCTTATATACCTCCATACGATTAGCATCGTTTTTGCCCTCGTGCCGCATTTATGAGCCGGGCTTCACCAATTGCTCCACGCACAGCATACAGAAGCTGATAGACCAGCTGTCCATTGGCATTCCGGAATTCTCGGATAAATACGGTCCCTTCGATCCCATGCGTGTGAGAGATATAATTTTCAAGCAGGACAACAATGAGGTGGCCACAATCAGTGCCAATCTGACCGATGTGATGATTAAAGGTTTGTCCCAAACCAAGATCAAGGAAAGCCGGTGAGTAATAAAAGGTCAAGCATTAATTATATACTATTCTAGAATCTAGTTGAATAACGCAGTTAGTCTCATTGAGCAATACGAACAATTATACATAAATATTCATTAGAAATGTTGACTAGGCAAGTATAATAATATGGAATTTATTAAACAATTTACTATACTTATAATTGGTTGACTTCTGTGACCGTGTAATGCCGGGTGATTATAATTAAACTTCCTCATGTGTACTTAGAGTTAGCAAAAAGGATTTTAGCTGGCAAACTAAAATCTTTCTGCCCAAAATGCGTCTGGATGCCGCATATCAGATGGCTGGTCGCATACTCCTCATACCCTTAAATGGCACAGGTCGCATATTCATAGAGATCGGTGAGTCTACATTATCGACATATATTAAGATTAGTTTCCGAATTCATAAACATCTATCTATCTATCTGCAGAGGATCTCGATGTACTGCTACTGACCAAGACGCAGCTGTACGAGAAGGGCGGCTTCACCTTCGACAATGTGACTGGGGTACAGGTCAAGCTTAATATAGCCAAGCTGCGCACCCACTTGGATAATCTATTCAATGGGCGCAGTCCAGAAGTGGCGCGCAGCACGAATCAGTTCTTCAACGACAATTGGCAAGACTTCTACGAGGCACTGAAGCCCCTCATACTGGAAACCGTCGAGAGCATATTCTATGAGATAATGTCAACGGTGTTCCATCTGATACCGGCAAACTTCTTTGTTGAGGATATTCCAACGCCCCAGCAACTATATGGGAAAAACACATAGTATAAATAAATAATAAAAATAATGTTGATAAAAATAAAAAAAAAGTCTTAGGCATTTCAGTCATATTTATTTACTTGCAGTGCGATAATTGTGAAATTATCTGCAATGGGTACAGTGGACGAAATAGGCCTGACATTTATATAATTATAATTTCCATATTTTCCATTATTATACCCTGAGCCCATTGAAAATGGGAAATCAGGGTATAATGTTTTTGTTGGATGTATGTAACAGGCAGAAGGAGGCGTGGCAGACCCCATAAAGTATATATATTCTTGATCAGGACGACAAGAGAAATCGATTTGGCCCTGTCCGTCTGTCTGTCTGTCCGTCTGTCCGTCCGTCCGTCCGTCCGTCTGTCCGTCCGTCCGTCTGTCCGTATGTATGAACGCGTCGATCTCAGCTCTCAGAAGAGCTAGAGACTTGAAATTTTTTTTGTAGATCCCTATATACAGCGCGCATATCAAGTTTATTTTCGATAATCGATAAATATATTCGTTTTTTTGTTATCGAATAAAAACATTATCGAAATAAAGTTATAAAATTCTATCTCGCCCATCTTTTAAGTTAGAGACACCAAATTTTGTATTTAGCTTTATATGTATTTTATGCAATTTCGAATTTTGTTAGATTTTGGATACCGGCTCCAAATTTTCCCCAATTAAAGTTCAGTCTCAAATATAGCCAAAATGCGAATGAGTTGGCACTTTTACTAAACTGATAAATATGCCCATAGAATATCTTGATCAAATGCCGAAAATTTCATTGAAATCCGGTAAATAGCAAAAAAGTTATTAAACAAAACGTTTGGCTACTTTGCAAAAACACGTGGCAGCAGCGCCAAGCGAACGCACTTTTTCTATGCGTGAGTGCACACATACAAACGCTCGCATTCTAGTCGATTCAAAGAATCGCAAATTACGTTTGAATTTTGTTGAATTATCAGCTGCTGCTTTAGTTTACATTTGCCGCCGCTTCCACAAACGGTGGAGTGGCGTCGTTGGTAGAAGCGACGCACCCGAAACATGAGGACCCGGGTTCGACACCAGGCGACGTCGAAAATTTATTTAGTTTTTTAATTTTATAAAAATTAGGTGGCGTTGTTGGTAGAGATGATGCACGTTGCGCAATAAACGCAGGTTCGAACCACGCCAATGTCAGGTTTTTAATAAAAAAGTTTTTCGGTTGTTAAAGAGTAGACTTGAATTTTTTTTAAATTTTACGCTAAATATAAGTGTATTGAAAAACACAGGTTCGACGGGGCTCAGGGTATTCCCTAGTCGGTTACGCCCGACTAGAGTTTTCTTACTTGTTTTTGTATGTTTTTAATATATTTGATTTATAACATATTTATATTAAAAGTAATGAATACGAACTTGCCATATATAGAATGAGCCACTGAAAATATGACAAATTTCTAGTTTGCGCTGAATTGTGACTGTCAGCCTCTACCTTTACAGTAGTTGATCTCTCCGTGTTGACCACACAAACATTATCTTTGAGAACGTAACCCTCATTGCAACTACAGGTGTTTGGGGATGAACAGAAGCCGTTGGGACATTCGTTTTCACAAATTGGAGCACAGGTGTTCTCAGTGTCCTTAAAATATCCTTCATTACAGTAGCAGCTTCCTGGTTCAAGGCACAACCCATTGTCACACCCGTTCGGACATTCCGGAATGCACATGGATTCAGTCGAAGCGATATATCCCGGGCGACACTTGCACTCATTTGGGGCCGAGCAATCGCCGTTTACGCAACCGTCCTTACATACAGGCACGCAACTGGTACAGAAAGAGGCGATAAAGTAATTATGACTCATTAATATGTTCAATGATATTTCACTCACCGATTAGATGGCAAATGGTTTAAATTCTCATAGCCCTCCCGGCACTGGCATACATTGGGCTTTATGCACTTGCCGTTCTCACAGTTGCTACAAATCGGCTCACACACCAAATTTGTGTCGTTCTTAATAATTAGATTGTAGCCACTGCAGCAGAGATATGTTTTCTTTTTCTATGTTTGATAAGGAATGAATTACATATGTGTTCATTAACATAGCACAATTTCGTAACTTACTCGGCCCTTACTGTCATATGTGGTCTGTGCACACATCTCTGCCAAAAGGCAACTGGGTAATAGCAGATATAGAAATATATTCCAGACTAGCATCGTGCAGTATTTACTCTGATCAACTAAGGAATAAGACTGCAGAGCAAAAAGTAAGTCTTATAAATGTGGCTCTGTGCTCGCATACGGGTTCTTATTCATACAAGCTTACACTGGAAGAAACGTCTAGTGCACCTTGTTCTCCGTAAGTAAATAGAGGAAATAATCTGAGACTATGGAAATAAACAATTTTTCTTATGCTAACTAATATAAAATAGCTATATATATTTACTAATTTTTATATAAAAAAAAAAAAAAACAAGTAAGAAAACTCTAGTCGGGCGTAACCGACTAGGGGATACCCTGAGCCCCGTCGAACCTGTGTTTTTCAATACACTTATATTTTGCGTAAAATTATAAAAAAAATTCAAGTTTACTCTTAACAGCCAAAAAATTTTTTTATTAAAAAACTGACATAGGCGAGGTTCGAACCTACGTTAATTACGCAACGTGCATCGTCTCTACCAACAACGCCACCTAATTTTTATAAAATTAAAAAACTAAATAAATAGCTGGCGTCGCCTGGTCTCGAACCCAGGTCTTCACGTTTCGCGTGCATCGCTTCTACCAACGACGCCACTCCACCGCTTGTGAAATCGGTGGCAAACGTGAACTAAAGCAGCAGCTGATAATTCAACAAAATTCAAACGTAATTTGCGATTCTTCGAATCGACTAGAATGCGAGCGTTTGTATGTGTGTGTGCACAGAACAGAAAAAGTGCGTTCGCTTGGCGCTGCTGCCACGTGTGTTTGTTAAGTAGCCAAACGTTTTGTTTAATAACTTTTTTGCTATTTAACGGATTTCAATGAAATTTTCGGCATAAGATCAACATATTCTATGGGCATATTTGTCAGTTTAGTAAAAGTGCCAACTCATTTGCATTTTGGCTATATTTGAGACTGAACTTCAATTTGGGGAAATTTGGGGCCGGTATCCAAAATATAACAAAATTCGAAATTGCATAAAATACATATAAAGCTAAATATAAAATTTGGTGTCTCTAGCTTAAAAGATGGGCGAGATAGAATTTTATAACTGAATTTCGATATTGTTTTTATTCGATAACAAAAAAACGAATATATTTATCGATTATCGAAAATAAACTCGATATGCGCGCTGTATATAGGGACCTACAAAAAAAATTTCAAGTCTCTAGCTCTTCTGAGAGCTGAAATCGACGCGTTCATACATACGGACAGACGGACAGACGGACAGACGGACGGACGGACAGACGGACAGACGGACGGACGGACAGACAGACAGACGGACAGGGCCAAATCGATTTCTCTTGTCGTCCTGATCAAGAATATATATACTTTATGGGGTCTGCCACGCCTCCTTCTGCCTGTTACATACATCCAACAAAAACATTATACCCTGATTTCCCATTTTCAATGGGCTCAGGGTATAAAAAAAAAAAAAACATAAAGCAAAAAAAAATGAATAAATCTATCTTAGTATTGATGCCCACAGCTTAAGCTCAAACATATTTTTTACAAATCTCTTCTTTGTTTTCTTTCAGTGTAACCTTATCAACGAAGGCGCTCGAATAGCAAACTTAACCATGTATATACATAAAATATATGTTTTAAGAATGTTATTTTTGAGTTGAATGAATCAGTTCCATTATACTAAGCGAAACAGGTAGATAAGTACTCAAATTCCGATTACAGGCTGTCAGTCAGCAGCCCAAACAGAGCCGAAACATTGGCATGAGAGCGTTTCCTTCGAGATTCCCCATTACAGTCATAATCAATTCATGAGAACTTATGAAAATGTTCAAGAGACTTTCTCAGAAAACTGCAGAAACCATCGGAGAATTTCCTTTCCCATTGTTCCTCTGATGAATCACGGTGTACAGTAAAATAGTTACATCATTTAATTAATATTGGATACGAACTACATTGAAGCATTACATATATATGATATATGATATTATATGTGATATTCCGACATCAATTAACAGGCATATCGCTGTCTGCCAGACAAAAGAAAATATCGCTAAGATCGTATTATATCAGCTTGTTTTGCTGAAAAATGAACACCATAGCGTTGCTCTGTAATGAAGATAAGACTGATTAGATATACTTGGATATAGATGGTAGGTTGATGGATTGACATACCTTTTCTGTCCACTCTGTAATCGCGTTTCCTTAATTTATGAATGACCACGCATATTGCGAACGCTAATACCATAATCGTAGCAGCAATTACTAAAAAGATCCACTTGAAATACGACAAGTTTCTAGTTTGACCCGAATTTTCTATGCCGTCATCTTGGCTTGGGCATCCCACTCCCTCTTCCGGCACCTGGCCATCATAGCAGGCGCATACATCTGGATATGCACAGTATCCGTGGACGCACTTCTCCTTGCACTCGGGCAGGCAAAGCAACTTTCTAGTATCCGCAATATCTTCGGTCAGCCTGTAGTGTTCCTCACAGGAACAGTGTCCATCAACACAGCTTCCATTCCAGCAACGTTGCTCACACGTCTCCAAATCCAATTCTGGGAGTTCTGTTTCGTTTATCTCAGAAGTCGTTGATATCTCTGCGTCATCCAATCTTGCCACACAAACATTATCTTTGAGAACGTATCCCTCACTGCAAATGCAGTTATTAGGGGAAGCACAGAAGCCATTAGGACATTTATTTTCACAGATTGGATCACAACTGGACTCATTTATTGGAGAATATCCCTCGTCGCAAGTGCACTTTCCAGGCTCACTACAGAAACCGTTCTCACAGCCATCTCTACAGACTGGAGCACAACTGTTCTCACTTATTAGAGAGTATCCTTCGTTGCAGGCGCACTTTCCAGGCTCACTACAATAACCGTTCTCACAGCCATCTTTACAGACTGGAGCACAACTGATCTCACTTATTAGAGAGTATCCCTCGTTGCAGGTGCATTTTTCAGGCTCACTACAGAAACCGTTCTCACAGCCATCTCTACAGACTGGAGCACAACTGATCTCACTTATTAGAGAGTATCCCTCGTTGCAGGTGCACTTTCCAGGTTCACTACAGACTCCGTTCTTACAGCCTTCTTCACACACTGGAGCACAACTGTTCTCACTTATTGGAGAGTACCCCTCGTTGCAGGCGCACTTTCCAGGCTCACTACAATAACCGTTCTCACAGCCATCTTTACAGACTGGAGCACAACTATTCTCACTTATTGGAGAGTATCCTTCGTTGCAGGCGCACTTTCCAGGCTCACTACAATAACCGTTCTCACAGCCATCTCTACAGACTGGAGCACAACTGATCTCACTTATTAGAGAGTATCCCTCA
The DNA here is from genome assembly GCA_035046225.1 of Drosophila pegasa. Lineage (NCBI taxonomy): Eukaryota > Metazoa > Arthropoda > Insecta > Diptera > Drosophilidae > Drosophila > Drosophila pegasa. The sequence goes on along the minus strand of JAWNOD010000398.1, from coordinate 3,933,527 downwards.
TTGCAGGTGCACTTTCCAGGTTCACTACAGACTCCGTTCTTACAGCCTTCTTCACACACTGGAGCACAACTGTTCTCACTTATTGGAGAGTACCCCTCGTTGCAGGTGCACTTTCCAGGTTCACTACAGACTCCGTTCTTACAGCCTTCTTCACACACTGGAGCACAACTGTTCTCACTTATTGGAGAGTATCCTTCGTTGCAGGCGCACTTTCCAGGCTCACTACAATAACCGTTCTCACAGCCATCTTTACAGACTGGAGCACAACTGCTCTCACTTATTGCAGAGTATCCCTCGTTGCAGGCGCACTTTCCAGGCTCACTACAAAATCCGTTCTCACAGCCTTCCTTACAGACTGGAGCACAACTGTTCTCACTTATTGGAGAGTATCCTTCGTTGCAGGCGCACTTTCCAGGCTCACTACAATAACCGTTCTCACAGCCATCTTTACAGACTGGAGCACAACTGTTCTCGTTTATTGGAGAGTACCCCTCGTTACAGGTGCACTTTCCAGGCTCACTACAGAAACCGTTCTCACAGCCATCTTTACAGACTGGAGCACAACTGTTCTCACTTATTGGAGAGTATCCTTCGTTGCAGGCGCACTTTCCAGGCTCACTACAATAACCGTTCTCACAGCCATCTTTACAAACAGGAGCACAACTATTCTCACTTATTGGAGAGTACCCCTCGTTGCAGGTGCACTTTCCAGGCTCACTACAGAAACCGTTCTCACAGCCATCTTTACAGACTGGAGCACAACTGTTCTCACTTATTGGAGAGTATCCTTCGTTGCAGGCGCACTTTCCAGGCTCACTACAATAACCGTTCTCACAGCCATCTTTACAAACTGGAGCACAACTATTCTCACTTATTGGAGAGTACCCCTCGTTGCAGGTGCACTTTCCAGGCTCACTACAAAATCCGTTCTCACAGCCTTCTTCACACACTGGAGCACAACTGTTCTCACTTATTAGAGAGTACCCCTCGTTGCAGGTGCACTTTCCAGGCTCACTACAGAATCCGTTTTTACAGCCTTCTTCACACACTGGAGCACAACTGTTCTCACTTATTAGAGAGTACCCCTCGTTGCAGGTGCACTTTCCAGGCTCACTACAGAATCCGTTTTTACAGCCTTCTTCACACACTGGAGCACAACTGTTCTCGTTTATTGGAGAGTACCCCTCGTTGCAGGTGCACTTTCCAGGTTCACTACAGAAACTGTTCTCACAGCCATTGGGACATTCCGGCAGACACATGGAAGGACTCATTTTGATGTATCCCGCTTGACATTCGCAGGTATCGGGAGCCGAGCATCTGGCGTTTAGGCAAGCCTCCTTACACACAGGTTCGCAAATATTTTGGGTTGCATTCAGACTGTAGCCAGCCTTGCAATGTGGTTGGCATATCTTAGTCTTGATATTTAATATGTAGTCCGCATTGCAAATGCAAATTCCGGGTGATTTGCAAATTCCATTAGGACAGCCACTCTCGCAGATTGGGAAACAATCTCCAGTGTCTTCATTGAGCTGGTAGCGCTGTGCACAGTGGCACTTTCCTGGCGATCCACAATGTCCGTTCTTACAGTTGCCCTTGCATTTCGGAACGCAACTATTTAAAGAGACGCTTATATAAATATCTGTAAATAGATCAATTTATTTAGGAATCACTTACTGATTAGATGGCAAATGGTTGAAATTGTCGTAGCCCTCAGAGCACTGGCATATATTGGGCTTTATGCATTTGCCTTTTCCACAATTGCGACAGACGGGCGTGCATTCTAATTTCTTGCCGTATCTCGAAACACGCTTATAGCCACTGCAACAAAAGGAGACTTTTGCTGGCTAGATTTTGGGTTGATACGAAAATTGATTTACAAAATTTGTTCAAGTTCGTAGCACGCGCAATTGACACTTACTTTCCGCCCTGTATACTTCATTTTAGTACAAATCTGTGCCAGAAGATAACTGGGCAATAGAAGATATATGAATATATGTCGGACCAACATTGTACAGCATTAACGCCGATCGACTTAGAAATAAGACTGCCCGAAAAAAAAGGAGAGCATGGAACTTAGCTTGGAGCTCGTTTGCAAACTTACACTGCAAGAAAAAATTATTACTTAGCACTCTAATTCATTTTGTAGTTTCATTTAACAAAAAAGACATATAGGGAAAACAAAAACTGATGCTAAGATAATACATAGGAGATTATAATCCAGATCATATGTTTGTTATTTGAGCGAAGCTTTCTCTATAATTTTATCTTTAATCAATATAAGCTACTCAGCTACACTTCTTAATCTTAGAATTAACTTTCGTTAGTACTATATCATTTTGTTCAGTGTTGTATCTGCGAGTGTAAATGAAGTGCTTATCGCAAACTTAACCATGCGGACTCCGCCTGAACTTTGGCTGCTCATATCTTCAATTCTTTGCTTATTATTAGTTCTAGACGAAACATTTAATACCCTTGCCATTTTTCGAATATACATTTTTAATATAATATACACAAAAAATATAGATATAAGCAAGTGCTTTAACTCTAAGTAGTAAGATAAACTTGTATATTGAGCCACTCTATACAATAATGTTCAGTCTAATATATTTTGCTTTGATAGATGTTACATTTGGAGCATTTCAAGTATAAATCGGTCAAGGCATATATATATATATACATTGTATAATCTCATTAGAATTTCTTTTGCATTTAATAGTTGTATTTATTATAAATACAAAACAACGTGATATATATGACGGAGGATGTAGAATATTATATAATTATATCACAGTTCAAACGAACCTAATAACCTGATACTTAAAATGATTTATGAGTAACATAATGACTGCAAAAAAATTATATGTTTTTTTTATGTAATAATGTTTATAATTTTCTCGGCATTTCATTCAATTTCAAAATATAAGAAAATAAACTCCTGAATGATAAGGCAAAATATCGTTTCGCTTGCTCTTTTTTGGGGATTTTTTTTTATATTTTTATTTTTTGCAGCTCTTGTTACGAGTACATCAACAAGATGGAGGCCTCCATTACTCGAGTCTCGCACACTTTAAAGAATCCAAAGCAATTTTGTTGCAATGTTTTGTGAAGCAACAATCAAACTGGCAAGAAATCAGATCAAGCTTTATCAAAACGATTTTAAGGCTCATACATATCTTTGATGTTCTATGGAGTATGGAGTATACCATACCATATATATGATATATATAAATATATATTTAATATGCACATATATATGTATATATATTTATAGAACTATATACCAGTTAGAAAAATTTATTCCATAGACAAGTAGTTCTATAGACATAGCAAAACTAGTATAAAACAAGTAAGAAAACTCTAGTCGGGCGTAACCGACTAGGGTATACCCTGAGCCTCGTCGAACCTGTGTTTTCCAATACATTTATACTTAGCGTAAAATTATACAAAAATTTCAAGTTTACAGCATTTTTTTTCAAAAATTGACATTGGCGAGGTTCGAACCTACGTTAATTACGTAACGTGCATCATCTCTACCAACAAAATTCTACCAACGATGCCACTCCACTGTCTTAGAAAGCGGTGGCAAATGTAAACTAAAGCGGCAGCTGATAATCTGCGATTCTTCGAATCGACTAGAATGCGAGCGTTTGTATGTGTATGTGCAAGTGCGTTCGCTTGGCGCTGCTGCCACGTGAGTTTGCAAAGTAGCGAAACGTTTTGTTTAATAACTTTTTTGCTATTTAACGGATTTCAATGAAATTTTCGGAATATGATCAATATATTCTATGGGCATATTTGTCAGTTTAGTAAAAGTGCCAACTCATTCGCATTTTGGCTATATTTGAGACTGAACTTCAATTGGGGAAAATTTGGGGCCGGTATCCAAAATATAACAAAATTCGAAATTGCATAAAATACATATAAAGCTAAATATAAAATTTGGTGCCTCTAGCTTAAAAGATGGGCGAGATAGAATTTTTTAACTGAATTTCGATTTTGTTTTTAATCGATAACAATTAATTGGGGATAGTTATCGATTTTTTAAAACAAACTCGATCTGCGCGTGCTATACACGGACCTACAAAAAAAATTTCAAGTCTCTAGCTCTTATACGGGCTGAAATCGGCGCGTTCAAACATACGGACAGACGGACAGACGGACAGACGGACAGACGGACGGACGGACGGACGGACAGACGGACAGACGGACATGGCCCAATCGATTTCTCTTGTCGTCCTGATCAAGAATATATATACTTTATGGGGTCTGCCACGCCTCCTTCTGCCTGTTACATACATCCAACAAAAACATTATACCCTGATTTCCCATTTTCAATGGGCTCAGGGTATAAAAATCCATTTCTTCTAGTATCTAACGGAATTTCCGACTAACGTCATAGACTTTTAATTTATATGCGCACATTAACAGCTTTTAGAGGAAGTTCGTAAGATATCATAGATATTCCAGCTATGAGTATAAGTTACGAGTGGTCTGGGCTGGCTTCTATAAATTCTTAAACAAACCCACACTATGATTCACTCACTTTATTTGAGAAACATGTAATGTTTGTTTTAATAATTATATAATTTTATGTCAAGTAATAATTTGCATTTATATCAAAATATAGTTAGGCGAATAATAGAAACGTATTTAATTAATAAACAAATTATCATAATTAAAATTTTTTTAAATATTTAAATAAACTAATATTTATTTTCATTAGGAAAAACATTTTTTTTTGCTTCTTCATTTATTTGTAAATACTATTAGTTTCAATTGAAATCGATCATTTAAATAGCTTAAATAAAATGCATAATGCAACTCGTTTCACATGGAAAACATATTTGTTCCAAACACTCTGATCAAATTGCTCAGGTAGTCAACGTATTTTCCAGAATTATATTAGCTTTATGAAACTAGTCGATGCAAGTGGAAGTGCAGGCCGCACTCAGAGCAAGTATCTATTATAGCATACCAGATGCTAAGTCGCTATATGTATACATATATATAATATGGGATATATTCAGCATCTCGCTGAAATATCTCTCATTTCAACGCGAGTAACTCGTTTGCTTGGTGAACAGCAAAACTAAACAGAACTTTATATAAATTTTAAACAATGTTCTATGCTCTACAACTTGGATTAGTTTGTTTCTTTGTGGGACTTATCTATGTGGAAAGCCGAGAATATTATACGGAAAAACGTAAGCAATGTTGTTAAAGCATTAATCAAGAAATAATGGCATTTTCTATTGTCTAAGCACAGCTTCATATATTGAATCGTGTCGTATCAAAGAGCCCGGCTTTACGAACTGCTCAACGCGTTCCGTACAGGGATTCCTTAACGAGGTTATCAAGGGTGAGCAACACACCTGAATGTCAAAGTGCTTATAATACAGTAAGTTTCTCCCACTGATACAAAGGCATACCCGAAATTGAAGAGACTTTTGGACCCATAGATCCCATGAGACAGAATCAGCTCATCTTCAATCAAGAGAATAGCGATGTTGTAACTTTGTCGACGAATTTAACTGATCTGGTAATACGCGGCTTTGGCAAAATGATACTCAAGGAATGCAAGTGAGTAGCTCCTAATATTCTCAGTACACTTTGCACTCGATTTCAAGTCTATCCAGAAGTAACTTGCCAATACTTAACTGAGGTCGTTTTTAGATGTCAATTGCACATGTATTCTGTTTGTAAATAGAGCGTGTTGTTATTTTTAGCCTGAAGTATTACAATATATATTGATTGATAGTGTTACGATAGGGCTCAAATTGAGGCTCTTCAAATTGTGTAATGGAAATATATTTGAAATATACTAGAACTGTTTTAGTATTTGTGAATATATTGCGATATATGTGTATATGATCTCTAAGATTTCTTGAGATATTTTTTACAAATAAAATATATTTTTTATTTCAAAAACTTGCCTACATATTTTTATATATTAAAATAAAAAAAGCTAAGACTCAAAGACATACCATATATATATACCATATATATATACTTTAATATATAAATTGAAAATAATATCTAACTTCTTTTTACCCCCCTTCAGGGTCAGCAAAAAGGACTTCAGCTGGCAGGACAAAATATATCTGCCGCGCATGCGCTTAGATGGAAAATACCAAATGGTCGGCAGTGTCTTAATAATACCGCTGCATGGATCGGGCCCCATATTTATAGAGATTGGTATATACATATACATTATACATACAACAACAAATATATCAAACTTTATTTCAGATGATTTGAACATTCTGCTCAATGCCAAGACACGGCTGTACGAGAAGGGCGGCTACACCTTCTACAATGTCACTGAGGTGAGCGTCAAGCTGAAGGTGGGCCATGTGCGCACGTATTTGGACAATCTGTTCAACGGGCACAGCAAGGAGGTGGAGCAGACCACGAATCAGTTCTTCAACGACAACTGGAGGGAATTCTATGAAACATTTCGTCCGCTGATTGTGGGCACTCTGGAGCGCACAATGTTCGATCTGCTGCAGAAGATGTTCAGTCTGATGCCAGCCAATTTCTTCATAGAGGATATACCCAATTCCCTGCAACTTTACGGTCGCAAATCACGCATAACATAGCATTGTTTACTTATTGAGAGGATTCTTTAGCTTACAATTAAATAATAAATGCAAAACGAACTAAGTGCTTAAACTAATCATGGCACACAGAGCATCCACACAGCCTGGCCACTCAATAGAACCAATCGTACTTGAGATAGTCGCCCTCGTGCTTCAGAGCCGCAATCGATGTGTGCCGCACGTGGCCGGTGCGCGCGAAGATCCGGCGATTGCCAACCGGCTGCAGCGTTCGGAAGTTGTCCACCAAGGCGCCGTCTTGAGTGTCCGACAGCTGGCGGAAGCGTGAAATCTGCAAAGGAATAACAAATCACATTACTCATACGCACTGTGTGTGGACACAATATCGAGACTCACCTGCTTGGGCGAGATGGGTATGGGATCGGGAAACAGTATCCAAGTGACGGCCTCCGAGCAGGGCGGCGTAGTTAATGAACCTGCAAACGGAATGCAAATGTTAAAAGCCATTCGCTCATTAATTCATCCAATCAACAATCATGCAATTTTACATGACATATGACACAGTGACAGCTGTAACACTGCACCCATGCAAGACATGTAGGAATGCTTTGCAAGGGCATGTAACTGACTGTCTGATGCTCGATCAGTTGTTAAAGTAGAGTATATTATAAGTATATACAATGTATATTTGAATTATAATATATTAGAGTGGCTCTAGCTATATTAGAGTCTAATGCTCGCTCGAATATCAGCAAACAATCTTATTTTCATAAAATATTTCGATATCATGATTTTTACTGATTTTATATTTGAATTATTATGCAAAATTTGGTCACCCTAAGTTCATGGCTGAGATTGATGTGGCATTATAGGTGATAGAAAATAAAATTTTGTACTGTCTGATACGCATATGCATGTTATCAATGTAATCCACATGGTTTTATATATAATATGGTCACCCTAGTTTTAAAAATGTGCTAGGTTTTGTTTATTATTTCCATATTATGTACTTAAGATAACTGAAACAAATTTAAATGAATCGGCTGCGAATATAAATTATAAATTTAACTTTGAAAAGAAAACATCAACCAAAACCTTAAGCAAAATATGGCCATCCTATTTTGTTAAATGTGCTATATATTATTGTATCAAACATTAATACAGCTAAAGCAGTTATTTCGAGATATATAAGCCATATTTACTTCTAAAGTCTCTCTCAATCAAATCAATATACTCCCTTTTCACATCAATAATCGAGTATGGGAATCAATCATACGCCCCGCTGGCCGCACTTACCCTTGTACGTGTAGAACTTGTCCACATCCACATTGGCTATCAGCGAGGATAGCGAAAATGTGACATTTAGCTCTGCCTCCTGATTGGCGTCGGAGATCAGGTGCAGGTGCCGATTGATGGTCACCAGACCCTGGCCCTCATCCTCATCCAGCTAAATAAAGGAAATGGAAATTAGCATGGAGCCCATTCGCATAATGCTGTGCTGCCGGCACTCACATTGAAAAAGAAGCCAAGCACCGCAGCGCCATCGGGATGGTTGAGCGCCTCGCCAATTGTCGCATATTTCTTGTTACGGTGCACAATATGCATTTCCATGGTGTAGCGAATGTCGTTGATAACGTGCTCGGAGCCACGATTGTTCTTGTCGCCCCAGTGGAAGTGCAGACCCTCCACCTCGAACTCGCCGGGCAGCTTAGCGCCCCGCACATAGGGCAGAAACTCATACTGCTCCTCGGTGCTATTCAGCTTGGGTATGCCGATGGTGACTGCAAAATGCAATTGCGATAATTAATCAATGCAATTATGTTGGCTCAACTGCCCCACCCACCACCCACTTACCCGTGTGTCCATTGTTAATCATCTTCAACGGATATGGCAGCAGATTGTGGTAGCCAATCATGTCGACGGCCGGCATGTGAACGGGTATGGTCTGAAACAATGTGAGTTATTCAAACAGTTAATGGTTAATTAAATTGCTTTTTCAACTGCTACACTGCGAGAAATTGAGTTACTTAGATCAAGAAGTAAACAAAAAATAACTACGATTTTATACTTTGCTTAAAGAAATTAAAGATACATAAATTTAAAATGTTAACTATGGAAAATATTTTGAACAATTATTAATATTCATCTGTTAAATTTTGAATATTTTTAATAATTTTTCGAATTTTTTGTTACACTTTTTCGTTATGCTTATTATTTAAAAATTAAAATATATATAAAAAAATTTATATATATTAATAATTATTATTATATTTTTTTTTCGCTTTTAAATATTTGTTTGAGTTGATAAAAGATAATTTGGAATATTTATTTTAAGTACTATAATTACTATAATTACTATAATTAATATAATATTTTAAAATAAATAAATAATATTTCTAATATATTATTTAAAAATTAAAATGTATATTAATAATTATTATTATATTTTCTTTTAAGTTTTAAATATTTGTTTGAGTTGATAAAAGATAATTCTGAATATTTATTTTAAGTACTATACAAATTGTAAAAGCAAATTTTTAATATATATTTTTTAGAAGTATTAATATTAAAATTATCAAAAGTGTATAAAAGTGCACTTACATGGCTGGAGGTGATGGCTATGGGTGACTGTGTCTTGCCCGCACAGTGTCCATGATGACGCGCCCAACGCCTCTGATTGGGCTCCGAGTAGCCAAAGACATGACTATTGACCACTGCGAAAGAAGAACGAAAGCAATATTGATAAGTGTTTGTGGGACGATGAGTCGTGGTGGGTGCGTAGTGCTAACCACTATATAAAGTAATAGTTCGGAAACATCTAAACCATATCACGTGCGTCGCACACAGAGCTTATCAGTGACATATACGAGCACTTGTGAATTATTGCAAATAAATGGGAGCGCAAACAAATGTTAACTGTTTGCTGCCGGGCAAATAGATAAATCAATAAATGAATTTTATAAAGAAAGCACAAGGGCACGCCTAACACAATATATATACAAGTATATATCGATATCGGCACACAATCATTGATATTGATGTTGATTTAGATAATGAGCGCAGCTGGTAAATATTTTGCAATCATTTTTTACCACCTGTCTGACTTTACGGTTCGATCAAGTTCCACCCTAAGTAAGTTATACAATTCGCAAGGAAAATCGAGCAGCATTTCGACTATGATAATGATGGAAAGGTTTGCCCACATAGAAAGCCAATAGCGAAACTGGCTATTAGCATGCATATCATATGACAATTATATATTTCTACACGTCTCAATTAGCGCGCAGATAGAAAAATATTTATTTTTGCATTTATACTAATTGGCATTATGGGAATAATGAATTAGAATAACGAGTAAAAAGTAGATCGGGCTACGAAACGATCGTGACATTGAGGTAGACTGCTGTGAACTAATGTGAACCCATATTGGCTAGACTTTATATTAGCAATGTAATAACTTATTAGAACTATGTAAGCTTTATGATAGTATAGATAATGATTTTGCTAATAATCATGATGATAAAATGCTAATTATAGCAATAAAGATGGTAATTGTAAGACTGTATACTGCCCTGAGGGGCAAATTGATCAAAAGAGAGTTACACAATGAGAATTATTGCCGATCTACAGCTGTGACTACGTAGAGACCCCATTTTTGTACATAAATGCGTTCTGATCCTGTTTACTTTCGAAAGTACCTATATAAGATAGACTGAGATGTACATCAAGCTACATTTAGTATGCAAATTAAATGGATGGCGTAGAGTATACTCTAAATATTCAATGTGCTCAGAAAAAATAATTGATCTGGTAGAAGATTAGTGCAAAGTATAGACTATGAAGATTTAAAGGCAAAAAAAGAAAGCTGCTGGAAAAAGAAATCTAACCGATCTGGTTATAAAGACTATACTGAATCAAATGTACAAAAACAAGGTGCTAAGGACGAGAGTCACGAAACTTCATTAAAAAAGTCCTGCACTTTTTAGTTGATAATAGTGAGGGTTATGCAACAAATATAAGAAATTATTCAATAATTAAATTCCAAACACATTTTTCCAATAACAATATAAATAAAAATAAAAAAAACTACAGCTTGTGTAAACTTATAAGACGCCAAGATTGTAATTTAAGACAAAAACATTTAAGCTGATATTTGATATAGTTATACACTCAAATATAAAGTAAGTAATGTTGTAAAGCTTAAAGTAATGAAAATAAAGCTTAAGTCTGTCAAAAAACTAAGGAACTCTAGGTCAAGGACTAATCTCTTAAGCAAACATCATTATATCTAGTATGATCTAGTTATACGCTTAACTATATAAATATAAAAACTCTCAAAGAATGCTTGATTAAAAAATTATCCTCTTATTTAATACTCAAATTAATTAAGTCCCACTCAAAGAGTTGAACACTTTAACAGCAGCGATCATATGATGATCTCTGAAATGATCGCTTTAGTTCTTGGAGTAGCTAATTTATTGATTATTTAAGAATTAACACTTGAATATTGTTTTGTTCTCTTTTCTTTTTTCGAGTAGAACTTCACGATCAGATCACGTAACACGATAAGTCCGTTATATAAGTGGGGTATTCATTAGCTACCAGCCTATTTATATCACTGAAGTGTGCCTAATCAAAATCAATGACAGCAATAAATGTATTAATTGCCCGCTGACAGTCGAAAGAGTTTCAAGTGCACGTAAATACCATAAATTTACGGCAATCAAATTTGCAAAGTGAGCCCTTACAAGTACTTCGAACTGTTCGCTATCATAAATTGGTAAATATCTAAATATAGCTATCAGAGTCAGGCGTATGTATATATCGATAATATGATTCACTAAAGACCTTGACATTTGGTGGAAGTCTGTCAGGTCGTGCGCCTTTTGTTGAGTTATCAGAGATAAGGACTATCAAATATGTGTGTGTCTGAATCAGTTTCATGTTGTGCGGAAATTGATACTGATTGGGTTTTGCCGATCACCTTCACTATATATGATTATCACTTTTGATTTCCATTGATTTATTCGATGACTGCACTTTTGCTACAATGGTACAATGGCCGAGAGTATCACATGACCACAGCCTGTCGACTGACGACTGACGACTGTCGACTGTCGCCTGCTGTTGCCTTTAGTCAGCGTGTCAGCCTGTCAGACTGTCAGCTGTTTAACGCACGGCTATCGCAATATTTACGAGACAATTGTTTTACCTTGAGACCAGCAGATCACAAGAAAAGCTGTTTGTAGTATTAGCAGGTGCATCGCAGGCGTTGATTATTGGTGTTTTTTTTTGCAAAGTTATATTTCAAGGCTTCCTTCTCCTACACTGAGCAGCTCCTGGTCACCGAGCACTGGGAACACCTTGCAACAACACCTTTGCGCTTGGCTGGTTGATTCTAAACTGCGCGGACGTTTAACGTTTGAAGCACCTTCACAACTTCCCCAAGCGTCAACGAACTAATTGAAAAATTCGAAAGCTTAAATCCCCGCGAATAGCGCGTGCTCCACACATTCTCGTAACCATCTATAAAACACAAGTCAGTCTAGGTGAGCGTTGTTGACTAAGAGATACCCTGTACTTAGGTTTGGCCAATAGATGTTATTAACTTGAAGATAGATATAAAGTAAAGTAAATTAAAGTACCAATTATAAATAAGGTACTAGGTACACTAAATACTGTACTTAAATATATATACAAGGTACTAAGTACTAATTACTGTACCCTAAACTATATTTAAGGTACTCTGATCTATATGCAAGGTATAAGGCTCTAGGTACAGAGGACTAAATAATATGTCAAAAGTACAAGGAACTAAGTATACGGTACTAGGTACTAGGTACAAAGTACTTTGCACAAGGTACTAGGTACAAGGCGCTAGGTACAAAGTACTAGGTACAAGGTACTATGAACAAGGTACTATGAACAAGGTACTATGTACAAGGTACTCTGTACAATGTACTATTTACAAGGTACCATTTACAAGGTACTATGTACTAGATACTATGTACAAGGTACTATGTACAAGGTACTAGGTACAAGGTACAAGGTACTATGTACAAGGTACAAGGTACAAGGTACTAGGTACAAGGTACTAGGTTTAATGTACTAGGTACAAAGTACAAGGTACTAAGTATTTCATTTTATATACAAGGTAGTAGATACTTGCACAAGGTACTATGAACAAGGTACTATGTACAAGGTACAAGGTACTGGGCACAAATAGACCTGCCCCAAGTTACAATAGATATGACTAACTTTAACTCTGTTACATAATTGGATACAGTCATTGTACACTTCAAAGCACCTTAAGAGGGTATAAACGAACACACACTGAAGCAAGTCGCATGCCACTATCGGAATCGCACGAACAACACCAGACTGCGGCCGAGCACACGATCGATCCATCGACCCATCGATCGTTTTGTCTGTGGGTATTGAAGTATTGAGCTGTTGTAGCTTTGCTCTAATGCCGTCCGCTTAATGAAATCGAATTTGAAGTAGCATTACGTGCGCCTAAAATTCGCTTCAACTAACTGCAACTCACTGCGTATGCCTAACATTAATTAGAATAAAAAGGAAAATGAAGATGATTAATCACAATTCGCGCTCGCTTAATGCCGTAGGCAAACACAAGAAGGAAACGGCTTTCAATCAGTTGATAATATTTTGTTTTGCATTCCAACTCTTATATGGGGCTGAGACATATCTAATGCCGGGTAAATATTGACAATACCAAGAAGAGGCAAAAAAAAAACATAAGCCTACTAATTATTCGCGTGGCTATCACATTCAACTGGAACTCGATGAGTCCAAACAAAGTCATTCAGCGAATTTTCACACGTGAAGTGTGAGAGCTAGTCGTATGTGTAAACATAGATATGATATGCTATAATATATGTGACTATGAAATTGAATTTGATTAGGTATATTGATTACTCTGACGCAATACAAGAAATTTACACTGGAAAAGTCCCGACAATATTTAGAATAAAAACTATATTTTTCCATGCTCAATTAACAGTTCTAAATTCAGACAAGTTTTCATGTCTATTCCGAGCGGAGTCAAGTCGACCAAATAATTTTGTAGATTTTTGTAATTCAAGTAATTCAATTGTTTAACAATTGTTGATTTTCATTTACATGTGTAGCGGAAGCTCGTGACTTATGTGGATATTGGAAAGAAACAAAATCGTGCTAGACAATTCGAAAATGAATGCATTTGAACCTACATCTACTTATGAGCTCGTACATTATATGATAATATGCCAGACAGCTGGAATTTCAATTGAATTCAGTTCCGAACTCCAATCTAGACCTTGTGCAAAAAAAAACAAAATACATTTCAAGCAATTAGTAGTTATCCTCACATGCACATAATAGGAAAGATATATAGATAACCTACATTTTATTCCGTTTTTTTTTTCTAATTTCTAATTGACTTTGATAATTTATAGATGTGACGGCAATCAATTAGAAGTGAAATGGATATGTTGCCTGACTTCCAGTCTAAATTTATAGAACATTTTGGAAACGCGTGATAATTGTTAGTTTGTCTTATTTAAATGACTCAGCACGAACTTTTAATGATAGTCACAAAAAAAACGTGCTAATAGACGGCATATGATGAGCACGTGCCCGAATTAAAGGATATACAAGTTTTTGAATACTATATGGATACATATATATAGTAGATCTATAGTGGTTATATCATAATTAAGCTGGGAAATTTTAGTGGCTGATTTAATTATAACTATAAATGGAACTAGTAAATCGTTTACGCTTGCTAATGATCTTTTAACAAACAATTAAAGCAAACTGTGTCAAGATGAAATTCCCATATGATCAATAAATGTTGAACTCAACTCAACTTTAAAACAAAAACAATTCTATAAATAATAATAAAAATACGTTATTAATTAACACATCTTAAAGTTGTATTCGTTCACAAATGAAAATAATAATAAAGAGTATATTGACTTTTACGCCTTGTTGCCTATCTGTCTGCACGACTATGTGTCTGTCCGACTATCTGCCCGGCTATCTGTCTGTCCGACTCTCTGTCTGTCCGACTATCTGTCTGTCCGACTATCTGTCTGTCTGTCTTTCTGTCTGTCCGACTATCTACCTATCAGACCATCTGTCTGGCAAGCGGAATGTCTGTCTTGATATCAGTCGATTTGTCTGCGTTTTCGTCTGTCCCTGTCTGTCCGTCTGTGTTTACGCTCTTCTGTCTGTTCTTCCTTCCATCCGTCCATTCGTCTGTCCGTCCTTTCATACATCATTAATTCAGCATATCCGTCCTTTCGTTTGTTCCTCTAGTCGTCTGTCCGTCCGTGCTTTGTGTTTATCCTTTCCTCTATCAGTGTAAGAAAATAAAGTATTACAAAGTTATTGAGGCTTGACAGTTGAAGCTTGGAATTTATATACCCCCTCCTATATATACCTCCGCTGATAAACTGATTTCTTAGTACTTGTTTGGTCCTAGAGTCGAAGCAAAATCGACAGTTTCTATATCCTATGCAGCCATTAATTAAGGTATTTAACAAAGATATTTTAAATAGCTATATATTTAGTATAAACATTTACATTTGGGCCCCACTTTGCCACACATTTAGAAAATGTGTTACTCCTCTTGTCCTAATTTATAGAGAATAGATTATATATACGCCCTATGGAAAGGCAGAAAAATGATAACAAACTATATATGCTTTAAGACCATGCTCAACAAGTATAGCAAAAGTATCATTGCTGACCTCCTCTGATCTAGAATCTAAATCAAGATCTTTGAATTCAATTTTTAGTATGCTCATATCCTAATCATGAAATTGAACTTATAAAAGATCTACCTATTTTAAACAGATTAAAACAGATATTTATATATACACATATAAATGTATATAAATTACTGGAGCTATGGGCGCAGCGATCGCTCATTGGGAATGCAGAGCGCTTCACATCCGAAACGATGATCACATTTAAGCTCAATTATTCGAGCATTAAAGAAAGCGATAAAGCTGAATGTTACTGATCATGACAATACTTGAGTAATTTGTCTTTTCACTGGCATATATTTAAAAAACTATAAAAAATGAAATAAAAAACCATAGAAAAAAACACAAATGGGCGCTGAATTTAGCGCATGTGAGCACCCGGCCCATACAAAACACTTGGCCATAGATACGCGAAATCTTGATCAGATATAGGCAAATGGAGGCGCATGAATGGAATGCCAAGCAGGCGCAAAGGTGCACTATACTTTTATCAATTAAAAACACCTAGATATTGAGATCTGTTCCATGGCACATATATAATAGACAGATCTACAAAGTAATACATGTGCTTCGTTCATGTTCTCAGACACTATCCATAAAGCTGTCGTCATGCGCCAGCTACGTGCCGGGCATGTCCAAAGCGATTCGTGCGGACAGTATTTCGAGGTTATTTTTAGACCAAACCTGCCAAAAAGTCGCAGAGCATCGTACATTATACGGTCTTTCTTGGCTTAAAAATAAGTACATTCTATTTATATGGCTTATCATTGATAATGGATGGGTTGGACATTGGCAATGACAGCGAATATGCCGTGACAATATGTTAAAGTATTTACAATCTAACAATTTGCATTGCATACTTTTAATGCGCCTCGAGCTGCCGCCTAAAAGATGGCATTTAACATATAAAAAGATTCTTTATTCAGTTTCACTTAAGTTATCGAATACAAGTTGTAATATATTGTATAAAATGAGAAAAACTAATAATATCAAACGCATGCGAATATTTTGGCCGAGTCAATTTTGAAAGTCTGTGGCTAATAAATTATTAATGTATTATGAACTTTGGCATATTACATCGGTGTACTTTGGTATAGTAAAATAGTAATAATAATATAATTTAAAAACCTAATCTGGCAAACATTTGTTAAATCTAGTCTATGGTACGCGCTACAAATCAGATCGATTCAAGTTAATTGAAAACAAATTTCGAATAGTTCCTAGACATTTAAATAGCACACAAATAAACATTTTACCAGCTATCTGGTACTCAACAATTTACGCAATCCACAAATGTGTCAAAAACATAAAATTATAAAAACTAGTATTCGATGTCTTTGCACTTATGGTCAACGTTCTTTTCTTCCTTTCCTTTGTGATGATGTATCGATTGTGATGTATTGATTGTAATGTTTAGTATATATGTGATGAATTCCCTTGTTGATAAGGCTTGGTTATATCCTTGCCTTGACTTAATCCTGTTTCTCCTCCTTAGCGGACATAAAAAGTTTTTGGCACGTAAATGTCACCGAATCTAAAAAGTACATAAAACGGAAATAGATTACTTCGCTGCTAATATGTGAATGTGTAAATAACGGTTTTAATGTCCAAACGTGGCGACTGTCAAGGCCAAAGACCCCACGGCACACGCCGCTTGCGTACGCACCAATCGCGTGCTGCACCCATATTGGTTTGTTCTTCCACACGATGCCGACGTAATAGAATGGTATGCCAATTAGTGTTATTAGCAAGCCCATCGCGACCTCAAATGGCGCAACATAAACCGGAACGACTACCAGAAAAGCGCACACAACGACAAATACTGCGGGTATCCACAAAGAGACCTGACCAAAGAGAAATATTTATATATATGTGGATATTGTCAAAATATTCATTGGGAAGCCGCACAACTCACTTTAATTGGACGCTCCATATTGGGGCGCTTGTAGCGAAAGTACAAAACAGCCGACACCGATAGCATAATAAAGAAAGATTCCACGATGCTGGCATAAGTGATAAGCACATACACATCGCTCACAAGCAGCATCACAATTGAGAGCAGGCACTGCAGAGCAAACAAGTTCAATTAGTCAACTTCCTTTAAAGCAACTCGAGTTAGGCGACAGACAAACAACTTACCAGAAAGGCCAGTGAAGGCAACGGTGTATAGCTCTTGACACTGATGTGAGAGAGCACTGCGGGCATATGTCCATTTCGTGCACCCACAAAGCACATGCGCGACGAGGTCATAATATGTACAGAGAGGCCGCCAAAGGCCGAAATGGCCACCATGATGGGTATGATCAGGGCGAAGTTGCCCATAATCTTGTTGCCAAAGGTCTGCAATGAAATGTGAAAACAAAAACGGCAATCATTATAATCTCGAGCTCATTATGAGACAGCTCTGTACATACCACAGCGATGGCATTGGAGGCGATCATCTCGGGTGCCGATAGCACAGCCAGATAGGCCATATTGGCCAGCACATAAATGCCAGTTACCAAGGGCAGCGATATATAAATAGCACGGGGCAAATTGCGATACGGATCGCGCAGCTCTTCGGTCATGAAGTTCAAGTAATTCCAGCCGGCATATGAGAAAATGCCCGAATAAAATGCCACCGACAGCTTGCCGGGATCAGTCTCCGTATTCTCAAAGGGCTTATCGAAATTCTCCGTATGACCCAGCAGCATCCACACCAAGCCCACGATTATGATCAATACTAAGGCCGCAATTTTGGTAAACATTATGATGTTCTGCATTTTCGTTGTGATCTTCATATAGTAGCAGTTCAAGTAGGTCAAAAAGCAGATGGTAACCGCCGCCAACAGTTGCAGGGCAAGCTTTGGTATCTCACAGCCATCGGCGAAGAAGGGCTGCAGCACGTAGGAGGCGAATGTTAGACCCATTATGGCATTTGTCGTCGGCCTGCGCAAAATCAGTATGAAATAAATCCATATTAATAAATATATCAAATTTTATGAGAAACAAACAATTCAAAAGAATTTACAATCGCGCAAGTGTTTGCAAATATTTTCATTATTTATAAGAATATTTATATGTATATATAAATAGATTTATCAGTTTGAACAACTGTCAATTAAGTTTAATTTATACCCAAAAGTTTAACAACCTCGTAGGTTGAACCTTGAAGTCAATTAGATCAAAACATTTAGTTGTGATAACCAACCTCCTGTATATACGATCAAATAACCAACAACAGTGACTAATCGAGACTGCTCGACTACGAGATACCCTGAACCCTACATAGAGCTGATATTCCCCATATTATACGCTTCTTTTAAAAATACATTCATGCATGCAGTTGCCAAAGCACAGCTCTCTAGTATTGGGCTTACCCCTTTTGCAAATTTGGGGAAAGGTATCTAAAATCTAAAAACTAAAAAATGTGCGTATTCATTTTAAGAACTTACACCGCAAATCTGCAAATCGTGTGTTCACACGAACGGACAAACAGACAGGGCTAGATCAAGTCAGTTCGCCGTACTGATCAAGAATATATATATTTTTTGGGTTGTGGCACGCCTCCATCTGCCTGTTACATACAGTTTCACAAAATCATTATACCCATTTTCCCATTTCCCATTTTCAATGGGTATCAAAACGGATAACGTGTCACTTTCGATATAGCTATAAATGCATATCGCATCGAATGAAACGAGAATAGCCTAGCGATAAGCATAACAATAAAGTCGTCTATACAGTTGTTTGTGCTTATCACGGTAATTCAACGTCTAATTAATAGCACAAACAGCCCATTGGCAATATTATATAGCCTGATAAGAGAATAATTCTCTTCGCTCGTGAAAGTGAATGAAAACTGAGCGCTGACCTTGACCCAGACCTTTTGTTAATTGTAACCAGCCACAAATCTCTGTATTTCAATTGACTCAATTCAATTGAAAGAGAAGACGCAACAATCACTGAAATTGCGTAAGCCGTTCGTTTAACCCGATGTAAATGGAAAGAAAGAGGTTAAGCCTGGGCTTTTCAATGAAATCACTGAATAGATAAATCAAGATACTTACACAAATATCATCATGGCATCCCATAGATAGAGGAAGGCGGGCAGAGAGCCGTATGCCTCGAAGATGTAGGCGTAATCCCCACCGGACTTGGGTATGGCTGTGCCTAGTTCAGCATAGCATAGGGCGCCGATCATGGAGAGCAGGCCGCATAGCACCCAGATGACCAGAGACGTGCCCACAGCTTCCACCTCCTGCAAGACGCCTTTGGGCGAGACAAAAATGCCCGAGCCAAAGATAATGCCCAGTATAATGGCCACGCCTTCGAGTAAGCCCAGCTGCTTCTTCATCACAACCCGGCTGCTGTCCGATTCGGCTGATCCCTCTCGCTTGGCATCCTTATCTTTGGTCGCAGCTGCCACGATGCTAGGCGGATTCTCAGTGTTTGGCGTGAGCAAGACCATTTCGCTCGTCGGTGACTGCAAATCATTGGACGCCATTCTCTCAGTATGTGTGTGGATGTGTGTGTGTGTGTGCTGAGGAGCGCTAATGCCGAACACGCACGCTACGTTTCGAGTACAAAGCTAGACTGACCGAAATGGACTGGCTTTCAAGTGTGTGTGGTGTGTCCAGCTAATTGATTAAGCAAGCCAGAGGAGTGTCGTCTCGCTGCCTCGTTTGATTAGAATGATGATGTGTCGCGGTGTGTGTGTTGGGGGCCTGTGTGTATGGGGATGTATTGTGGTGTGGCGCCTGCTGGATTATCATGAATTTATGACTTCATTCCCGCATTCACTAATCTGCCGGCTAATAGTTCTCTCTTATGTGCATTTCATTCATTGTTTTGCTAACCCACTTCGTACATATATATTCGACTCTTTTTAACCAATGCAACGTCTCTCACACTGTGTTGCTATCTCATTCCGGTTTCTCGCACATGTAATTGACTTTTTGCAAAAAAACTAAAATTTGCTAAAAATATTTGTACTTTGTGTTTTCAATTAACTGTAAAATGAGAAATAAAGGTCAGCAACATAAAATAGGATAATTGGTTATCTAAAAACCACAAGTTTTTATTGAACTAATTACCAATAAGCGGGCTGCACGTTTCACGAAGAACGAAGAAATAAAAGGAAATTGTTGACATTCTCTAATACATATCGATATAGATATTTGTAGATATCGAATTGTCAACGCGCCAATTTGATTGGGTTGTCTTCGTTTTAGCTACCGTAGAATGCAATGCAGCTAAGTATTTGTTTATTACATTTTTTTACAAGAATTTTATTTATGTTGGCAAGGTGTAAAGCTTGCATATATTTTTAGATATAATATATATAGGTTTTCCAATAACATACTTGCGACACGATTACAAAAGGTGGCGGAATTTCGATAGCACTTCTGTTAAGCTATTGATATCTGTGGGCTATCGCCGATATATGCAAATAACAGCTGTGCACTATCGATAAGAAATGTTAAAATTTTAGTATTATATTTTTGGCGCCATTTTTATATTTATATAAAAATATATTTAGCAGCATTTTTATACTATAAGAAATCAAAGATAAATTCAAATTTAAGCCTATATTTTATCTCCATATTATGTTCGCATGTTTACTAAAAAAAGACACATATCCAACACTTCCGTTTTTTATTTTATTTTAGCCTGGCAACAATGGAACTTAACACCTGCTGCTCCTTTTTGAAAAATTTAGCAACACTAACATTCAAATTTTGTGAATTGCGCAGTCGCAAGTAAAAATTGATTATTTCTTCATGGACTAAAAGCGTGTGAAGAAATTGCTGCACTTAGAAGCGAGCGGTGCACGTTGACAGCCTTGTATATAATATTTACAATATTTGATTTTTACACAAAAAATCAATTCAATGCACAACTAACGGCTGTTCATGTCAAACACAACGAGCTTATATGGAACATATGGAGACATGGACACGGACGATGGACAGAGCAACGCTAGCAATAGCAATAGCAACAGCAACATTGTCAATGTCAATCAATACGACTATATGTTTGGCAAGCATATGGAAAACTACAATGTGGAGGTGAGCTAACAGTTATGTCGAGTATCGAAAGCCGATTGTAATCCTCTCTTTCTCTCTCTCTCTCGCAGACCTCGGCCGTGCATCGAAAGCTGCAGAGTAAAGTGGAAGCACTGCGCATCCTACGCCAGGAGCTGGAACAGTTTCGCGTCGAACGGGATCAGTACAAATTGATGGCCGAGACGCTGCAGCTGCGTTACTCCGCCATGAAACGGAACAGTGAGCTGCTAGCCGGGAATGGAAACTCCTGCGGCGCCTTGAGCCACAATTCGAGTCTTGCGGCGCTGCTGCACGAGACGCGCGAATTGAATCTCAAGCTAAACACCGAGGTGGAGGCGCTGAAGCAGCGCCTGAGCGAGCTGCAAGGCGACATGGAACTACTGCGCGAGAGGGAGACCAATAGCAAGTCCCGAATGCAAACGCTGCTCAACGAGCACGCAGCCCACAACAAAGAGGAGCTGCACTGGAAGCGGGAGCGCGCCAATTTCATATGCCATCTGGAGAATCTGAAGAAGAAGAACGCACAATTAGCATACGATCTCAAGGGTATTATAGACGAGAAGGAGGAACTAATGACGGAACGGGACGCGTACAAGTGCAAGGCGCACCGGCTTAACCATGAACTCCTGGTGGCCCTCAAGGCCAATAAAATGCACCCAAAGGTGGGCTTAATATGTGATGTGTAGAAAATGTATAAAATTGTGGACCTTTTCAGCTGCTCGACATTGATGGCGTGCTACTGGAGAACAAGTACCTGCACGAACGTGTAAAGATTCAGGAGAGCGAGCTGGAGCTGACCAAGCAGTCGGTCAGCAAATATAAGGTAGACTTTGGAGCGAATACGGACATGCATATAGAGCAAATGATATATGTTTACTGCTATGGATGGATCTTTTGGCTAAGACAATGATTTATCCATATTGTAGACTAGAACTCGAAACCCACTTTAAGAGTCCTCATTAGACTATTGTTAAGTGATCATGCTCATCATTAGACTCCACAGATTTGTTTTTCCCTAGACTCTTAGATCTATCTCTTATATCTTACTTATATACTCTATTTATTTTATATACTCCATAATCTGCATATCCTTAGAGCATGCTGGAAGCAAAGCGTAAAAAGGGCATCGTTAAGCTAGGCGGCAGTGCAAATGATGAAACCATATTGAGCCCCCGACAAGGTGAGTTCTTCAAACTATATTTTCCATAATTTCTAAATCCATAATTTCCCTAGTTAAAACGATATTGGAGAGCGGCATTGATTTGCCCGGCAAAACGGAGACCATACACGATCTGAAATCCTTGTGCTTGGCGCTGCTGGACAACCTGAACGACAAGAACTTGGCATTGACGCATCAGAAGCGCACCAACAAGTTGGTCACAAGAACCAAATACCCCAAAATTCAATTAAATGAAATCATTTTTTCTAGGATACTCGCTGGGAAAATGGCAGAGCTGGAGCAGCGTTGGCAGCAGTTGCTTAGTGGAGACTCTGAAAATACCACGCTGGAGGATGTGGACGAGGAGGAGGAGGGCGAGGAGCTGGGCTATGCGCCGTCGCAACTGCTGCTCAATGGCTACTGTGCCGCCATGGTGGACGACGTGGCTCCAGACGACAGTGAAGCAGCAGCAGTCAAGGTAGCCGAAGCTACAAATACACATTCATCCGAGCCATACGATGCGAGATCGGCGGGTGTGCCGCAGTCTGATGATGGCATGTCTTCGCTCTCCTCAGAGTCAGCCGACTCCTCCGTTTATGGCATGGACGTGCGACTGAACGAGCTGGCGATCAACACATATAAATCGACGTCGCCCACAACGGATTCGGGCAACTATAATGGCACGCCGCGCGTCTCCAGCGCTGTGGTTAGGGAGCGCAAGGAGGATCTCAAAGATCTGCCGCCCCACTTGGCGGATCTGGTGCAGAAGGCACTCAACGAATTGGATATGCGGGACTACGAGGCAATGGTCACAATACGCGCGGAGAATGCCGCCAAAATGCATTAGTTGTAGGCCAGTTGAATGTTATATGTGTAATGCTTCCATGCATACCTATTCACAATAAGCATATCGTGCTTATGCCGTTATATACAATACGAATTATAAACTACATATATATATTTATCTATTGTTTACAGCGTACAATAAAAAAAGAAACGAAAAAAAAACAATTTTTTTATTCGAGTTTTTTCAAATTTAAATTCAGTTAATTTTGCTGGCGTTTTACAGCACAGTTGCCAGACATTGGCGCGCTTTACAACACTGCACGTCTGCCATAGTATACATTTTCTGATAAGACATTTGTCGCTGTTGCAAATGTTATTTTCATTTCGTTTCTTTTTTGAATTAAAAATGCCTTAAAACTGGTTGCTTTGCGCGCGGATGCCGTGAATTCAAGTGCCACTAAAATCTGGAAATGGAGCGCCAATCAAAAGCCAACGCAAATCGCCAGCCGTCTGAGCCAACTAATTAGCCAAAGACAAAACAACAAAAAACGCAACAACAACAACAACTGGGATCCATTCAGACTTTATCAATGATGTCCAACGATGTGCAAATAGCGCGCGTCGCCAAGATTGGGGCCGAGCTGGCGCGTCGTCAGCAGCAGAGGGATATCAAAGGCATATCAAAGGGCGGCGGCGGCGGAGGCGGAGGCGGCGGCGTCATGGGCGACGACATTGAGTTCGTCTTTGGCAGCATTTCGCCGCGAGGCGGCGGCGCTGCGCTGGGCCAGCACAGGCAAACTGTGGAGCTGGACTCGCCCGAGCATACGCAGCGGGACACCAATGAGAGCGACAACAACATCTCCAGCTGCTCGACCCTCGACATTGTCAACAAAGTGAGTGAGCCGTACGCATACAGACAAAGTAAACACACTAAATGCCGTTACAAGGCTACACAGACAGGCACGCATACAGACATACATACAAGCGCATTACAACAGCAAAGGGACCGTTACTTGGCCTGAGCAGACGGCACGCACGCACGCACACATACACAAATTGTCAACAAATGATTGACCTAAGCAGGCAGACAGAGACACACATACCCACACACACATACACAAGCGCACACACATACTTGCGCTCTCGCAATGTCAACAAATTGCGAGTGACCGTTACATAGTTACACATACACGCATATGAGCCCTGCGTGTGTGTGTATAATTTTGACACTGCGCAGCTGCGTTGCACGGCGCAGGGTCAAGCTGCAAGACGAAGTGCAGCAACAACGACGACGTAATCGCTGGAGAAAATTCGTCCACTTTGCTCCTCTATTTATTTTTTTTTGTAAATCCGATCATGATATCGGCGGAGCTGCTGCCGCGCAGCCTGAGCTGCCTATGCTGCAGTGACACGCCCCTGGGCGGCAACAGCAGCGGCTTCCTGCAGCACGCCGAGAAGCGTCGCAGTTGGGAATATACGCTAATGGCGCAGCCCATGTCCCGACGACCCATCAATGTGACAACTAAATCAAGTCTAGTCCAAGCCCCCAGCTAATCTCTGGCTTTCTCTCCGGCAGGTGGAACAGTTGTCCGTGCAGCAGCTGGAGAACCGGGTGAAGGAGTTGTCGCAGCGCCTGCAGCAGGCCGAGCGCCAGCTGGCCGAGAGCAATGTGGAGCGCGACATGTGCCACAAGCGCCTGGAGGTGGTCAGCCAGGCGCACGAGTGCCGCATCACCGAGATGCACTGCGTCATTGCGGAGCTGAGCAAGAAGTTGCGCAGCAAACAGGAGCATATCATAATGGAGGAGCAGGAGCCGGAGGGCGAGGGCAGTGGTGAGTCCCAATGGTTGTGTTCCATGAGATCAGCTCTAGAAGAAGTGTTTTCCAGAGGTCAGCTATCAGGAGGGCTCCATCTACAACTCCGAGCTAAATCTGACCAATGCGGAGGGCGAGTGCCAGACGGAGCCGCTGGAGGACTTCGAGGGCGCCTGCTCCAGCGCCGAGAACCTGCCCATCAAGCAGCAGGATGCCATTAGCAAGGGCCAGCTGGAGGCGCTGCAGGAGGAGGTGCTGCATCTGCGCGCGCAGATAGCGCTGCTGCAGGCCGAGATGGCCACCAAGGACAAGGACTCGGCCGTCGTCGAGGACCAACCGAATGTCATTTACTTTGCCTGCGACCTGGAGGCCAACGAGAATGGCAACCAGCTCAACGACTTGAATGGTTAGTCCAGGCAACTCTTCCTAATCCTGAAAGTATATGCAGCTTACCTAATCCTTGCAGCCTGCGTATCCGTGTCGAGTCCACAGAAGTGCGTCAAAATGGCGGAGCGCGTGAAGCTGCGCTGCGCCAGCAAAAGTGACGAATCCCAGCTGGACGCGTCGCCTGACCCAGAGAAAGACCAAACCGAGCTGAGCAATGAGGTAAGCTGGCAGCCAGTTGCTCCACAGACAAGCATACACTATATACACCACACCCACACCCGGCAGGACATCAATCTCGTCGAGCATTTGGTCTGCAAGCAGAGCTCGCTGATGGACAGCTTGATGGCGCCGCTGCAGCTGGAGCTGGACCGAGTGCAGCGCAAGCTGGAGCAAATGAAGGTGCGCAACACGCTGCTCTCGCTCACCTTGGACGAGTCCAAGGAGCACACGGAGCACCTCTATCTGCTCTGCGGCAAATACGAATCCAATGCGGTGGCGCTGCAGCTGGCCCTGAATTGCAGCGATCGCGCCATTGAGGCATACGATGTGATGCTGGCGCTGCTGGAGAGCAGGTGGGTATATCAACTGGGATTGACTGGATTACCTGATTGATTAACTCCCCCTCCATCCAGGCTAGCCTTGCTGAGCGACAAGTCCTCTGCCGCCGAGGAGAGCCGCCGCGCCGTGGAGACGGTGGCGCATCATCTGCTGGCGCGGCTGGAGAGCGAGAAGGAGCTGTGCGAGAACAGCCTGGGCCCGTGGCAGCACAACATGCATCTGGGCGTCGACCAGGTGCCCAAGCACAAGCAGCCCTGGAGCAGCGACGACGACAATCGGCTGCGCTGCCACGTCTCCAAGCTGAAGGGTCGCCGCGCTGTGGTGCAGCAGACCATAGTCAACCTGGAGTCGCCCTTCAGCGATGTGTTCGAGAAGAAGCGCCTGGAGCTGGAGCAGGATCAGGAGCTGGACAAGGAGAAGCACTCGCCCATGAACCTGGAGACGGCTGTCCTCATGCAGGAGCTGCTCGAGCTGCGCGAACAGAACCAGCAGCTGAAGGCCAGGAAGGAGGAGGCCGAGCGGGAGCAGCAGTACGCGAACGAGCGCGTGAGCATCCTGCACGAGGCGCTGAAGCAGCTGCAGGCCAGCAATCGGGTGTCCTACTCGGAGGCGGAGCACGCGGCGCTCACCGAGCAGCAGCTGGTCGAGGCGCTCGGCCGCGAGACGGAGCTGAAGAGCCGCATCCAAGCCCTGCTCAACATCAATGCCACGCACAAGGCCAACGACGAGCGGTGCGAGCAAATGCATCAGAATTTCCGCCAACTGCAAAAGTCCAATGAGTAAGGGAGGAGCATAAAACTGATCCGCTGCACAGATTCACCCAAGTCTCTTCTTTCCTTGCAGCAATCTGAGCCAGCTGCTGGAGCAGAGCAAGCGCAAGTATCAGCAGCGCATGAGGAAGCTGGAGCAGAAGGTGGCGGACATGCGCCTGGAGCAGGAGCAGCAGCTGCAGCTGCAGCGGCACAGGTTGCCACACTCGGAGCACGTGCCAGAGACGACGCTGTAGGCGAATCCCCTTAATCCTTTGCTTGGCTTTCTGGAGCGATGACGTGCACACGCCCACCACATATCCCGCTAAACGCTATGGTTCCTTTATCTGCTGCTCCTTTTATTAATTTGTTCCGCCGCTGCTGCTGCTCCTGGACGAGCCATCAGCCATAGATAGTATCACAAATGTGCCATAGACGACGACGACGACGATGACGGAGGAGAGGACAGCAAGTGGAAGCTGTATCAACTACAATTACATAATCTTGGATCTAGACTAGGTGGAGCTAACCACGACTCACACACACACACGAATCCTATATTTATACAAAGTATTCGCATTTTGCTTGTTATACGACTCAATATATATATATATATAAATGTATGTATATTTATATTTATATTTAATTCAAATTGTACAAATTATAGTAAACAAAAACTAGAGCGAGACTATGAATCGTTTGAGTCCTCATCCTCATCTTGATTAGTATTCTCTGCAGCTGGAGTAGGGGCAAGAGCAGGACATGCAGCTGCATCATTATCTTCTTCCTTCTCCTCCTCCTGCTACTGTTCATCCGCCTCTTCCTTTTCCTGCTGCTGCCGCTGCTCCTCTTCCATGTCTCTATAAATTATTTGAGTCCTCATCCTCATCTTGATTAGTATTCTCTGCAGCCGGAGTAAGGGCAAGAGCAGGAGATATAGCTGCATCATTCTCCTCTTTTTCCTTTTCCTTCTCCTCCTGCTACTATTCCTCTTCCTCCTTCTGCTGCTGCCGCATCATTCTTCTCTGCAGCAACATTCGCATCATTCTCTTCCTCTTCCTTCTCCTCTTCCTCTTCCTTCTCCTCCTCCTCCCCGTCATCCTCCTGCTAATGCTCCTACTCCGGCTGATGCTCCTCCTTCGACTGCTGCTCCTTCACGTCTTCATTGCTATGAATCATTTGAGTCTTCCTCATCTTGATTACTATTCTCTGCAGTAAGAACAGAAGCAGGGGCAGGAGCAGGAGAAGTAGCAGCAGCAGGAGAAGTAGCAGCAGCAGGAGAAGTAGCAGCAGCCGGAGAAGTAACAGCAGCAGCATCAGTCTCCATCTGTTCCCCTCCCTCCTCTTCCTCGTCCTGCTGCATCCGCTCCTGCTCCACCTGCATATCTTCATTGCTATCATGGCCATTGCTATCATGTCCATTGCTCTCCTCCATTGTGGCATGACCATTAGTTTGCTCCGGTTCAACGGTAGGTGGCGCCAGCTTCTCCAGTTGCTCGCGCGCCGCTTTGATGACCTTTTCCACCTCAACGCATTCGGTTTCGATTTCATAGTTCTTCGACACGAGCAGCACCCAGTGTGCCTCTAGAGCGCGCAGCTTCTCGCCGGCTTGCGTTTGCGCCTGCTTACGTTGCCAGTTGACGTCCTGTATGTCCTTTTTCAGCTGCTGCAGCTGCAACTGCGCCTTGGCCTGCATGGCCGTGAAGACTTCCAGATACGCTTTCCAGGCTTCGGTGCCGTAGTCCAGCATTAGCTCAAGATTTAACGAGCGCACCCATTGATGCTCCAGCTGTGCCATGGAGTTCTCAATCGACTCCTGCCAGGCGGACACCTCGCCCAGCTTGCCCGAGGGCGGAGGCGGCAGTTCATAGCGCTTCATGGATAGCGTCTCCATGGGCAGACGGTTTTGTATCCGCTCAAATTCACTGATCATCAGTGGCGTCTCGAAGGGCGACGTCGCCGGCAGTGGCAGATGATCCAGATAGTTCTTGGTGGGTCGATAGCGCCGGCATTCCTCCTCGACCATGGCCAGCGCCTGAAAAGAGAAACAAATTGTTAGCATAACATAATCCTTTGGAATACATCACTTTAAATACCGATTCTCGGACGCCCACATCGTCGTAGCCATGATCTATGTAGGGCAGAGCATCAACAATTACTTCATCCGCCATTTATTCTAATAACTTTATTTTCGGCAAAAACGCAGCACACAGTTCACTGTTTATATTTATTTAGTGTTGTAAAACGTCCGCAGTATTCGATAGGCACATACGGCATTTTGAACACTTTTTATGTTGACAGCCCAACAGCCATGTTGTCAGAAATGCAACCGTGTATGTCTAAAAAGCGGTTGGCAGCACTTTTATGTCGTTTCCGGCAGCTCTCTTTCTTTCTTCGTTCTTCTTATTAAATAGAGGACGGCATCTGCGTTTGCAGAAAAATTAAAACCATTTATTGGGATTAAAAATCAGCAAAAATGGTGAGAAAATGTGTTTGAGTGTCGTCCGTGCCGCCGTATACTGCAAAAACAGTGCGTTTACAGAGTTTTAACGCGAAAAACATTGAAAAATATGCCCAAAAACTTCGTCCTAACCTCCACGTGTTAGCAGTGTGCGTCGGCAGCGCGACTATTGTGAATGACAATTTACCATTTGTAATGTAATTTGTAATGCTTGCAGAGCTTAGGCAACGCTAGGCCATTGGTCTCCGTGTACACGGAAAAGAATGAGGCAGTGAAGGATAAGAACATCTGCCTGCCGGCCGTGTTCAAGGCACCCATCCGTCCGGATGTGGTCAATGAAGTGCACCAGCTGATGCGCCGCAACAACCGTCAGGCCTATGCCGTCAGCGAGCTAGCTGGTAAGTTCATTTGTTTGTAAACAAATTCAAAACCAGTTTGTTAATTCCATCACACCATCAGGTCACCAGACTTCGGCCGAGTCCTGGGGTACTGGACGTGCTGTTGCACGTATTCCCCGTGTCCGCGGCGGCGGTACTCATCGCTCCGGCCAGGGTGCCTTCGGCAACATGTGCCGTGGTGGTCGCATGTTCGCACCAACCAAGACCTTCCGTCGCTGGCACCGCAAGGTGAACGTGAACCAGCGTCGTTATGCCCTGGTCTCGGCTATCGCCGCCTCCGGTGTGCCAGCCCTGGTGCAGTCCAAGGGACACGTTATCGATGGCGTCTCCGAGTTCCCATTGGTTGTCTCCGATGAGGTCCAGAAGCTGCAGAAAACCAAGCAGGCTGTCGTCTTCTTGCGCCGCCTGAAGGTCTGGGCAGACATCCAGAAGGTGTGTATTCCATATGATTGCCAAATGTTTTGGCTCACGCAGCAGCGTATAAGCAAGTGGAATGCTGTATATTTTGTATTCCGCCTGCTTGCTCCTTGGAGCTTGTTAATAATGCGTTGCCAGATAAAATCCCCTCCTAGGCGTTACGATTGTAGCCCTAATCAAAGCTACAGCCGTTTGCAGTGGAGGGGAACAGTTGCATCAATTCACGCCTCGAACTATGCTAATTATGTGATATGCTTTGCAGGTGTACAAGTCGCAGCGCTTCCGTGCTGGCCGTGGTACCATGCGCGACCGTCGCCGCATTGCCCGTCGTGGTCCTCTGATTGTCTACCACAAGGATGAGGGTCTGCGCAAGGCTTTCCGCAACATCCCCGGAATCGAGACCATCAGCGTGGACAAGCTGAACTTGCTGAAACTGGCGCCAGGCGGTCATGTTGGTCGTTTCGTCATCTGGACCGCGTCGGCTTTCGAGCGCCTGAACGATCTGTTCGGCACCTGGAAGAAGCCATCCACTCTGAAGAAGGGCTACAATCTGCCCCAGCCCAAGATGGCCAACACAGATCTGTCGCGCCTCTTGAAGTCCGAGGAGATCCGCAAGGTGCTGCGTGATCCGCGCAAGCATGTGTTCCGCCGTGTGCGCCGCCTCAATCCTCTGTCCAATGTGCGTCAACTGATCAAGTTGAATCCATATGCTGAGGTGCTCAAGCGTCGTGCCGCCCTGGCCGCTGAGAAGCGTACCGTGGCGAAGGTTTTGGCCAAGGCCAAGAAACAGAACGTCGAGCTGGCCAAGTCGCATTTCGCCAATGTCGCCACAAAGGCTGCTGCCAACCGCGCCAAGCTGTTGGCCGCCCGCAAGAAGAAGGTCGCCGCCAAGAAACCCGCGGCCAAGAAGTAAACTTTCCACATAATAGCCGACTACAAAACTCTTTTTATATAATAAATAACAAAAGTTGTATGAATTTTATTCATAATACAGTGCGAAAGTATATATCTTATTAAACTATTTAGTCTTAGGCCATTTCTATTGTTGCTCTCTTTTTGATGACGCTCTCTTTGCGATGCAATGTTGTTGCTTGAGAGAGAGAGAGTGCTGCCAGTCGCTCTTTGTGCCGCGTCATGTGTAGCTGTCTCTCTCTCTCTCTCTCTTTGACATACGATGCTTCATTTTTAAAGAGCGCATTCACTGTGACGGCTCTCTGACTGCTCTCTCACGCCAGCTGATAACATGCTGCCTATCGATGCTCTTATCGGCAAAGCTTGTGTCACTCGTGAATCGCCGCTGCTGGCGCTGCTGATCTTCGGCTTGCGCTAAGTTTATATATTTGTTATATGTTGTGGTTTTTTATGTGTGTCCACGTTAATTGGCATTTAATTAAAGAGCGACGATTGCAAGCGTGTTTATTACGAACTGCGCGCTCGAGCCGAGCGGACGTAACATTTGCGCGTTCCGAAAGAAAGAAAAGAAAAAACGAAAGTTAAAAAGAAAACAAAGAATAAAAAATCCATTCAGCCAATAACAAAGGAAGCCGGCAGCGATTGGGCCACACAAGGAAGCCCATACGAGTGTTTGTGTCAAAATAGAGAACAAAAACAATTGCTCCAGAAAAATATATTTATATACCTACATATATAAAAAAAAATAAATAAAATAGCAAGAATCAAAGAACGATAATAAAGCGTGCGAATGAAACGAAATTGAACTCAATCAAAACGCGCAGAATCCAAATCATACGATACTTTAATAAAATTCACAACGTTGTCTCGCG
Source organism: Drosophila pegasa (assembly GCA_035046225.1). Lineage (NCBI taxonomy): Eukaryota > Metazoa > Arthropoda > Insecta > Diptera > Drosophilidae > Drosophila > Drosophila pegasa. Next base: position 3,901,636 of record JAWNOD010000398.1, on the reverse strand, counting down.
AATTGCGGGTCGCGACACCGCCGGACGATGATGTCTGGTTACGTAGAGTAGAACGCAATATACGGCTATATAGCACAACAACAACAGCAGCAGCAACAACAACAAGAGCAGCGCGCACACACGCACGCGGGCTAGGTGAACGGAGAGGGAAGCATCTGTACACAGCAGCAAGTGCGGAGGGGGCTAGGCGAACGGAGAGGGACGCGTCTGTACACAGCAGCACGTAAACACTGAGGAGAACAGGCGACTCTCTTTCCATGCGCCTCGTATTTTTCCGCAAAGATTGCGGACAGCCGAGGCAAAGTACAACAACAAAGTACCTATATTAGTGCTGCCGCCACTACTGCTGCAGGGTGTCATCATAATTGCAGGCCACCACTACAAGCGGCCACTACTGCTGCCGGGTGTCAACGTAATTGCAGGCCACCACTACCAGCGGCCACGCACTTTGGAAGCACACTGCAAGTGTCCAACATGTTGACGTCCGTCTTAAACTTTGCCCAATGCGTGGCGGAAATTTCCCTGCTCGGCGGCATCGAAATTGCATCGGTTGCACTCATTGTCTACTACGTTTTTGCGAAAACTCGGTGAGTACAACTGTCATCTGCCGATGGCAGCGTCGTCAGTGGTTCTGCCGGCAGCAGCAGCAGCCCAACATTATCTGTCAAGTTCAATTAATGACGCCGACAAGCAGCTGTACATACATATATACATGCACACATATGCAGGCAGGCAGGCAGGCAGGCAAGCACACACCAACACAGGGACAGAGACATGCATGCAGACAGTAGTGGCCAGCATATTGATATGCTTCTGTTCAAGCTGTGATTACGTTTACCACAAAAATATTCATACAATGTAGAAGCAAAGTATATTTGCGAGATTGACTTTATGCAAGCTGCCACTTATATTTAGCTTTAGTGATATATACTCTGATAGAGCCTGTTCTTATCTGCTATAAGATAAAAATCAAAACAAATACTCGCAAGATATTGTATATTGTCTTTCTATGAAAGTTAAAATTTGTATAAATAAATCGCAGCACGTCAATTGCGTAAAGACTCTTATCTCTGCCTCTCTCGCTCACCTACTCGATTAAAAAGTGGTTCGATATACTAATTTATCTACAATTTTTTAAGAATTACAAAGTAGCAATTTAAGAGCAAAAAAAGCTTTACTTGACGAATCAAATGCAAATTTTGCATACTGCAATAAGCTTACTTATTTATGTATGTATTTGCATGTTTGCTGTATCTACAGTGTGCCACTAAAGTCAACATACCATCTATACGTTTTCACGAAACGCGCTGTAACTTAGTCAAATATGTTAAATTGAAAAAAAAAATCAAAGTTTTGATGGGTTGATAAATTAATCTATTGTATTATCGACACAATATCATTTAAATAATACTACGATTTTATTCCAATATTATAACGAAAAAACTAAAAATCCACAAGTTTGAGGTGATTAACATAAGGGTATATCCTGACAGATACTAAATTTGTAATTTTATTTAGTAACATAATTTTTATAGTTAATTAGTTCGTATTAGTAGCAAGAGTACGTAAACTTTTGAGCACCCAATAAAAGCTTAAACATTTTTAGTTTTTTAGCTATAGCTTAGACTTAGACCTAAATAAAATATTATTTTTTTTTAAACAATATTGTGTATCTAATAGTATTTTTATCAACCCCATCAAAACTTTTAATTTTTATAACAATTTTGACAATTTATAGGTACATTGACTTTAGTGGCACAGTGTATGTATAAATTGCCTCTCAAAAGCTTCGTTATATTTAGATACACACACACACACACCCACATTTATACGTATGCAAAGAAGACACTTAAGAATCGCGTAGTAAACGCTCACACTCAATGTTGTTGCTGCAGCGCTTAAGTTATGCAGCGCATTCGAAGCGAGCTTTTGCGGTTCGCAAATTCTGCGTGTCCGAACGTGTCGTTTGGCCCATGTAAAGCTTTGCGCTTATCGGGCACGTGTCGCAGTGGTTAAAGGAAGAGCAGCGCCGCTAGTCAATATGTTAGTGTGTCTCAGGTCATTTGCATGCGAGCATTCTCTCGCTGCTTTTGCCTTTGTTGCTGCATGCACTCGCACCTGTACTCGCTCGTTGCCTCCCACAACGCTCTTCTCCCGCATGTTGTGCTTGATAAGCGTTCGATCGTTTGGCAACAATTATCATAATTGAAAATCTCCACTCTATTAACTGATTAAGTTTTTGCTATTGTTATTTCGAGTACATCCCGTTAATCGGCCCGTAAAGCTAATCTCAATCAGCTCCTTCAAACCGGTTCAAAGTTCGTTTCACAATTCACAATATTTGAGCTGATTAATGTTTGCTTTACTAGAGTCCAGAAGAAAGTATTTTAGCGATAATAGCTGTGAAATAAACCAATAAACGATCAAGCCATAATAAACAAAGTGACTTTGCATGCGATCATCGGCATACGAATAAACATGCAATAAATCATCTCGAATAAAATTATTCTAGATTAAACATAAATATATTATATTAATATAAAAGAAATATTTAATTTAGTCAAAATAAAAAAAGAAAAAAATCCCATTTACAGAATTTTATTTTAAACAAAAAAACTTCGAATCTCTTACTATTAGGCTTTACCTATCTTGTATTTCGAAAATTTACAGAATTTTATTTTTAATATAAAAAAAAAAACATTTCTAATTCGACTCTACTTTTATATTGAAAATGGCGTTTCTGAGTCTTAAGTAATTCTAATCTCATTTAGCTCTTATTTCGTATTATCATATAATACGTAAATGTACACACACGCACATATACATATTTATAAATATTTATATATACATATATACATACATATGTTTATTTGTTTATATATAGTATATAGTTCTTAACACTTGAGCTAAATCTTAGAACTAGGAAAAAACTTTCCATAACATGAGTAAATGTAGGAAATCAATGTATTGAATTAACATAGTAGTATAAAAGTATTAGTCTAAATAGATTATTTAAAACAAATAATATGAAGTCTCGACATCATTGGACATCTAGCTTAAAGCTTATATTATATTATATTTTATATTTATTATTATTTTGTATAGCTTAGTTGAGCTCAAGGTGAGAATTGAAATGGCTGTGCTTCCTCTTCTTCCTCAGCTAAAAACCTGAAATTTGGATTTTTAGACTTTAGATAGGCTCTCTTTTTTTGTTTGTCAAGAATTTAGGTATTTACTGACTTTTGGCTTTACTTCGAGAGTCTCTGTGCTTCGTCGACTTTCGTTGCGATATCGCTGAGGTTGCCTGTGAGAGGAGCTTGTCGAATTTGTCCGAGTGGACGCTTTCGTTCAGTTCAGCCTCATCAGTGAGCGTCGTGTCGTCTGTGGCGCTGAGTGAGGGCGTGCGTGGGCGGCTCATCCTGCGCGATGTGCTGGAGATGTCGGAAGAGCTGTAGCTCGTATTGCCATGCAACTTCTCGTCCGTCCGTTCGTAGTAGTTGATGTAGTTACGCAGCTCGGCGATGCGTCGCATTTCGTTGGTGTTTTGCTGCCGCAATTGAGCCTCCAGCTTTAGGTAGCCCTGCAGCTTGAGTTTCTTCTGCGGCAGCTGCGCCTGGCTGTTGTAGTAGTTGGCGTAGTAGGAGTTGCGCTGATCACTCTGGAATTGGCTGATGCTTCGATACATTTTCAGAAAAATGCTGGGATTCGTGAAGTAGTTGGCAGCATGCGTTGGCATGGAGCTAGTAATGGCAACGCTGTGAAAGCTGCGCTTGCAGACGGGACACTTGCGGTCGCCAATATGCGAATCGGGCAAGCAGGTGGCGCAGATTATGTGATGGCAGCGAGTAAGTTGAAACTCTATGCCGGGTGCAGCCTCCCGTTTTTGAAAACAATTATTGCAGTGCACAGGGAACATATTTTCACAAATAACGGCTTCTCATTTGACTATCTGGCAGCATAGTTTCGATAGTCTAGTCGATAGACGCCAGATGATGAAACGTCGTGCCACTTTGTTGCTTAGACACGTATATTGTATGTGTGTGGGAGTATTTTATTTCTATTTTCACAAATAACGGTTTCTCATTTGACTATCTGGCAGCATAGCTAGTCGATAGTTGTTGAAACGTCCTTGCCACTTTGTTGCTTAAACAGATATTTTGTATGCGTGTATGTACGTATGATACAGTAAAATTCGCTGTGCACACAATTCAATTAGCTTTGTTTTTGTGCACAACTAATTACTTATCAGCAAACGTACATATATGTATGTATGTATATAATCTAGGTTAGTGAACTTTATAATACGTATTTGTACGTATATTATTCAGCTGTACATAGCAGCAAATTGGACTACAGACTATATGAGGTGCTTTCAGTGGGGCAATCGTAAATGTTATTGCGCACTATTGATAATAATAACGGCAGTAACTATTTATTGTCTTAAGCATAGGAGGCAGTAGCTAAAAATCTTAAACTATTTTTAACTAATCTAATGTTTTTTATGTTTGCAGAGCACCCGCTATTATCGCGCGTTTATTTCCCAATTTAAATCTCAGCTATCGCTCATCGCTGGGCAAGTTCAACACCATTGGCAATGAGATTCTATTTACGCTCCGTCCATCAAATGTAAGTTTACACGGCTTATCGAATCGCCGCATGTGCATTCATTAGCTTTAGAACACGTAACAAGCACACACAGATGTACGTATGTACACAAGCTAGCTGATAAGCTATTCCATTCAGAAAATCACACAGCGTACACATGCAAACATTACATGTAGCGCCACTCGGCAGTTCCGCGGAGTTGCCATTTTTGTCATTGTCCGAATCGATAGAATTTGCCAATCGATATGCACTAGGAAAGCTAGTCAAAAGCTATCGCTAAACGCAGTCGTTTGCCGGCGCTTTATTGAATGAAATGTGAATTTGCAGTACAAAAACAAAGTACATATATATAGATATATATTAGCGAATTTGTTAGTTTTAATTGCAATGGATGGGTTCAAGGCGCGTGGCTGGTTTGAGGTAAGTCTTGATTTTTATTCGCATGGGCAATTAGGTTGTATTACGTATTTTGCATTTACGCGGGCGAATTGCATCACATGTGAAAATATATATAAATATAAATACATATATTTATTAGAATTTGTCTATATTTGTTCATTTAGGAACCGAAACCGCAGAACTGTCTGGAACATGGCATCGGCACTCGGAACATGCTACAGCTAACACCTCATGCCGGGCTAAAGCCGTTCAACAGCATTTTCGACTGGGGCAATTTCTTGCCCTATGTGGCTCAGGTGGTGCGAAGCGAGAAATTTGATTACCGCCAGGTGAGCGCATGTTCTACATAACAATATAAATTAACCCCTGACCGTTGGGTGTTGTACAGGTTACGGACATTGTGCACAACGATGCCGTCTTCAAGCACGCCATTAAGCAGGCAGCCGAGCAAACGCTACGGGATCAGCGCTATGCCAAAAACGGGCACCGACTGCTCGCGCGCAGCATTAGCGGCGACAAGGATGACGAGGAGGAGGACGCCAAGGAGGGCATATCGTATCAGAAGATACTGCAGAAGCAAGAACACCGCGCCGTCACAATACTCAAGGAGATGGGCTCTACTCTAAATAACACCCTGCTGGCCTTAACCTCTTGGCTGCTCTACAAACTCCTGCCCTGCTTCCTCTCCGGCGTTGTCACAAACACGAAACAAATCGAAATGCTGCAGAATGCCTCGAAGCGTTCGCCAGACACTCCGCTGATCTTTGTGCCACTGCATCGCAGCCATCTGGACTACATAATGGTGACCTTCATACTGACCAACAATGATATACGAAGTCCACTCGTTGCCGCTGGTAACAATCTGCAGATACCAGTGTTTGGCACTCTGCTGCGTGGCCTGGGCGCTTTCTTTATCAAGCGCAAAATTGATCCCGTCGAGGGCAAGAAAGATGTGCTTTATCGTGCGGCTCTTCATTTGTATTTAACGCACGCCCTCAAGCAGGGCCACAACGTTGAGTTCTTTATCGAGGGCGGACGGACGCGTACGGGCAAGCCTTGTATGCCCAAGGGCGGCATATTATCTGTGATCGTGAACGCCTTCATGGATGGCAGCATTCCGGACGCCCTGCTGGTGCCCGTCTCCGTGAACTACGAGCGTCTGGTCGACGGTAATTTTGTGCGCGAACAGAAGGGCGAGAAGAAGGTGCCCGAGTCGTTCAGGAAGGCCATTTCGGGCATTTGGAAAGCCCTCAACTCGAACTATGGACTGATGCGCATCGACTTCAATGAACCCTACTCAATACGCGAACTCGTCAATTCGTACAATAAAATTGCCCTTGAAGATGGCAACTCAAAGGTGTACAAACCTTCATCCAGGTAAACACAATTTCAATGGATCTGAGTATATATATTTCATTTATGTTTTCCCTCGACTATAGAACCCTGCAGCACAACCAATCAACGTCCTCGTTGTACGGCACCGATGTCGTCTGCGAGGAGCATCGCAATCTTATCGAGAGCATCTCACGGCAGGTAGTGTTTGACTGTGCCGCAGCCACGTCGGTGATGTCTACCAACGCGTTGGCCTTCTTGCTGCTCACGCGCTTTCGCAATGGCGCCGAGGAGCAGCTAATTGCTGCTGCCCTGGACGATCTGCGTAATACGCTGACGGGCTGCAAGGATTTGGGTTTCTCAGGCGAATCTGCGCACATTGTGGCCTATGCCTGTGATCTGCTGGGCACAGGTAGGTCATACGGCTGCACGTCATTTAGTTGATATTTATTGATATATATTGAATATTTGTATAGCTCTGGTGACACGCACGCGCGACGAGAATGGGCGGATGTTTATACGTGCCGTGCCCTCTGTGGAAAGTTTCATTGAGCTGTCGTACTACTCCAACATGCTGACGCCTCACTTTGCGCTCAGCTCCATATTGTTGACCACATTTCATTCGCTCGTGCCAGAGGCCAAGGATGATAGTGACGAAACAACAGGTGTTTCGCAAAAGAAACTAATTGAGACTGCACTGGAGAATTGCCTCGTCTATCGTTACGAATTCATACTCAACAAGCCGACGCAAGTATTGGAGAATATGCTACAAAAACAACTAGACGAGCTGCTTATCAATGGCTGCCTGCGCCGCAATGAGGTAATGAATAATAAAATAATTACCCACATATATACACATTATATAGCTAATGATTATATTTATAGGTTGACGACTCAGGTCAAATGGCGGAGACTCGGCGCATGGCGCGTAGATTGGCCTACGATCTGGATGAGAGTGATGACTATGATAATAATGATAGTGAAGACTATGGGCGCGTGTCGCAGGAGGATATGCTGTTGCTGGCCCGAGAAACACTCGAACAGCAGCGCAACATTTGCGAGGTCCTGGCGCCGTTCGCATCAACCTACTTGGCTGTCGCCCAGTCGCTGCAGATTCTGCATCGCAGCGCAATGCTGGAATCGGAATTTATCAGTTTCGTCATCAACGATTTAACCAATAAAGTTAACCGGGGTAGCTGTGCTTACCGTAAGCAATGCTTTATCTTTATCTGAGCCATAGAATTGTAAACTAATTGCGTGTATTTTTCAGCTGAAAGCATTTCGACGGACTCCGTGCGCAACTGCCTGAAGTTATTTGAGAAGTGGTCTGTGATTGAGGTGTGCAACCAGCGCGGCCTGCGCCTGATCTCGCTCAACACGCTATACGAGATGTCGCGGGAGTCGCTGAACTCCATTGTCAAGAAAGTTGAAGCCGTCGTTCCGAAGTTCAATGCGGGTTACTTCGGTCAACAAAAACTGTCGCGTGAGCCGGCAGTCTAACAATCTGCGTTTCCTCTTTTGATATATCATCACTCGTTTTCTATACGTTTGGCATTGTTTCTCTATTTCTGCGCCGTCTTTTTCTCTCGCTCGTTACAAAGTAGTTAACTCTGCTTAAGATTAAAGTGCATACTCTTAGATTCTAAGACTCTTTAGTTATTTTTTTTTTCGTTCTTAGTCGTACGAGTACGAGTTATGCCAATGCCAAAGAGCTGACTACATTTTTACTGTAGGTCGGCTAAGCGACTAAACCAAAAGTGGAACAAAATATGTATAAATAATGTATACATATATGATATGTGCGCACATATGTATATATCTATATATAAGCATATTTTTCTACGGGCAGTTGTCGAAGCAACTATATCTATACATAAATCCATATCTATATATAATGTGAAACAAATAATGAACTGATTTAATAATGAAATAAAATTTTCTGAATACGACAAAAACTGAGTTCGTGCAATGCCTTTTGCTTTTATTCTCTCCATAGTTCATTTCATAGTGTTAAATATTTCTTTTCCATGCGGCTACAACGTTCATACTTAATTATAAAAAACAATAAATTATATATAAGTGTACATATAGAAGCGTCCATAGTCCGGCGACCTTCAGTGAGTTCTATATAAAAAATTTAATAATCAATAAGCAACAAAAATGCCGTATATATATATATAAAATGAACTAAAATCATGTCTATTAAGCTATGGTTCCTGGACAGCAGCAACCTCGGTAGCAGTAGCAGCAGCAGCATCTGCAGTGGTGTCTCCTGCATCCGTGGATGGCTCCGTTGTGGGCGCATTATCTGCACTGATGTGCTTCGATCTGGGCCTCTTAACTGCCTTCTTCTTGGGCGCGCCGACGTGGATGCGAATGCCTTTCTGTCGTGGTATTTGCTTCAGTTTCGACTCCTGTGCAGGAATATCAGAGATTAACTTCTGTCTTAGTTAAATTTCAAAAGATATTTGCTTACCTTAATCTCTTCCTCCTTGAGTTTGCCGCCAATCTCGCCGGAGCAGCGCTTGGCCCCACAGAAGCAAGCCTTCTTGCGATTATTCATAAGATCATCCCATAGATAGTTGAATGTGAGCTCAGTATTCTGCAAGGATGTTGACATTGAAATGGGTTTCCATGCATTCAGCATAATAATATTTCCTTACCTCTGGTATGTCCTTGATGGCGAAGAGTCCCACGCGATTAATACAGTTTACGGTCCACTTTTGGGTCGCGCAGTTCGGCTCGCAGGAATGATTCATGAAACGCGCCAGGTTACCTTTGGGGCCTGCATCGATGATGAAATCCTTTTCCACGCCCAGAAAGTAAAAGTTCTCATCGCGATCTCGTGTCTTCTGCGCCATGCGACGCTGAAATTCGGCGTGATTGATCACCTCGCCCACGTACTCGATGATGAAGTCGCCCTCGGAAATGGGCTCACGGCAGACCAGGCCGAAGCCGCGTTCGTTCATGTAGACGACCTCGAGGCGTGGCGATTTGCGCAGCTCAAACAGCTGATTCTCGCACTGGGCGCCCGCATGACAGTAGTCCGGATGGCATTCGTGGTAGAGCATGCGATTGAGGCAGCCCGACTCGGGCCCACACGGATGTGCGCTGCCCGGCTTGCACTCGCAGACGTTGAGGTCTTCCTCGTTGTAGACGAAGCGCACGGGCGGCACCGGCTTGTTGGCCTTGATCTTGATATACGGCGGCGGATGCAGCTTGTTCCCACTCAATCGCCCTATGGCCTGCTCCTGCCGTTTCTCTTTGATGATCTTGAGGAAACGCGTGGCCTCCTCCACGCCGACCGTATAACGTTTCGACATCAACGACTTGCTCTTGTTGCCATCGCCAGTGTCGCCCTCAATGTACAAATAGACGCGCCGACGCGATATCCAGCCGTGGTCGTTGGTGCCAAAGAAGCGCACCACAAAGTCGTTCATGCCGTGCGGCTTCTTCAGTATGTTGCTGGGTATCTCTGTGGGCGGCAGTATGATGGCCGGCCACCAGCGGAAGTTGTTGAACTTGGCCCACACGATCTCGCCGTAGAGCGGGAGGCGTCCACTCTCGCACTCCTCGCAGATGTAGCTCTCGTTGGTCTTGATTGGAATGTTGCGGCAGTGCGCGTGCACCGCAATGGGGCAGGTCTCGCAGCAGAGCAGCTCGCCGCCCCGCACACAGATGTAGCACCAGAGCACATTCAGATTGGCGTCCGCCTTGGCGATGTTGTGCCTGGGACAGATGAGATGCGTGACGGTGAGCATGCGCGAGCCGGCTGGAATGCAACGTGAGTCCTGGTGGTACGTGGCCGGGCACTTGACGCACTTCGTCAACTTGGCGCTGCCCAGCTGCTGATACTTGCCGCTGGGATCCTCCGAGACGCAGGTGTGGCACACGTGCATCGGACAGCGTGTGATCGAGTTGCTGACGCTCGCCTGCGGCCAGTACTTGCAGCAGCCGGCGTGGAACGCATTGTTGCACATGGGCTGGCTGCAGTGGTGCAGCTTGCTGCTCGGCGCCGGCGACTCCTCTGCCTCTGCCGGCTTGTGCGGCGACGTCGGCGGCGAGCTGGCTGGCAATTGCAGCTGGTGGCATATGCAGCAGGCATTCGACTGGCCAGTGGTGCACTCGTGGCACACCACGGGCTCCTTGTCCTCTAACGGCTCCTGCTTAATCTCATCGCCAGTTATGTGCTTGACCAGCTGCACGTCCAAGACGGGCGAAGAGCTGGTCAACGGCTCCGGCGTGTTGCCAATTGCCTTTTGAGCTCTTCCAGGTTTGCTGCCTCCACTTCCTAGCTGCGTCAGGCACGCGGCATGCAACCAGGTGTTGCAGTTGGACGCACAGCGCTGTATATCGCCGCCCGGCTCGTAGCAGTACTTGCACACGGGCTCCCGACTCAGACCACGGAACAGATACTTGCGGTCCAGCTGCAGGATATCCTCGATGACCTCTTCAATTGCTCTGCCTGTGGGTTTCTTCTGCTTGTTCTGCTCCGACAGCTGACGCTCCGACTCCATTAAGTCTGGAGTATGTAATGTGGCGGGAGCTGCAGTTGCTGTTGGGCTGGGCGTCACAACCGGGGTCAGACTGCGTCGCAGCATCATGGTTTTGAGACGATTCGAGAGACGCTTGATGGTGCCAACGCCGCGACCGCGCTCCGTGCCCAGGCGAGCCGAGCCCAAGAGCTCGGCGTCACCATTGGCCAAATCCCGCTCCAGTTCGCGCAGCTGCAGCTGTTTCAGTGACCAAATGTTACGCACCACCGCCAGCAGCACCTTCTCCACCTTCTCCTCCTGCCGGTGCACCATGACGTACTCCTTGACCGCATCGAACAGCTGCCCAAACTCGGGATTTTTATAGTTAACCAGGTCGGCCGAGTGCATCTTCTCCGCCGAGCCATCCGGCACAGAGGTATAGCCCACCTGGGCCTCAATGTTGCCGCTGAGCTTGCGCCGCTTGGCACGCTTCTGGTGATTGTGCTTGACGGGCGAGTAGGCTGGACTGAACGGTGTGGAGGAGCGTTCCCGCTTGACTGCCACCAGCTGTGTCGCAGACGAGGACTTGCCCAGCAAATTGTCCGTGGAGTCGTACAGGCTGCTGCCCACATCCGAGGTGTCATGCCGCATGGACCTGGTCTGCTTGCGTTTCTCCTTGTTCTGAGCGCTGCAAGGATTTAGGGGATTAACTTGGATTTCTTCCCCAACTTCCCAGCGTCTACTTACATGGCTGTCTCGTAGATCTCAAAGAACTTCTGCATGCGCTCCGCGTAGGGCAGCTGGGCAACAATGTCGGCCTCGTCGATGGCCTGGTGCCACACGAGCAGCTTGTTCTGCTTGGCCACCATTTGACGGTACTTGACGCTGCGGGGACCGTGCTTGATGCGCACCTCTTCGCGCAGCTCCTGAAATGCCTTGAGCCCGGCGAAGGGCAGCAGATTCTCCGACTTGATCCAATTGTGACGCCCGTTGTCGGCAAAGAAACGAACATGCACCTGGATGGGCATTGGCGCGCCGGGCGCACTGTCCGTCGATTTGCGCTGCGGATGCGCCTGCAGGTTGCCCACAATCTGGCCCAACTGGTCCGGGCAGACCATGCAGGGCCAGTAGCAATAGGTAAAGAGTTTGCCCCAATAGAGATCGCCCACCTGGTAGGTGGGCCACCCCGGATCGGTGACAATGGACGAGCCCTTTGCACTATCCAAGCTGATCGACGATGGCGACTTGATCGACTGCTCGCTGCTGTTGGCGGGCTCTATGTGATCTGGTGGAGATTGCAGTGGTTCTATCTCGCCTATCGCCGTCGTCGCCACATGGCTGTGGCCTGCATCTTTCATGTCCTCAGTTTTTAGCTTTGGTTCAGCATTAATTGGTTCATCAGTCTGTAATATCTTAGGCTCCACGTCCTCCTCCATGGGCTCAATTTTGATAGATAACTCAGGCAGGGCAGGACTCGTCGCCTCTGTCTGCTGCAGTTGCTCCTGTACACTTTGATCGCCCGCAGATGTTTCTATTGCAGCCGCCGCTTGAGTAAGTTTCAGCTTTTGCTTTGGACCCCGTTTCAGCTTGCGCTTGACCTGTTTGCGGGTTGGCTTCGTCACATCCTCGGCGTCGGCCTCGAAGCCCGTGCTGTTGGGCGAATTGGCGCCATTCTTCATGAGCAGCTTATCTATGGGACTCAAGTAGGCAGCCGCCGTCATGTAACCCTTGGGCGACGCCACATCGCTGTCTCTATCTATGACATTCAGGTCGCAGCTGCTGTTCAGCGGCTGATTACGTCGCCGCGTCGCGCGCAGTTTGTCGACGTTCGCGGTCATCGCTGGGCTGGGCGAGTTGGCATTGGCGTAGCCAATATACTTGGGGCTCAGATTCGACTGCAAATTGACCAAGTCGCGCTTTCCTAAACGCAACCATTAGTCTTGATAACTAGTTTCGATTTAAGAAAAGAAAAAACTTTCTACTTACTTTTTTGTGTTCTCGCTCGAGCTGCCTTCGATGTCGCTGCTGTCGTAGCTGCCCCTGGCGGTGTCTGTCGCAGCGCTGTTGCCGTTGTATTGTACAGTTCATTTTCGGTGTGCTGCCCACTGCTGTCCGTCGCCGACTCGGCGTCGTTAATGCAATTTCGCAGCAGTAAATTTCCGGGAAAGCGTTGAGCTGTGTTCGAGGCTTGCGATTCCGGTTTTATTATGGTGTCTGCAGTCGCATTGTCCATTGCCTTAGTTGTTGTATGAGCAGGGCCAGCATTTTGCATGTCTGTGTGTGTATTATTTGCGCTCAATTTCATTACTATAATTATTGCTTAATTATTCCAAATTGCAACAAGCACACAAATAATACCAAGCATACCAAGCGCTTGCTTGCGCCAAATTTTCAGACAGTGTTGCATTAGCTGCGGATGTGGTCACCCCAAAACATTAACATATACCGCAACATGATAACAGAGAACATTAATGTTAAGCAAATAACAATCATTGGGCTGCTTATAAACCAGCTAAAGCACATGTTTTTATTGAAATTTCATCAAAATGACAGTTAAATAAAATTTAATAACGTATCTCAAGGGAAAATAGTGTACAGCTCTTACATTTTAATGTCACAGCTGACAGCGAAAACATAGACATAACAGTGCAGCTGTTGGTTAACAGATCTGCGCCAGTGCTGTATAAATACTGAATGCTCAATGTAAAATACGTATTTTATCACAAGGGCCTTTTAACAAAAAATAACTCTGGTCACACCATAACATCTGAGAAAAACATTAAATCCAAAATATAAATTGTAATTAATCTAGTTGTGTCCATAGACAAAATGGACAATTTTGTAAAGACCCTCATCGAGGAGGTCAAGTCGCAGGGCGTCTTCGATGAGTTTCGCTTCAATTGCTGCCTGGCAGACGTGGACACAAAGCCCGCATACCAGAATGTGCGAAACCGTGTGGAGACGGCAGTAAATGAATTTCTGGGCAAGCAGCACTGGACGCCCGACACAAACAAGGTGCAGCTGAGGGAAAGACTGCGCAAACATTTGCTCGAGTAAGACCAAACACTAATATGCTCCCTCGCTACAAACACCTAACTCGCATCCTTGCAGCTCCGATGTGCTGGACAAGGGCGTGGATCATATAGTGGACCAAGTGGTCAACCCCAAGGTAGCCACAATATTTGAGCCCAAAATTGAGAGCATTGCCTACAAGTATTTGGGCATTACCCCACCATCGCCACCCACAAATCCTCCGCCACGCCCGCCGCTGCTGCCAGCGCCTCCTCTGCCGCCCTACACTGGCCACGGCCTTGGCCACATGAACGGCGGCAGTCTGCTCAAGGTGGAGACAACAGCTAGTTTGTTGCCCACAGATTTGGAGCAAATCAGTCCAGATTCTGATCGTGCGACTGTCAAGTCGGATGCCAAGGATGACAGCAAGGACGATGAGCTGCCACCGGGTGTAGATATTGATGACATTCTCGACGATGATGATGCCACATCGCCTGCATTTGAGCCGGCCAGCAGCATTAAGGAAGACACGTTAAACACATCCGATTCGGTCAGGGATGTCAAGGATCTGGCGAATGACTCACGAGACGCTGGCGCCTCGCAAACCTCACAACTGTCGCAGGTATCCAGCGATAGTCGCCTCACCATTGCATCAACAGACGCACCACACCAGTCGTCGACCAACAACAGCGTCGAACTGACAACGAACATGGCTGCCAGCATGTCCGAGGAGGCGCAAATGCCCAAGTTCAATGAGAACTCGAGCGATGCCAGCGACAACAGTGGCCGGCAGCTGCACTTTGATATCAAGCAGGATGCCATCACCTTCGAGGGTTGGTGCCCAGTGAAATACAACTTTTGTTTACTTATTCTAATCGTAATCTTCTTCCAGGCACTGAGCGCAGGAATTCGCTATCGGATTGCTCGAATGGGGGACCGCGTGCGCTTTCTATTGAGGACGCCATCATGAGCGAGGTGAAGGCCAATATTAGTGACGTCGGCGATAATCCCATGGAGACAATACCAAAGCCCTCGCCAGAGCCCATCAAATCCGAGAGCAATTTCGGCATGTTCACGGAATCGAAGCACAATTCGCAGCCAATGATAGCCAAAGAAGACGGGATCCCTCAGCCCCCTCCATTGCCGACAGAGCCGCCAATGCCGGAAATAAAACCAGACTTGCCGCCAATGGAAGATGCAAAGACAGTGGAGGCAGAGCCAGCGGCAACAACTGTGCCAATTTCGGTGGAAGAAGTCAAAGATGAGATTACAAAATCTGCCGAGTTGACGGCGTCGCCTGCCTCCGCTTCCTCGTCCTCGCAAACAAAGAAGACTTCGCACTCCAGAGACAAGGACAGACGTCAACATTCACAGTCGCACTCACGCTCGGATGACAAACAGCGGCGCAAGTCTCGGGATCGGGAACATGACAAGTCACGCAGCAAAACTTCTTCCAGCTCGAAGCACTCCTCGTCGCATTCAACACATTCATCCAGCTCTAAGCATCGGAGCAGCAGCTCCAAAAATGAAAAGAGCTCCACTGCAAGCACATCCAGCCGCAGCAACCATGACTCCACCTCCTCCTCTAAGCGTTCCTCAAGTCGTCACGAATCCTCCTCATCCACTCACAAGAAACACAAATCCAGTTCATCTGGGTCGCGCTCGGATCGCGATCGGGCCAAAAGTCGTGATAGCAGAGAAACCCACAGCCATAGTCATCATAGTCGTAGCCACAACGGCAGCGGCAGCTCGTCCTCCAACTCGAAGCGCGAGCGTGATCGTGAGAGGGATCGCAACAAGTCCAGCTCCAATTCGACCTCCAACTCCGCCTCCAACTCTGTAGCAGCAGTCATCCAGGATGATCATAACGAAGTCAAAGCGAAGCTACAGAAACGACACAGCAACGATTCGAATGATGAGCCACCCGGAAGCTCCAGCAAATCCCAGGCAGACACTGCTGATAGCGGAACTAAAGAGAGCACCACAACAGATGCCACAGTTCAAAATGGAAGCAAGCCGGTGGAGAGCAATGGCACGAATGGCACCAATGGGACGACGAGTCAGACAGATTCGGCGGATCTAGTGAATGCCAGCAATGTGGTCATCATTAGCGACATGCTGCAAAAGTCGACGGCCAGCTTCATTGAGCTGAGTGGCGCGGGCGTAGCGCAAAGATCAACAGAAGATGAAACCAAAATGGAAGTGACTGAGAAGGAGGCAATGGAAGTGGATGAGCCGCAGGTGACAGCAGAATCTGCAGCGTCTGCAGCCAAGTCACCAGAGCCAGCTGCAGAGGAAGCAACAGAACCAGTTGTGGAGGAAGCAACAGAGCCTGTTGTGGAGGCAGCATTAGAACCAGTTGTGGAGCCCGTTGTGGAGGAAGCAGCAGAGCCTGCTGTGGAGGAAGCAACAGAACCAGTTAAGACTTTACCTGATGAGGCAAAGGCATCAGAAGAGGGCGAATGCATTAAGGATTTACCTGAAGATATTCCTGATCAGCCTGAAGATAAAACAGAAGCTGAGGCTCCTGCTCCCATTGCTGACCCACCAAATGTAGAGCCCATTGAGCAAGCCATAAGCGTGGAGGACGTACCTGAGGTCAAAGTAGTTGGCGATAGTATTACACATTTCGAGCAGGATGCGGAGGTGTTCAAGGCGCGTCTGCAGCTGATCGAGCAGCACATTAAGGATCGGCGTCAGTTGGTCAACGTATTGAGTGAGCACGGCGAGGCACGTTGTCCGCGACGCACCCTCGCCAAGCGTCGTCTCAGCAGCGAGGCATCCTCTTCGAAGGAGCACAATAGTTTCAGCAGCAGCGGCAGCAGCAGCTCAGGCAGTCCCAATGCCAAGGCCAAGAGAACGCGTCACGATGAGGCCAAGACATCACCCACGCCATCCGAGATGAGCGTCAATTCCAAGGAGAACGAAGAGCACGAGAAAGGTGAGTGGAGCGAGACGCCGCTAACAAAAGCCCTAACTAATCGAACTTCATATGCATTAATATAACTGTAAACATATATCTCTCTGTACATATCTGCCTTTGTTCTCTATTCACATGCCCTCCACACGCATAAACCCTAAATCCATAAATCGCACCATTTGTAGTTTCTCTAGAGCTCTAAAACTGGGTAAGACGCCAGCATATCTAACACATTCCAATCGTAGTTCGAATTAACTTGAATATATTAATCATGATATATATAATTCTGATCATATCTAATACATCTCTGATTTCTCAGGTGATTTGTCGGGCAGACGCCTCAGCCAGAAGCTGTGCCAGCAGCAGCGCTACACCAACGATGATCTCTACAAGCCCCGCCCACTGCTATCGCAGCGTTCGCGTCGTCGCGGCCTGGATTCAATCCTCTAAAACAAATATCAAATATAAATATGTAAAAACCGAATAAAAATATTTTGAATAATAAAAAGGCAATTGTTGTTGTTGCATTTGACATAAAACAGTTTGTTCTTTATATAGCCGTTTAATTATTGTATTTTCGAGGGGGTTTTCATGACTGCATTGTTTGACTCTCTTTTGTCGCTGTTTGTCTCTTCAATTGTTTAACAATAAAATGTATTAATTTAAGGGGCTACCGATTACATTTATAAATAGCAAGTGCACATTTATATACATAGATATTTATATATATAAAATGTAGTAAATAAAAATAACAAACAATAAACATAAGTATGATGTATTTGCAGTGGGGGGAATATATATTTATATTTATATAGTATTTAGTCCGCGGCCCGATCCGCTGCTCGATTGCGACGCCGTCTACAGAATTGAACTCTTTTTTCTTCATCTCATTTTTTAGCCTAAAAACTTTGGTACATTAGAGTATATTGATCAATAGATTGATTAACTGGTACATCGATTAAACAAACAAATAAAAAGAATTATTAATAATAATACAACTTTAACAATGGGGCAGCCCCATCGAGCATCGGATCGGCCGGCCTGGGACAACATCTGGGCTCGTTCATACATGTGAGTGGTACAATAAGCAGTTCTTAATCGAAACTAATTGAAAATTTGTTGTTTCTTTTTTGTAACAGCATAATTTGTATTTGTTTTAATTGTAATTTGATTACAAATCAATTAATTTTCCCGCGACAGAAGTTTTTATGTTTTTGTTTTATGCACTTTTGCATTTTATTTTTGTTTGTTTTTTACTTTAACAACGTAAACATAAATATATTCATATATGTATATATATACTTTTAAATTTGTTTTTAAAAAAAATCATCGCAGTAATACATAATTTTAGGTAATAGTATTTTACAAGTAGGTTTCCTCTCATCATTTTCAAGTAACATAGATACAATATTATTATCAGTATTTTTAACAAGAATTTCGCAGATGACTGTATCGTATGTTTCTGTGTGTGTGTGTGTGTGTTTGGGGGGAGGGGGAGGTAGGGAGGGGGTAGCAAGAGTTTTGTGCACAACAACAACTACAATTTAACCTCCCGCTATGGAGTGATAAAACTCTCACACCGACTCCACGCCGATTATTCAAACAAAAGCAGCCAGCACGGAGGGCAGAGAACGGGCAATGGCAGTCGCCAAGCGTTTCAAACGCCGTGTCCGACACCATCGCAGTCTTCTCCTCATTCTCCGCCAAATATTTACATACACATATTATGCCCCGCCCCGGCTGCTCTCTTAACTAAAAGCTACGCTTATTTTTAGTCGCTGCCCAGCTTACGTACTGGAGAAGCCCCGCTCGTACGGACTCTTCACTTCCGTGTGCCTCGTGTGCATGTTGATGGTGGGCGCGGCGGTTCGTGTGGACAGCTCACAGACCGTCTTAATGGCACCGGACGCATTCACACTCGGTGGTGTCGGCTGGTGAATCGTTGTCACCTCCTTGACCGTCAGGTCGGCCAGGTCTTCACCCTGCTCCTCCGCCTCACTCTTGGGCAGCACGTAGTCGACATTCTGCTTGGGCTTGGCCAGCTCAGAGCGGCCCGTAATTGACGATTTATACTCCTCCGGCTTCAGGCCGCACAAATAGAACTTGAAGAACTCGTACGTGGACCAACAGATGGCCGTGGCGGGCATGGAGTACAGCACACGTGCCGTGATGCCCTTGAAGAATCCACGAGGTCCAGCCATTCGATAGATCTGCAAGCAATAGCAATCGATATTAGTTGACATCGATCTTGAGTAAGTGCTCCTTGGTCACTTACCTTTCGGCTGGCTTCCACCATGCCCTTGGTGAGTCCCGTTTCCTGTGTGTTAAGCAGAGTCTTAATCACGTCCATTGGCGTCGTTATAGCCGCCGCAGCTGCACCAGCCGCACCACCAGCTGCCATGTGCACCAGTGGATTATACTTGCGCTCCACATTTAACTAAATAAATTGGAGAAAACCATGTTTAGTAAGTCTCCTTTCTCTCTTAATATATATCTCGATCTCACCATATTCTGTAGAAATTCGTATGTGGTAAAGTGAATCGTCTGATATGGTATATTCATGACCAGCTGCGTTGAGTAGGAGCGGTAGAAGGCGCCTATGCCCTCCTTCAAGTAAACGTCCCGCATGCAGCGTATCACCGAGGTATATGGCGAGTTGTACATCTGCATGCGCTGCTTGATCACGTCCGTGGGATTGGAAATGGCATCGTGTATGAGCGTCGCCACCGAGCCGGACATCACTGCAAACCCAAGCCCAAGCCAAACCCCCACCATAATTAGCACAAACAATCGAATGGGTTAGTCTACCTGCAACGCACCGTAGTTCAAGTGATTGTGTGATGTCACCTTCGTCAACGACTCCTTCGTCATCTCGTAGACGGCAAAGTATAAGGAGTGAGCGGGTCCAGCGCCAAGCACCACAGCGCTAGCTCCACGTATGGGCCTGCAAATGGCAAATAACAAATAATCCACATAAATAAAAGCAGTTGTAATAGAAATTTAATTAAAGACCTACCTCATGATACCCTCACGCGAGATCATGTTCCGTAACGTCTCCATGATATTCAAGTGCGCCGTAGGCGATGTTAGACTCTGCATGCGTGTCTGTAAAGATCAGAGATCAATCAATATATCAATATATATAAATACATCAATTTAATAATAAATGCAATTTTATAATAATTTGTATATATTTTCTATAATTATATATTTTCTAATTTATATAAATTATTTGATATGTAAATGTTTTATGTAATTAACATAAATATAAATAATTCATTTAAGTTTAAATTGAAAAAATGTTAATAACAGTTAGCCAGAGAGAAATACTAGGGGTGTAACATGTAACATCAGTGTTATTAATAGCTCAGATATTTTATTAAGCGATAATGTAACATCGATGTTATCCATTGCTCATAATATATACTTGATCAAATGATATTATTAACAGCAACTCTGCAGTTACATACGATATCAATGTTATTAACAGCTCATAACAGATTCCAATGTTATTAACTGCAATTCATCCGTAACAGTGTACTTCAATGTTATTAACAGCTTACGGCAGGTTCTTTATCAACCGCCAATGTTATTAACAGCAATTCTGCAGCAACATGCTAAATCCACCTTATTAACAGCAAAAGTGATTATCAAATATAAATGTTAATAACAGCTCCGTTCTGCTGTATTAATGCTATAAACAGAGCATAACCGCTAACGTTAATGTTATTAACAGCAGTTCTGCTCTAGCATTTCACATCAATCAGATCAATGCAAATATTATAGTATTCAAGAGTTACTCATCGAATGCAGCAAAATAATAAAATGAATTTCATCAGAAACTCATACAAGAATATATATAATATATATATTAATTATAAACAAAGACGGCTCTGCTGCACATTTTTATTGCATCACTGCCGTCAAGTGGATGAACGTTGCAAACAGATCTTGAAAAATACCAAGCAAATAAATGATAAGATAAGATCATAATCATCGAAATAAAAGCTACGTGATATTTCTCAGAATTTGAGGGCCGTAGTATAGTAGAGAATATTGTTATATAGTCTCATTTTCTCAGTTGCATATATAACTAGCAATTCGATTTCTAGGAAATCCAATAAATGTGGCGTAACGCCAATACAATTTTTGCTAGGGCAAAACGCGCTCAGAGATCGGGCTTTATACAACTTTACAGTAATTTTCCATTTATGATTTGACAGCATCCCATCAGCCCATATAAATTACAGAGACGTGGCAAGCAGAGAGTGCGACGCGAATACGATAAGATTAAACTATTGCTACAACAATGGCTAACAACTTATCTATTCACAAAGCGCACTATACATACATATATATATAATTATATATATTTATATATAGTTTACGTACATGTATAACAAGTGAACGCCCGCGCTATCAAACCGACGCCGACAACAACGATATCAGCGTCAGCGAGAAGCCAATTCAAGGTGATGAAAATCAGCAATTTCCAAGCCAAAAGCCACATCGAGTGTGCTCGACGATGATCGGACGAATTTGTTTTTAATTAAAAATCAATGTCTTTAAGGAGTGGCTGGAAAATGTACGTATATACATATAGTATATAAATGTGATTGTTATATATGTTATACAATATAGTATTATACAAGACACAGTATTGATGCATGATGCATTGAGGGCTTCCATATTTTACAATTATATTGTAGAACTCTAAAATTAAATTTAGTGTTAATAATATTAATATTATTACACAAAGATTATATATTATTATCATAAATATTATATAAAACAATAAATAAAACTCTTGAGTCAACAATGAATAAGTCATAATTTGACCTATTTATATCAAATGAAATTTTGCTTCCGCTTTATATAAATCTATATATATATTAAAACTTTTACAAAAAGTATTATAAATTATTTCCTACATTTGATCCATTTTTCTCGTTTTTTAGTCTATCTTAAATATAAATATAATCAAATATAATAGTGCTGCACTACCCATAACTTAAGCCATATTCAAAAGGTATAAGCATACATCTTTTAACTATATCATCGAGGTAGATGATGATGATAGATAATATCTATATATCTCTGTACTGTATATACAATTAAATTTCGCTTAAACCCAACTCCCACCTATCTTTTACTACATCATTTTACCTTCCACCAGATGCTTCCTTGACAACCCGAAAAAAGCTCACCCCCAGCTGGGATCCCATCTAAAGCCCCTCTTGATAAGCAATATGCCAAATCAGCAAATTTAAAAAATAATACAATTATTTATAAACTTAAACGAGCAATAGCAATAGCGGCAGCAACAACAAAGTTGTTTGTTTAATTGTCGTTCAATTGAGAATTTTACTCGGAATGTGTCGTAACGCCTAGAACTAAGTGCCGTCACAGCGCGACAATAAATACCTATACACACATATATATGTGAATATATGATTACTCGTCGTCGTCTGCTGATGACGCCGGGAATCCCTAGCCAGCTTTAGTTTGGCATTTAATTGCCAGCCGGCCGTCAAATATGGATCGTTCATATATGTTTGAAAAATATGACGAAAATAAACTTTATTGGTTTTATTTTTATACTCGTTTGTGAAACGAAAGTGAGTATATTTGGATTCACCCACTGGAAATGTTATCAGACTTTAGCATATATATATTTTTTTTAGCTTAAGCGCTATTGGTTCTATACACACTTGGGGACTTAGCTATGCCCGTTGAGCTCATAGCAGATCAGGTAAAAAGATATCTATTTCAGCTTTTCAGCTAGAGTTGCAAATGGAATTGAATGTGGGCCTCTCTCTGTGAAACATAGCAATAGTCTATTGTAATATTTATATATCATATGTATAAACATCATAGATATTATGTAACACTTATATATGATATATACCTTTCAGAATTTCTATTAGTTTAGGATCACAAAATCTAGCTGCTTTATATGGCTCACCCCTTGGGGCACAGCAAATCGGAAAACATTAACTTTTCATATATATATAAACATAAGCTGTTCTTCTACCAAAATGAACGAGTATAGTTCGTGTGCAATCTTTTTACTTGGGTTCGTTGAGAAAATCAATAATCGTTCGGCTCCGCAAGCCGAGTGAATGTTGTACTCGCAAACGAGTAAATATTTTTCTTAAAACCAAGAATCTGCCATGCCGAGTGCATGCTCACACTTTGCATATATACATATTAATAAGATAATACGTTTACAGAAATACGAGCAACCGCAATGACGTTCCATGGTTAGGCGAGCAAATAGATGGATGTACTAGGCACTTATGTGTATGTGTGTGTATCAATTCACTGGAAACTATAAAAATATATATATACAAAATATTATACTCTTGAGAAGAGAAGGGTAAGATTGAGTTTAAAAAGGCAGGCTTTCTACGTGATTCTCATAAGAAAAAAATAAATGTTATACTTTCTTTTGCTTGATTTTAGTTCTAAATTCTATTCTCTTTATTTGTTTACTATATTTGAATCAATTATATTTAAATTGCCTTTGTATGCGATTCTCAGAAATTTGAAAATTAATTCAAGTATTTAATATTTCTTGTCTACTTTATATTACAAGTTTTATAAGGGTATTCTTTAGTCTCTTTTATACTACTCTTGAAAAATGCATGGAATAAGATTGAGTTTAGCACAATTCTTGCTAGGAATATTTTAAAGGCAGCCCTTCTATGTGATTCTCATAAGAAAACGAGATTTCTTACTCTATTTTTTGCTTTACTTTAATTTAAGCATTTTTTCTTTTTTTTTTATTTACTATACTACCATCAATTATATTTAAATTGCCTTTCTATGCAATTTTCAGATAGTAAGAAAAATACTTTAAATATTCCTTTTTTCCTTGTCTACTTCAGGGTATTCTTTAGTCTGTCACTTCTGCCTTATTTGCTTTGCTCTTTCCATTATTCGTGGAAAAGCTAATCAGAAGTCAATGTAAAACGTAAACATTTGATATCATTTGCAACAGTTCTCGTTGTCGTGATGAACTTGCTTTTAGCAGTATTGCCCCCATGCATATCTACAATAGGCATACAAAGTGGCTTGAATAATTGCAATAATTGTGAAATTGAACGGACTGTGCCAGCTGTGGCAGCTCTTGACGTATTTTTATTGATCTATAATTAATATTATTTTTATCGTATGCGTGCCCCATTAGATTATATCATAATGCGTGACTTAGCTACCGACGAAAGCCAATCTTATCTGTCAAAGTGTATAGATTTTATAACACCGCCCAGAACGTGACTGATAAGCGGCAGCGGGCTAGGTAAACGGTCAGCGTGACACAGATAAATCATGCTAAAGCTAAGCCGAGCAGGTCCAATTGGAATCCGAATTCCTAATAAGAGCGGGCGGGGGTGGGGTGGGGCGGCGAGCAACGCGCGCATTGCTGAGCAGCAAACCCAAAAGAAATTACATCACGATTATGCCGAGGCATAAGACGAAAACACTAACACACACACACACACATGCTCACACACACACACACACGGCTATTAAGATATGCGCAATTGTGAGGTTAGGTACGGTTATGTTTATGCACTACTTCGATTACATACACAGCTCTTGGTGTTCATTGGAAAAGCGAAAAACAAACTCACCTTAACCGAGTCCAGCGGATACATGACAACATGCTCCAATACGCCCGCTAGCGCGCCAGCCGTCATGTTGATACCGACGCTGGTCGTCGGCAGCGATTCGTAGTCGTCCATATTCATGGCGCTGGCCTCTCCGTTGGATTGGAATTTGGAACTTCACTTGGACTGGCCAAATACAATTCTGATTAGAATCCCGTTTTACACTTAACGTAACGAAAAATAATAATGTGGTGAGCAGCCGCTGGCGTTGCTTGCGTTATTGCCGTTTCTTTTGCTTTGACAGTGTGATTTCTCTTCGCCTCTGTCTTTCGCCGCAACTTTCGCAGCGAGTTTACAGCTGATAAGCGCTGGCACGAGCACGCACTTTGGATGATATTGCACACGCACACACGCACAAGTGCATAAACACACATACACACACGCACACGAGCGCAGCTTTAATGTTGCCGTTATTATTTATTTATTATTTGTGGTGGATTTCGTTGCTGGGCCGAAGTTGAAGGACAAATTCACATCGATTGCCGGCGTACTTTAATTTGCACACTAGTAATTTTGTTGTATAACACGGCAGAGGGCCCCTTTTGCGTGTGTATGAGTGTGTACGTAGAGGACGGCGGATGTGTATGGGACTACGCGAAACTATAATTGACGGGTGCACCACCTCCACGCACGACGAACAACAATGAAATGTTGCTGCTTTCCGTTGCCGCTCGCTCGCACTCGAGCGTCTCGCTGCTGCTGCTGCTGCTGCTGTCACTATGCGCTGCTGCCGTGGCGCATTCTATAAAAAGTGTACTAAAAGATGAACGAGATAATAAAATAGATACACTAGTTTTGCTATGTTTATGATAAGTAACTCACACAAATGTTGAACGTATGTAAAATCATTTAAATTTTTTAAGCCAACTACAAATTTCAAATCGTGCTTGCGAGCTCAGTGCACGTGTGTATGTGTGTGTGTGTGTGTGAGCATGGCAGCAGAACGCAATTAAAAAGGAATGTCAAAAACAGCTTGAGCTGAATGTTATCGAATATTACCCTGCCCTGACCACACATCCAGCCCTGAATAAAATATGATCGATATTTATAGCTCGACTATTTTTGTATGCAAACAGATCCAACAACCTTCTCACATGGATTAAAAGTTAGCGAAAAATGAATCAAAAAGAAAACAATTAAAAAACAACACAAATAGTTTGTTTAATAATTGATTATTTGCTAAGTCTTGTTAACAACAGTTTTGTAACGATAAAATAATCGTATTAAATATTCTTTTCATAGGCTGGCAACTCTGTTGCCACTTATTTATATGCTTTGTCTGCGCCGCGACGGCGTCATTTTTGTGTGCGAAAAGCCTTCGGTCGGTCAACTTCTGACGTGGGGAGTTACTTACAACGGTTATTGGTGGCGATCTGAAGTCGTTCAACTGACGTGGCCAGCAGGCGGTTGGAAACAATTAATCAATTAAGTTGTAAATAATCTAAAGATGAAGCAGTTATTGCTGCTCGGCCTTTTGCTTCTAGCAGGTAAATATATATATTCTACTGCGTTGCCACGCTTTAATCTGTTGCCGGCACTTTAACCTAATTTTTTCATTTAAACATATATATTTATATTATTGTATTTTTTTCTGCGATATTAGGCATTAATCAGATTGTCGCTGATGATGCGGACAGCGTGGAGACGATTGATCTTGATATGGGCGCCTTTAAAGAAGGCTCTAGAACAGGTAAGAGTCGGAGCGTGCACGCCCCCTGCCGGTCAGCAGCCGTTTCTTCTCTATCTCTTTTCTTTTGGTACACGTCAGCGTTAAGTTTTTACCGTTGTCCATGCACTCACGCCCCTTATCTTCATACAAGTACATGTTAAGCCACACATACACACACATACTTACCTATATATGTATTTCAATTACTTTTACTACAGATGCCGAAACGTTAAAGCGCGAAGAGGAAGCTATTCAGCTGGATGGTCTCAATGTGGCGCAGCTGAAGGAAATACGCGAAAAGGTAGGCAAGCTAAAATATTTTATATTTATTTATACAGCTAAATAAACAAAAAAAAAAATACGCATAGTTTATATATATGATTAATTCATTCATAACTATACTCAATCTAGTATAGAGTGATCGACTGCCAAATACCCTATGATTAATCATTTGCCTATGTATATATACACGTATATGCATACAAGTACATACATATACACACACACACCCACACACATACACACACACGCACACGTATACATACGCCCCCATTCATAAATTACCGAAATCTTATCAGATGTGTTTGACCAGTGAATACCACGTAATCTTTAAATATCTAGATGAAAAGTGTGTGAGCAAATGAAGCTAAAAAGAAAATTTAAATTTAGTAATACTAATTATACTAAAAAAAGAAGAAGATTTTATTTTATGCCCCTATTAAATTAATATTTTAATTTCTTTTCTCTTTTTTTTTCACATAGGCCGAAAAGTTTACATTCCAAACGGAGGTGAATCGCATGATGAAGCTGATCATTAACTCGCTGTATCGCAACAAGGAGATCTTCCTGCGTGAATTAATCTCGAACGCCTCCGATGCCATTGACAAGATTCGTCTGCTCGCGCTGACAAATCGTAATGAGCTTGACACCAATCCGGAGCTGCACATTCGCATCAAGGCGGATAAGGAGAACAAGGTGTTGCACATTTTGGACTCGGGCATTGGCATGACGCATCAGGATTTGATTAACAATTTGGGCACAATTGCCAAGTCGGGCACAGCGGATTTCCTGGCCAAAATGCAGGATCCGAGCAAGTCGGAGGGTCAGGACTTGAACGATATGATTGGACAGTTTGGCGTGGGCTTCTACTCGGCCTTCCTGGTCGCCGATCGTGTTGTGGTCACCACGAAGCACAACGATGACAAGCAGTACATCTGGGAGTCGGATGCCAACAGCTTCTCCATCACAGAAGATCCACGTGGCGATACGCTGAAGCGTGGCTCCATCATTTCGCTGTACCTGAAGGACGAGGCCCAGGACTTCTTGGAGGAGGACACCGTGCGCGATTTGATTCGCAAATACTCGCAGTTCATCAACTTCCCCATCATGATGTGGTCTAGCAAGACTGTTGATGAGGAGGTGCCAATCGAGGACGAAGCTCCTGAAGCCGCTAAGACCGAGGATGATGTGGAGGATGCCGAGGAAGATGCCAAGGTTGAGGAGGACAACGAGCAGGACAAGCCCAAGACCAAGAAGGTTTCAAAGACCATCTGGGACTGGCAGCTGATCAATGACAGCAAACCCATCTGGACGCGCAAGCCCGCCGAAGTCACCGAAGAGGAATACAACGCATTCTACAAGAGCCTGACCAAGGACTCAAGTGAACCCCTCACCCAAACGCATTTCGTGGCCGAGGGCGAGGTCACCTTCAAGAGTTTGCTGTACATTCCCAAGGTGCAGCCATCGGAATCCTTCAACCGCTATGGCACCAAGTCCGACAACATCAAGCTCTACGTGCGCCGTGTGTTCATCACCGATGAGTTCAACGACATGATGCCCAACTACTTGAGCTTCATCCGCGGCGTGGTCGACTCCGACGATCTCCCATTGAATGTCTCTCGCGAAACTCTGCAGCAGCACAAGCTGATCAAGGTCATCAAGAAGAAGCTGGTGCGCAAGGTGCTGGACATGATTAAGAAGATCGACAAGGAAGCCTACGAGAAGTTCTGGAAGGAGTTCTCCACCAAGTAAGTGCAATTAGGGAATGGTTTATCTGAAGAAATATACTAAATTATATATGCCTTCGTCGCAGCATCAAATTGGGCGTCATGGAGGATCCCAGCAACCGTTCGCGTCTGGCTAAGTTGTTGCGCTTCCAGAGCTCCAATGGCAAGGGCGTCACCTCGCTGGCCGAGTACGTGGAACGCATGAAGTCCAAGCAGGAGCATATCTATTACATTGCCGGAGCCAACCGTGCCGAGGTGGAGAAGTCGCCATTTGTTGAGCGTCTGTTGAGCAAGGGCTATGAGGTGCTCTTCCTGGTGGAGGCCGTCGATGAGTATTGCATCTCTGCACTGCCCGAATTCGATGGTAAGAAGTTCCAGAATGTTGCCAAGGAGGGCTTCAAGCTAAACGAATCGGAGAAGAGCAAGGAGAAGTTTGAGATCCTGAAGAACACATTCGAGCCATTGGTTAAGTGGCTGACTGAAGTGGCCCTCAAGAACCAAATCGCCAAGGCTCAGGTTTCGGAGCGTTTGAGCAACTCGCCATGCGCTCTGGTGGCCAGCGTGTTCGGCTGGACCGGCAACATGGAGCGTCTGGCCATGTCGAACGCCCATCAAAAGGCCGACGATCCGCAGCGTAGCTACTACCTCAACCAGAAGAAAACGCTGGAGATTAATCCCAGGCATCCGCTGATGCGTGAGCTGTTGCGTCGCGTCGAAGCTGATGAGGCCGACGAAACGGCGAAGGATATGGCGCTCATGATGTTCCGCACTTCCACACTGCGCTCCGGCTACATGCTGCAGGAGACTTCCGACTTTGCCGACAGCATTGAGCGCATGATGCGCCAGACTCTGGGCGTGCCGCTGGACGAGCAAATCGAGTTCGATGAGGATGAGGATGACAGTGAAGAGGCCAAGGCCAGCAGCGAGACGAGCAGCAATGTCGACGAGGACGACGAGGAGCAGCAGCACGATGAACTCTAAGACACCAGAGGAGATCACACGTCCCATATGCCCATTCTATAACATCCCACATGCAAATGCAAATAGATATATGTATATGAATTGTGTAAATATACGAGTGTGGAAGACAGACTGAGTACATACCCTACGCGTGTGCGCAGGTGATAGATACACTACCGTTGCATCAACAGTACATCAACTTAGATACATGTTTAGATATAAGTATAAAAATACTGCTCTCTCTCTGTTGCAGTGCTCAAAAATCTAAATTATATTATTATGTGCAAACAATTGAGATATATAAATGAATTACATGCGTAACAGAGTACAGATTCCAAATAAATCTAAATGCAATCGAAATAATTATAAAATTAAATAGATAAATAAATATTTTATTTGTGGCCCAAATCAGTCGTCCAAAAACGATTTAATCGGCACATTGTTGACTGCTCTGAGGTAGGTGTCGTACTTAAGCTGATCCACAATCTGATGCACTGCCTCCTGCTGCGTGAACTTGTACTTGTCCATGAACAGGCGAATGATCCAAAGTGGCAGCAGGCCATTTATGACCAGCGAGCCATGTGGCTATTTGAAGAGGAAAGCAGTTTCAGAATAAGTCTATATAGTTATAAGTGTGACTTACGCCCGATTTGTTATAGGACTCGGCTAGCTTCTGCATCATTCTGTCGCGTATCGTTTTATTCAGAATATCCATGACGTGGTAGTGATCGATGGACATGTAGTTGGTTGTCTGATACTTGTGCTGTCGCTCCTTGAACAACCGATCGAAATCTGCTCGATATGTCTCGAATGTGCTCAGCACAGATGCCTCGTCCATATCCTGGAGCAGACTGCAAAACAAATTCGTTATATTGTAGTATTGAAGAATATTCAAGTTTTATTTTAAAATACTTTTCATTTTTCTTTATAACATAAGTGGGATTTGAACGAAATCTCTATTAAAGACTTTAGTTCAAAGATTTTAATTCATAAGATCAACTTCTTAGAGGAACAATAGCCCTCGGCTAAGACAATATTAGATTCATACAATATTGTTTGGTATTTAAACTATTAATCTCGTTGCTCAGTTCTCTAGACTAGACAACAGAGAGCATTTCAGAGAGTATAACAAACAGTAGATTCAGTTCAAATATATCAACTCTTCGATTCTAACATATCTAATGAATCCTACACACATTCTACTATCAAATGAAGTCTTACAGAATCTTAACTTCACGCGGCTTGGGTACTTTTAGCATGTCATTAAGTTCCTTGAGTGCAGCACTATTAATTTTGGCTCCATCGAGCTGCTCGAGGCTCCAGTCCTGGGCAGCAGATTTGGGTTCCGTTTGTTTGCTGCTCGCTTTCTTCTCAGAGCTGGATTCGGTAAATTGATCTGTTAGTTTTTGCTTCGGCTTGCGTGCTGATTTATCGCTGTAAGATAAGGCATTTTTAGATATATATACAGAAAGAGTTTATTGTTACCCATTTATTACCTCATAACGAATTCATTATAGCGATTGGGTCTTACAGGGGAACGAGCTGAGCGACGTTCGGACCTGGACTCCACGGAGGTTGCGCTGCAAACGGTGAAGGTATATCAAGTTGAGCTCATATTAAAGTTATATTCAGGCATACCGTGAAGCTGGACTCTTGCTGCGCTTAATTGTGCGACTGCGCACTGAGGTCTGTTCCTTCTTGGTGGTGGGCGTCACTTCCTTGTTTTGACTGTGACTGCCTTGGGAAATGGATCTGCGTTCGCGTTTTCTGTTCGACTTTAACAAATCTGTGCGTTTGACTTTAGGGTCTTCAGCAGGCGCCTGCGACTGCTCAGTGTTGCTAAAGAAAATGTTAAACTTTAACAAACTGCTTCAGCCACAACATGGTAATCCCTACCTGCTCTTCGATGCTGTCTTCTTCTTGATGGAGCTGGCAGGTTTTCCCTTATCAACCTCAACCGTTGTCTCCTTTGCCTTCTCGACATGCTTGCGTTTGGTTCCCTGGCTGCCAACGATTGTTTCTGCCTCGTGTGACATGTAGCGCAGCACGATTTCCAGAACTAAATCATTCCCGTCCTTTTTCTCATCCTGCAGCAGCTTCTGTGCCGCCGGCAGCAGTTCCTTGGATGAGCTCACGCTCACTTTGATGTGATCGATGAGCATCTGGGTGTTTAGTTTGTGCGCCTCTTCGTGCCAATTGCTGATGCTGGCAAATAGGCGCCAGAGTGCGCTTTCGATTTTGCTCCAGCGAGCCGCCGTCATCCAGTTGAAGTCATCTTGCGGCTCCTTCTCAAAGAGGCTAACTGTATCCGGCAGTATTTTTATGATACAGAATATCTGATGCGATGCATACTGAATGATGGTGAATTAGTGTTAGTGCTTGAGTTGCTAGAATTTAAAACCTACCTTATATTGCTGTAGAACTACGCGATATTCGCCGGCGCTTGAGAACGACATCTTTGTCAATTCAAACAGAAACAAAAATTAGCTCAGCATGTACAGTCAGCGTTGCCACATCGATATTGGCGGCAGTTTTAAAGAATGACTGACCAATTCGTGGAACCATACATTTCTATGAACTCGATTGTCATACTTGAAGTACTTTTACAGCCAGCGTTGCCACATCGATATTGGCGGCAGTTTTAAAGAAGGAATAGCTAATTTGAGTAAGCATATGAACTCGATAAATTAATTCGCACAACTCGAATTATTTTCAATTATTAATACATTCTCAAACAAAAACAAATACAAGCACAGCAACCGCGTCCCATAATTTTTATTTTAATTTGTAAGACATACAATTTATTATTCTTATCTAAAACTTATCGAGTCTATCGAAAATCTGCCTTTCAGTGTTGGTAACTGTCCGCTTGCTTGAATGCTTGGCGCGCAATTAATTTCGAAACGGACGCAGCATTAAATTGGCTAATGAGAGAGTAGAGTACATTATCTACAGAGCTTAGAATAGGTCATGTTTTCGATTTAACGACATAATGAATTCGTTATCAGCACGACGACGTACGCGGATAATACCAGCGAGAGCCGATGCTAGCAAATTCGTGTTTCCGCCAGGCCACTCAGTTTTAAGTTCGGTTCTGAATGAATTAGACGCGCAAAAAGTTTCCTCTCGCCAGCGCGTATTTTTTGTTCATTAATTCAAATCGATCAATCAAAACTGAAAAAACTATCTTCTGTAGATTACACGTTATGTATTTGTGAAAGGGTAAACGCGCAGTTGAAAAGGAAAATGTTTGCGATTAAACAAATATATTTATTGATATGCGCCGTTGCCATTATAGCGACTTGCCTGGCAAAGCCCGCCGCAGAGGCGAAGCCAGAGATTGATGACGCCACAATTGATAACGCTATAACGAATCCCAATGCCGAATACTTGAAAGCCTACGCGACCCAAATGCTAACTTATATGAATCGCAGCGTGGCGCCCTGCGACGATTTCTATGAGTACGCCTGCGGCAACTGGAAGAATGTGAAGCAGGAGCGACAGTCGCAGCACAAGCGCAGCAATCTGCTGGACATTGTTTACACGCTGGCCGATGTGGCCGAGGAGCTGCTGCTGGAGAACACAACGCTGGCCGAGGATCTGGGCTACGGCGCTGAGCTGAGGATTACACAACAGTTCTATAACGCGTGCCTTCACGCTCAGCTCTATCCGCTGCCAGCGGCCGACCCCGCTTATCTGGCGCTTATCAAGTCAATTGGTGGCTTCCCCGCCGTCGAGGGCGAGGCGTGGCTGGCCTCGAATTTCAGCTGGTTCAACATGAGCTCCCACTTGACGAACTATGGCTCCCAAGGACTCATCTATGAGAAGAATCTGCAGCAATATCCGTTCAACCCATACTTCAAGCTGCCCGAGCTGGGCTTCGATTACATCGTCCACTCGGACAACATCGCCACCAATGACACCAAAGGCTACAAGCTCAATGAGAAGCGTATGCGGGAGTACCTGCAGGCTTACGGCCTGCCCGAGGAGCAGATAGTCGAGGTGATTGCCGGCATCTTCGCCTTCTGGCGTGAGGTCCTCAAGATTGCGGATCGCTTCGACGACGACTCGGACAAGTGTGATCTGCTGTCGGATGAGTTCACCAAAGAACCATTTCCCCAGTGGAAACAGTACTATGACATCTCCTGGAAAGGCATCGATTTCGTACCGTATCCCCTGGAGCGCTTTTGCGACTTCTTCTACTACGAGCTGGACAAGGTGTGCGAGAAGCACAAGGCGGCCGCAGCCAATTACATGGCCATGAAGCTGCTGTACACCATGGACGCCAAATTGAAGGCTGCCAAATTTCAGCGGGATCACTGCATCCTCAACATCCAGTACTCGATGCCCTATCTGCTGGACAGGCTTTACTTTGCGGTGC
This sequence comes from Drosophila pegasa, assembly GCA_035046225.1. Taxonomy (NCBI): domain Eukaryota; kingdom Metazoa; phylum Arthropoda; class Insecta; order Diptera; family Drosophilidae; genus Drosophila; species Drosophila pegasa. The sequence continues at coordinate 3,868,204 of JAWNOD010000398.1, read as the reverse complement.
GTGTTGCATCTCTACTCTCCATCTATTCCAACTAATTGATTTTCTCGTTTTCTTTTTTTTTTAGAAATATTTCACGGAGGAGGCAAGTGTCGAGGTGGCCCACATCATTGCGGAGCTGCGCAAGAGTCTCTTAACGCTGCTGAACAATGCCAATTGGTTGGACGCGGAGACGCGTAAGGAGGCGCTGCTGAAGGAGTCCACGATCGCCTCTCGCATCGGTGCCTTCCACGACAAGGATCTTTCGGAGAGTCTTATACGGGCAATAAACAATCTTACTTTTAACCCGGACAGCTTTGCGGAAAATAATATTAATCTGAAGCGGTTCAGCGCCTATCTGAAGCGCTACATCGGCATACACCACAAGGAGCTGACGAATAGTACGAAGCCGCTGGAACTGCTAGTCGGCATGCAGGTGAATGCGTTCTACTACAATGTGGACAACTCCATCAATGTTATGGCCGGCATACTTCATCCGCCGAGCTACGATCAAGCGTGGCCCAACTCACTGAAGTTCGGCACCCTCGGCTACCTGGTGGGCCATGAGCTGACCCACGGCTTCGATACCATTGGAGCCAACTACGATAGCAATGGAACGGCGCGCTATTGGTGGTCCAAGAAGTCTGGCGAGGTGTTCAACGAGCGCTCCATGTGCTTCGTGGATCACTTCAATAACTATCTCGTACCGGAAATCAATCGCAACATCAACGGCAACCAGACCAAGGATGAGAGTATCGCCGACAGCGGAGCACTGCGTGAATCTATGAGTGCGTATCGCAATCACATGAAGCAGCTGCAAGCGAATAGCGAGAATAACGTCTCGTACGTGCACAAGAATGAGCAGATGCCTGGCCTGGATCTGTCGCCGGAGCAGTTGTTCTTCCTCGGCTTTGCGCAGCTCTGGTGTGCCGACTACGAGGAGAAGCACTATTGGGAGGAGCTCACCAACGAGCATCCCATGGACAAGTATCGGGTGCTCGGCGCCGTCACCAACAACGAAGACTTCGCTCAGGCCTACAACTGCGAGCGCGGCACCCCAATGAATCCGATAGCGGACAAATGTCGCGTTTGGTAACGACGTAATTCGGCGCTGATAAGCAAGGGGTTCATGGAGTAATTAAATGAGACATGAGCTTGTACACGAGTGTAAATATAAACGCATGCCTATATAAAGTAGATTTTCGTCGAATATATATATATTCTTTTGTTTGTTTGGTTGTTCAGTGTTGAACGGGCTCCGAGGACTTGTAGGCATTGGGGCCGCTGTAGTTCTCGATCAACATCGATTTGTAGCGACGCAAACTCACGCTGAGTCCGTCGTCGCGCTCTCCGGCTGAGAGTATCACAACACGTGCGACGACCAAATGAGAGGGATTTGCCTGACTGAAGCCGCGTATCACATCAATCTCATCGCCAACGTCGAGCTGTGGAGAGAATTGTCAACATGTTGCAACTGAAGTGAAGTCAACCACGTCAACTCACCTGCTCACTCTTTTTCATTAGCTTCTTTCCATTCACACGGATTTTGCTCTCATAGAAATTCAGTTCTACTTTGCTGTAAATATTGGGAAAAACAATTAATCATAATTTCTTTTATGATCTATGCACTTACTTTCTGGCCATGCCCAGTCCGGATTTTAGCAGCAAATCCGCTCGTAATGAGTTCACTTTGGTTTTAACCACTTTTGAATCACGTTCGTCCTTAAACTCATCGTCGTCTTCATCATCCGAGTCGACGTCGTTCGACTTGCGTGATTTCTTGTCATATTTATATGAAACTGCACTTGTGTGCAATGATGCCACTCTCAGTGCACCCTTTGCTGTTGTTGTGTTGATTAAATTGTAAGCCGGCGGAGTTAAGCATTTACGTATTCGCACTATTTGCCGTATGCTTCGCAGCATTTTTAAAATTACGATAACAATAAAAATTAATATAAACTATACATAACCTAAAACTCAACAGCTGTTTGATTCGCGTTGCCAACCATCAGTTGTTTTTGTTTTGTGGCGGTTGGTTCTTTTGCTTTTTGTTTTTGTTCCGTTTCTTTTTGGGTTTCTTGTTTGGATTCGAACATATCAGATGCTGGGTTAGTGGCTGATAAGTTGTCAGCTCAGCAGGCAGAAATTCATCCTCTTCCACGATTTCTGTTGCATCAATTTCCTTTGGCTCATTGGTTGGCCGCGCCGTTACTTCCTCTTGCCTTGTTGCTTTGATTTCGGGTAATTCGGTTTTGTTTTCGCCTCTCTTGCCAAGTTTGCTAAGCGCTATACTTAGCTGTTCCGCTTCTGTTTGCGCATCTAGTTGGCTAATCTTTATGGATCCCTCATTTTCACATGATATGTAATCACCACTCCATTCCTTTTCTTCCTTTGGAGCTGTCGTTGCCGCTGGTGGTTCATATGATGTGTTTTTAGGAGCTGGTTCCATTGGTTTTCGTTTTTTTACACTTTTTGTTGAGCTAGTTTTTAAGACTTTGTGAACTGGAGGTTTTCTTCGAGCTTCCACCCATTTAGCCAATTTACAGCTTATGCTATTTAGGTCTATAGGCAATACTAGCGCTAGCGCTCGCACGCCAAATAGCTCATGCGTGAGCTCCTCCAATTTGGGTTGTGCATAGATGGGAGCCGTTGGAACTTTGACACCAGCTGTGGTTGCTATAAGACGAACCAGATGGGCAGGCCTTAGGCTGAGAGAGATGAAAACGCATGAGAAGCGTCGTCCATTGATTGCGCGCAGTGAGCTCTCCAGGCCCAGCTGTATGTGGTGATGTGTCGCAAATGCATGCTGCTTATGCTCACTTTCATTTAAAGCCGCTTTGAATATGTTCTGCAGCTCCAGCAGCTCGTTGTCGGGCAGCACGGGACTGCAATGGATTATTTTGCTTAGTTTGCTGAATATGAGTGTGAAATTAAACTTGACTAACCTGTGCTGCTTATATGGATTGGCCAACATAGTGCGCAGCTTGGGCAGCACATTCTTCTTGGCTTTGCCTTCCTTTTGCTTAATTGCGGCCAAACTCATTGCAATACAAACTAAATGAAATATATTTGGTCCACGCGAGCGACAATGGCAAAAATGTACTAAATTTAACATAAAATACCATGATTATCGATAAGTTTTTACTCGAACAGTGCTGTAAAGTGATGAAATGCTTGTAATCAGCTGTTTGCCACACGTGCCGCTGTGTTTATAAAATTATTTAGCTAAACAATGAAGCCAAAACCGCAGAAAAATCAAGGTAAATTTAACAAAAAACTTGCAAGAGCAGACAAGAAACAGAAGCCCAACTTTAAGCAAAAGAATAAGCAAAAACAGCAGAAATCGGTATGTGAAAAGTATTAAGAAAATCAACAAGTTGCGAATAATTGATTTACATCGTTTATATTAGGACAACAAACCAAATAAACCTGAAATACGAAACATGATACGGAAACAAAAGGCTGCCGCGGCGCAAGCGGAGCGCGAAAAGATCAAGGCCGAAAAGGAGGCACGCATCAAGGCGTACAAAAAGCAGCGCCTGGAGAAGACCAAAGTCATCAGCAAGCGCACACAGCGTGGCCAGCCCCTGATGAAGGATCGCATGCAGCTGCTGCTCAAGCAAATCGAGGAGATGAAGGGGCGCCACTGATAAGGACACGCAGGTAACTCAATCAGCAGCATCAGAATAGCTTTTTTGTGTCGCCACATTTTAAAGTTTCCGCGCACGCTTCAAATTAAATTTAATGCAACCTGCAATAAATTTTCACGCCCTTCGCTTCCGGCCGCACGGAACCCTTTGATTACGTACTTCTTCCAGCTGACAGCATGTAGCGCATATAGCACACACTCATATGCAAATTTTCTGCGCGGCAAATTGGTTTTTGGCAAAACATTTTTAACGCCTTATCAACTTGGCATTTGCATCCTGTCGCCTGCGCCAACCCCATTCGATAAGCGTGTGGGCGCGCTCCCTCAACTAATTCCCACACGAGTTCAATGGGAAGGTCGACAAACAAAGCAATTTGCTGCCATCCATGCATCTATTCAATTTTTGACTTTCTACTGTCTGCCACTGCTGCTGCTGATGCGGCTGCTGTTGCTGCTGCTACTGTCTGATATATTTTACATAATAATAAAAATAAATTTTTACGCGCAAGTCTCGCTATCAATGTGGGTTTGTTGATGCTCTATACCCCTTGTTGTTGTTGTTCTATAAAGGGCATTTTGATGCTCTAATAATGTGTAGAAGTTGAGATCTTTGGTTGTATATAAAGGTTTAGGTATAGTTTCTGTCTTGAGGACCTTTGAGAGTCTCAAATAAATTTTCTAAAAAATATCTGCTAGTTGAACATAAAGAGAAGAGAAAGAATAAAGTCAAGATGGAAAAATCTCGTAAGGTTTACTGTAAATATTAGTTATATCTGAATGATTCTTAAGCCTTTTAGAAATTACAAATATGTATATGTTATAGAGCTCTGAGTAAGGCATAAGAATAAGAAATATGTGTATATGTTATAGAACTATGATTCCATCTATATTCCCTTAAGTAAGGGTATTTGATAGTTGGGCAAATTTATGCAACAGACAAAATCTGTGTCATCAAGAACATATATGCATATACTATATATAAACTGTTTTACAATTATAATACATTTCCTAATATCTGAAATATAAGATATAAGAAAATGGATTCGAATTGTAAACAAGTAAGAAAACTCTAGTCGGGCGTAACCGACTAGGGTATACGCTGAGCCTCGTCGAACCTGTGTTTTTCAATACACTTATATTTAGCGTAAAATTATACAAAAATTTCAATTTTAAAGCATTTTTTTTTTCAAAAAACTGACATTGGCGAGGTTTGAACCTACGTTAATTACGCAACGCGCATCACCTCTACCAACAACGCCACTCCACTGTCTTAGAATGGGCTCAGGGTATAAACAGGAACTGTGCTTAGGGTATCCATAAGTCTAGTATGAAATGAAATTGTGTAACAAAAAATATTTCTCATGTGAATGAAAAACTTTGTACAGGGTAATTCCAAGTAAGGTACTCTCGATGTTAATATACATTCTTGCCTTTACAAAATCTTTCCAAAATCTTTAGAGAACTTTACAAATTTGATGTGAAATTTAACAAGCAGGGCATCTGTGGGTCAGATACTTTCCATTCAAATCATTTGTTGTTTGTTTTTAAGTTTCGCATTTGATGTTAAGTGCGCGAAAAATCAAATAAACGTTCAACATGGCAATAAATGCCATTGTTTTCCCTTTTCGTAGCCTCCTTCAACCTAAGCCACCCGCCTGGCCTGTCCCGTCCCGTCCCGAGGACAATAGCAACCAGCATGTGGTCTCATATCCGCCGTCGGCCAATGCAAACAGAAACGTATTTCCACTTTTAACACATTGGATATTGCGAAACTATTGCGTTAACCCTTGCGCGACAGCGAGGCTCAGCGTTGACATAGAAATCGCACTAAATCAAAAATTATACTTTATACAAATAAAAGAGAGAGAGAGAGAGAAAAAAAAGGACGACGGCGCCGGAAGCTTCGCGCTAGCCCCTGTGGCCATAAATCTCATATAGTTAAATATTGAATTACGCAGGATGTAGCACCAAAAGAAAGGGTTCTCATGCATTTCCCAAATATAAATATATATGTACATATTCAATTTTGTGGGTCAAAAGGATGCTCGTGCATATGTGCGCCTTCTCTGTCCCTCTCCCTGCCCTCTCCTGCGTGACATTTGGCCGGGGTGCGTTTTGTTTCGTTTATTTAATATAAAATCTGAAGTTATGAGCACTTCGACAGGGGCCGTAACATCGTTTATATGTCGATAATGAATAGTTATGGCCATTTAACGCAGGCCGAGCTGAATGTCGAGGGGCGCAGCGGCATCGATGCTTGTTTTCACGCATTTGAGCACTTAAGATCTTTTGTTTAGGTCGCTTATAATGCAATTTATGCATGTTTATATTAGTCCATGCTTCCTCAAATTTCTGTCTAGGCCATTCACGTTCCATTTCATGCTCATTGCTCATTGTTCATTGCTGATAATACAGAAGGTCATTGGACTGTTTCGATTTGCCAAGAATTCCCAACTTATTGAAGAACCTCGCGTGCAATGCAAATAATCTATAAATTGACCTCAAGTTGTGACTTCTTATGCTTTTAATCATATTGTCTAATGATTTTTATACCCTGAGCCCATTGAAAATGGGAAATCAGGGTATAATGTTTTTGTTGGATGTATGTAACAGGCAGAAGGAGGCGTGGCAGACCCCATAAAGTATATATATTCTTGATCAGGACGACAAGAGAAATCGATTTGGCCCTGTCCGTCTGTCCGTCCGTCCGTCCGTCCGTCCGTCTGTCCGTATGTATGAACGCGTCGATCTCAGCTCTCAGAAGAGCTAGAGGCTTGAAATTTTTTTTGTAGATCCCTATATACAGCGCGCATATCGAGTTTGTTTTCGATAATCGATAAATATATTCGTTTTTTTGTTATCGAATAAAAACATTATTGAAATTCAGTTATAAAATTCTATCTCGCCCATCTTTTAAGCTAGAGACACCAAATTTTATATTTAGCTTTATATGTATTTTGTGTAATTTCGAATTTTGTTATATTTTGGATACCGGCCCCAAAATTTCCCTAATTAAAGTTCAGTCTCAACTATACCCAAAATGCGAATGAGTCGACACTTTTACTAAACTGACAAATATGCCCATAGAATATGTTGATCATATGCCGAAAATTTCATTGAAATCCGTTAAATAGCAAAAAAGTTATTAAACAAAACGTTTGGCTACTTAACAAACACACGTGGCAGCAGCGCCAAGCAAACGCACTTTTTCTATTATGTGCACACACACATACAAACGCTCGCATTCTAGTCGATTCGAAGAATCGCAAATTACGTTTGAATTTTATTGAATTATCAGCTGCTGCTTTAGTTTACATTTGCCACCGCTTTCACAAGCGGTGGAGTGGCGTCGTTGGTAGAAGCGATGCACGCGAAACGTGAGGACCTGGGTTCGAGACCAGGCGACGCCAGCTATTTATTTAGTTTTTTAATTTTATGAAAATTAGGTGGCGTTGTCGGTAGAGACGATGCACGTAGGTTCAAACCTCGCCAATGTCAGTTTTTTAATAAAAAAGTTTTTTGGCTGTTAGAGAGTAAACTTGAAATTTTTTTATAATTTTACGCAAAATATAAGTGTATTGAAAGACACAGGTTCGACGGGGCTCAGGGTATCCCCTAGTCGGTTACGCCCGACTAGAGTTTTCTTACTTGTTTATATTTTTCGAAATAAATTTCTACATGTTTGCTTATTAGTTTGAAGGTCAATTCAAAACTTAAATTGGCTTTCAAATAGCAAACCTCAAAGTTCCCTTTAGTCATACAATTTATTTATATATCATCAAAAATATATTTTAATTTATTCCTTTTTTACATCCCCTTTCTCTTTGCAGATAACATCATTGGTTAAGCTTGAAGTTTTTATATATAAATTAGTTATATAAAGTTAAATTAAATCTTATAACTTAGTTTATCTTTGTAATATAAGAAGTATAAATCAATTATCAGAATAAGAAATACATATAAAAAAATATATTTTTTTTTGATATATTCTTTTCTAAATAGGTTTTTTTTTTCAGATCAAATTTTCAGATAATTAAAAAACTTTTAAGATATTTATTGTAATCTGTCTTAAAGTAAATTTCACACTAAGCTCAACTATAGTCATATATATCTATATAGATATATATATATATATATATATATATATCTATTATATATCTCTTATCATATGTATGTTCGCCTCCGGTTAAAACATTGCGTTTTTTGGAAATTTTTCGGCACTCGGTTTATTGTTATTCAATGCTCAACGTAAATTCCAAGCTGATAATAGAGATTCTGAAAGGTCATCGCAGTTCAATTTGATATAGAATCGCAATGATTTAAGAATGTCGCACCGCTGCAAAAGAAACAGTCTTCAAACAGCTTTCAGACTGTGACAGATTAAGCTCGCAGTAAATTCTCAATTAATTTGTTAAATACCTTTAGCTTTACCTTTCGGAATGAAATACTTCAAGTTTGAGTGGATCCTCATTATTGTCATCTTCTTATGCCTTGGCGATATTTTGGCAGCACCAAGACACAAACCACCAAGACCAAAACCAAAACCAAGACCAAGACCAAGACCATTACCAAAACTAAGACCAAGACCAAGGCCTATAATTATACAAGTTGAGCAGAAACAAACTATGATCCAGTGAGGCCCCGCATCCTACGGCAGAAAGTAAAGATACACTTTCATCACAATAGTAAGTTTAAGTGAATCAAAATTTATTTAAATATTCTCAAATAATTTTCTTTTTTGTTATAGACATTCACACTGAGAACAATTTGGACTTAAAGAGTTTTAATAAAACATATAAGAACAAATTTCTTTTTTAATTAATTAATTGAGCTTACAAAAATTCATGGAATTAAAAATATATAAATTGTTATTCAAATCTTAACTTAAGCTTTACATCATATCTCGTGTATGTCATCATGATTTATTCCATAAAACCAAGTCGATTTTACTGATAATATAAATCGCCCCAAAATACGTTCTTTGTCTTATTTTCTATTGAAATCTGTGTATAGCCACAATATAATAAATGGACCTACAAAAAAAATTTCAAGCCTCTAGCTCTTATACGGGCTGAAATCGGCGCATTCAAACATATGGACAGACGAACGGACGGACAGAAGGACAGGCCCAAATCGATTTCTCTTCTTGTCCTGATCAAGAATATATTTACTTTATGGGGTCTGCCACGCCTCCTTCTGCCTGTTACATACATCCAACAAAAACATTATACCCTGATTTCTCACTTTCAATGGGCTCATGGTATAAAAATATATTTCTTTGTAGTATTTTGTTAAGGTATGTTTTGTTTAATAAATTTTTTAATAAAAAATATTAAGTTATGAGTCGTAGCATCTTTTTGTTGTTATCCATAATAAGTACTTATGATCATTTGATGGGGATGTCTAGGGTTAAAACCAGTTTCACTCCATGTTTCACTCATTTTTCTATATTATTCTATGTGTTGGTTCTCAATGGGTTAATACATTGGGTTTTTTGCAAACTTTTCGACTAGGGGATTTACTTTCTCTTTCATGCTCAACGTTAATTCCAAGCTGATAATGGAGATTCTGAGAGGTCATCGCAGTACAATTTCATACAGATTCGCAATGATTTAAGAATCTCGCAGCGCTGCTTGAGAATTAGTCTTCAAAGTGATTTCAAACTGTGAGAGCTGAAGCTCTTGGCTAATTTATTAATACATTTTTACGCTCATTCGAAATGAAATACTTCAAGTTTGAGTGGCTTTTTATTGTGGCTTTGCTCTTATGCCTCGGCGATATTATGGCAGCGCCAAAGCGCAAAGGAAAGGCGAAGCCCCGCTTCCAATTGCCAAAAATAAATGTTAACATTCATCACAATAGTAAGTATGAATAATTAAGCTTAGCTAATTAACATATTTTTATATAATTTGTTTTCTCTTTATAGATATTCACATTGGCTAAACAGAAGTTGAATATTTTTAATGAATTTACTAAGAAGATTTCAATTAGTTTATAATTTTATGATTATTATTAAGTGTATATAATTTATTAATTAATTTGTGTTTAAGTTAATTAGGAAATAAATATTTAAAACATGACTGCAACTATTTTGTGACTGTATCAAAAAAAAGTGATAACATATATAATAATAACGAGCTTTGCGAACAGCAAATCATCGAGACGTCATTTTAACGTAGTTCCCCAATAAATACATTTTAGAACAGACCTCGTATATATTCACAGATCTTTAGCACATTTTATCACCTCCCGCCTTCTCCATCTCTTCACATAAAATAGTCTCTTCATAATTAAGATATTCTAAGCTGGCTTTCTTCATAAACCTACACTCAATGAGCTCAAATATTTGTTGGCCTCTAGATATGCTCGGCCCTCAACTCCTTCCTATCCATGGAATCGTATGCATAACTTACTGAATCTTACTTTTCGAATCTTGCTAACGACTTGGCGGGCTAATTAAATTCCTGCGATTGCAGACAAAAACAAACAAACCGAGAGTTTTCGTTTTCATTTTCATTCTCATTTTCGACGAGCGAAAGCGCAGCGTAGATAACCAAAAAAAAATAAGAGGAGAGTATCATAGATGGAGCTTCTGGACCCGAATTAACACCCAAAGGCGAAGCATTTTGGCTCTCAGCGAACCGTGAAATGTTTTTCCAACAATTTGGCAGAACTTTTGCCCTGGCGTTCACATAAATCTATGACGGGGCTTTCTCTAGACATTCAGAAATTAAGCGGAGTATATTAGTTTCGTAATATGGATGAAGAAGTATGTGAACTGATTTAAAATTTATACTAAAGGCAGAAAGGCTTTGAGCACTATACACAGAGTTGTTCATAAATATAATAGTGATGTTCACAAAAATAGTAGTAAATTATTTATCAAGTGAAAAGGTGAATTTTTCGATGGTAAAATAAAAATATTCTCACTTTATAATTAGAATAAAATGTATAGAAAAGAATTACGAAAACATTCCATTTTTCGATTAGAATTAATTTGCTTTTGACAATTCTAGAGATATACATTAAAAATGTGCTGTTCATATAAATAGTAGTGCGTGAGGTAAGAAATTAAGAGTAGATAATAATAATAATAATAAATAAAAATACTGTAGAGATAACTCTCGTATAAATCATAGATACTCTCAAATCATATCATTGATACTCTCATATCATATCATAGATAATATTGTTTATTTAAATTCACTCCAATTCCATGAACAAGTATTACGAAGTCAGTTACGCCCAACTGCAACTTTCTCAGTTGGCTTTATGGTTTTTTTTTTTGGGAGGGTTTTGCCTCTTATCTGGCTAAAATATTAACGGTTTAAGCTTAATTACAAATGGCGACGATGCCGGCTCACAAATTAACTGCTGGTCGCAACTGTACCCAGGGGTTGAAAGTGGGCGGAGATTGGCTTGGGCGCCAGCCAGCCCACCAACCCACCCATCCACCAGCCAGCCAGTCAGCGAGCCATTAGGGTAATTATTTACAACAATTTCAAATTTTACACATGAACTCACAGAATTACACTAAAAAAGAAAGTACAAATGACAACAACAAAATGTTTTTGCATGCGACATAAATAACAGAAGTGCGGCGCGTAAATCATGGCTGACACTGTGGGCGTGCCACGCCCAACGTTGTTACCAACAATTTGCAACACTCTTTTTTTGGCGAGCACGTGACCATGGCCCAAGTCCGGCCGGCTGCCCCATCCCCTAACGGGTGGAATGTGCGCATAAATTTCAATTAAAATTGAAAACCCATGAAAAATACAGTGCCCAAAGCAGTGGAAAAAGCACGCGATTCGCATAGCACAGCAAAGCGATGAACAAGTTTTCAGTTAGTAGTGGGGCAGTTAGCTTTCGGTTTTCAATTTTCAATTTTCAGTTTTCTGCTTTCAGTTTTAATTGTGGGCCACAGCAGGTGCAGGCAGCCATGGCACACATATTTCCCTCACATAATTTAATTATCAAGCAATTTCGCAAGTGATCAAAGCGGGTCCAGCTCGGCCGAAAGGGTTTGGCGACAGTGCGCCTCAAGTATGCGTGGTATGCTCAGGCCAGTTTGGTCAAGTAGATAATTTATGCAAATGATGATGTGTAAGTAGAGAATAGCTGGAGGACTAGCTCTCTAGTGTGCTAGGCTGGCGGATACCCTAAGGTCTGAGAGAGACATTGCTTCCGACTTTGATGGGGTCTAAAAGCGGGTGTGTCGTATTCAGGTTGTCTGCTTATATAATAGCTTGAAACAGTTAGGCTAGAAAATGTGTGAATATAAAGGCGGTTCCAGCTATCCCAAGTTTTGGGAAGTATCCTATACTCTTCAGGATTCTGATGATGAATGTAAAATAATCTATATAGAAACATAGAAATATTTGAAGCAGAAAATGTGAAGCTTTATATTCTAATTGTATATTGAAACGTGAAAGCTAGGAAAAGCTTTAAGCTTAAACTTAAGCTTTAAAACTTATTATATTTTGCTTTTGATTCTAAGGTAATTCCATCTAATTCTATGTTTCTATATAGATTATTTTACAATCATTACATCACATTACATTACCAAAATTTGTAGACTCAAGTCGTTATAATTTTCGTGTTGTAGATGTTGAAGGCTTTTAGCTCGAATCTAAATTTGAAATTTCACTTTGATATCTGACTTACAGTACCGTATCATGTGAGCCAAAAAAAGCTACCGTTTCTATTGGTTCTTAAGAAAAATTAATAAAAATCATATAAAAGTAAAATTTATAGGGCTGAAATTTGTCTTCATCATATGTGAATAATATTCTTATATAACTCAATTTATTTAATTTAAATCAGAGTTTTTGTTAAAAAGAAAAATATTTTAATATAAATATATATATATTTTTTTTTGTAACACTCTTGAAAAAAAACCAGTTGTATAAAATTTTGTTTAGAAATTTTTAAAGTTATCATATCTAAAAGTCTCACACCTTCCCTCTTGTAAATAAAAATATTGGTATAATATTTTTTATATTATATTAAAATATATTAAAAATTTCAGGCTTTTTTAAGAAATATAGCCTGCCATGAATATGCTTCTATACATACAATCCGCAACAATCTCCTGTAACCCGCCTTACCCTACTTGAATGTGGACAGGGTATAATGAGTTAAATGAAATAGCTCCGTTGCTGCAGTGGTTAGCTTGTTGAGCATATTTCGCACTTTCACGCAATAGCAGCAGAAGCAGCAGGCAAAAGGACTTGTCTGATAGCCATCACCAGCTCTATGCGGATTGTCACAACTATAAGCTGACACTAAAACCATGAAGGCACTTCAGCATCCAACAACAAGAACAATGTGGATGACTGGTCATGAGGGTTGAACCGATTGCTGCTGCTCTTTAACTCCAGTCGGAGGCGGAGTCGGTGTCGTCGTCGGCTAACAAGCGACGCGTGGCATTTGCTTATTTACAAGAAGTACAGTTGCCTCCACGCTAGCGTTGACAACTGTACGCTGTCTATGTGTGTGTGTGTCATCATTACATAACCTCACATAATTCACTTCCGGCACACGTCCCAGTGCCCGCCCCTTGCTCTCCCTGGCATCACGTGTTTGTAGTTTTTAAAGTCGCATAACTCAAAAATTAAAGTGACCATGGGACAATTTTCAATTTCGGGCATTGTTCATAAATCAAATTGCGTTTACGAGTGGCCGCAGGACATGAGGACATGCGGACATGTGGAGGGTTCAAAGCCGATGCTTTGATGAGTTTATTGAAAAATTGCACAAGATTTTTGGGTGGTTTTTCGCTCTGTAGCTTGTCAAACATTGTCAACACTCGCAGTCGCACTCTCATTGTGTGGCATGTGTGACAGTTATGAGCATTTCCAATCCAATTTAATCAAAACTTGTTCGTCAAGTGGTAAATGGTTTTTTTTCCTCCTTTTTTTTTTTGGTGTTTTTCTGTGTTGTTTTTTCGCAGGACAGCAAATAAGCGCATTAGGCATTAGGGATTTGCGGCATGTGTCCAAAAAGAATTTGTAAAATGCGCCTCTGATTAGCTTGCGCCTGGCCAGACCTAACGAGGTTGGTAAAAATTCAATTTTTGAAATTGGCGCCATTTGGCCATAAATCTTGGGCGCCGTTGCCTTAACATGTCAGCGGCACTTATTGTCCTCGTGTACAAAACATTGTTGCAACTTTATTCAAATGCCAGCAGCAACAATGTGCCATGGAGCAACAGGAAACAGGAAAAGCAGCAACTGGGATTTGGATCCAATTGGATTCCCTCTCTCCCCACCCTCTACCTCTCTCCCTGCCTGTGAGTTCCTTCTACAAATTCCTTGCCTTGCACAAAGCCCCTGACTTTGATTTATAACGTCGCGTGGCTGCGCCTGGTATTCCTTTTGCCACTTTCTTTTTTTTTTTTTAATTTCCCAAAACCCCGAGACGTTGTCCTTAACCCTTTTGTGTGACTAAGCCAGCAGATATTTATGGCCCACATCTTGCCTCCCAGCATTCTCACTGCCCACTTTCATTTTATTTTAATGAGTTTTGCTTAATTGGCTCTGTTTGTGGTTTTTGGTCAGTTCTTAGGCCAAGATTGATTCGTCTGTGGTCCAACTGAGTGCGAGTAATCGATTGTTGAGTGTCGATTCATTGAGTGTAGATAGTTAATTGTTGAATGTTGGGTGTCCATCTTCGCCAATCAGTTGTCAAGTGAGAAATCAAAACGTCGTTGGATGGTTGTTAATGATCGATTATTGTGTATCGATTGCTGATTGTTGGCTTTAGATTATGTGGTATCGATTGCTGAATAATGACTTTAGATTATTGAGCTCCGATTGTTTCATTGATCGATAATCGAATATTTATTGTTAAGTGCCAATAGTACACTTTTAATCACCCAATGCCGTTGGTCAATATTCTATTTTTATGGATTATTGACAATCGATTATTGCTTGAAATCGATAGTCAAAAATATCGCATATTAACAGATAGCAATTGAGTGTCGATTGAAGATTGTGCATTATCGATTACAGATAATCGATTGTCCTCTGACAATTATTCAGCTTTTAGATTCTATTCTTAATCGTCGATTATTGGTGCTCGAATATGTATTGCTGATTATCAGTAGTAAAATCAGTGTCTGGCGCTTATCGATTGTTAATACTATGGATTTTTATTCTTATGTATCGATTATACTTAGTAAAGCGTCCCAGATTAATGGCACGTTTGTTGATAGTCAATTAATGATAGTCGATTATCGATTTCTCTTGTCGATTAGCTTTTGTCGATTACCCTTTGTCGATTATTAAGTATCGCCTGTTGAGTGTCGAGTGCAACACGGCAATAACTTTCAACACGGCAATTTCTATTAAATTCAACGACTTCGTAACTAATTAGCGCAAACCATAAAAACAAAGAGCGCATCAAGGGGCGCGTCACGAGACCGCAAAACTCCGAGCTCGAGCAGGAGGACAGGAGAGGGCACAGAGCAAGGGCTGCTGCACCCTTGCGGCAGCCAAAAAGCAGTTGCTAATGAAGTTTGACATGATGTGCGCTGACGATGACGGGCGGCTGGGAATGGTTGGGCAGAGGTTAAGGTTACGGATGAACTTGAAGTTGAATTTGAGGCGCTGTCAACGTGAAGTGAAAGTCGCGCCGAGGGCGGCCCAAATGCTCAACTGTTGAACTTTTGAGGGACATCGTTAAAAGACCATAAAATGCATTAAAATTAAAAACGTGTTCAAATGCTCCACATCAACTTGTTGTTCTGCACTTTTTAATGAGCTCTTAATGAACCAGCGCAAAAGTCAAAAAATTAAATAACTACAAATGAGGATGGATTGGTGGGAACGACTGCATGATGCTCGCTCACTGATTGAAGGGGACACTTGAAATGGGGATATTTGAGGAGTTTATGAAGTGCTGAGACTTGAGTCTTTGGTAAGTAGAAGACTTTATAGATATAGTCCTTGCTTTTCTTTTTTAGAGTTAAGAGTAATATCGAGTTAACCCTTTTTTATGCTTATAATATCCAGATCTTTATAAGATTAGCTTGATAAATAGTATTAAAAAATAGGTCTTGATAATATTTTATGCTCATAGTATCCAGAGATTTATATGAATAGCTTGATAAATATTATTAGAAAATAGGTATATTATATTATTAAAAAATATATATTAATATTTTTTACTTATATTTTAAATATTTTAAATAAAAAAATATATGTTTTTTTTTTCAATTTATGATCGCCATTACAACCATATATATTATATTATAATTTTTAAGCCCTTAAAAACTATTACCTAACAATTCCTACAAGCACTCTCATCTCTCACAAAACTGCAACAAATATACCCCTTTTCTCTTCTCGAGCAAGCATCACTATGAAGCCAAAATTAAGACGCAGCAACTCGTATAATTTGCGTCTCATTTGCTGTGGCGTTTTGGCAGTTTAAAAAATCGTAAATTAAAAACAAATTTTTAATAAAAAAAAATATGGAAAATAAAGCGCGCGCATATGCTGTATGTGACTTTTGTTGCTGGCCATAAATTATGTAAATTAAAATGAAAAAAATAATGTATAAAAAAATATGAAAGCAATGCAAAGTGCGTGGCTCTAATAAGGGTAAATGGTCACACGCAGCGGCGGGTTGTCCGTGCGCCAAGTGGGCGTGGCTGACTGCCCTATGTTTCTGTACGCTTTTCCTTTTAGATTTCCATCAAAATAAATGTGGAAAATATGCCCTTTTCTAACGCAATTCCTAATTTGTTTTTGTGCCGCTGTAAAACACACTGAAATATGAGGAAAAAATTGCCACATTTTCCCAAATGGATTTTTTATTAGATTTCCCTTACGCAGTCCGCGGCGCGGAGGGTTGATCGCAGCCGTGGGAATGGGCGTGGTAAGAGCAAGAAAAGAAAGAAATCTGTCGCACTAAGCCCATAAATTCACTCGACTGATTCAACTAGGCAAATGCGTGCACAGACAACTCTCTAAGTAAGTTTTTGTAATCACCCAAAACGTGTAAAGAGAGTGAGGGAGAGAGGCAGAGGGAAGGGAGTAGAGAGAGAGGGAGATAGATCTGTGACTATCTACACATAAATTAAACATCAGAGACATATGCAAAGGCGTAACTCGCAAAGACAGCGCAGCGCAGGTGAAATTTATTGTAGCGAAAAAAAACATAAACTTTTTTTTAAGGAAAACTTGTCAGGAGATGATACACTGTGCTGCATGAAAATACATTTTCCAAACAACTTTTAATTAATTGTAATTTATAGATGTGGCATTTAATAATATAATAATAAATGAAAAAATAATTAATGAAGCTTAAAATATTTTATTTAAAACATCTTTGTTTTTATAGTATTATGTTAAATTTAGGTAAAGTTATTTAAAAATTGATTTTTCTGTTTTTATATAAATTGAAATGACTTTATTAAGTATTTTTAAGCCCAATTAAATAAGCTAAAAAGGAAAAGATTATATTATAAATAAATGTTAAATATTATTTATGTCTTATAACCTATAAATAGAAAAGTAAACTTAATGGTTCTTAGGGATTTCGATTCGAAGTTTCGCAGGTTGTTGCTTTCACTCTTAACTTGACGGATGACAATTGAAAAGGAGTAAGAAGAAGATATATATGTATATATTATATATATTTATAATATATTATATATCCTTTACAATATTTGTTGACATATTAATTAGCGAATTTGGGCTTCAAGCATTTTTTTTTGCAACTAGAATCTTTGTGCATCTTTCTAAATGAAAATATGCTTGCGTTCTACTGTGTTCTATATATGCACAATACGAATATATTTTTAAAGAAAACTTTCAAATTTTGTTTATATTTTCCTATAATTTTTAGATTAATAAGTGTATTTAGAGTATTATAAATGAGTATTAGAGTATTTATAAATAAAAAATTTCCACTGAAAACAAAAGGCAACGATAAAGACATCAATTCACTGGCTCACTCAACTATGCAGCGCAGTGTAATTAGGATGGGGTTGTCTGGCTAAAAGTGTCTTGAAGCAAAAAAGCCACTTGCAACTCGTTTTGTGGCGTCGCTTAATTTTTAATGCCAGGCCGTGAAATTTATTGTGGCGCCACAAATTTGAGTTAATCTCCGTGTTGCCAGCAGGACTTAAAACCTGCCAGCCACGCACGGCTGATGATGCGCAAGTTTTTTGGGGCTGCGGGTGGTTTTTCGAATTCACATTTTAGTTTGCTCCTGCTTAACTGTACAGCGATGCTACGTGCCACACTTGAGTGTGTGTCAGTGTATGTGTCTGCCTGTCTGTGTTTGTTTAAAGTCGCAGTTGGATGTGGCTGGAAATCCCAGCGCTGATTTGATGCCACTTGGCCATGCAGCGGCGGTTGGCCAAGGGGCAGCGAGAGAGCAGAGGTGTGATAAGTGCTTTTCTATGCGTGCTGCATTGTTCTGTCTTGACACTGACTCGACATATCCGTCGAGACATGCCTCAATTTGATCATCAATCAATTGGCGAACTAACGAGCCGCACGACGCCCACACATGTCCTCGCAACAAAAGGAATCTGCAAAAAAAGAAAATCAAACAGAAAACAGAGTCATATCGTGGCACGTAATTTCGCCGAGCTTTTTCCACACTCCACATTGACCATGAGCGATGGCCCCGAGACACAAATTGAAATTGAAATTGAAATCGAGATTGAGTCAAGGAGTTAAACTTTTGCCCGCCTGTTCGCCTGACTGTGCTCTGCTCTGTTGTGCTATAAATTACAAGCATGCCACGCCCACCCAAAAGTAAAGGCTTAACGGCAACCATAAATATTTATTAATGAAATTAACTGTTCTCTCTCCTTGTCATGGCCCGAATATTCAAATATCAGCGCCGAGTCGTTCACATAATTAAAATTCATGTTAAGCCAAAGCGTGAAGAAGGGGTGCCTGGGTGGGGTGGGGGAGCCAAGGCTGGAGGGGGTCGTGGCATCTGGAGTGGGCATGACGCAATGATCGGACTAAAGCCGTTGATAACGCAAAAGCCAGAAGGCCATAAGGCCATTAAAATACGGTGGAGCCGACGTAAAGTTGCGAACAGGACAGCTGCTGTGGCATATACGAGCGGAGCGTGTCTGTTTAATATGAAGTGCACATGAGTCGCTAGAGATGAGATGGGAGCTCGGATAGCAAGAGGAGCTTTTAAATATATATATATACAATGTACATGCATATTCAGCTATATATATATATATATGTATTTCTTTATACTTTCATCGGTCTTTGGGTTGCGCTTAAAGCAACAGTAACTATTCTTTTAGTCTTAAGGTTGTTGGTAATTTTGCATGGGCTCACTAAAATTTTGAATAGGTGCGAAATGAGTTGAGTGATTAAATAGATAGAGAGAACTACACAATTTTTATTGAAGAGCCTTCAAGCTCTTACTTTATAATGCTTGTGGCTTAGCTTGGAGTTTCTAGAACAATGTGATCTTGAAGTTTGTATATGAATTGTAGATTAATAAACGAATGTGAGCTAATCTCAGTCTATTGAATCAATTAGTTTTCAATCAATCATTCAGTCTATCAGCTAGTGAATTTGTCAGTTGATAAACCAGACATAATTGCCTGGTCAGGTAGTCTCTCAAGTTAATCTATCAGTCGGTCAGATAATCAATCAGTCAGCCATCCATTTCATCAATCAACCACTTGACCGCTGAATCAATCAATCAATTGGTCAGTAAGTTGATCAGTTAGTCAATCATGCAATCAGTAAGTCAGTCTAACAATCAATCAATCAGTTTATCAGCCACACAGGCAGCCAGTCAATCAGTCAATCTGCTCAGTCGCTGACTGACTGTCGTTCAATCGATGAGTTAGTAATCATCAATCAAACTAATGGCCAGTAAATCAATCAGTTGATTAGTCAGTAAATTAAACAGTCAGCTAAACAGTCACTCAGTCAATCTATGCAATGTTTCAATCTGTCTCAGTCAATCATATATAAGGCACACCAGGTAGTTAGTCTGTTAAGCAGCTGATTGATTGGCAGTCCATCAGTTGATTAACCACGATAATGTAACTCATCAACTAATCAGTCAGTTAGACTTACAGTCTATCAATCAAGCAATTGGCTAGTAAATTAAGTTCTTAATTAGTCTGGCAATCAACTAGATAGAATGAGATTCAGTCAATCAATCAGTCAATCAGCATAAACACCTCTTTGTATACTCCTTTATACATCCGTTTCCTTATGCTCTCTACAGCCAGCATCCCTTCAAGCACGCTCGTGTCACGTGCAAGCGAACACGACACGCAGCCATCTCTAGCCTGCACACACATATGCATTGTAACAGGTTTTTAAAAAGGGGTTTCCACACATAATTTTCCAGAAATTATAACCCTAATTATGGCCATGAGGCGTTAACATGAAAGTGTCGCCGTTGACTGTGGCTAACCAAAATGGCGGCAGCCACGCACAGCACTTGTCTCTCTATGTGTGCGTTGGTGTGGGCGTGGCATGTGTGTGGTTAAGTGGCTTTTCAGGTTGAACTGCAACCCCTGGTAGTCCCCATCCCACTCGCAATTGATTTGGAAGCAGCCAAAAAGTGGAGCTCGTTTTAATGAGCAACAAATTCAATTTAACTTTTTGTGAATACACTCATTTGCAATTCATATATATTCATTTGCAATTGTCTTGGCCGCTCTCCAGGGACTGGGCGGGCAGCTAAGGGAAATTCACTCAGGCTTTTCATATGCGGCGCATTCAATTAAATTGGCATAAATTATACGCTCTACGCACAGATCAGAGACTGGCTCTTAGCGGCTGTCAGGTACAGAATACCTCTCCCTCTCTCTCACACACACATAAATCAGCCACTTTTGACAGCGACTGCCAAGTGGCTTTGACTGCCACTTCAAATGCAAATCAAAAACATAAACTTGTCGACCAGCCCAAACCCCGAGAGTCCCCTGTAAGCTGTGATGCCCAGTTTGCCCCCGACTGCCCCGTTGACGCATTTGCAACGCTCTCAGTTTTAACTGTGGCCCGTTATTTTCGTGGCACGGGCAGCATTAGCGACGGCGTTTACATGTTAACACCCCGACCAGCGTCGCCACAGATATAACATTTCAAAGCAATAAAATGTGGCAGGACCTCGCCTTGCCCCACATTTGCAGCGTGTCCATTCGCAGCATTTCCTTTTTTTCTTGGTTATAAATTTTGTTTCCTTTTTGTACGCTGTTGACGAAATTTGTGCAAAGAAAGGGGAATATTGGCTTTTGGTTGTTAATGCTAAAGGCGTTTTAGGTTGACTAGATTGGCAGTTGAGTCAATTTTATTTTCATCTACAGCATATGATATACAATTAAATACAATTAATTTTTTTTTTTTTTTTTAATTTTTAACGAGCTATAGAGATTTATACATTTTTGATCAGATTTATGAATGATGTGTTTTTGCAAGAAAGCTTAACTGTCTTAGATCATATCTTACAGAGTAATAGTAGCTTGGTTAGAGTATGTGTCCTTGGTAAAGAATTAAAGAACTATACTTAAAATCCATTTAAAATTGATGCGAACTCATTAAGCAACAAATATTTTCCATGTTTTTCTAGGCTAGAATAGAATAAATAAATAAAGAATAAATAGAATAAATAAATAAAGTCGACTAGAATTAGCTTGAGTTGACAATATAGTTTTCAATAGAGTTGGCAATCGAGATGACAATAGAGTTGACAATAGAGTTGACTGTAGAGTTAACTACAAAGTTGATAAGATGAGTTGACTAGAGTTGGCTAGAGTTGATTAGAGTTGACTCTATACGTGACAATAGAGTTGACAACAGAATTGACTAGAGTTGGCTAGAGTTGAGAATGTAGTTGACCATTTGACAATACAGTTGACTAGATTATATTAAGGCTGACTGACAATGAGTTGACAAGAGAGTTGACAGAAGAGTTGGCGATAGAGCTGACTATAAACTTAACTAGACTAGACTAGAGGTAACCACAGCTAACTAAAGTTGAGTAGAGCCGACTAAAGCAGACAAAAGAGTTGACAATTGGATGTCAATATAGTTGACATTAGAGTTGACAATATGTTGACAACAATGTCAACTAGATTAGCTAAAGTCTAGACTTGACACTTTCTCGCTACACTCCACAGTCTCTTACGAACAGAGCATTAAGCAGTCAGTTACAGCCGTTTATAATTTTTTTTCTATTTCCTCCTCTTTTCTTGTCTTGTTATTGGCCATTTGAACACGTTTCCGCCGTGTTTTTCTAATGAGGTGTTAATGCCGTGTGCCGTGTGCCAAGCGCCATTCGCCCTTAGCCTTTGCGCTTTCTTTAGGCGATTTATGGAAGGTCTAATTGTTCAATATCTGACCAGATCTGGCATTTCACATATATATTGGGGATAAGCGAAATGCCAGCAGCTGGCAGGAGCGTAAATCAAATTTATGACTTTATAATGAAAACTCGGAAAACTCTTCTTCAAGCCAACACAAAGGCAACTGAGACCGAGACGCAGTTGCTATGATAAATGTGCCATAGATCAATGGCCAAGCATTGTAGCTGTATATTGAAAATTTATAACTGTTATTTACACACGATTAAATAATGTTCAAATATGTGATCAATAGACAAGCCATCGCCCGACGTCTCCTGCCTCCCTCACCCTCAAGCAAATGATAAACATTTGCGTTAGCTGCAACGCAAAATGGAATCATTTGTTTGGCTTAAACCCTTTGCAAACAAAGGAACAAAGGTTATTGTCCGTCTTGGTCGCCGCCTAATGAGCCGGCCATAAATAGGTAAAGCCCGAGGCGAGCCATCAAAATATTAGGCCCTCGGCTCGCCCTGATGGATGGGTGGGCAAGACAAATGCTTCGCTCGAAGGCGTGACGAAAATCCAATCAAGTTGTACAAATATAAATATGCAAGTGGCCATCCACCCCACTCCCGACTCCCAACTCCCCTTCTTCTTCTTTTCTGGACATTGTCCAATAACAAAAACTAATATAGAAATTAGGTGTGTAATGTGCTGAGCTGAGCTATAAATATATCTTATATATTCCATCTATATTTTTTTCCAGCGCCTGACAAAATATTTGCAAAATGTTTTGCTCATGGAGTGAAGCAAGGCGTGAGAGGGTGGCTCGAATAGTTTGGGGCTGGGGTGGGGGTTGGTGTCGGCTGGGATTTGGTGTCTATTTCAAGTGTTTGCCACATGTGACATTTGTCATCATGATTCGCCCATAAATACAAACTGCGCAGCCATAAATAAACATTTGCCAAGCACAGCAAAACTTATGAAAATCGCCGAGTCGTGCAGCATTCTTTGCGTCTCTCATGCAGTTTGTCTCGGCTCTTAAGAGCCATTCTTTCTTTCCTGCTCACTGAGCAAGAGCAATTCACCATTTTGCTCCAAGTTAGTTGTTATTAACATTTTAGTTTGTTCTTATGGCGTCTGTATAGATGAGTTGTCTAAGTGGGACATTGATATTGTTTGAATAGCTGAAGAACATAGATTCAGAGCGGATGAATCTTGGAATAGTGTTTCGTGTGGAACTGGAACTGATAAAAATTTGCGGGCTTTTAATTATGGCATGTTAATTATGGTATACTAAGTTCATATATAGAGGTTGAATCCTTTAGATTTTCCTTTCAACTTACACTAAAGTCTTCAATCTTGAAAAGTATTCTAATTTAGTTTTAGACCTTTGATTTTAGACACTCTCGGATTTTTTTGGATTTCTCAGTTCAAAAGCAATAGCTAACCACTGTGAAGATAAAATTTGTATCAATAGCTTTATATGATTTTAAAAATGATTTAAGGAAATAAAGAAGTAAATTTAAGAGGACATAAAAAAATCACTTATGCCCCATGCTTCAATGTCGTGATAGAATATGATAATATATATAAAAGATGAAAAGTGAGGGTTTATTTTTAAGAATTGCTGAACTGAGAGATCAAAATGTTACTATACATAAAAAGGTTGAATAAAAGGCGATCAGTTCTGCAAAATTTGGTCCTTTGAACATAATTAGGAATATTACTTGGAATTTTGATAAGATGAAGAGCATATTATTTCGATTTAATAATTTTTTTTTTATTTATTTATGTATTTATTAATTTACCTATTTATTTATTTATTTATTTACCTATTTATTTATTTATTTGTTTATTTATTTATTTATTTATTTATTTATTTATTTATTTATTTATTTATTTATTTATTTGTTTATTTAATTAATTATTTATTTGTTTATTTACTTATTTATTTATTTATTAATTTTTTTTTTATATATTTTTTTTTTATTTATTTACTTTTTATTATTTATTAAATTTTACTAGCATAAGTATATAAAATATAAAATATATATAAATATATAATAATCATTCTTATAATATAGTTATTTCCTTATAATTCAACACTCTACCTTTACCTGCTTTAGACATCTTGAAACTGACTTTAATGATCAGAATTCATAGAATCAGCACACGTGAGTTTCTAATTACCAAAATTAAGCACTTTGTCGGCACGGGTTCGACTCTCGCCAGCCTTTAAGACAACCTCAACGTCGCCTGTGGGCGACAATTGTAATTTAAATTTTATTATGCTCATGACTGTGGCGTCTGCCTTTGATGTGCCAAGCGAGGCTGTCGACGATGAAATGTGAAACTATCGATAATGATGCTCATGCATTTCGCATGGCCAAACAATGCCAGGAATAGGCAGCGGTTGGGGGTAACTTAATTAAAGATGCTGCAGACGATGCCTCAAATTTGTCAATGGCAACCAGAGGCAGCCGCAAAAGGCAAACAATCTTGGTTTACACACGTCCCGGCACACAAACACACACACACACATCAATCGCCTGTCGTCGTCTAGGGGTTGGGGGGGTTGGCAACCCTTTAACTGTCATATCCTTGCAGGACTTCGTGACGTGAAACTATTTTAATGTGTTGCAATTAAATTAACATAAATTTCGTTACCAGTCGAACGACAGCCTTACAAGTCGTAATCCTTTGGCCGTCGTCCCCGTCGTCATCGTCGTTTGTTTGCCTTTCGGTCTGACACACGTTTGCCTGCTTTTCGCCTTTTTGCCCCAAAAATCAAACGAAAAGGCGGAGGCCGGGCCTGGTCGCATGCAAAAAGCGCGCCCTGGGCCCAAGTTGATTGACGCCACACGACGCGTTAATAACTTTAGCAACGCCTTTGTCCTGCGGCACACTCATCACGGCGATGATGATTGAGATAATAACGATGATGACGCACTATCAGCAGTAAGTGCACGCGCTCATA
The DNA here is from genome assembly GCA_035046225.1 of Drosophila pegasa. Taxonomy (NCBI): domain Eukaryota; kingdom Metazoa; phylum Arthropoda; class Insecta; order Diptera; family Drosophilidae; genus Drosophila; species Drosophila pegasa. Next base: position 3,843,298 of record JAWNOD010000398.1, on the reverse strand, counting down.
ATTATATAGTTGCGCTATGTTTGTTTTAAGCCGAGTTCCTCTATTTGTTTACTATTTAGCCAGGTCCTGGCAGTCCTGGCATTCCTGTCTCTCGCTTATCCTCGTGTCACGCAACCCAATTATTTTGTACAAACATGTAACTGTTAATTGGCAGTCTGTCTCCTGGGTGCGACGCAGCAGATAGTTTTTGCCCGCCAGTCATCACGGCCGAGATTGCTTTTTCCGAAGGGGTTGTCGTTTGGGGCTAAAACTTACTAAACTCTGGAAGGTCTTAAATGAGTTGAACAAAAGAAAAATATTTGAAAAAAAAAAGAAATTATAATTTTGTGTTAGAAGTTTGTTATTATGTGAAATTCGGTTGGGTCCAAAAAAATTGGGCTGCAGAGTATAATTTATGTTTCTAGGAATTATATAATAATTATATGTTATGTGAGTTCAAGCGAGCGATTGCTTGCCTTATCTTACTTCAAGAAATTAGTTGACCCTTAAATGTTGTACAGACTGAACTATAGATGAATGAAACGGAATTCTAAATGGATAAAATACATATAAATAGGTACTAGAGACAAGGTGGCATTGTCGAGGTACATATATGATAAGCACAAAGAGATGATGCGTCTATACGTTTTTTCCATCGATCTCTTTGCTCACTTCTGAGTTCTATCTGTATAAAAGTTTGAGATTTTAATTTTTATGAATATATTCTGAATATATTCTTCTAGCTGTACTATAAATTTGTAAAGTCTTAAATCAAATCGATTGTTTTTAGTTTGATTTTAGAAGTGATTTTATTGTGACAAAAATGAAGATCTTTCTCTTAACCGTTTGGCTTAATTTAATTACAATTTAGATCTCGATTTTTGTAGATGAGCTTCTTGATGGCTTGGCATTTCAGAGAAATCATATTTTTCTGAATTTGTACAGTTTGCGCTGCTTAGACCATGAATGAATAATATACTATGTCGTCGGTAGCGTCCGAGTGGAATATTCTTAGTTGTTCATACATTATATTCACAAATTTAATTGATGATTGGTTATTGGCCTATAAATAATCGCATGTAATTCTTTCTTGAATTTTGAATAAACCTTAATTGTATTTTTATTTTTTTTAATTGTCTTTTTTTTTTTTTTAATTTTTTCTGATTTTGCCATAAGATAGTTCTAGATATTAAAAGGTAATTTAAAGTACTAAAAAGCGAGTACACTCTAATTTTTCTTTTAATGATTTTTGATTAACAGAACAAAATTGTTATAAAAATTATAAATCAAAAAAATAATAAAAGTTTATAAAAATTAATTCATTTTGTATACTTGAAGGAGCTGACATGCTATATTGAAACTTCTATATCTTTTAATACCTTACCATTTCGTCTAAATTCTTTTCCTTACCTTTCCATACCTATGCTCAAATAAGGCAACATACATTCTCATTCAATTTACGTTCTTCAATATTTTACAAACTCCAAATAACATCCTTAGATACTTAATCCCCAACTCTGAACAAAAAGATACTTGAAGTAAAGTTCAACTACTCTGATGACTCAAACTGTAATTACAGAAGGATATGGCTTGTTGGGTGTTTTGCCCCGAAAGCAATTCACATGTCAAAAGCGTAAAAATGATCAAATTTGCTTTGCTTACGCTCAGATGCACGTAGCGTATCTTATAGATACTTAAGTATCTTTGTGTAAGCAGCTACTTGGCTGCATATGATTTATGATGCAGACAGACGCGACGCACTGCACGCTGCTTATTTTTTTTATTTTTTATTTTATTTTGGCCAACAAGATTTACGACTCCTGCACACACACACACACACGCACACTCTCAGGCAGGATATGTGGCAATAGAATGAGTATGCAAAAAGTGCGCTCAGGCAGCCGGGGCCAAGGTGGAGGGGCGGACAAAACTGAAAGTCGTGATAAAGCAGCAAACACTCAGTGCTAAGCTTAGCGTGTCGCATGTGCCACATGCCACATGCCACACACACACAGACACACACCACCAGCACATATGACATGCGCTTAAAAACTTTGACTCCGCAGCTCGGCAGAACTTTAAAGCCAATTACAAGACATCAGCGCAGGATTAGACGCGACGCAATTTTCCACACAATTTTCTGCGCAGTTGAGCGCGCCTGATGTCTGCCAGGACCAAAGCAACATCCATTGTTTGGCCTAATTGCTACGAGCCCTCCTGCACATGCACTTGCCGCATCGCCTTTCATTTGCGTCCATTAGTCTATCGCAAATGAGCAAAATTCGTCAGTTGCCAAAATCAAATGAAATTTATTTTAGCCAAGAGCCCAGGCTGATGGCCATATCCTGTTGGCCAAGCACCCCCCTTTCTCTCTGTCTCTCCTCACATCCTGCTGTCAGTTGCTATAAAAATCATAAAACTATTCGAGCAGGGGGCAGCTGCTGCGACTTCCTTTGTCTAGCTCGCTAATAGAGTTTCGCGTGGCGCGTTTTTGCCAATTTCACTTTTCCGCTCTCTCTCTCTTCCTCTCCCTCTCTCCCTCTTTAAGGAAATCATTTTTATTACAACTATATCGAAGCTTTTGTAGTCTTCCGCTTGCTCTTTGTTGCTGCTGTTGCTCAGACTTTGTGTCTGGCTGGCTGGCTGCCTTGAGTAGCCTTAAGTGCAGCCTGTCCATTTGCTCCCGACGGCGACTTTTTCCGCGGCAAATCAGCCGGACACTGAACGGATGCCGTTATGGATATCCTTTATTTGAGCGGATTAGTGTCGAGTTCACTTCTCTTAGCTTCATCTGTATCGATGTCAATTTATTGATAGCAATTTGATATGAACTTCAAAACAAAATTATATACTTATGCGTTCGCATTGGCTTCAGTTGATTGTGAACGACTGTTTAATACCCTGATTCTAAATATTTGATATCTGAATTGATGCTAGTTCTTCGAATGACTTCTAAAATTGTATGAGCAAAGCAATGGCTTAAAAACTTTTGAAGCTGTTTGAGCTTGAGCTTTACGTCTTGGTCGGCTGTAGAGTCTATACTCTATAGACAGAGTGTAGAGTGTGAAAACTATATATAAGTAGATATAAGTACGTTTCAGTAGTATGTGATCGACTGCTTAATACTCGGCCGTAGTTTTAATAGTTTTATTTAAAGAATTCCGGCAATAATCAAGAAAAACTCGAAACTTATCAAAACTCTAATGACATGCAGTCCAGGGATCATAGATGTTTAATCTTAACACTTAAGAGAGCATAAAATATGTCATTAAGTTGCAAGCAGGAACAGCTCATATGCCCCTCTGTACTCTGTAAGCGGGTATACAGTCCAGTCTACACTCTCAAAATACAAATATGCTCTATTTAACTTTATGCAGAGAGAATAAGAGGCTGCCTTAAGCCACCAATTACCAACCCCTCCCTCTCGGCCTGCCCCACCCACACGCTCACTGTTCATTTTTATGCACCACTTGAGAATGTCACAACAAGTAAACAGAGCCCCCCGACTTTTGTACTTCTGTTTCTGTTTTTTTTTCTTCTTCCCCAGCTGCTGTAATTGAGAGAGCGCGCTAATAACTCAGACCATAATAAATAGGAAAATCAAATGAAAACAAGCGCGAAACTTCCGTTAGCAAAGCAACAACAACAATTAGAATAATGTTGGCTGCAAATTAAAAAAAAGAAAAAAGGAGGGAAAAGGACGAAAAGACCTATAGGTAGCGCACCCTTCGCAGTCCGGACATCGCGCGCATTTTTAAGCAGTCGAGTAATTACACGTTTAATTGCGAAGCTACGGACAAAAAATTTGGGTGAAAAAAATTACTTGAAATGCAGACATTGAAATAATGGAAAACTGTTCAAGAAAATTATGCAAATTCTTTTTTTTTTGTGTTTCCGCAACGGATCCGTTGTCCTGTCCAAGGATCTCATTACGTGTGCTGCTTGCTTGAGTGAGCTGAAGCTGAAAGTTCGATTCGAAATTCACTTAGACTTGATGTACGCACATTTCTGGTTTCATTTATTAGATTTGTTTCAATTTTCCAACCCTCGCAAATTGTTTTTATTTTCTTTGCCTGAATTCGTAATTAGCCAACGCGGGCGGTGCGAACTCAAAGATTGAAGACCAGGAGGTGTATTTTTATTCCAGCCAGTTTTTTTTCCAGTTCCTTTTGCCTTTCGTTTTCCCCCTTTTCATTAGCCTGGCTGCTGCTGTACAGTCTTGTCGTAATAACGTAATCAAAGAAAAGTTTATTCTTAACTTTTAGGTAATTTGCCATTGTTTGTTTATTAGTACAATATTTATATGGATACAATATGTTCTGAATATAAAGAGTTTCCATTTCTTTGCGTACTTGAAAAAAACATTTATGTAAATACTAATTGCGTCATAAGCTTATCATAAAATTATTCGGTATGCATATACCATATTCATTTGTATATATTTATTTATATGTTAATTCATAAGTAAATATTTGCATTTTCTGAATTATTTTCTTATTTTCCAAACTTAATTAAAAACATAAAAATTAAAAAAAAAAACAAATAAAAAATAAAATATATTGTAATATTTTCTTAGTGGCTTTTCTATAATATTTTCTAAAGTATTTCTTTATAGCTTTTTATAAATGTTGAACATTTTAACAAATAAATGGAAAAAAAGTAACATAAAAAATACTCACTAAAAATACTAAATAGATTTTGAAAATTATTCCAAAATATTATCTACTTAAATAGCAGAAATTTGTTAATTGTTTAATAGTTTTATAATAGCATTCATTCAGTAAACAATTTGAAATGTAAGATTCAAAAATATTTTATAAACATTTTTATGTTTGTTACAATTTTATTTTTCATTTCAAAAAACTATATTATAAAATTAAAAATAAAAAATAAATTATGCAAATTGTTTTCAGTTTTTTCAAGCACCTAAGGCCCTTTGCTTTCACGCGCGGGGTATTTGACAAGTCGTGACGCCCCTCTAAGCTCATCAAATTATTTAATAAACTCATTAAGCAAACTCTTCTTCCGCTCACTGCCTTTCAGTAGCTGCTGCTGCTCGCCCCGCCCCCGAAGCTACTGTTCGATCTAAATTTTTTGTTGTCCCGTTAGGTATTCTATGTAAATATATTAATTATGAATGCGCTCGTAATGACTTTGTATCTTTGTATCTCTTGGCTAAGCCGCAGGGCTAAAAAGTAGCTGAAGCTGTGGAAGCTGGACGTGGAGCAGCTGCGGCAATTCTCACATTTTGCTATTGTTGGCGGCTTATCAATGTCCGCCCAGGCGACTGGGCTGGATTAAATGATTAATAAAATATTATTATAGACGCAGATACAAATTTGTGCACGCTGCACAGTGGGGCCAAGACAAAGGGAAATATGCGCGCCGCATAGTCACGCAGGCATAAAAATTCAAATTCGAATAATATCGTAAAAATTGCAGTTGGCACTTTTTATGGCGGGGCGGACGTGTGTCCTGGCGCACAGCACGCACCCGCCCACGCAGGATATCAAATTGTATAATATCAATTTCTAATTGCATAAATTTTGCGAGCCGAGAGCTCATCTTGTTAGATTTACGATGCGCCTTCGTCGAGGCTTTCGGGGGCGAATCGTAAAAATTAAAGCGCTTCAAGGTGTTTGCAGCCAGGTTCATGTCCTCGCATCCTGCCACCAGCTTCGGCTCGTGTCGTGCTGCTCGCTTTTATTTGCCCGTCGCAATGCCAGCGAAATAAAAACAACCATCAAATGTCGAGTTAAAATGTTTTATTATTTGACTTTATGCCCTGCCCTCGCCGCAGCAGCAGCAGCAGCGACAGTTCAAGAGACAATTGCCGAATTGTTTATTATTATTCTGCTTTCTTGGCAGGCCTCAATATCTCTGGCCGTGGCCCGCTTAGATGTTTGATGTCTTTGCAATATAAACATTGTCGGTCTTCGGTCCTTGCGGGCATCCTTAACGGCGCAATATCTCTAAAAATGTTATTAAAATCGCATCGGGCGTGCCGATAAGCAGTCGCAGCGCCTGCCCCCGTCCCCGCCTCGCCTTTTTTTCTCGCAATTATTTTGATTTGCTGCGGTTGACTGCTGACGATCCCGATCCCTTAACAACTCAACTGCAGTACAGTAAACACCATGGACTGTAGTACAACATGGAGTGGGGAAACAACAGACATGAATGAAGCTGATGACTAGACGTTGCAGTGGGCAGGTATGAAGGATGGTAAGGGTCTCCAAGGATTGCGCTTAAAGTTATAGAGGTATAGTTATGACATGTTAAGGAGAGTTGGTTTCGTAATTGAGGGTATTTAATTAAAGGATATAATATTTGGAATTCAATTATACAGTACGAACTAAAAAATATATACAAAATTCAATGCGATCAGTTGTTTTAATAAAGCGAAATTACTTAATGAGCGACCTTATAGTAATTGAAAATCAACTTTGATTGGAAAACTTTAAAAATAGAACTCAAATATTATAATACCACTTAGATTGCCAATTGCAATTGTGTTATAAATTTGTGTGTTTATAATTTAGTGTTTATAAATTTAAATATTATTGAAAACTCTGCAACGAGCTAGTGTGCAAACTATTTCATTGTTCTTTTTGGAATGCCAATATCTGAAGCGTAAACTATGAGACCTATAGTAACTCAGTTATATTATGTCTAGAGTGACCACATGGATCTCAGGCCATTCCGGGACGGTCGACCACCCCACTCCCTCCCCCACGCACACACATATTAAAATAAATCACTGTAGAAAATCCATTTTAACTTCACTTTCTTCATAGAAGTACAGACCTTGGTGGCATTTATTACTTCTGACAAAAAGGAAAAAATCACTAGTTAATTAGCTCAACATTTTTTTTTAAAGTAACATTTTTTTAAAATTACGATTTTTTGATCGGGTCGGGTCGGGATACCGGGACATTACCTCCAAAAGCGGGGCATGTCCCGAAATTCCAGGACGGATGGCAACCCTAATTATATCATAAATAAGGCAGTAAGATACCATTTATTTTTACCTCTTGAGCATTAACGTGCATTGAACCATTTAAATAAAAAAGAATTGAAAAAAATTATTTTTTTTTTTTAAATTTATATTTACGATTTTTATTTTAAAGATAATCAGAGGAGTTAAATATTATAATAATAAAACTAAAAATATTTTATGTTGGCACTAATTATGATTCATATATGTTTTAAAGATAAATTAAATTAAAAAGGTAAATAAATAAATATTTAATATTTATCTATTTTTTTATTTATTTATTGTGCTTTAATTCGCCTAAACATTTTTTTACAATTATATAAAGCTTTTGATACAATTATATATATTTTATATAAATTATATAAATATATATATATTATATAAAATATATCTTATATATATAAATATAAACGCCTCAATAATTTTCTAAAACAATCTTATATAATTTTGTATATGGCAATAGTCTCCAGTAGGCGGATGATAAAGCCTTTAACAATGTCTACTACACACTTAAAGCAAAAGCTAGAGCTTAGAGCACTACTCGCTCTTATAATCACATATCATACTAATATTATGTGTGTGACAGGGAGACTTAAAATGTAGCTTGAAGGATATTAAATTTGATTTTAACGTCATAGATTAGAAATTGCTATTAGAGTATTATAGATTATTACGTGACTTGTCAAATGGTTTCTTGAGTGATTCTTGGTGTCAATACTATCTGGACTGCACAGTCAGCCGCTATGCTGTTTGTACTCAAAAGATATTATATTATATCATATGCTGAGCAATTCATGAAACGCTGACAGCTGCAAAGTCCCCATGACGACATATTCACATTCAACTAAAGACTGACTGTTTAAGGAAAATTAAATATAAATAGATAACAATTTGTTGCCAAGTCGATTTTCACATACGTGTACTACTGATACTACTAATAATATTAATAATAATAATAATAGTTCGAGCAATACATTGCATTCAGAGAGAGTGACAAGCGAGAGGTGAGACGGACTTCACCTTTGTTTGATTTACGAGCGTGTAGCTTTTAAAACCACATGAAATGCTTCTTAGCGCTACGTGCCAATGGACGAGTCAGTGGCAGCAGACGACGGCGACACTCTGATTAATCCACTTCAAATAGACCGAGAGTCCCGACCGGCTCTGACAGCCTTTCGATATCGCTACGTGCGCTTCGGCCTGATTGCATTTACGTGTTGCCTTTGACTCGATTGCATGGCGCGTCTTATCCAGGTGGCAAATGTCGATTGCACGCCCTCTAATGCACAGGTGAGTGCAGTCCGCTGCCCACTCCACACACACATACACACACCTGGGCGCCCGGCTAATGCAATCCGGCTTGATAGCTATCGCTAATCAGCTCCCGTTTCTAATTAACAAGTGCAGCCTGGTGGGTGGTTGAGTGGTGGGTGGTGCGTGGTGTAACCAACATACTGCACTTTTCAACGCACAGCCACGCCCACCTTTTTGGTTATCTGTCGCCCGCTCCGCCCCCTCGGCAGCAGCACGTCGGGAATTCGCAAAAACTTTAAGTAAATCTGCTTATCTTGTTTCTGGAAAACTTTTGCTACGTGCCGCCGTCATGGCGCGGCCTTTGTTGTGGCTCCAACCGCAGAAACGTCCCCTATGCCCAGCCCCCACTCCCCCACGCGACCCCCACCGCCAGCGAGTTCAACGTACAGCTATCATAACGTTGACAAAGTTTCGACATTTCTGGCATTAACTTGGCTACTTTGTTCCCATATCGCATGGCTCGCATTTTCAATCAACCTCGACGGAGCACGAGCGGCGGGCGGGGGGGGCTGTCCATTTTGACTGTGACCACGCCCAGCCCTATCCAAATTGTAACCGCAGCAGCCTACTTTATCGAGTGAAAATTAATTGAAATTCTCGCCGGAGGCGAAACTGCTGCAGCCAAGTCTGCAAATGCGTTCTGCAAGTCTGCTCCAATGGGGGTCGGGGGCAGGGGTGGGGGATGGGGCATGTGCCGCCCACTAATTGCAAATGGTGCATTATGAAATCGTCTCGGAGTGTGAGCTAATTACTTATTTACAGTGCATTTAGGCACAAAAGCCACGCCAGACTCGCCCAACATTTCGGCAATTCGATGCGTTTAATTAAACAGAGTGTTTAATGCATGAGCAATTAAATGCAAATCGATTATTATTATTATATATATTAAGATTTGTATATGTATGTATGTAGTTGACCACAATTGAATAATTATTCATTATATTTCATTGAATGACTAATTCTGAGGCTAAGTGGAAAGTTATTAGTAGAGGAAACTCGAGTAGCTGACTTGAAGTAAAAGCTTATCGGGTATTAGGCGCGCTCGAAAGACTTCCGGGTTCAATTATCAGAATGGTGCTTGGATCTAGTATTGTCATAGTCACAGTTTCTCAGCTCTGAATTTGATCTGGATTCCCTAGTATTTGAACATGAATGTTGCATTGTCTTATCTTTAGGTGCCTTTGCTATAAATATTTTAATAATATTCAAACTTAAATTAGGAACACTAGAAAATATGGCGTTTGATGATTTTCCCAGTGTGTCCAAGATTTGAGTAACAATTAAAATATGTGAACAAGCACATGAGAGTACATATGATGTACACATTTAGGAATTAGGCGGCCTTAGCTATTCGCAAATTAATCAATTGTCTATTCTCTATTGGCAATATATTATACCCTGAGCCCATTGAAAATGGGAAATCAGGGTATAATGTTTTTGTTGGATGTATGTAACAGGCAGAAGGAGGCGTGGCAGACCCAATAAAGTATATATATTCTTGATCAGGACGACAAGAGAAATCGATTTGGCCCTGTCCGTCTGTCTGTCTGTCCGTCCGTCCGTCTGTCCGTCTGTCCGTCCGTCCGTCTGTCCGTATGTATGAACGCGTCGAAATTTTTTTTGTAGATCCCTATATACCGCGCGCATATCGAGTTTATTTTCGATAATCGATAAATATATTCGTTTTATTGTTATCGAATAAAAACATGATCGAAATTCAGTTAAAAAATTATATCTCGCCCATCTTTTAAGCTAGAGACACCAAATTTTATATTTAGCTTTATATGTATTTTATGCAATTTCGAATTTTGTTATATTTTGGATACCGGCCCCAAATTTTGCCCAATTGAAGTTCAGTCTCAAATATAGCCAAAATGCGAATGAGTTGGCACTTTTACTAAACTGACAAATATGCCCGTAGAATATGTTGATCAAATGCCGAAAATTTCATTGAAATCCGTTAAATAGCAAAAAAGTTATTAAACAAAACGTTTGGCTACTTAACAAACACACGTGGCAGCAGCGCCAAGCGAACGCACTTTTTCTATTCATGAGAGCACACATACAAACGCTCGCATTCTAGTCGATTCGAAGAATCGCAAAATACGTTTGTCTTTTGTTGAATTATCAGCTGCTTTAGTTACATTTGCCACCGCGTTCACGAACGATGGAGTGGCGTCGTTGGTAGGAGCGACGCACGCGAAACATGAGGACCTGGGTTCGACACCAGGCGACGCGCCTGAAGTTTATTTAGTTTTTTAATTTTATAAAAATTAGGTGGCGTTGTTGGTAGAGATGATGCACGTTGCGTAATTAACGTAGTTTCGAACCTCGCCAATGTCAGTTTTTTAATAAAAAAGTTTTTTGGTTGTTAAAGAGTAAACTTGAAATTTTTTATAATTTTACGCAAAATATAAGTGTATTGAAAAACACAGGTTCGATGGGGCTCAGGGTATCCCCTAGTCGGTTACGCCCGACTAGAGTTTTCTTACTTGTTTTATTAAATTTTGGCAACCATTAGGAAATAAAATTATTGAAAACAATGCACCTACTTAAAGCTAGGCAATGTCAAGGATTTTCCGAAGATAAACTGATATCAAAGATTGAATAAAGGGAAGAGAGAGTGGCGAATGTGACGTGATTGGGGTAAATAAATAAAAAATAAATAAATATGTTATCTAATGAAAAGTATATTTTATACGCAAAGATAATAAAGTAACAAAATAAGAAATAAATTTAAAAATAAGAAATGTTTACTAAATAAAATTAATTAAGTTTTTTGCAAATAAATATATTTTTTGTAATTTACCAAAATTAAATTTCTTATTTATTAAATTAAAAATTAAATTTCTTATTTATATTTAACTAAATTCAATTTAATTAATTAATTAAATTATTAATATATTTAACTAAATGAATGACTAAATAAAATTAAAAATATAAATAACTAAGAATACAAATATTTTTCTTAATTTACCTAAATTAAATAAAAAATTAAAAATAAATGTATTTCATCTAAATTTTTAAAATTTCCTCCTACTAAAATAGTTTTTATCTGTATTTTTCAGACTGCTTTTAGCATATATGTATGTATAGATAAGCTTACATATTGACGATAACCCCAGCAATTATCATTATTGCAACTGTTAGTGCTGCATCTGTTTCAGCTTCGTCTGCTGCTCCGGCTGCAGCTGCTGCTGCTGTTCCAAGTGCTTGCCCCAATTTATGGGCAAATGATAATTTTTTGGCCTTGTCCTCGCATAGTGCGCGAATTGCAGTTGTCCGTCCATCTCTCTCTCTCTCTCTCTCTGCCGGCTACTGCAATAACTCGCGCCGGCTACTCCGGGCTTTTCCTCCGGGCACTGCAGCTGCCAGATGCTGCGTCCGGGCAATTTTTGTGTGGCGCATGGTAATCGTAATCCTTGACTGCGTCTGGGAACGCGAGCGAAAAAAAGGCAGCCTCTCTATATATATGCTATTATCTTTGAAATTGTCTGCCAGACGGCAAGAAATATGGATTAAAATGTTGTCAGCTTTGGCGAGAGGCGAGCGGAGCTGGCGAAGGTGCTGCGGCTGGATGAAGGACTCTTCATCCTTGTGGGTCTGCGGCTGCGTTGGACTTGATTTTTTAAGTGCCGCTGTGGAGGAGCGCAGCGCATTATGAACGTTAAGGCGTTTATGCCAAGTGCCACGCCCATACCACTGACTGAATCGCCCCCCGCCCAGACAGTTTACAATTTTTTGCTCTTCATTTCAGCTCATGCATACGAAATTAGTGGAGGCGATTGCCAGAGGCAACAGCAGGGGGGGGGGGGCTGGAAGGGGCTGAAGGGGGACTGCACTTGCAACATTTATGGCTTACAGCAAGTTAATCGCACTGTCATTCAGCCACTTTATACGCTACGAGCCACGAGCCACGAGCTGCTTTGCCATCCGCCGAGCCTGCTGCAAATACTGCCAAAATATTTTGTAATGCCCTGCAAGGAGGGTATTTAGATTTTGTAGAAGGCTTTGACAGTTCAATTTATTTTGTTAATTTGAAAGTAGATCGTGTGCTCGAAAAAATGTAGGAGTTTTAGAAAAGAATTAGTGGACGACTTAAGAGCTGAAAGTATTGAAAATTTTGTGGCTTTTTATATTTTTTTAAAGTAATTTTTTCCTATTATTATCTGTTATTATCCATTTTGTTGCTTCCAAAATCATCATACAATTGTGACATTGTTTTTTTTTCACTTCACGAAGCATTTAAATGAAAACATGTTTTGGGATCTTCTTACTAGGACAACTCTGTTGCTGCTGCTTCTATCTTTATCTCGACAACCGTAGTATAGTGCTGTCTTCCTTCCATTGGTCTCTTCTATTGCCGGAGGAAGTCCCAGAGCAAACTGAGGAATACGAATATATAATTTAATATAAATATACATAGTTTATAGGATATTGACTTAAACAGTATATTCTTGATTATTTTTACCAAGGATACCAAAAGAATCTTTGAAATAAATAAGAAATAAAGAAGAACATAAATCATTAAAAAATACATTAAATTTAATTTTTTTCCAATTTGTATATATTTTTATGATGAGATGAATAATCTCATAGATATTTTTTGATAGATGTATATTTATTCAGTCGATTAAAGTTCTGCATTTATTACGTACTTCTTACTAAAAATTGCAGCAAAAAACATGATTACGTGATTACTTTTGCCCTACCCAAAAGACATATAGTAAACTATAACAATATCCAACTGCTAAGTTATATGTTCGTCAGGGCATTGCAATTTCGTACAGTTCATGTAAGCCTGGTTTTTCTTTCATTCTTTTTTTTTCGGCAGCTGAGGCGTAGTCAGTTTAATCCGCTTATGCTGCGAGCATGGGAAGTGAAGCATTCAAGCTGTCAGCTAAAGCCGAATCTTTAGGAATTGCCGTCCAGACTATCAGCTGGCAAAACGCTTTCGCTTTCGCGTTCGGCTTTGGCTCGCAGCAGCAGCCGGCTTCCGGCCATTTCGACTGATGTTTCCTGTTGATTTTTAATCAACAGCAGCGGGCGGAGATGGGCGGCACGTAGTAGCCAATTGGTAGGTGTGGCAGCAACATAAAAACTGATTTTAATGTTGACCGAACTAGCGAGGTGTGTGCGAGAGTGTGTGCTGCCTTTGTCTTTTACAACTTGTGGCAGTCGTTAATTTTTATGTTTATAGCGCAAATTTTCGCCTTGCTGCACACACGCGCGCTCCTTGCCCCACGCTCCTTGCTCCACAATTTGAAACCGCAAAAGTGGCGTCGGCCACCCCGTCGACGGTAGTTGAAACAATAACAATTAGCTGCAAGTAGACAGAGTCGTTGGCAACACGCAGAAATTAATTAGCAGGCCAAAAAAGAAGCGAATGCGGCTGTGTCATAAAATGCAGCTAAATCAGGACATTGGCAACAATTGAAAGCAAAATTAAAGCCAGAGTGAGATGGAGAGAGTGAGAGAGAGAGAGAGACTGAGATAGATAGAGATGGAGAGCGAAATAAACAAGCGGAAAAAGTGCACACTGGAAAGTTTTGGCAAAGTTTTTTGAAACAGGACACACGGGCAGGATGGCGGCAAATTGCAAAAGGATAATTGCAAAACTAAATGCCAAACTTAAACAAAAAAAAAAAACAAAAAAAAAGAGCGCAGACACTAATGAAATTTCGATCAACTTTTTGCAGCCAGCCAAGCGTAAGACAAAGAGAGAGAGCGAGTGAGAGAGAGAGAGAGAAAGTGCACTCCATGCAGTCATATGAAAACAAATGATGATTTATTGAATTTTAATTTAGTGCTCCAGCAAATTTGCCATAAATATTTGAGTGAGCAGGCAGAGGCAGACAGAAGTTATGCTCATTGCAAGTTATGCAGCCGAATTAATGAATGTGAATGCCACCCTGAAGGCTTCGACCTGGTCTCCGCCCTCATCCCAGCTTCGGGTGTACAGTTGCCTTTCAGCTTTTTAGCTGGAGCCGGCGCGTGCCTTGCCCTACGCATGACCAGCGCCCGCCTGCGTTGTCCTGGTTAGTCTTAGCTTGCCTGCCTTCCTGCCCGCCTCTAATTTAGATACTCCCTCTGCAATTTCGCATTTCGGTATTTTGGCATTTGTGCGTATGTAAATTCGCAAGCCACATGTCATTTTTGACCATTTCCGCTTCAAGGCTCTAAGCAAGAGCAACAAAAACAATCACAACCCCATGCGCAGGCAATGGGGTGGCTTTCGATACCCTGTAGGCGAGTGCAGGAGGTGGCTTGATAGCCAATGTTGAGATAGACTAGACATTGAAGGAGTCAAAGACTTTAAGCTGTTATTGTATTGTTATTGTATAACTATTGGTATTTGTATTAGCATTAACATTAGCATTAGTTCTAGTATTAGTATTGGCTATTAGTATTTGTATTAGAATTACTATTAGTATATGTGCATTAGTATTAGTATTAATATTAAAGCTACTATTAGCATTGGTATTAGTTCGAATTACTATCAGCCTTGCATTAATATTATCATTAGCATAACAATTAGGATTAAGATTAACATTAGTATTAGTACTATCATTAGTAATAGCATTAACATTAGAATTCGCATTCAAATCCGCATTGGCATTAGCATTAGCATTAGCATTAGCATTAGCATTAGCATTAGCATTAGCATTAGCATTAGCATTAGCATTAGCATTATCATTAGCATTAGCATTAGCATTAGCATTAGCATTAGCATTAGCATTAGCATTAGCATTAGCATTAACATTAGCACTAGCACTAGCACTAGCATTAGCATTAGCAATAGTATTATCATCAGCATCAGTATTAGCATCAGCATCAGCATCAGCATCAGCTTAGCATTAGCCTTCGCAGTATCATAAGCATTAGCATAAGCATTGGCAGTAGTATTTGAATTTGCATTATAATTAACATTAGCATTCGCTTTAGCATTATCATTAGCATAAGAATTAGCATTACCATCAGCATCAGTATTAGTATGAGCATGAGTATTAGCATGAGCATGAGCATGAGCTTAAGAATTAACATTATAAATTTCCACATTTACAGGGTATCTCAATGTCTGATATTGCAGCCCTCACCTCGACTTCCTCTCTTTGTTTTTCGCAATGGGGTGTGCTGAAAAATTTTGCAACTTGTTTTACCCACTGACCTTGAAAAGTGGATTTATTCAAATTGACTGCCGGCAGCTGTGCCCACTGGGGTGGCTCAGCCTCGCAAAGTTTCAGGTTGCAATTACTGCCTCTGATCCACCCTGCAATACGATTCAGCTATATGAGATTTTGCAAAACATTTCATTTATGCAAAAACAACAAAAGGCAACAGCAACAGCAAAAACAACAACAACAACAATATAAAACCTATTTGTGCTCTTAGTCTTATCAACGGTTCGCTTATCGGAAATCCATTAGCTTGTTTTCCCTGATTATGGGCCCTGATTCGATTGCTCTGCTAATCGTTCGATCCCAATGGATTGCCTAGCCTCAATATCCCATTGTTTGGCCAAATTGTTTGGCTATCGATTTCAAAGTGAACCGATTGAATATGCAAATCGCTTTATTACGCACAAATTGCTGAGAGGCACAATATGCCCATATAATATATCCATGGGGCACTTAAGTAGAGCAATCAGGTGCTTGAAAATATGTTATATTGTTTAAGAAAGTATATTTAGAGAGCTACAGCTGTGTTCATAATAAAAGTAGTGCGACTAAGCATCAAATGCTAGACTCCACAATTTTGCAATATACGCAATATTTACAAAACAATTTGAAACTTATAGTAAGATTATGATTTTTTAAAACGTACATATATTTCTTTACAAGGTTGGGAGCATGTGAATAATGACGAAATTTAATCGTTCATGAATATAGTAAATATGAAAAACTATTGAAAACCCAGAATTGGTGAAAAGAAAAGGAATAGTGGATAGTGCGAGACTTCATACAAGTTGTATGCCTTGCCAAAAACATTTGCAGCTTGAATGGGAAATGCTACCACTTCCACCATGTTCTCCAGGCTTGGCTCCTTCAGACTAGTACTTGTTCCGGTCACTGCAAAAATTTTTGGATGAAAAATTTTTAACCTCAAATCAAGGTCTTAAAATCGAGTTAGCTCCGTTTTTTGCCAGCAAATCTCAAAATTTTTATGAGCATGAAATTCATCTTTTGCCAGAAAGAAGGTAAAAGGTATTAGATCATAATGGAGATAACAAAAATTGTTGTAAAGTTTTGCATATTAAAAAAAATCGTGTTTAAATTGCTTTGAAAAAGCGAAATTACTTAATGAACAACCCAATATATAAAATGCATAGTTGCTAAATAATTCTGTAGAAATATTTATATCAATGGAGACACACAGTGATGTCGGATGATATATTTACTGCGTGGAAAGCTACAAAGATGATAGCTATATCGCTAGCCATATAACTTGGAATGGATTAGAGACTCAAGAAGTGTCACTAAGCTATTCGACTAGCGTTGTAAGCCCAACTGGATTAGCTAATCTAGTTATTTGATTAGGCACAAAATGGTATACTTCCTAAAGCCAAACGGAATTTGATGGTTTCTGATAATATTCTTTTATTGTGTTACAGTAATTTAATTGATATTGCCGTACGGAGGCTCGCCGTTCACGGGCACATAGAAAACACCTCTAACTGGATAGAGATTGGCAACATCGGCCATTCGAACACCGCTGTAGACAGTGCCGCATTTTTTCGCGAGGATTGAATGGTAGTGATGGCCTCCGCCGAGTAAAAATAAGAGCGTGTGTGAGTGATAGCAACGGCGAGGGTCGTAAAACGCTTGCATGGGTTCCATAACCAATTCTAAATCCAAATGCCATGGAAATTTTGGTATGTCCCAAGTAACTATTCCATTTCCAAGCTTGGCCGAGTGGTGAGCTGTGTACTCTTTAAATTATCTTTTAAAGGTCCTGTAATTTAATATTACTTACATTTTGCCAGTGATCCGCTAAAAAATAAGAGCAAAAGAAATATCATTTTGCTTTGATTGAAGAATAAGATTGCTAATTGGCTTAAGCCCATTTTTATTTTATATAACGACGATTTTGTCACGCTTGCAAAAATCAATTTCAGACTCAGTAATTAGCAGGACAAATGCATTACACGATACTTCATGCCGTAGAACAATATTACGACTCGTCTTACTGTTTAAGCCGTCTAAAGTTTTTGGAGCTGCATGAGATCTGCCGTATCAGTAGCAGCCCGATAGCCTGATGTGCAGTGCTTGTATCTATGTCAATTAGTCTGTCATTAAGCTGTTGTAAGTAACCCATTCTAGGCGGCTATACTAGGAGATACAGTGAACCCGCAGGGCGCTGATTTTTCAATCATTATATGTTTCTTTTATAGGCACGCGATCTGCAATTTCCCTAGCGGCTGCGCTTGGGCTGCAATACGAGCATTACTATGGAAAATTTATTGTTGAATTAGGGTATAATTTTTTTGTTGGATGTATGTAACAGGCAGAAGGAGGCGTGGCAGACCCCATAAAGTGTATATATTCTTGATCCGTCTGTCTGTCCGTCCGTCCGTATGAAATTTTATTTGTAGGTCCGTGTATAGCACGCGCAGATTGAGTTTATTTTGAAAAATCGATAACTATCCCCAATTAATTGTTATCGATTAAAAACAAAATCGAAATTCAGTTTAAAAAAATTATATCTCGCCCATCTTTTAAGTTAGAGACACCAAATTTTATATTTAGCTTTATATGTATTTTATGAAATTTTTAATTTTGTTATATTTTAA
Source organism: Drosophila pegasa (assembly GCA_035046225.1). Lineage (NCBI taxonomy): Eukaryota > Metazoa > Arthropoda > Insecta > Diptera > Drosophilidae > Drosophila > Drosophila pegasa. Next base: position 3,825,221 of record JAWNOD010000398.1, on the reverse strand, counting down.
AGACCGGCCCCAAATTTCCCCCAATTGGAGTTCAGTCTCAAATATAGCCAAAATGCGAATGAGTTGGCACTTTTACTGACACTGGAAAACACAATTTCGACGAGGCCAGGGTATACCCTAGTCGGTTACGCCCGACTAGAGTTTTCTTACTTGTTTAATTATATATTATATATTATATTTTTAAGGGGTGGCCATGGAATCGATGATGTCAAGCATTTAAATATTTTTATTGAACATTTTTTCAAACATTTAAAAAAAAAAGTTTTCCGAAATGATTCAGAACATCATTTTCTTATACTACGTAGGACTATAGATGTAATGATATAGTAAATATTTACTATTAACGGAGAACAGAGAACAAAAGTGCGCAATTGTGATAACGAGTAGTGTGTATGTGTCATATAGCTCTATATATATGTGTGTATACACAAATCGATGCTCACTATATTTAGTATAATATATCAATATAGCATATTTTATTTCAGCTTCAATGACTTAAATGACTATTGAGCTGATTCACATAATTTTCTTACGTATAATTCTCTAATTATATCTCACATTTTTATTACCTTTAAGAAATCCAATCTATTATTGAGTTTTATCGAGCAAAGTTCCCTAGATTCAGCAATTGCAGCAAAGTAAATATTCTATTTAATTTTATTACTATTTAAATTCCATTAAAAATAAATTGAAAATTAAAAAATCAAATTTTATTTTCATCTTAACATGTTCTCTACCAAATGTAAATAAAATTTTGTAAATTGAAAATTAAAAAAAAAAATCAAATTTTATTTTCTATTTATGCTCTACTAAAAGTAAATAAAATGCAGTGAATAAAATTGCATCAGATATTTTAGTTTAGCTTTTCAATTTGCTGTAGCTGAAGGCGTACCAATAATTTCAAGATATTCATTAAAATGCCGAATAAAAGAGAACGAATTGGATTATTTATTGAAGTTGTGTGGCGCAGCTGCTGCGCACTGGCTGCAAATGGCAAATGCAATAAAACGAAATTAAATTGCTATTTTTGCATGCAGACGAGGAGACACACACAGGGAGGAAGACCCGCCACCCACATGTGGCCATAAATTGATATGAATCCTTTTGGCGAATCCTTTGACAACAGCTGGCGGCAGCAGCAGCAGGAGCAGGAGCATAAATGAAATAGTTTTCTATGTAAAGCTAATTGCCTGGCGCGTTTATTAAAATGCATAAATTAATTGAGGAATTTGTAGTTTTGGAGCACCTTTACGAGCAGCTGGCAAAGGGTTCCATGGACACACGCAAAAGCAATTAGACCTCAGACGGCGCATGTGTGTGCGTGCGCGTAAGCCCCGGTAAAACCCTTGACAAATACACTCGAAATGACCGCAATTACGAGACGGAAACCCTCTTCATATACCATATATATATATATCTTTGGGCCGCAAATCAGCGCAATTAATATTAAGTGGATTAATATTTAATGACCAGCGCAGGCCGAGGGGTCACAGCCCCCCATGCCGGAGTCCTAGCCGTAGTCGTAGTCCCATATGCCCAGCTCCATCATAATCGCACTCTTAACTGTTATGCGAGCATCGTTGCCTTTATGGATGCCAGTTGCCTGTTGCCTGTTGGCTTGTCATATTCTAATTACAGCATAACACGCGTCGATTGCCCAGATTTTGATGACCTCCGACCCGGAGCGCAAATAATTATGCGGCGCACTATCGCGCCAAATTGAGGCGACGGACGTGCAGTTTACGTGCAAGTGGCCCATCTACGGCATATAACCAAATAAAATCCCAATTCAATGGGCGTCACTAATTGATAAATGGCTCTTCTGCGTGGCTGACTGCCATATAAAGTGCGGCTGTGTGTGTGTGAGTGAGAGAGAGAGAGGGAGAGAGAGGGAATGCTGCCTGACTCTGGTCATGGAAAATATTTACAATAATTGCAATTCGCATCGAAATTAAAGATAAGGAAACTGCGCTGCAGCATCAGAGTAAAACACGTCAGACATCAAGACGGGGCTTAAGAGAGCCAGCAAAAGAGAGTGGGAGAGGGCGAGAGAGAGGGAGACAGAAAGTCTAGTGCGTCTTATGCAACGGCCCTCTATTTACCGTTACTTTGCTTTGGCTTAGTCAGCAGCCAAAATGGCTGCCCCATGGAACATGGCCTCCCAGCCAACCGGAAATCGTGTGCAACGGGCGATAAATCTCGACGTAAGCAAATAGCGATATGACGTAATGCAGCGTAGCGAAACGTGGCTTAAGTAGTTCAGTTGAAGTGCGGCCCGATAAGATATAGACTGGAAGATTTTTTGCTAGCAATTCAGAGATCAGCAATCGATCAAGTGCAATGCATTTAGGATTAGAGATAAGAGGATGACGGGGAGAGAGAGGGAGAAAGAGAACAATATAAAGTGAGGCAGAGAGAGTGAGAATGCAGATGGGGTGGCAAATTAGAGATAGAGTGAGATAAAGAAAATAAGAGAGATAGAGGAATAGAGAGATATACTGTGAGAAAGAAAGATTGAGAGAATGATAGAGATAGAGGAAGAGTGAGAGAGAGATAGAGTACAATCAAAGGAGAATGAAAGAGAAAGATAATAAAAAAAAGAAAGAGAAAGATAGAGTGAAAAATAGAGATAGAGTGGGAAGGAGAGATAGAGGGAGAGAATGTATAAGGGAGATGGATTAAGATAGAGAGAAAGAAAAATAGAATAGGAAGGAGAGTTAGAGTGAGAATGATACAGATAGAGGGAAAGAGTGAGAAAGAGAGAATTATAGAGAGAGAGAGAGAGAGAGAGAGAGAGAGAGAGAGTGCGAAAGAGAGATTATGTGAGAAATAGAGAAAATTCTATCTATTTAGAGAAAGAGGGAGAGAGAGAGAAAGAGAGCTAGAGTGAAAAAGAGAGAATGTAGAGATAGAAATATATATAGAGTGAGAGAGAGAGAGAGAGTGATAGAGAGCGAACAAGAGACAGACATATAGAGGGACACATAAAGTAAAAGAGTGTGAGACTGAGGTAGAGACTGGGACAGAGACAGAAACAGAGAGAGAGAATTATGCTTTATAATATTTATGCCCACCGTTTGCCTTGACGTCTTTTCAAATACTAAAATAGCATACCTTAAAAATTCCAGATATGAAATAGTATTCCTGCCTATCTAGTATAATAAATTATAGAGTATCTATAGCTTCCTCTATTGCATAACATTCACCTGAAGACAGCAGCAGCGCTTTCAAAAGAAAGCCTAACCAGAAGAGCCATAAACAAGCACAACTGATAATACATTTAAAAAAATATTTATTATTAAATTATAGCATTCTCTAAAAAAGCCCGCCCTATAAACGAACATAATAAACAGTCCGCACTCGCAGATATTTCTTTGTGAAGGCGAATTAGCATTTGCATGGATCAAAGGTCCCGTCGCGTCACTCAAGTACTCAGAAATACCCCATCTAATATAGTCCAATTTCGCTATACTTAGTTGCTCTATAGACGATACGGCACGCTCTGTAATCAGAGGCGAATGCAAAGTACACCCACAGCGCGACTCGACTAGATTCGACTCGAGTGCTATCAGCGAGGCGAGAGACAGCTGGAATTTGTTTTATACACTTTGCCAGCCACTTTATCTGCATGTTAAATATCGTGAAATACGGCGTATATAGATTGACTTTATTTATTTATATAGCTTGGTAACATAATTTAAAGATACATTTGTTCAAGCGAATGCGGCTTACTTAAACGTTATCACAAATATGTGAGAGTGCAGGTGTGTGTGTATGGGTGTGCGTGTGTTGATGTGGTAAATAAATCAATGTGAACTAGTAGAGCCGATAGGAAATCAGATGTTTTTGCTTTTGTGGCTGCTGCGCTTCGATTTATTGGATTAAACACAACTCAAATGACAACTGGAATTTACAGAAGGCAGCGTTTGGGGGTTTATTATTTTCGACTTGTTTTGTTTCGTGTTGGAATCTTTGTAATACTAGCAAATTAAGAGATGAGTGAATTTTGATAGGAGTTGCGGCGTGGAGCTAACGGCTTATTGCTTCTGCAGATACTCGTCGAACAGGTAGACCGAGAGGGCGGGCTCGCGCACGCTGACCAACTTGGACAGATCGTTGGCATAGCCGGAGAGTTTGCGCACGGAGGCAGCCTGCTTGCTCAAGAAGTTCTCCTGCAGATAGTGGGCCATCTCGGGGTCGTGTATGCGGTTCTCGGTGGTGCCGTGGGTGGCGCTGGTGTGCACATGAATGGCGCCGTTGGTCAGCTCCTTCTCGTTGTCCAGGGCGCGGGCCAGCGACTCCAGCTCATTCAGATGCACCTCGGGCGGCTGGGCAACACCCTGCTGGTGGGGCTTGCTGAAGTCGACGGAGCCGCCGCGACGGGTCACCTGCTTGATCAGCTCGATGGTATCGTCGAAGGCGCGATCGGAGAGACCCTGGTAGAGCTTCTGGAAGCCGGGGCGGTTCATCTGGTACGAGTTGAAGTGGGTGGCCAGCAGCATGTACTCATAGGACTTCTTCAGCTGCAGCTGAATGTAGTCCTGCATCTTGTGCTCCAGGTGTCCAATGGCGCCATAGCGTGCATTACAATTTGTCACGCCACCTGGGGAGACGACAAACAGAGGGCAATATTTAGAGGTGTGTGTGATGGGCTTGCTTAATTATAATGAGGAAGTTATGTTTCGCTTACTTTCGTCTGAGAAAAAGGCCATGAGCGCTTGTTTGTTTATTTTTAAAAGTAAGATATTCAGAAAACAATACACAGTTACAGTTAAAACCGGATCAACTGCTCTCGCACACACACACACACACAAACACATGTGAATACTACTTCAGTCGCTCTCTTGCACTCTCTTCCATTCGTGCGCTCACTCACGCTCTTACTTTATATACAGTTTTTTTTGTGGTACTCACCGTTAGCACTCTGTCCGCAAGCAGACTGCACGTCCACTTGGCAGCTCTGCTCTTGGGCCTGCGCAAGAGCGCAGAGGCCCGCAACCAAAACGAATGCAATGAAATATTTCATTTTATTTGTTTTTACTGTCTAGAATTGGAATAAATAGAATTTCACAATTAGACGTATTTTGAAATTCAAAATCTAGTAAATGCGATTCAATCAACAACAATCAGTGTCTTTTGCGTCGTAGAGTTTTCTTGAACATTCTTTCGCTCTCTCTCTCTTTCTCTCGAGCGCGCTCTCAGATTGCTTGCAACTAATTTTGTTTTCATAATTTAAATATTTACTTTTACACACAACTTATTATAATCGCAGCAACTAACTACTAATTGAACAGAAACACTTACTTTAAATGTACGCGTTGAATTTAATTTAAAGTTTTTGTTCTTTGATTTGCGTTTTCTTTACGTGCTGCTTGTTGGAACTCAATTTGTGAACTGCTGTTTATAGCGTTGCGTTTGCCTCGTTTCTATACCTCGGCAGCGGCGCGCTCAGTGCGCCAGTGTGCGTGAGTGCGCGAGTGTGAGTGCGGGCTTGAGTGTGTATGGGTATGTTGTTTTGCACTCGTCGTCTCTCCGTTGGGGATTTCGTTGTCAGTCAAACATGGCTCTGGCAATATGGCCGCGTCTCTGTTTGTTGTTGTTGCTCTTTCTATTGTCATTGCGGTTGTTTTTCTTTGTGACTCAGGCTCAGTCACTCACAAGTGGCTTGTGCTCTCAATGCTCAACAGGGTTACCAGGCTGTTCAAAGTTCTTGCAGTGATTTGCATCTGTCGCACAATTTCATCAGAAGACTAGAAAGTGACCTAAGCGAGGCTTATGTTTACGTGCATGGAATTCATATTAATTCTAGAAGCAATTAATATTTATGCACACCACGGCCAGGGGTGATAAAATTCATATCATGTTGTTACAATGAGTATACTGATAAGCAATCGAAACCTTATATTTTCAAAAAGAAACGAAACTAATCAGTAGGCATATGATTATTACATGTTCTCTTATCGTCATGACATGGGCCTTATCAAACATCTGGCATCGTGTGGCACTGTGACTAGTCAGCATTAGTTATCATGTTCACACTGATAGTCAATCAAGATCTTGATTGATCCTACAATATCCATGTTTCTACTTGAAGTTAGGCATTAAATTATCAAATTTAATTTATATCAAACTGAAGTTGCATGGCAACCCATGACATGTAGCACACAAAAATAAGTCAAAAACAAAGAAGGGTCGGCCCTACCATACCCTAGACGGTTGATTATGCATCATCACATATAAATAAATACACAAATACATGGAAATAAATATATATTATTAGCTTACTATTGCAAATCTATATTATTGATTAATTGTTTTTATTCCATATGCATTTTATAATTACATTGGTCATTATGATTGGTCTCAGCTTATATGCCCATTTTACAGGGTATATGCGCAACAAAGAACAGCTGACTGAACAGCCTCTGCGGCCATTCGGCAATACGGCCATATTGTTGCTGTGTTAGGCTATATTCAGCAACGATAGTGAGGCGGTATTATATTGAGGACGTGTGGAAGTAAGTGTGGTAAATCAAGTACGTCTATCAAATGGTATATATTATAAGTTCAATGCGATAGCAACAATAACAACTGTGCGACGACATATTGAATTGATAAGAGCGAACTCACGCACACACACACACGCAGAGCGACACATACAGTGTACACGTATTGTGTGCGCTCTTTGGCAGCGAGAGCGGCCAGCGACGAAGCGTTTAAAAGTGTTTTGCTCGGCACTGGCACCGACAGTTTGCATTCACATAGCGAAGGCGCGTTAAGCAGAAGAAGAATTACGAAAAGTTCCAAGTACGTGTAAAGCAGAGTTTCTCAGGGTATTTAAAACGGTATCATAAGTTACCGGAAAGATCAAATAATCCACTAAAGTCCAATTGAATTGAAAAAGCAGGCTCTGCCTTCTATGCCAGTGTGCGTAAAGGCGGCTTTGACAGACAATTGAGACGAGATAACCTAGATCGCCTAGAAACTTCTCTATTTAACATTGGCCGAGCAGCCGAAACGGTTCATTTTCATTTGTGCATTTAGGCTGAGCACATAGACAATAACAGTTTGCTTTGATTTACTAACTGAAAGTGATATATTTGTTCTGTGATTTTGTGTAAAGACATCAACATCAACAACAACAACAACTACAGCAACCCGAAGAGCAAAATGATGAAATTTTGTGCGAGTTTTTGCCTGCTGGTCGTGTTGGCTGCGGTCAACGCTGACAATCTGCAATGTAAGTAATTTAAAAATACAATATTTAGTAGTTGGCTAATTCATTTAAACAAAACAAAAACATTGTGAAAATCCAATAAAATTCGACGCAATTCCGTTCGATGGCGACGCACCGAAACAAAGAGAGAGCGAGAGAGGGAGCGCGAGTGAATGAGAGTTCATTAAGAGAGCCTGGGCGTGCGCGTATATAGCTAAGAGAGCGCTAGGTCAGCTGTTGTGCTGGGCCGCTCTCTTCGCCGTTTAGTCTGAAAGTTATTCAAATTACAATAAATTATTAAATCGATTTAGCTAACTTTCGCTAGTTTTGTTAGATTTATGTAACAGATTAGTCTAATTTACATATATATTATATAAAGTGTGAATTTAAGTGCCAGCTTTGCACTCCCTTAGCAACTATTGTTGTTGGCTTTTGCACACGGCTTCAAGCTCAAGCTTGAAAGTGCGAGTGAGACGGTCGAGACTGAAGCGGGCATTTTTGCACACGGCACGAAACCAAAACAAATGCCGTTACTATGGCGACACTTGCACGTTATCGCAAGCTGCAGAGAGCATAGAATAACAAGATGATGACAAAGAGAGAGAGAGAGAGAAGAGTCGAGAGAGCATGAGAGTTTAGCATGTAACTGCACTTTTGTTTTGCACACGTTGCTTCTAGAAATACGAGCTTGCATTGCACACATACAAATGCAATCTAGACTGCTGCTTACGTAATTTCAACCACTCCTCGCACCCCTTAGCGCATGCAGCTCAACAGTCCAGCGTTTTGCAGGAGTTGAAAACTAGGAAAGAGCAAGAAATCAATAAAGATTCTAATCAAGAGCCTAATAACTGTAGATGTAACTTATGTAATTAAGTATAAATTATGAATTATTTATATTTCTTTTTACTAATTTGTCTTAATATTGATCTTCCTATCTATAGGCAACATCAAGTCGAATGCTGCATTCAAGGGATGGCCGGACATGAAGGAGCCCTGCATTAGGAGCATGCGCGAGCAGATCCAAAAGGAGATCAATGCCTCCATGCAGTACCTGGCCATGGCTGCCTATTTCTCGAACGACACCGTCAATCGTCCTGGCTTCGCCGAGCACTTCTTCAAGGCCGCCAAGGAGGAGCGCGAGCATGGAGCCAAGCTGGTCGAATACCTGTCGATGCGTGGCGAGCTGACCGACACCGTTAAGAACCTGATCAAGATCTCGGTAAGTAATCTCTTTAGAATACTTGATGGATTTTCTGGGAGCTTTACGATTGCCCTCTTATACAGCCTGTCAAGGTGAAGTCGTGGAGTGGACTGACTGCTTTGGAGGATGCCTTCAAGCTAGAGACCGAGGTGACCAAGTCCATTCGCGACCTCATCAAGACCTGCGAGGGCAGCTCCAAGAAGGCCGACGATAACGACTACCATCTGGTCGACTATCTGACCGGTGTCTATCTGGAGGAGCAGCTGACCGGCCAACGCGAGCTGGCTGGCAAGATCACCACGCTGGAGAAGATGATGGCCTCCCAGGGCGAGTTGGGCGAATTCCTGTTCGACAAGAACATGTAAACAACAGCTCCAAAATCAACTCATTCATAGTTCTAACTGTGCTCCCGCCCCCAAGAGATATCTATCTAAAATTCACTGTAACTAGCCGCTGCAAGAGATACTCCATCGCATCAAGTATTTTGTCACACTTTCTTTGCCAAAATTAGTTTCTAATTAAATCATACTCAAACGTAAAATACTTCTTTCTTTCTTTCATCGTTTGTTCCCCCAAAAATTGGCTAAATAAATATGTCTGAATTCGATTTCATTCCAAGGCACAGTCAAATCCACGAGTTCTTTTCTTATCGATCCCGCTCTCCACGTAGGGCTTTATCAATCTAAGTAGGGGTACGACAGTCAAAGTTGTGATTTATTTACAATATGTGTTATGTATAACTGTTTCGTTATCTCGCCTCGAGTACGCGTGCTCAAAAGCTCATGTTCAAATTGACGTTCTACAGTTCGGGGAAATACAATGCCCGCGTCAACAAATCATTTCAAATTGAATAATCCATATTTAGATGTAAACAAATACATGATATATATATATACGTGTATTTTTCTGTCAATTAGTCAATAAAACTGCTAACTTAATAAAGACTACGATCAAACCAATTTCGAGTGGGTTTCTTTTTTTGTGAAATAAAAATATTTAAAAAACTTTTTTAAATATATTAATTGTGTATTTTATAAATCACGTTAAGGAGGTAAGTAATTGAACTTAGAAGTAAACTTGGAATATTTTCTAGAAGTTTGTAAATAAATTTGGTCGATTAGGAATTGTAGGCTGGAAACTCTGGATTTTCTACTCGAGCATTTTCTAGTCTGGAATTAAATTTTTATTTTTTTTAAGGTCGAACTATTTATATATTTTTTTAATGTTCATAACTCAGATATTTTAGGTCCGATTTCCAGTTTAAAATTTTTTACACTTGAATAACTCGACGTTATAATATCAAACAATTTTTTAAAATATTTCAACTTTTAATATTTTGGATCAGAAAGATAGTTAGAGGAATATAATATATGCAGCTGCCGCATCATCATCCCTCTATCAAATTTATAATATCAAAATACATTTATCACACTTCTTTACTATATAAAGTTTTTCATATAGAAAGCAGATTTCTTTCCCCAAAACTCAAATTATTATATCTTTTAAAAACGACCATTAGAAAAATCGTGTAAAATCGTGTCCCATTGGCTAGCCACTGAAGTGTTTTATGGTCACGTATTACCCATCCAGATGGAAATCTAATCTGTAGAATCGCATTGTGTATTCCATTTGATGGAGGGCCCGTTCCATCGGCTCTATTGACCCTTTCATGTAGTTGAAAGAGCTGAGGCTAATCTGATTTGGGAGTACAAAGAGCAAAGAGGATGTGGTTTTGGTTGGCCATAAGGAATAATTCATAAGTCACTTGTAAAAATGTCCCGGCAGGACATGCCCAGCGACTCACCCCCTCCAACTCCAACTCAATCGAACTAATGTGTGTTCACCCTTTCGTCCTGCTCGATGATTGACAGGACATGGCATGCATTGAATTATGATAAATTGTGGCAACTGTCAAATGGCTCGGGCTGATGTTTCTTTCTTAGTGCTGCCTGCCTCGCCTCGCCCCCAACCCGTGAAGCGTGACCAAGGCGCACTGCGATTCCTTGTCAAATCCTCGAATCCTCGGGTTGCGCATTTTAAACAATTTCATAAGCTAATATTTGCACAGATGTACCGCAAGCCTTTTAAACGCGTCTGCCCGGACAATGGCTCGCAAATTTCTGACTAATATTTTGTAGCAATTTGAGCTGAGTTAGCGGCGGGTCGGGGCAGGGTCAAAGTTCAGTCCGGCATACAAATGGACGCACTATCTGTCAATCCTGGCCAAGCGCCACAACTGCTCCGATAGCAACTTTTTCGCATTCGACACGCTTTTTTGCGCCTCTCATCATTTTTATTGCAAGTGCCATTTTTTCTTAGCATGTGTTTCTGTGCTCGCTGCAGAGGTGAAAGGGGGTATATTAGTTCTAGGCAGCAGTCTTCTTATTTTGAAGAAACTGTAGAGAAAATAGAGTTTTATATACAAGCCAAACATAGATAAAATTTCGTCTTACGAATGAATCTAAATTAATTATACAAATTAGTCAAAAAGAAAAATTAGAGTCTTGATACTTGGATTGTCTAAGTCTAGATTTACTGGATAAGCTTCTTAGATACTTAAGATAGTTTGATGAATAAATGGATATGAATAGAAAAATATATGTATAGAAGAATATATAGATATAAGCATTTCACATAACAAGCCGAAATCTGGTAAGATGGATAGATGAATAAAAAGATAGATAGAGGGATAGAAGAATATATGGATATAACCATTCCATCTAACAAGTCCAAATTTGGCAAGTAGATTACTGTTGACGTTCTTTCAGATTAAACATAATCCTGCTATATCCGTGGTAAGTTGAGCAAATTTAAAGTCATCCCTAGAGCTAGGACTATTAGGCTTTGCGGGTTTATAACATGTTATCTTCCTTTTAGCTAGATCTATAAGCTGTTCCCTTCGCGATAGTTGGTTAGATGTATATATAGATAGAGGAATAGGCTGGATGAAAGGATGGATGGATAGAAGGCTAGATAGATAGATGGATGCATGGATGATGTATCTATTCATTCATTGTATATGTATGCAGATGAACATATGGACTGCGGCAGAGGTATAAAAAGATAGATAGATATTTAGGAAGTGAGATAGATTGAGAGATATATACCTAGATATATTAGAAATAGATAGGAAGGTAGGAAGAGCGATAGATTGAGAGATATATACCTAGATGTATTAGAAATATATAGACTATAGATTAAGATGCTTGTAATCTATTTTTAGATTGATAAAAATATACTCCAAGCAATCCCTTCTCAATCTCTCGAATGGCAACACTTTCAATTTTGTGACCGAGCATCATTCAGTCAGTCACATCCGACATCCTTCTCTATTTTTCCCATATTTTCTACTCATTTTCTTCACTTTTTGTGGTTCGTGATTTATTTCCTGATAGCCAAACAAAGAATAGAAAAGAAAAACTTGTGCCGCTTATCACATTGTCATTTGTTGTGCCTGTTGACAAATTTGCAACGGCCGCCAGTCGCCGTGGCCGTGGCCAACCCTCGGCCCACTCCGACTCGGCCGCTCGATAGGCACACATCAGGAAGCTTGTGGGAAATGGGAAAATGCATTTGGTACAGCATGGAAATCCTTTTTATTGCGCCTGCCTAACGTTGACTGACAATGTCTGTTCCATTTGATTTAGGGCGTCGGGTCGAGCACATTCAGCTGATGCTGCTTGGCACCGCAGGATATCAACAGGACATTCGCGTATTTCATATCCTTGCACTGGCTTTGTCTTCAACTCATTTTGGCCGCCAGCTAGCACTTTCTCTCGCCCCTCCTGCCACGCTGTTTGCCTTTCACACCATAAATCTTTGCAGGACTCGTGAACTATGACAGCCATGGCAATTGCCGTTAAGCAAGTCTCTTCAAACCGGTTCTCAACTTTTGAGAGAGTTGCACTTTTCGGATAGTAGTTATCCAGCTGACTTTCCAATCACAAAGTTTCTAATACCTTGTTGGCATTGAATGGGCATGTGGGGTATGCTGGTTTTGTTTTAATGTATGTGACTGAGAGAAGGAGGTGTGGTCGATCTTATAAAGCATATACAGCTGTGTGCGCTAAAATAGCAGTGCAGTAGATGCTAATAGAGATTTATAGAATTTTTTGCATATTTCTTTTTATTATAGATTCAGTTCTTTGACTTTTTTTAACAGATATATCAACTTTGAAGTCAAATCTCAAGGGCACTGCTATTTTTGTGCACACAGCTGTATAATCATGATCAACAGTAGAGTTCATCTAGTTCTGTTTTTTGTCTGTTGTCCGCCTGAACAGGTTTATGTATGTCTATGCTAACGTCTCGTAAATCTACCTTTAAAGAATTTCGTCTGTCCATCTGTCTGCTTTTTCGTATGTGCATTACTTTGCTCATCCGTTTATCCACACGTTCGTCCTTTTACCTGTGCGCAATCCCGTCTATCCATCTGGCTCTCCGAATTTCTGTCGGTCCATCTGCCTGTTTGTCTGTATGTACATACGTAAAGATCTTTGTAGATTTTTTAGATATTTTTTTTATTAGCATCAAATCTATCGGAAATTATATTGAGAATCAAATTGCCATGATCATGTATAATATCTGAGACAGGGTTCAGCGTATTTCTTAGTGAAAAACTCAGGATTAGAATATTTCTTTCAGGCGATAATTTCGTTAAAAAAAGTAGTACAATAAAAGGATAATTTTTCTTATATTATATAGCTTACTATTGTTATTTTTACTATGCTAAAATTTATTTCTATATATCTTTTTGTCTTTCGAAATGAATAAGCGTCAACTCCTGTTGAAGGTCAAACTACCTCGCCATAATTTTTTGGGTGAACTTCTCTCTTTTCTTATCTCTCTCCTCTCTCTCTCTCTCCTTTTTCTTGTATAAATATTATTGCATATTCAAAGAGTCTCATAAAAGTTTGTTTATTAGTCTATGAGTCAGCAATGTTCAAGTTAAATGTGAGTTCCATAAATCTTAAAAAAATTGGGAAGCAAAAATAAAATGAAAAGAAAACCTCAAGTCCTTAATCATATATCGAACAGCTTTACATTTTTTAAAGTTTTCTCTCCCAAAATATAGAAATAATAGAGTTAGTCAAAGCAATCATAATATTTATAGCAATATTAATAATTATTCTAATTACAGTTTTGTGTTTATCTCGTCATAAATCTCACCTCTCTTAGCTTAATCTTCTCATCTAATCCTCATTTATCCGACTTTGAGTAGTTGTTAAGCATTTGGCTTAAGCACACGTGAGTTAGTGCTAATCAAATGAGGTTGTCAAGCAGTTTGATTAAAATTCTGCAGACATGGTCGAAAGGAACCGCACCGCCCCCGCCAGCTGCAAGGAATGTCTTCTGTTCACATTCTCGCATTGGCAGTCGGAATGCTAAAGCGTTATTGAAATGTCTTAGCAGCTGTCCAAACAAACTCACCCTCGCCACAGGCCACAGGCCCCAGCCCCAGCTCCAGCGCAATCCTTGAGCCGGGCAACCCCTTCGGGCGTCTGCTGATTTAGCATATTGACTGCTGCAAGGAGCAACTTATACGAGATTTATGTGAGGGGCGACAGCAGAGATAAAAAGGATGCGTGGTGTGACCCACGGCCAGGACGACGGCGAGCGGGTGCAATAAATTTGATTTGCATATTAGGACACACAGCCAGGACATGGCCCAGCCCGGGCAAGGACTGCAGGGTGAGCAGCATTTCAAGCACGAAATCTTACTTAAATTGGAAATAAATCATTAAAAATATGTGTGAGAGGCGTCCTTTGTCCAGCTAATGGGCAGGAGCTTTGGCAACTATTTCAGGCATTTGGCCAGCGGGCCAGATCTTATAATTCCCTTTGATTTATAAAGATAAGGACATTTTGTCATGTGGCCATGTTTGTTGTCGTTGTTCGTTAAGATCACAAACAAATATGACTTATGCCAGAAAGTTTTCTAATTATGCATGCCCAGACTTATGAGTCCTTTGGGGCATTCCTTGGACACTTTTTAGCTGACCAACTGAAGGCGAAAGTTTTCATGGCTGACATTTTTGATAGGGATAAAGGACATGGAGTCCTGTCTGTGTATTTTGTGTTTATGGCACACGCCGCAGTTCAATGGCCACAAATATGTGGCCAGGGAGCGATTGGCCAGGTTCAAAGGCCAAACTGATTTGCCTGCCGAGCTGTAAACTCACTCCTGCGAGTGCATTAAAAGCCAAAAGTGCAACGTCAGTCAAAAGTGGGTTTTAAATAGCAACGCCCGGACTCCCCTCCGCCTTGCCCCACTCGGCGATTGGCTGTCGCGTAGTTATGCGGCAGACATGGCTTGCTTTTGATTTAAGCGCATTGTTTGGGTTAAATATTTGCCATGCCGGCCACGCAGACAATTGCAGACATGCCACGTACCACGCTGCCACGTAGCAGGCAGCCACAGCTGCAGTCAACAGCTAAGTACGCACAACCCACTCCGCCCCACTCTCCGCCCCACTCTCCCTGTCTTTGCTTGTTTGATTTCCGCTACTCGACTGACTGTGTACACACACAGCGCCCACCCACCCACACTCGCTCCTTACTAAAGCCAAACAGCTTAAACTTCACACGCAGACACGTCCATGTCTGCTGCTAAGTGCGTTGCGGCTCCAGTTGCCACTTTATGGAGCCGCCGCCGCCTCCGCCGCTGCCGCCCCAAGCTCCGATTGCAACCGCATCAGCTGCAGCAGCTGCTGCCGCCGCTCGCATTTCAATTGAATTTGTGCACTCTGATATTTTGTTGCTGCATCAGTTGCCATGACGGCCAAAAATTAATTAGCGAGCCAACCAGGTGCAGCGGCTAATTAGCTATTGAATGCCCTTCACCAGCCAGAGTAGCTGCCACAGCAGCTTATGGGCTCAAAGTCAGTCAATCAAGGGGCAAACCTGCCACATTTGGCTACATTTGGCAGTGCTAGATATTTAGCTGCTAGATGTGAGCTATGGCGAGATATTTTCAGGCAAGAGGTAAGGCAGAGATGAAGCTAAATGTTTAGCTATTAAATGTAGCTATAGGTAGATATAGTTAGATATGCAAATATGCTGTGTGCAGGATATATTCCAAAGGTAGATCCTTTCCCCCAAAGACCAAGCTGAATCTAGATCTGCTTCCATCGGAGCTAATCTTGAGCTATAAGAGATAATACCCGCTAGATACAAGCCAAAGCTAGCTTTTTATTTGCTATATAACATAAATATTTCCATTTCCATATTTCCAAATTCCATTCTCATTATTCTATATTTAGAATCAAATATTAAATAATTTATATTTCATTTGATTAATCGAAATATGGAAAACCTTATAGAAAAACATTTTCAGTCAGTGAAATGATCGATTGAATATGCTGTATGTGAAAGAAATATGTTGCCTTAGCTATTAAATAAGGACTAGACAAAATTAATATCGTATAATCGAAGATTATATATATTCCTCATAGTCTTATACTACAAATTGTATTTATGAATTTAGATGAATTATAAAATAAGGATTGCTTTAAATATTTAAAAAAAAATTGCTTAGAAAATTAGAATAGGTTTATTTTCATCGAAAATATTCAAATATACATTTTGTAGTATAAGACTATGATCTTCGTATTGTATCAAGTTCTTTCAGTAGAATGATAGCGCACTGAATGCACTGAAAGCACTGAATGTTGGACATCACAATTTAGTGATAAACAAAATATTTTAGACAAAATTTGATACAATTATTAAGATTAACATCTATTCTTATTAGCTAGATGTTTTTTTTGTTACAAACTTAGGACCTGAGAGAGAGAAAACTCTCAAAATTGAGCTGTTCATTTATCATATTATATTGGATTTTTTTAGCCCCTTTGTAATGTAGATCTGGTTCCTTGCGGCTTGTAAAACCTTCATTAGCTTCCTTCCATCAATGATATTTTTCGATAGATAAGTTTTTAAGACATCAAACATCAGCTAACCAGATCTTAGCTGCCGATTGGCAACTCTATTGATTGTCAAGTCTATTAAATATATTGTTTCCCAGCCATATTTGTTGGGCAGCTAAATGGTCAGCGCCGCTGGCTAGTCAGTTGAGCGAGTGAATGAAATTGTGGGCCCAAAGGGCTACTTAACGGCATCCATCAAACAAAATGCGCAGCAGCGACACCCTAAGCTCCACTTAACCAGCGCCCTAACCCCATTCAGCGCCCCAAAGTCCCTGCTGCAACCCTTTTTTTCGTCCTTTTGGGCTGTCGCTTTTGTTTGTGGCCATTTGTTGATGCCCCCAGGGTAAGCTGAGGATACTGGAACTGGTTCCCCTCAAGCCCCATTTGCCCCAATAAATAAATAAGATTTTCGATTTTAGTTTTTGATGATTATAAACGACAATGGTCGCACTTTATTGAAAGATTTTTATCGTTTCGTATTTTTCGTATTATTATTTCTGGGTTTTACAAATATTCCATTTTGCTTGTCCTCTTATACATATATAATATATAATTAGAAGTGTTAATCGTTTTCCTTTGGGTTTTGTTTTTATTTTTTATATAATATAATATATAATATAGCAAATGTTATTTGTATAATATTATTAATAAAGACAAATATGCATATTATATGTATATATATATAGATTTCCATATATATATAAAGTGTTTAAGTGCTAAATGGGATTACAATATGCTGTATATGTTATGTATATACCAATTTTTTTTTATTTATTTTTTTTTTAGTTTTTAGTTTAGAGACATAAATAATGAAAGTGTTTCGCCAATATAAAGTTTTAAGTGTTTTCGTGTTTAATTTGTAAAATATTTTTGGTGTAAGCAAAATAAATTTTAAATGGAAATGGAAATTTTTTTCGTTTTCTTTTTATTTATTTTTAATGCTGTTTAATTTGTTATCAAAGCAATTTTTAATTTTTTTTTTTTTAGATTAGCTTAAATGTTTTTGTTAGTAAAGAGTTTTTCTTTTTTTTGTTGCATCCTAGATTCAATTTTTTAATATTTGTTTTATTTGCTTTTTGGTTTGCTTTTGTTTTATTTTCTTTTTAATTTATTTTATTAAAAAAAAAATTGAAAAGAATTTCAAGCTTGGATGATTTTTTGGTAAATTTTTAAAGCATTATAAAAACAGTTTTTTAAATATTTTGTATTATAATTTTTTTATGTGTTTTTTTTACTGTTCTGTTTACTATGGGCGTGGGCTTGGGGCGTGTTTGTCTATGAATTACTTGCTGCCAACTCGCTTCAAATACATCTTCTTCTGCTTCTCTTTCTTTTAACTTTGCATACTTTCTTTTTTTTTTCATTTAAAAAATCTTTTCACAATAAAAACAATTTGTACTTTCGAAAAATGGGGGAGGGGCGCATTTTTAGTTTTGTATTTTTTTTTGTTTTCTTTTACATTTTTTTTTTCGTATATTATATTATATTGTTGCTTAGCCTTCATCGGTGTTTTTTCTTTTTATTATGTTTTGATTTCGCTAGGGTTTATTTTTTATTTCGTTTTTTAATCATTTTTTTTTTACTTTGTTACATTTGTGTAGGATGCAGGAGTGCTGAGGTTCATGTTTTTTGTATCTTTCAATGTTTTTTCTTTGTAATTTCTCGCCTTCGTTTTTTCGTTTTTGTAAAATATTCGTTTTGTATATTTGCTTTAGTTTTAACAAGGAAATCAAAACAGATACAATAGATATTTCATTTCGCTTTGCTTTCAACTCAAAAACTAAATGGAGAGCTGCAGGGTTACGGGAGCACAAGGCCTGCAGAACATAGTACAAGTCGAGGTCCTTTTCGTCTATTTGTCTATTTAGCAAGTAATATTATTTATGTATATATATATGTGTGTATGTGTGTTTTTGTGTGTATATATATGTATAAGTATGTACTTTGCTTTACATAAAGTTTTTTTTGTATTTTTTTTATATTTTTTTTTGTTCAGGTCCAAAATCAAATTTGACTAATTCAAGGAATTAAAGTTTCATTGCATCTAAATAAGGTAAAGTGTATTTTTTGTTTTTTGTTTTTGTTTAAATACTTTTTATCATATGATTTGCATAAATTTTATTCATTCTCAATAATAGAAACGAAACAAAAAACTTAAACAAAATTCCACTATGGCGCTTGCTACTCCTCCCAGTGCCTTAAGAGCGGGGCGGAGCTGGGAGAAATAGTCTCATATATATAGAGAACTAAATTAAAACTAAACTAAAACTTAAAAAACTGGCAAATAACGCCCACAAGGATTGCTGGACTGCGACGCCGGCACACGCAGGACACGCCCATACCTGAGCAGCAGAAATTCAACTATGTGAAAGGGCTGCCTACAGGCCGGGCGCAGTCGGGTCAATCCTTGCGTCATCTATAAAGATTAGGAGTTACTAAAGTGTGTGTGTGTGTATGTGTGTGAGTGTTTTATATATAACGAAACATACTACAAAGTTCAATAATGTTGACATTCAAATAGATTATATATAAGTAGTACAATGAAAAACTTCATATACAATATATGCCCTATATATATATAATATAATATAATAGATATTCCATATACCATAATCCGTAATGCGTAATAATAATGCAATAATAGTTCATTATAATAGACATTTTATATGTTAAAAGAGAAAACACCCTAAATACTCGCTGAGATACTCTAGATATTCAAGTTTAGTTGACTTTACTTGCAAATGCATTTCCGTTTGCCGGCTTGGGGTTTCTTTGGGGCAGCTACCGCTAAAATTTTCACTACAATATTTTGTTTGCAATACGAATTTAGTTTTGTATTTATATGGCAGCTTTGATTTTTGGCAGCATTTTACATATATAATATATTTAGATATTGATCGATAATGACTGTTCCCACACACATATAAATATAAATAGATATATATATATGTGTGTGTGTTTTATTCTTAAGTTTGGAAACGTTTAAAAAACCCTTTAGTTCATATTGTTTATTAAATGGCTCTTGAATTTTACTATTAAAAAATTTCGCATAATTTGCATTCAAGTATTTTTTTCGGTTTTTTTTTCGTAGGTGTCTTCATCTTGATTTATAGTACGTACAATTTTTTTTTAGTTTTTTCTTTTAAATTTTTTTAGTTGTAACATTTATATGTATATAGGTATTTTTGTTGTAAGAATTAAACTAGAAAAAATTCTAATTTGAGGTATGTATTCCATTATTTTTGTAATTGTGTTTGTGTGTGTAAGTTAATTGTTGAGAAATTGTTAATGACAATTCGATATTTCGATTTACTTGACCCAGTTTGGGGTTTACTAAGAAGCGTGCTTAGTCTCTAAACTCTAGGGCGAACTTAACCTAGATTCCTAATCGAAGCGATACACACATATATAATGTTGACACCAAAAGCTTAAGATTGTGAAAATGTTATCGATGATTATCGCTAATCGCCTATCGTTTATCGTTTATCGTTTTATACTTTTAAGCAGCCACAAAATTATTTGCCAATTGAATTTTGATCTGCTCTGTGAGCAACTTATTAAGAGTTTCCTTTCGGTTCGAATTTTTCACAGTTATGAGTAGTAAGAATGATTTTTCAATGATTGTATTCCATAAGCTTAATCCAAAATATATTCCAAAATAGACATCGATATCTATGCGAAATTTGATTAAAATATGACATCAGATTATCTGGGAACGCTCACTTAAGTAAATACCACATATCCATTGCTCTTGCTTCACAGTTCGAATCCCAAGTTCAGTTTTTGTTTTTTTTTTCGGTTTTTTTAGAAAAATATTTTATAATCCAATCCAACTTAGATGCTAAGCGAATGCTCACAGTTCGAATCCCAATTCAGTTTCTTTTTTCTTTAGAAAAATATTCGTTCGTACGTCAATTGAACTTAAATGCTAAGCGAATATGCTCACAGTTATGAGTTTTACAGGGTATTTCGAATGCTCTTTGCTCTCTTCACAAAATTTTGCTTTTGCCTTTTGCTTTTTACTCTCTTTACCAATTAAATATCACATATCGGGGAGCTCTTTTCAAGGAAAACTTAGTTTTTTCTTAAACAAGAAAATCCAAATCAAACGGAAAACAAAGAAAAACTCTTTCCAATTATGTTAATGAAAAATGATTGTTTAGCCGAGTTGCTTGTCATATTTATCATATATTAAAATAATTTGTTTTTTTTTTTTGAATATCTCTTACTTATTTGTTACGCCAATGAGTGTGAAATATTTTTGTGGCTGTCCTAAAATAATACATATATATATAGTCATATACATATATATATTTAAAACTAACGAGCTGAATGTACGACATGAATATTTATATTTATTATTATTATGTGGTGTGACTTGCTTAAATATCGTAACTTTTACGATATTTGGTGTTGCGTTCTTGAATATCGTATGTCTTACGATACATGAAAATGTATGAAAACAAAATACGTTATGCAAGATGCGTTTAAATCTATTCAAATTAAATATTTGGTGTTGCGTTCTTGAATATCATATCATTTACGATATTCGAAAATGTATGGAAATCAATATGAAACCAAATAATAAATATGTTATGCTATATGTAGGTGTGTAAATCTATTTAAATTAATTTTTGGGGTTGCGTTCTTGAATATCGTATTACTAACGATATTCGAAAATGTATGAAAACCAAATACGTTATGCTAGATGCGTGTAAATCTATTTGAATTAATTATTTGGTGTTGCGTTCTTGAATATCGTATTATTTACGATATTCGAAAATGTATGGAAATCAATATGAAATCAAATAATAACTATGTTATGCTATATGTAGGTGTGTAAATCTATTTAAATTAATTATTTGGTGTTGCGTTCTTACATATCGTAACTAAACGACGTTTTATAATATTTAGAAAAAAAAATTGAAAATAATTATTAAAGGTTGACTGTGTGTGCGTGTGTGTGTGTGTGGGCGTTAAATTGTTGACAATGACTGATGATGATGCATGACTAATGACTGATGACAAATGACTGATGACTGATGACTGATTGCTGACCGACATGACATGAAGTGATAATTATTTATAAACATTTAGTTAGTGTTTATAAAACATTTACATTCATCGGTGGTTAAATATTTTTCATTTAATTTTTATTTTTTGTTTTTTTATTTTTTTATTTTGTTTTTGCATTGAGGTATTTGGGCTCTGCAACACACATGTTTTTTTTTTTTTACGTAGTTATCAACAATGAGGTAGAAATTTTTATTTGCAGTACGTTGCATTTGAATTTGTATCTCATTTAGTCTCTATTTTAATATTTTGCTTAAATACTTGGAAGTCCATTTGAATGTTTCGTTTTTGCTTTTGTTTTTCAAATACCTGAATTGCTTGGATGTTATTCTTTCCTTTTCTTTGGATTTACTAGATACACTTCTTAGTTTATCTATAAATCATCACGAGTTTCCATTTTTTTCAGTCATTCAGTCTTTTTTATGCATACACTGTTTACCGTTAGCTCGAACAGTAACTGTTACTGTTACTGCCACTGCCACTGTTATTGCTGCTGCTGTTACTGTTACTGTTAACGCAAGCCTTGCATACTTTGCGGCACACACATCACATTTCCCCAATAACACACACAGATTGAGAATGTTGATCTTAACTCTTACTTCCTCTTCTGTTTCGGCTGTTTGCAACTTAAGACTAACCCGATTAATACTCGTGCTTATAGTTTATAGTTATAGTTTATCGTATAGAACATAAAGCGTAAAGCATAGAGCACTACGACAAAAACCTAAGCACAACATATACGACACTTGGCTTGGAGACTAATAGACTATATATATATATAAATATATATCGAGAGAAATAAATGGCAACGATTGTTCGACAATTCATATTCAGAGATTCATTTTCCCACAAATTATATCGTAATATATATCATTATATATATATATAATATGTGTAAGTTATATGATTATTAGAGTATTTTATGAGGGGGTTTTTAATTCGCGAGACCAGGCCAGGGCGCTTCCTGGGGGAATTCGTGGCCTTTGGGGCCCTCGCTCGTATTGCTTGCTCAACACTTTTGCTTGCTTTCTATTTCACTGAATCAAAGCCTAATGCTAAATACATGCATGCATATGCATATGTGCTTTAAATATAATAACTTATCATGTTTTATGTTTTATGTTTATGTTTATGTTTATGTTAGCATGTTTAACCGATTGTTGGTCCACTTTACCAGCGGTTCTTGTACCCATGCTGACCAGCTATCGGTTTTCTGTTTTGTTTTGTTTTGTTTTAGTGCTTAAAGACGATCTGTATCTAATATAATATAATATATATATACCAATTAAATCCGAATATAAATCTATATAGCTGCAAATTTAAAAGGAAAATTCGTTTCTAGCAAAACCTTTTCGACGCCTCTACAAAACTGGGCTTTAAACTAAAATTGTTCATATGCTTCTTCTTGAATGAATCTCTTAAACATTTACACACAATATATATACTTAAGCGCTAACAAAGTATTCGAGTAAAAAGTATTGTGACCTACGTAGCTAATATTATTATAAGAAACCAAATGCAACTGAAAATCGAAATAAGAATTTGAACTCGAATCTGAAAACGAGCGAGTCGCTGCTGCTTTTCCTTCCTCTGACATTCCTCTACTATCATCAATGTTCACTCACTACTGCTCTCTCTCTCTATCCCTCTCACTATCTCTCTCCTTCTCAGGTAACTCAAAGGGTACGTACACTTTGTCATTTAGGAATTACAAGGAATTGATTTAGTTTGTTTTGTACTTTGGCAAGAAATTTGTAACATAACGAGAACAAACGTGAACAAAAATTCGACTACAACATTGACAAAGACAAAGATGACAAAATTCAACTAAGAAATTGATTTAGTGCAGTTTTTTTTTTTTTTTTTTTTTTGGGAGTTGGGGGCAGGAAAGCGTCAAGGGGTTAGCACACTAGGCGGGGGCATGTACAGGTAACTCAGTAAGCAAGTTTAGCTAAATGAAAAACCTAAAAGAAAAATTCTCTTTACCAAAAACAAGAACAAAAATCTGTTGCATACGCCGAGGCGCCAATGCAATTGCTAAGCTATTTCATTTCTTTGTGTGTGTGTGTGTGTGAGTGTATATGTGTATTTGTGTTTCTATGCGGCGATTAACATGTTCCTACGTTATACAAGTTGCTATTTGTATCTGTATCTAAGTGAGGAATTGGGGGACTTGAAAACAAATTAAAAAATAACACAAAGGAATGTGCGAGTCGGGAGTAGCCGACTGCATAATACCCGTTCAAGAACAGATATTTAATGGTCTATATATATAGAAGGTGAACAGAAGGTTCTTGATCTAAGTGAAGCTCCTGAGCTGTTTAATGATTTATATTTAAATGTCACTCCAGAAAATGTCCACTCTCGCAGATGATTAAATATTCAATATATTTCCAGATCGACAAATAGACATACAGACGTACATTGATAGCATCCCATCCTGAACGAGCATAGAAACTTAGTTAAGCTAAGTTACGGCTATAAGAAAAATGGACTTGGCCTTCAGCGCCTTCCACTAAATGCTAAGCAATACATTTCACGGTAAAGGTTACGAATCGGAGCGGTCTAGTCTAGCGTGGACCTGATTCAAATACTCACTAAATGGCTTCACTCACGGCTAAAAAGTATGCAAAACTCGGCAGTTTGTCGTCCGGCAAATTGATTTAATTAAATTTTTAAAAATATTTTTTGCTTCCTCAAAAACAAATGTCATACAAACCAAAGTAAAGAAATAAATAAATCAATTGGGAAAAAAATAAAAACAAATGTGTTTTTTTAAATAATACAAATATTTCATTTAATCATTTGAAAATTCAACAAAAATTGTATATTTATTAATTG
Source organism: Drosophila pegasa (assembly GCA_035046225.1). Lineage (NCBI taxonomy): Eukaryota > Metazoa > Arthropoda > Insecta > Diptera > Drosophilidae > Drosophila > Drosophila pegasa. Next base: position 3,800,959 of record JAWNOD010000398.1, on the reverse strand, counting down.
TAATAATAATAATAATAATTATAATAGCAAAAAGTTATTTGTAGTTGTAATTATTTATGTGATTTTTCTTGTTTTTCTTTTTTTTTATATATATATTTTCTTTATTGATGTATAATTAAATTTATTTAGTTTTCAATTATGCATAGTAATAATAATTGTATAATAATAATAATAATAATAAAAATCAACTAAAATATTCAACTAAATTACATTAAAAAGTAGACAATGATGGGATTTTGTTTCGTGTTGTTGTTTTTTCTTTTATCTTTTTTCTTGTGGGCGTGATGAAGAAACACAAAAATGAAAACAAGTTAGAGAGTGCTCTAGTCGGGTATGTCCGACTAGAAAATACCCTGAATAGTGCAGAGCTGGTGTGACCATTGATTTTGGGCTTGTTTCTGAATCAATTTGATGGGCATGGAGAGAAGTAACAGAAATGGGAAGTGTTTAAGAGCTTTTGAATTATAATTGATTCGATTTTTATCAATATTAAAACATATTTATGACATGTCGAAAATGGTGGATAATTTTATTGCAACGAACAGACAGTTAGACATGCGGATAGACAAAACATGACTATATCAACTGAGCACATATTTCTGATATACTTTATGGGTTCGGCCACGCCTCCTGCTGCACTTTCAGGGCACCAAACACACTGGGACTTGCTTCTTTTTAACATAAGTGAAAAAAAGGTACAAAGTATTATATTACACATTAAACAATTAATGCTTAAACCAAAAAAAAGTGTGCTAAAAATTTTGCATACGAATAGAAATTAGAGAGAGTGGGGGGCAGACAGATGTACCGAAAAAATAAAAATTGATTTACAAATGAAAATATATATATATATATATATATACGTGTGTGAGAGGGGGAAAGATAAGTAAATATATATATATATATTTAAAATAAAATTAAAAGAAAAAAAACAAATATTTGCTACGCCTTGAAATACAGTTTGTTATTGGAGACTTGGCACCCCCTCGCCACAAATTGCCAAAAATTTCGACCAATTTGTACATTTCGTCATCAGATGATCTGAGAGAGCTCATGGATGCTACTTGAAAGTCCACTAAAAATCGTTCGTTCGGGGAGCTATCAAAAATTGTGTGAGTGATTTTCGTTTAAAAAATTTTGGCTGAAGTTTTAAGCAATTTGTTTATATATATACATGAATATATATGAATTTGATGTGGGGGCACGAAATGCGTGTATATATATTGAAGATATCGATAAGCCATATAAATATAGTTACTCTATGTAGTATATGCAAAAATTTTGGGCAGCGTGCAAATATTTCGTTTTTCATTCAAATAAAACACAAAAACATAAAACAAATTTCAAATTTCTGTTATGCATATTTAAAGTTAAATAAGACTAAACAAAAACTGTCTTCACTTTTTTTTAAATGTTTATCAATTTGCATATGTTTTTTTCTTTCTTCTCTTGTTTATATTATTTTGATGTTATTGATTTTTGCTAAGGAGGTAATATAAATTACATTTAAATGTTTTTAATTAATTAATTTTATTTTTTTTTTAGTTTTTTTATATTTTAATATTAAGTTATTTATTGCTATTTGCGTGTGTATTGAAAGTTGTGACTACTATTTACTTTATTTATTGTTTAGTTAAGGATTTACGTTTCATTTATTATTCATTATTTATTTATTTTAATTTAATTGTTTAGTTGTTTTTCTTGGTGGCTGAGGTGGGCATAAGTTTTTTCTCTTTTATTTTATTTTTTTCTGATCAACAAATTGTCAATTAGAGTTAGTTTTAACACTTTTACTTTGCACATTGAACTAAAACAAAAATAAAATTCAAAACTAAAAAATAATAAAAAAAAACTAAGCAAAAAACGTTATAAGCACGGGCTGACTTATATGATAGTTGGTGGTGCTTGCTGCTGCTGCTGCCTTTGACCTTGCATATAGGGCATGTGTGTGTGTGTGTGTGTGTGTTCTATCTTTAGCTTGCTCCTTGCGGAAATGTGTGTGTTTGTGTTTGCCAATTAAATATCTAAAAAATTGTGTATGCATATTAGATTAGGTGTAGTTGTATACGTGTGTGTGAGTGTGTGTGTTTGCCTATAAATATATATATTATTTTATGAAAATTTTCTTTTGAATCCATAGATATAGTTAAATCTTAAATTTAGACGAAAATTATATACGCTTGTTTGCCAGACTCATATATATATCTATATATATATATAATTCTCTCAAGTAAATGCCAAAAGTGTTGTTGGGAGTTTTCCTTTTTTGTTTAGTTTAGTGTATACTATATATAGTATATATCTATATATGTATATACTTATCAACTTAAGCATAATTCTATATAGTTAAGTATGCAAACGAAACTTTTCTTTTACTATCACTTCGTTTAGTTTTCCCCATTTTATTTGTCCTGCTTGAATGAAAATGTTTCTTTTTCTTCTTTTATTTGTTTTTTGGTATAATTAAATGGCGGCAAATTCAGAAGAAACTGCCAAGAATTTCAGTGTTGGTAAACGCGGCACATGCATAAAGATCCGTTAACTAATAACTATAGCCTATAGACCCACTGACCCAAGCTGTTGTTAAGGTATTTCGGAGTGAAACCAAGCCAAAAAAAAGTCACCAAAATGTAGGAAGTCGGGGTAAAGATGTCTGGGATTTCGGGGTTTATAATATCGAAATTTTATCACACTGTTCAAAGTATTTTTTTTTTACAATTTTTCAAAAATTTGTCTACGTTGCGTAGCTGTTCACAAAGGGCAAAGGGAGAATGCAAAATGAAACATACAAAATTGTATCACAAGATAGAGCAGAATGGGAAAATGAAAATTTTAAGAGATGTTTTTAAATAAAGTGGGCAAAGGAAGAATACAAAATGAAATAGACAAGATTGTATCACAAGACTGAGCAGAATGAGAAAATTAAAACTGAAATTAGCTGAATAAATTTTTTAAAATTTTTCAAAAAATTTTCTACGTTGCGCAGCTTTTCACAATGGTCAGAAAATGAAAATTACGAAATCGTATCACAAGAGAAAAATGGGAAAATAAGAATTGAAACTTTAGTTTTTTTCATTTTTATAAAATTTTTCTACGTTTCGTAGCTGTTCACAAAGGGAGAATGCAAAATGAAATATACAAAATTGTATCACAAGACTGAGCAGAAAGGAAAAATGAAAACATTAACTGAAGTTTTTAAAATTTTTGAAAAATTTGTCTACGTTGCGTAGCTGTTCACAAAGGTCAGATAGAAATGTACCAAATTGTATCACAAGACTGAATGGAAAATGGTAAAGATGAAAATAGAAATGGAAGTTTTCTAAACAAAAATTCGAAGGACTGGCTTAAGCTCTAAATGTGTTCACAGTTATTTGAGGCTGGGTTTTTAGATTTTTGTTCGCAACGAACAACTCACAAATCGCAAATTTTGAATTTGGTTCACAGATTTGGCTGTTGTTTTCTAAATATCTTATCCAGGCAATTGTGGTAAAATTTTTTAGACATTTTTATAAAATGTTTAACACAGGGTCAGGGATCGGGAGGGGTTTTTAAATTTTTATAAAATTTCTTGTCACAGGCAAAAGTTAAGTGCGAAGCGAACCAACTTTGGGTATCACTAGCAAAAGGATCCGAAGGATGCGACGCAATTCACAGATAGTTTGACGAAAACTTAATGGAAAGAAACAAGTTTGATCGCTGGGATCGTGACGTTATAAACGCACACGATCCCAAAGATCAAGGTTAATTAAAGTTAAACAATTATTAACACAGTTTCTGCTGTTTAGGGTGGACCGAATAATTCGCTGTCACAGTTGGGACGATCTATCAGGGTTTGGTTTTTCCTTCTAATTAGATTAAAAGTAAAGATTGAAATCTTTTGAAATTTTTACACATTTTTGAGTTGGTTTTTGAAAGATTTTCACAGTTGGGACGATCTATCAAGGTTTGGTTTTTCCTTCTAATTAGATTAAAAGTAAAGATTGAAATCTTTTGAATTTTTTACACAGTTTTGAGTTGATTTTTGAAAGATTTTCACAGTTGGAATCAAATATCAAATTTTGTTTTTTTCTTCTAATTAGATTAAAAGTAGAGATTGAAATCTTTTGAAATTTACCACAAATCAAACTTAGCTTTTTTAATTTTCACAGTTGGGATCGAGTATCAAATTTGGTTTTTGCTTTTAATTGAATTAAAAGTTCAGATTGAAAATCTTAAAAATGTTTAACACAATTTATGAGTTTTTGGGCTGGGGCAGGGGAGAAATGGGGTGGAGCAGGGGAAGTTTTTTTTGGTGACTTTTTTTATTGATGCACAAAATTAAAACACAAAACAGGAAACATTGAACCGCTCTTTAAATTGTTTGGGATGTTTGCATACCATATAAGTATATATATATAGTAATATCGTACGTTGTTAAATTTAGAAAAAAAATAATTGCTTATAACCTATAAAAAAGCCTATCGATAGCGATTTGTGATTTGCGAGCGCAAAGCACACAAAACACACAAGAGATCCATCACAAACGGCTGTTCTGCTAAGTTGCCTTGCTGCTAAACAAATACTACAGATAGATACATAGATACACGAATACAGATATATAGAGTGTGGGAGAGAGGGAGAAGGGGGAGAGGGTTGAAAGTGGGGCCGACCTAAAACATATTCATACATAGTACAAAAATGATAACCTAGCCGAAATGTTAAACAAGAATTCTTTCTTATTTTTTTTTTCTTTTTTAAATGGGAATTTCTAGCTTACTTAAAACTTATTAATTAATAATCACGCTGCGCCGAAAATTTGTTTTCTTTGTTTGTTACTTTATAAAAATAAAAACAAAACTTATATCTTAGGATGGGCGGGCAACTGGTCAGCTCCTCAAATACCATGTTGGGGCTTTGTTTTTTTGGTGGGGTTTGAAATAATTGCGGATTGCATGTGCCGGTTCCCGAGCTGAATTATTGAATTTGATGTATAAGTGCTTAGGGGTGGGCTACGAGGGGCGTCGGAGGGGGGTGGGGCTTGGTTTTTAACTGCTTTTTGTTTTTTTTTTTTTCAATTCGCTGACTAAAATCTAGAAATAATTACCAATCGTTTAGGTAAAGATGTGCAACTTATCGCTTAATTTAGTTTATAAATTTATGTGTATTTCCTTTCAATAATTATATATAAATTGTAGCAAAAATTTCTTTCATTTTTTTTCTTTATATATTATTTTTTATATTTCTTTGTGGGTTTTTTAAGTTTTTTATTGAGCAGCACAGCAAATTTTCATCTTGTCTCAACGAACCTTAAATGCTTTGCTTTCAATACATTTTCACATCATTCTCAATCCTCGCTAAATCATAAAAAAAATGTCATGCCAAAAAGTAGGCGAATCATTTTCCCTTTTCTTTTTTTTTTTTTTGGTAGATTTTTTGTCGTATAAAAGTTTGTTTCTTTTTTTTTTTTAATATAAAACTAAGAATTGCTTTCATTTAGATTTTGTTTTCTTCATTTTTGTGTGTGTTAAAAATGTTTAAACTCAACAAAAGTAACAAGAATTTTTGTTTTTAGTTACGTTTTGTTTTACGCTTTTCTTTGCTTTGTTTAGTAAAATCGTTTTGCCATTGTTTGCTAGATTAGTTTAAAAATAAACTACAGCAGCAACATTCATTTTTTTGCTGGCAGGTGCAATTGGTTTTTTTGTTGTTTATTTGGATATATTGCTATAAAAGTTGTTGTTGTTGGAAATTTGCTTTACCTGCCTGTTGGTTGTTGGCGTTGCCGTTGCTGTTAGTATGTTATGTTACTGTTAATATTTACTGTTAATGTTTATGTTATTGTTACTGTTACTATTCTCGGTTAAATTTGGCTAGAGTAACATTTGCTGCATTTTAGTTGTTCATGTTTAGATAGTCGTTGAAGAGCTGCATGCAGGCAGCGCCACCTGCCGGCTCCTCAAAGAGTTGCTGCTGCTGCTGCTGCTGCTGGGGCATGGCATGACGCATGTTGCTGCTGTGCCGCCAAATGTTGGTCAGTTCCAACAGCTCGCCAGCGGCGGATGACGAATTCGAGCTAACGTCCGAAGCATCGTTGATCTTGTTCATGTTGCTCATGTTGTTGTTGCTGTTGTTGCCATCCTGGCTAATGTGCAGATTGCACAGGAGATCGCTAAACATGTCCGGTCCGAGCTGAGTGGCCTGAGCCTGCGCCTGAGCCTGACCCTGAGCCTGACCCTGAGCCTGGGCTGTTGGCAGCTCCCAAATAGTCTGCGCAGCACTCAACTTGGCATAGTGTGCAGCATTTCCATTGCCCCAGGCATTGACGCCGCCGCCGCCGCCGCCGCCCCCATTCGAGGAGGCGCCCGAGGAGCTGGTCAACGAGGCTGTGGGCGAGGCAGCGTGCGGCATCATGAGCTCCTTGGCTGTATAGAAATTATCCCTGAGCTGGGCGCAGCCGGGCGAGGTCTGTGTCCACAGCAGCTCCTTGCTGTGGCTGCTGGTCGGACTGAGCGACGGCTGTGAGCCGCTGCCCGACGAGCAGCCGCTGGTCGAGGCATTGCTGGCGCAGCCCCACAACGCCGATATGGCCTCCGCCTGGGCCATGTGGGCGGCGGCGGGTGCTGGCTGCGACCAGGCGTTCAACTTGACGCCATTGTTGCCGTTGCCGTTGCTGTTGTTGCTTGGTGAATTATGGCTAATTAATAAGTTACTAATACTGCTGCTAACGCCAATGTTGCTGCTGCCGTTGACGTTGCTGTTGCCGTTGCTGTTGCTGTTGTTGGCGTTGCTGTTGTTTATGTTGCTCAATAAAAGCCCGTTGGCATCGTGGCCCAGGCTCAAGTGGCCCAATTGCTTGAGTGGTTGCTGCTGTTGTTGTTGCTGCTGCTGTTGTTGTTGTTGTTGTTGTTGTTGTTGTTGATACTTGCTCATAACATCCGCCATGGCCATCAGGCTATTTGAGTAGCTTAACTTGTGTTGCTGCTGTTGCTGCTGTTGTTGCTGCTGTTGCTGCTGTTGTTGCTGATAGTTGACAGCACGCGCAGCAGCTGCTGCTGCTGTTGCCAAATAGGCACCTTCTGGTGCTGCACGCTGTGTGGCAGCCACTGCTGTGGGGGCAACTGTTGCTAATTGCTGCTGTTGTTGTTGCTGTGCTGGCTGCTGCTGCTGTTGTTGCTGCTGCTGCTGCCTTACCTGCTGATGTTGCTGGGCGTGCGGATGGGCGCCAATTAAGTCGGGATTAATCTGCTGCTGCAGCGGGGCGGAGTAGTCGATGGCCGCGTTGTAGAGCGGCTGCTTGGAGGCCGTTGGAGCACCGTTGGCACTGGCTGGGACTGCGTTCGCATTTAGATGTGCGCCAGCAACCGTTGGTGTCTCCAACGGGGCCTCATGTTATGCGATCGCCTGCAGCCGCGTCGCGTTGCTCTTGGCGTAGCAGTAGCTAAGCCGCTTAACAAAGTGAGTGTCCTGCGTGTTGCAGTAGGGGCAAGTGACGCCGTGCGAGTAGTCGCTGTAGAAGCTCAGCCGCTGCTGTGGATGCATTAGCATCTTGAAGCAATTATTGCACTGCAAGAGAAAAACAGAAAAAAAAAGCCCAAATGTAAATGAAAAGGCAAAAATATTGTTGGGATTAGCGTGAATTGAAGCAGAGGTGGTAAAGTAGCTAAAGTAGAGAGGGGCTTATGTAAGAGTGTAGAGCCATAAAACCTATTGGGATTATGTAAAAGTGGTAGAGGTGGGATTGGCAATAGAGAGATACTTCAAAGTTGAGCAGGATTGGCAATGAGCTTTGGGTATTAAGCGAGTTTAGGTGTGCTTTGTGCTTAAGTGAGTTTTAATTATATTCAGACTATAAACAGTCAATGTAATAAAAGCTTTCGTTGTGCTTTTTGTTTAATAATAGGCTTAAAAGCTTAACTGGAGCTTTACAACTACATTATATATAGCCCAAAGCACGTGTTAATTATTCATTTAAAATAAAGCTGTGAATATTTTTATAACAGCGCTTTAAAAGCTCTTATATTCAATTTAGTTAAATATCTGTTTATATAACTAAATTGATGAAGTAAATAAATAAAAGTTTTCAAGATCAAGAAAGACAGCTTTGAGTGAAGCTTTCTATACGTTCCACTTAACTTCTTTTTTTAAGTGACTAAATTTTATTTTATCTTTTTGATTAACTTTTACTTAACTCAATCTGCAAAACTTAAATTTAAATCTGGTTAAATTAAACTAAATATTTGATTTTATAAGTGAAGCTTATATCAGCTTGGTTTGTGTTCCAATGCGCTTTAAAAGCTTCTTGAACATTAATAAAGACAGCTTTGTGAAAAGCTTTTAAAATGCATATGGCTTTCGATGCACATTCTAAGCTTTTTGATTAGTGACACGAATATTGAAGAGTAGCTAAAACACACTTTGAAAGCTCTTTAAATGTCATTAAGAGCTCTTTAAATATCATTAAATATTGATTTAATAACACT